>OW121771.1:1200000-2400000 GCA_933228765.1 Miltochrista miniata
AACAAATATCCAGACATTCATTTCACAAACTTTCGTACCTATAGGTACAGGCCCTTTAAGGATTGAATTTTCTCGGAAAATCTTTAATATACATATTCTTATGAGATTTTGTATAGTTATAGAATTACACAAATGTAATAATAATAACCATAGCAAATTTCATAAAAATATATGAACGAGTTTTTGAAAAAAGTCAATGCTTACAGGGCGGCCCTTTTCTCTGCAGCTGACTGTACTCATATACATAGTATAAGTAATTATTATTAGTAAGATTAGACCTTTAAAATAAATTGTTTAGTTTTAATTACTTTGAAATTGAACTCAATGTCCGACCTAGAAAAAGAAAGGAAGAAAAAATTGTTTATTCCACATACAAAAAAAATCAATAACAATACTAAAATACAATACATCCTTATAACTAAAACACACCATTCCATTGCCACACACTCCGTGAAATAAATATACCTATTAATAGGAAGTAAATAACGTTATGGGAGAACGTTTTAAAGGGGCGGTAAAGATTTGGATATAAAAAATAACTGTAGTATTTTTTTTTAATTTTCCTTTCTGTAGTTTAATTTACTAAAATATTCAGAATCACGCCTCAGTATAAAATCGAGTAAACACAAAACGAAATACAAGATACGATACTGAATTTTATTTCGGCAATGATTGAAACCATGGAAGGGCCTTATCGAATCCACTGTATCAGCACCATTTTATATTTCCTAACGACACAAACCTTATGTCTAACAGCATAGAGTCGAAATTCCCTTGATTATGTACAAGAAGAAGAATGTACAAAAATGTACCGACAATGTTTTCATTTATCATCAAAACTGTCTTTATTGGATTACGATAAGATCTATTTTCGCTAAACAACGTGCCAGAAGTATTTGTCTCGCTAAATGCTTAAACAAATTCCAATTTACGGTTTAAAGGGCTTTATGCCAAGGAATTAAGATTTATTTTCGCTTGGCAAGTATTAAGATTAATGTTTGTGAGCTGAAAATCGCTTTGTTTCTTCTAAATTAGGTCACGTACAGGCAAAGGTTCGACTGCATTCAGCCTGTGAGCTAATGTAATACATTATAGTTTAGCATTGATTTGTTTCGTACCAAATAACGTTTCGTTTCGTTGTCACCAATAAGTGAACATTTGTTTGTAAATAAGATTAATCTCTTAAATACATTTTGTCACTCTTCTATAGGATTTTGCTTTCTACTGCTTTCTTTCGAGCACGATTAGATACGATAGGCGCTTTCTACCGCGCACGCTTAGGTTGTGGAATGATCTCCCTGCCTCGGTTTTCCCAATCGCCTACAGTATGAGGTTCTTCAAGAGGGGTCTTAGAAGGCTTTTACAGAGTCGGCAGCGCGATTGTGGCGTCTCTGGTGTTGCAAACGTCCATAGGCAGCGGTGACCACCGGTACATCTGGTGGGCCGTATGCTTGTCTGCCGCCACCTTAGTGGTATAAAAAAAATACAAAATTTTTTTGAGAAATTAGTAATACATTACAAGGCAAAACTGGTCTTATCTATCATTTTATCATTAGCTTGTTTCATAACGATTCCAGTGAGGTAAGTATTTTATATGGCTGCCATAGAAAAGTTATGAGAAATCGCCATTTTAAGAACATCAGCCGACGCCGCGCCGACAACGCGAACGCTTCTGGAGTAGGGTACACAGACGCGGGTTCCGCGCGGTTGGGGATTATTGGGGAGTAACACAGACGAAAGGATATTGAATTTTTTGGACTATTTAGGACAATAAAATTTATTAAATTTTATATTGCTAAGGTGTCAGACAAGCTTAGGGCCTACTTGATGCAAAGTAGTCCCCGTAGCCTATGAACGTTTGCAACATCACACCAGCGGCGCTACACACGTGCTGCTTACTTTTTAAGAACCTTCAAGTTATTAAAGTTGCTTTAAGAACCTTCAAGTGATTAAAGTAGCTTGGTGTTACGCTATTATTTAAAAGTAACTAGTCTTCTGGGTTGTAAGATGCCCCATTAAGACCTCCAGAGCCCAAACCAATTTCTATAAAGTGCTAGCTCCCACATCTTATGGGAACGTACTAAACTAAAGGGATAAAAATATACGTAGGTATTCCAATCTATAATCTATCCCTATACCAAATTTTAGCCAGATCCGTTCAGCAGATAGGTATACAGCGTGATTGAGTAACAAACATCCGAACATTTTTACAAACTGTCAGTCGTAGATACTCCAGCCACATTATTAGTACATTTTTATTTACGGAGAATTGTAGGTAAGTATATTTTTGTGACCTTTTAGCTGAGTGTCCCTAATGTCACACCTGTTTCACTAAGATAGTACAAAACCTTACGTTTTTATTGATAGGTATCGAAATAAAAAAGTTATTTTTATAAGAAAAAAGCTAAAATACGTCACGTAGCGACAATATTTCAGGTATTGGAAAATTTTGACATAAAAGTTTGTACGTGCTCGTTCGAGCACTCGATGGATTTTTTTACAGACCAAATTGCACTGAAGGGTTTACATACATACATATCATCACGCCTGTCTCCTATCGGGGTATGCAGAGACTATGGCTTTCCACATGCTAGATCCTGGCATACCACTTTCGCTTCTTCTACTTTCATAAGGTGCTTTCACACACGCTCGCCGGTAAGAAAGACCTGGCCTTTTTCCAACAGGTCTTTGATTTGGTCATCTGTGAACGCCGAGGTCGACCCCTACCAGTTCGCCCATTCATTCTCGCCTTATAAATCTGTTTAGTCAGTCTATTTAGCCTCGCACGAACACCCTGTTGCATTGAGAATCTCGCTGTGGAAGGAGAAACTCCCGCCACCTCATGACTTTTTACCACCACAGGAAAAGCTACCTCCTGGAAAAGACCTCCGATGGCCAGTGTGGAGGTCTCTCAACCGTTTACGCACTATGGTCGGCCGGTCTAGACAAAATATATGTAGGTGGGGAATGCGAGATCTGGACCTAACCGCATGTGACTGCGGTGCCCCCGTGCAGTCTATGTCGCACTTGCTTGCATGTCCCCTTTGTCCTACATCCTGCTCTAAGGCCGACCTCATTAACGCCACCGAAAGAGCGGTTGAGATGGCAGAGTTCTATGACAAATTTGTTTGAAAAAAAGACGAAGAATCATTGATACGATGAAGAAGAAGAAGAAGTCAGTCTATTTTCATCCATCCTCTCCACAAGTCCGAACCATCTAAGCATCCCTTGAAGGGTTTAGGTGTACATACAAACATACATACCTACTTACCTATAGTCCCGCCTTTATCCTCAAAGGGAAGCAGAGGCATATTATACGCCCACATTATTTTGTGTTTCTTGTCCCACGTAATATTTGATGAGCCTATTACCGTGTTGAAATATACAGATATTCATATTCACGCACATTTCACACAACGCTATCTGATCCCAAAGAAAGCTAGGAATGACCTGCTTGTGTTATGGGTATCAGACCACGGATATTAATACTTATATACTTTTAAATACATACATATTATACATAGAAACACCCAGACTCTTGAGACAAACATTTATGGGTCACACAAATATTTGTCTCCGGTGGGAATCGAACCCACGACCTCCAGCGCCGCAGGCGGTATCACTACCGACTGCGCCACAGAGGCAGTCAAAGATGCAGGTTGTAACTACCCGCTGTTCTAATTTTAGCCAAATATAGTTAACACTTACAGTTTGTCTTAACGATGTTATTTTTACTGACCACCGAAAGCATTATGGTTAACCAAAGATAATATAATAGTATTACATACAGATCGGCAACTCCCTGTCGCGCCACAGCTGTCAGTAGAGTTGACGTGCGCGTTGACGGACAATTTGCTTACATTTTATTGATCACACGCACACATTCAAGTTGGAGATTCCGCCCTGTGGGTTAACGGAAATGCCATAAACGGTAACCCATCGCAAAACTAACCATAGCGTAAGATGCTTAACGCAGTGATTGTTTACAGTAAACTGTGCTATTTTCCCTTCATTACTAATATTGTGTACAGATGGTTCCTATAAGTATAATTTATTTAATGTGAGAGAATGGGGAAGGGAGCGTGCACACGTCTCTGCCTACCTCTAACACGCAACTTGATAATTAGTTGGTCGGTCCATCCTTATACTATTCACAACAAAACGTCTGTTTAATTGTTTACGTTTTAGGTACAAATAACAAATAGGTAAGTAGGTACATGATATAGGTATTATAATCCTGAATTGACGCTACTTTCGTTGCAGTGATCAATTTTTCATGTTTTTGGGGTTTCGTACTCAAATTGTAAAAACGGGACCCAATTCATGGGACTTCTGTCTGCCTGTCTGTCTTTCTGTCTGTCTCAGACGGACAGAGAAGTCTCATGAATAGGGTTACGTTTTTACAATAAAAAAACCCTTTTACCATAAAAAAATTATATGGATCTATTCTGTACGTAACCTCTCCTTAATTGTACACAATTAGTGTTTTTATTTCTGAGTAAATAAATATAAAGACATACGTACATGCATACATAATGGTTACGCCTTTATCCCCGAAGGTGTAGGCGGAGGCATATTATATGCCCACATTTCACCTTTTTAGAATTTGTCGCACGTTATAAGTGGTGAAATGGTTAGTCGTATTGCCGTGTTGAGATAGACAGGCGTAGGTTGTGACTGCCTGCTATTAAAATTTTTCATGCCGCCTAAAAAGGCCTTCAATATTATGACATACATATTAAGACTGAATAATTACAATGGTTTGATAAAAAATGTGTATTATATACTATAAAAGGGCTCTTCACACACATGAATAAAGTACGTTGCAGAATTTAATGTATACAATACTAGCGGACGTCACGCGGTTTCAACCGCGTAGTTCCCGTTCCCGTGGGAATACGAAAATAAAGTCTATGTTCACCGCAAAGAGTGTAGCTTTCCAACATTTAAAGAATTTTTCAAATCGGTCCAGTAGTTCCGGAGCCTATTCGTTACAAACAAACAAATCTTTTCTCTTTATAATATTAGTATAGATTTAAGTACTCGCCTGTTTCTGCTGGCTACAGATCTCTCTGGCTGTCCAAAAAGGGTCGTTTAATTAAATGCCCTATTTTCACATGTTCCACTTGTAATCAAGTCGTGATAAAGCGACTCCATTACTAAGAATAATATTCGCACACTTTGTATTTTAATTTCATCAACATTTTTTGAAAAGGCGCTTAATTTTTACATCAAGGAAATGTGGAACTTATGTCAAAGGGTTAAGCTTGAATTTTGAATGGGCGGTGTAACCTGTGTATTTTTGTATGTAGGTGTTTTTATACTAAATGCGAATCTCGAGTAATATGAGAGCCTTTTGAAATATCGCAAAGATTTTTGTAAAAAATGAACATTCTCGATTCCGGACAAGAGGTCCTGAGATATTTTTCATTTTAAAACTCTAGCCTATTACATTGAAGATGTTGGAAAAATACAAATAAATGTGTACTTTAAAATCACGCTCTTAAGGCCGTGGGCAGGCCTAACGACCTTGACCATTTAAAACACGCGTCCTTCAAGCTAGGAAATGTAGCATTTTATAGCTTATTTTAGTTGTATCAAGCTAATACTTATACTTATTCAAATACGAAGAAAACCAATTTATAGGTGTATACTTATATTTTTTTCATATATGTTGGCATATTTTTTTCTTTCGCGTCGATAAAAATTAAAGTTCTAAAATGCCGTCGTCTTAAAATTTGCGGCTAAATCTACGATCGTTTTACACATTATGTATATAATATACAATTTACAACAAAACCATCTTTTGACACACATCTTGTAGATTAACAATCTATTTTTGTCTATAATATTCCGTCTACTTATGCAGACAAAAAACGCTTTCATTTGCACCTCTTTTTCGTCATTTTCTAAACCAGTACCCTTTTTTTTTTTTTTTTTTTTTTTTTTTTTTTTTTTTTTTTTTAACGTGAGGGAAAATCCTCGTAGGATGCTATGCCGGACTCTTACCGACTAAAAAACCTCACGTAACGCCCAACAGCCTATGGTTGAGAGCCCCGGGTAAGCCCTCAGGAAGGATGTCCCGTGACTCCCAACAGACCTACGGCCGCCAATGCGGCCTCGCCCAGGGGGTGGTTCGGGTGCAATCCCGCGTCTATGGGGGGTTTCGGGTGTGACCCCGCTTCTAAGGGGGGGCGTGCGTGAGTGCTCACGTCACGCTGCCGTCATGGGCCTGCTTCTGTAAGGACGGTGAGCGGCCCTCTCACCGTCCTCAGACCCCCGGTCATGGAGGCCGATAGTCCTCAAAACCAGTACCCTAAAGCGTTATACATAGCAGAATTATTAATAGATATTTATGAAGTTTTTTTGAGTGGTTGTAACCTATAGTGGTTTAGGCCTTTTTATAGGGTCGGCAGCGTGAGTGAAGCGCCTCTAATGTTGTAAATGTTCATAGCTTACGACCAGTCAATCCGGTGAGCTTGTCTGCCACCTTAGTGGTATAACAAAAATTAAATAAGATAAACCTGATGCAAAAATAAAATTTTAAGACTGACATTACACATTTACACCCAGTAATTACAATTATATTCAGTACAGGAGATCCTAAATACACAAGACAGTCTTCTGCACTCAGTAATAAGGCTTAGATTACGTACTTGGTTTAAAAAAAGCAGTCAAGTGCGAGTCGCACTCGCGCACGAAGGGTTCCGTACCGAAAACCCGCAAAGGTTGCCTGGTAGAAAGGTTGCCTGGTAGAGATCGCTTTTAGCGATAAGGCCACCCGTTGTACTGCTTTTTTAACCAATTTTCCTATCTTAAGTTTTTTATCTGGCGTGAAATAAAGTGTAAATAAATAAATAAATAAAATGTCACGTTCGATTATTGTATGGGAGCCCCCTTAATGTAATTATTTTTCAGATTTTACGGCAACAGAGATATATGATCGTCTGTTAAAAGTTCAGCTCTGTAGCTAAGACGGTTCCTGAGATACAGCCTCGTAACGACCAGACAGACTGACAGACGGACGGTGAAGTCTAAATAGGGTCCTGTTTATACCCTTTGGGTACGGAACCCTATAAAAATAAAATTCAAGTGATGATACTTTATAAGGTATACAAGATATTGCCTGACACTTTTCTATTCAAACAATAATTGCACGCAGACAATTTTTTATCACAGACTATAATACTTATGAGAATACGGTAACCTGTTTCTGATCTAAAAGTGATACAAGCTAAAATAGTTCATATTTCACATAGATATACAGCCTTTAATTGGTTGCGCTATACTTCAGTAAATGTTATAGGCAAATGAACCTTATTGCCCGAACTTACAATTGAAATTAGCTTGTAGTAAGCCTAGTGTACGTTTTTAACAATTGTGGGAATCTTAGTTACTATTGTTTATCTAACCTCTCCTTGTAACCCTAAGTTCGTTACGGTTCAATGAACTATAGAACTTGCGGTATTTATAAACGATAGATTTGCTGTTTTCGATATCGACAACACAAGGCGCAAAACAGCGTTTGATACTTTTGAACCTTGAGTAAAGTGATAGGTATGTTATCATTATTACCGAAAGAGTTATAAAATCGGAAGAAAAACGTAGTTTTATTGGCATTAGTATTCTAGTATAGTCACAGTCATTAACTTAGAGGAGGAGACTAGGTTTCGTTATTGTCCAAGTCAACTTATCATTAGGCGCTAGACTCTGTTATAATACTATGAACGTTTTAGAATGAACTAGGTAATTGTCATTTTGAGACCATCTTTATCAAAATGAGAAATGGTTTGATTTTCAAATTTCTTCACATTATTTTAAACAGGATGATCAGTCAAAATTGCTCCTGTCTAAATAAACAATGATGATGAAGACAATAATACAACTCGATAAGGCTGGGACAAACGTACGGACAATTTAGTCCATAGAATTACACTTGGTTCTCTTCAGGTACAGAATCCTAAAATACAATCAAATGAACATCTTTACAAGCAAATTTTGTTTACTAAATAACCCAATACGTAAACAGAATACTGGTAACTCCTCAGCCCCTCCCACCGCCAAATTTATAGGCCACTGTAGAAAAAGTGACAGGCTTTCTCAAGCAACAATTTATCAACTGCTATTTTTTAAATCCCGTGTTCCCATAATCACCTATAAAGGGGAAAAAAATAAGCAAATCTTAGTACCTACCTGAGCGCACGATAAATTATTCCACACAAATCCCCGGCAAGGCAAATGGTCCACCATTTTCTTTCAAACGAGTCTCAATACAAAATCAATGAGTTCTTACCGATGCTGAGACGATTCTGCTGCCTCGAGTTCGTTTGGTTCGATTCATAAGATTGAGAAAGATTTTGTATTTTTTTTTACCATTTATAATTTTTAGAAGACTATTTTTAAGCGCTGGGTTCTCGCTATTCTGTTGGGATGTTTCACAGTGTGCATAAACGCTATCAGTTTCATTTGGTAGAAAATATTCAGAGGGGCAAGTGCGAGTTCCGGCGAGCGCCTGTCGACATTCACGGGTGAGCGCGTTATCACCGATTTGTATGGAATCGAGACAAGTTCCCGCGTTTACAGCTAGGTGGTGGGGTCTCGATTCCATACGAATTTGTGCGCCGTGAATGTCGACAAGCTTACGCAAAAACTCGCATTTGCCCCTCAGAGCTCCACTATTTCAAATTTCGTTGCATGCACAAACTTGTCTCCTGTGGGAATAAGATTTCTCTCCATACCAAAAACTATCCCGTATCTAAAAGAAGGGTCCAACAAACAAAATGAACATCTACCACCTTAGTGGTATAAGCATTCACTCTCGGGGCCCAAAGTGTCAGGATGAACATACTGTCTGTGGCGATGGTGACTGGTGCTATGATAGAATGTAGCCGTGGGCATCATGACAAACAATCATGGTCCACAACTGACAGCCCTAAGTAGTATACCTGTTCCAGCAGGTCGTGGTGCGTCGAATTATGGCAGGGCTCAGGGTCGTCGGGATTTCCTTTCGACAGTGCATCAGGTGCAAAATACATCAAAGAAACAAAAAAAAAGTATTCCTGTTCCCTTTACGCTTGAAGAATTTTTAAGAAGGAATCATTGTGATCTTCATTAGCAAACTTGTACCACGTCCCAATGACAACGGGTACCAAATGAGCATCATTCAAAAGCCCTTTGGGTTCTTAAATAAATCGCTTTATCGCATTTGTAACATCAATTCCCTTAATAGGACGTCGCTTTTGATCACAATTCAGACTGGTATCGACTTCACTTTTCGAATATTTGAGACTATCATCAAGAACACACGTGGAGGTAGCCAGCACACTTTGTGGGCCAGTAGCTAATTTACGGGCACACGAGGCAAAGCCGCTGGCAACATCTCATCTACACATAACTTTACCGGCCTCCATGACCGAGGTCCTGAGAACGGCGGGTTGGCTGCTCTACGTTTTTAAAAAAGCAGGCCAAGACGATGGTGTGTCTTTTACAAATATCCTTCATTTACCTCTCATAGAAGTGGAATAGTACCGCCCTCCCCCCAAAGAAACGGGATAATACCTGAACCCCTCGAGAAGTGGACAAAGTCTGCGTCGGGAGCCCTGGTGTTATATTTCCAAGCACTTACTCGGGACTCCTGTCCTTAAAAAGATGGCAAGGCAGCGTGTGGTTATAGTCGCTAGAAGTCCGGCGTGGCATCCATGACGATTACCACACGAAAAACAATTTACACATAACTTTTTCTTGTATTTTACGGAATTGGAAATCCTTAGGATGATATCGACTTGAACTTGAACGATTGACATGACTTGTGTACCGTCTAAAGCCATACAGTGACCATCCAAAAGTACTGATGTTGAGACTTCCAAAATACTTCGATCCATAATCGAAGGAGTATCGGTAAGAGAAGGTTCGGATGAATCTTTTTGTAATGGTTGTACGAAGTTATTTATTTCTGTAAGACAACGAAACCATACCGAGATTTGATTTCAGTACAGCGCCATCTAGTCTAGTTTACAATTAGTTACATTTTATACCATTTAGTTTAGTATACTTTGATTCGTGATGTACTATATCATAGCAGTGCCCTCCGCCAAGTGATAAGTGAATATTTTAAAATGCACCCAAAATTAATCACAATTTAGGGTGGCCCCTCTTAACAGCCTTGGAAGGCTTTAAATTTAGAAATTCTCGAGACAAATTACCTACTTGAAAGAGCATTTTCTTAGAAAATACGAGATAATTTAAAATAACTTTCATTCCTTATTCTCGACAAAGAATTTTGGATATCTGAAAATTTGGGGACAAGATCGTTGAATGTAAATCACTGTTCTACTTAGAATAATTATAATAACTACAGCATTTTAGTTAAGATTTGGAATAAAGGTTTTTAAAATTCAATATTGAAGTTTCTTGTGCATAAAATGAAATCTACTGTGCCTACTATTGTTTTGTTTTTATGAAATCGAGTAATAAATATTCCGCATCAAACTGAAGAAGAATCAAGTAAATCGAATTATAAATCCCAGCGTAAAAGATGTACTGTACATAAGTAAAAAGTACCAATCGAATTGAGAACCGTCTCCTTTTTTAAAGTCGGTTAAAATTAATTGCAGGCTATATTTATTTTGTAATAGTGTCATTAAAGTAAATATTGGCCCTTTAACTCTAACACAATCGGCAGAACCCATTTAATTGAACGCGTAGATGAAAATTTACAGGTAAAATGTTTTTTTTTAAGATTTTACATTTTTACACACTAAATAATTCACGGATTTTTTTTACATGACGCTATGTTGATCCCAAAGTAAACTAGGATTATGATTAATCTGCTTGTGTTATAGGTATCAGATAACGGATATTTGTACTGAATACTTTTTGTAAATATATAATTATGCACTTACACTTCTTAATACATAAAAACATCCAGACTCTCTAGACAAATATTTTTGGATTACACAAAACATTTTTACCGTGGTGGGAACCGAACCCACGACCTCGTGATGCGCAGCTTTTGAAGTCTATATTTAATTTTGTGTTTGTTTTGTTTCAGGTATAAATTCAAAATAATTGTAGCTGTCAATAGCTTATAGCTGAAGTATAGCTGGAGTGACATTGAGGGATAAAGTAAAGAATAGTGTGATAAGGGAACATTGCGGTATGACAGAAGATGTAGTGACTAAGATAGAGAAAGGGATGCTCAGATGGTTTGGACATGTGGAGAGAATGGATGAAAATAGGCTGACGAAACAGATTTATGAAGCGAGAGTGAATGAGCAAACTGGTAGGGGTCGACCTCGCCATACTAATGTCGATCAAATCGATAATCTTCTGAGAAAAGGCCAGGTCAAGAGTACCCTTAACCGAAGAGCATGTATGAAGACACTTATGAAAGTTGAAGAAGCGAAAGTTGTTTGCCAGAATCGTAGCAAGTGGAAAGTCATAGTCTCTGCCTACTCCGCTGGGAGACAGGCGTGATGTTATGTATGTATGTCAATAGCTTGATAAGGTCAAAGGTAAACTTGGTAAAAATCCGTTATATTCGTATTGTGAACAACCAAATATTATTTCTTTCTTTCCTTACAATTTCCAATAATGTATTTTTAGACGGGTCAAAGTCAGATGGTAATTGTTTATTCACAAATTTTCGGGTAGGTATTATTTTTCGCATAAAAAAGTACAAATATTTTCCAACTGTCAAAACCCTTTTAAGAAGTCCAACCCTACATGAAATATGAGTCAAGTTTGTGCCACAAGGTTGTGACGTTGTAGACATAGGTTTGTTTGTGCTAATATTGATCTACACAATATTAACGGAAAATTTGTAAAATTTGTAGTTCCTAATCTTCCGAGGATCCTGGGGAATATTTCTGATAGCCTTGTGGTTTTAGTCGGTTGCAGTACAGGCCTAACCAAGAATTTTGCTCGTGAAAAGCACCCTACATACAAATAAATATTGCCATTTTTTCCTGTTCTACCTGTGATGTACAGTTCTGTTAAAATAACTTATTGAAATAAGCCGTAGTGTATCCGATATTTCGGCAATGTTGCAATCGCTACGATCACGGAGAAACTGCAGTACTGGCACTTAAAAGGTACAAAACACACCGAAATAAGTTAAAAGTATTAACTACTAGCTACTCCCCGCAGCTTCGTCTGCGTAGAAGTCGTTATCGCGTAAAATCATTATTCTCCTTTTGTGCAGTCAGAAAAAATAGCCTATGTCCTACCCTTGGACTCAAACTATCTCTATACCAAATTCCATCAAAATCGATTGAACGGTTTAGGAGTTAAAGCGTAACAGACAGACAGACAGAGACAGTTACTTTCGCATTTATATTATTAGTGGGAATACTGTAAAAGACAAGTTATATTTTCCACGTCAGGAAAAGAAGTCTCACTAGTTCAGTCACGGAACTACTGGGAATGAAGGAAATTTGATAAGCAAAAGTATAATGCATATTTATTTATTGTGCTAAAAGTTTATCCATATTCCATTATACCTATGTACAAATTCAGCATCACACGTAGAATGTTAATTCATCGTTAAAACGAAGCGGTAATCACTTTGACATATTCCCACATTTGCATGTCGTTACAACAATTTATTCTATCCCCCTGCCTACCCCTCTTTCAAAGGTAGATTAATGACGTCAGATAAAAGATATTTTCGCGAGGGTAGGATGAAAAACGACGCTTATTTCAAGTGGTTTCTTCTTGTTTTTGAGAGATGTCGTGTAGGGAGAGATTATTGATGCATATTAAGAAGTGTTCATTCATGGTGTCGGTGAAATGTTTGGATAGAATTTAAGGCTTTTTACGTCTAACGGAAACTAGGGGTGTAACTTTGGCTTCGTAATTTTGAATAGATAGCTCAATTTTAAAGCATTTTTTTAGTTATAATGCCAATAAGTCCACAACGAATTGGCCATGGCGAAGTTCTGTAATTAGACTATTGTTCTTAAGTTGTGACAGGTTATTTTTTTGACAGGGGAAGGTTCTCCAGAATACTCTTTGGATAATACGTGTAAGTAAATATAAACTAAGACCAGCCACTCTTTCAAAATGAAATTGGGAGAGTTCTACGTGCACAATGCTCTGTGATAGATTTTTTCATGCATTGGTTATTATTGATCCTTACGTCTAGTGAGACTTTCGAAACCTGCTGGGATGATTGGGTAAAAGTATTTTTCGGGAGCCCTGGGAGCTTCCTTGCGAGGGAGTATCTGGGACTCCCGGCCTTAGACAGTTGCAGGGAACCGATAGGAGTCAGTCAGAGGAGGTAAAAGGTTCTTCAAAAGGGGTCTTAAAAGGTTTTTACAGGGTCGGTAGCGCGAGTGTCGGTAGCCTCCGGTGTTGCAAACGTCCATAGGCTACGGCAAATACCAGTACGTCTGGTGGACCGTATGCATGAAAGCCACCTTAGTGGTGTAAAAAAAAAGAAAAAATGAAACTGAGTCGATTTAGGGTCACAACAGACAGTGGCTCTGAACTCTAAGACTCTCGCAAGGGGGCTTCTTTAAACCTTCATCTAGTTTTCGTGGATTACGGGTTTTAGCCCCTCTCTATAAAATAGATTGCAGAGGGGCGTCTGTAACTGTAACTTGTGTCTGTAGTCTGTGACTCTGTCGCATTAAACTACGTCACTAGGTCACGTGGATCATCTGTTCAAAGTTTGAAATAAAACAAAACAAAACTTTCATTTTCACAATAAACGTTTTAGAGAAGGGCAGTCGTACGTACAGTGAATCTACGAAATTAAGTTAAGTGATAACCACACTTCTACTTTATTGTTTACTCAAACTAACCCTAACATTTCTTCAACACGTGAACTAAATGTGTTACCAACTTGTTATAAGCCCACACATAACAGTATTCTTGAAAATTTGCAAGGCTTTCAGCGATAACCCTGAAATAAAGTTTTACGATGTTTAAATTTAGTCGGTTCGTCGTGTCGGTACTTTCGTGTCTAAGTGTAACGATATTGAAGACGTTAGGGTTGATTAGATTGAGATGGGACAATCTAAGATGGTTGATTTGTCGTAAAGATTGTCACCTACGTAGATAATTTTGTTTATGTTACGTTTGTGGTGACATTTCTGGTTGAATAATGTTTTGCAGTGATAATTCCAATATCGTGATTGTGTAGCATAATTTCTTATACTACTAAGGTGTTAGACAAGCACAAAATATCAGAAGCATGCAGAATAGATACCTAAGTGAAGTTCTTTAAAACAGCAAATTTCGAAAAAAATGCGAGATTGGGTCGCAAACTTCTTTAATTTTTGTCTTTGTTTTAAAACTATGCCTGATGATTTATTTTTTTATTTAAACTTTCTGCACAAAATATATTTGTACAAAGGCGGACTTAATGCCAAAGGCATTTTCTACTAGTCAACCTTTGGGTGATCCAGAGATTAATTAAAGTAGGTGCTCAAAGTATGACAAAGAAAGTTATAAGAATATTGTTTTTACAACCAGTTCCAGTGAGAACACGTCATAATATGTAGCTTTAGTACCTTTATCCTACTAAATGAAAATATAAAACTCTCAATGCCCTTTCTACCTTAATTTCTTGAAAAATGTATCAATTATAATCCTCGATCGAAAAGAAAAAATCTTCAAAACATCTTAATGAAATTACTTCTCCAATAAACGAATTACTTTTATTAATGCTTGAAATGTAAATGAAATAGAAATAAGAACGTTTACCCACGCCTTCTCATTGTCCAATAACCTAAAGAGTTCAACAATCCTCGAATACGCTCGTTTACAGCATTTTTTTTCAAAAGCCTTTGAAGTCGCTTTTGAGTTTACCCATGATAAACATTTGCCGAATTCTACCTGACATTGCAACACACCATTTTCACTTTTAATAGGCCTTAATAAGGCCCCACTGACAACTAATTATATTTTTACTAAGAGTTCTCCTGAAAAGTTTTGCACATAGAATATGAACCTCTCCAAAAAAGAAATTCGATCTTATCACGTTAGAAATAAGGATGTAATTGTGTCTGCTCATCTCTCAACAAATTTTGGTCAAAAATATTTTGGGAAAATTAAATAGACCGGAGGAAAAATTTTTCGGTATCGTTAGTATAATTACTTATAATATGATGTCAGAGTCTTTTAAGGGAAACTGTTCACGAAGAAAGATATACGTTTGTATGTAAAATAACCGGAGGCGAAATGTGATGTTGGCTTGTAACGAGTTGCTGGAGCCATGTTCAAAGTTTATTCAATTTTCTGTAGAATTTATAACATTTCGTAGGTATTTCATTTTGTGATGCAGGTCTATAACTGGATCGGTTTTTATTAGCATAGAGCATTCTAGAGCTAGTGGTGTTGAGATAAGCGTTTGTTATTTTGCATGTGTTTATCATGAGCCACTTTAATGGTCTATAAAACCAAATTATATTCAGAAAACCATCAAACCTATCTGAATATTGGAGGATCCTACACACACAACGCGATCATATTACATATTAATATCTAATGTGATGTAATGACATCTAGTTACATTTGCTAAGGATTAACTTTTTAAACTACCACCATATTTTAAAGAAGTAAAGACAAGGTAGACTCATGGAACTTATTACTTTAATAACCAGAGTTTATACAGTATAATGAAACCATATACAAAAAATGAAGACGGTGAATCTTCAAGTCCACAAGAAAAAGCCTCGATAAATATCACCCTGACGGCGAGTTTTTCTAATATGAGCATCCTGCCTTTATTACACGTCATAAACACAAGTGTCTTTACGAGATGCAATAAAAACAGACGCCCTTCAATCGCCGTAGTCTTTTATGGTCAAGCTTTTAGGAGATAGCTTATTATTCAGACAGATTACTGCGAATTATGTGTGCGAGTAATTGATTTCTTTTTCTATTTTTGTCTTCCTTGAAGTAGGTTCTATAACTTTGATAGTAGCTGTGTCTGTTCCAACGAGTCCTGCAAAAGAAAGAAAATTGAAACAATCGTTATTTAACTTGACGTTATGAAACATTGCCTTAAAAAGCAAACCACTAGCAGAGATGATACTGTACTACATCTGTAGTAATGTCATTATTTAAATCAAACTCCACTTTGAACTCATAACATACTATGTCCACCGTACGTCTCTTTTCCGTAGGATGTTTAGTTTCTTATTTTTTTTTTTGCATTTAAGGGAAGTGAAGAAGTATACTTATTCTCATTCCAATTCTCCAATTTAACGTCTTATTTATTTTTGCTTTTGCAGGGATTGTGTCAAGTTCGAGCTTGTTGTTATTTTTCCGATTTTCGTCAATGCTGTACATCCTAGTTAAATAAACTACACCAATGAATGTGAAAAAAAAAACAGTTGTAACAATAAAGAACACCAGAGTGCGTAATTTATGTGCGCCAGTTTATTGCTGCATTATAAAAGAAGTTGACACCACGTTTCATCTCCCAAACTGCTTGTGAAGCTTTTACACAAGCACATCCAAAATGTGTAATATTCAAAACATCCCCACAATATAACCTAACATCAGTATGAAACACATTTTTCGAAACGTTGCATCTCTTGGGAGTAATTCTTGACATGAAACAATGTTTTGGCAACATCCATTTAACATAGACCTTCCTAAACACCCCGCGTCAATATAGATGCTTTGGAAAAGGCTGTTGGAAGCTTTAACCGAGGGTCAAAACTTACTGGTCACACATAACACTCCATTTTACAAAGAACTTAAGTTCGTAGTGAAATACTGGAAACAAAAGGTCAAATTATAACGGACGTGAAAAGTCGGACAACTCCTTGTATATATGGTTCACAAAAGATTTGGTTTTATAGTTTAATATTACTGTTATATTTCTTGGAGAATGCGCTGTTTGTGAGGATTTTCCTGTTTTCTTTTATGGTGCTATCGTTAATCTTTTTTAGTAATTCAGGGTTCATAAGTCTGTCCGGTTAGGCAATATTGCTATAGTAAAGCTACAACATTTTCTTTGTGAAGTAACATTCATATTTTACTGTTATAATAGGGTTTTTAACATGTTACAATATGGTGCTATATACACTGTATGTAAAAAGTGATATCCATATGTGATCTTAGATTTGATACATTAAGATGGAGATTTCCAATTGGTTTTTAAAATCAAAATTGTCAATATCTAATACCCTTACTAATCAAATCATCTCAACACCAAAAAAATTCTGAACTTTCTTCATAAAATGGACTATTTAAGTTCAAAAGATTTTTCGAAATTCAATAAATACTTCCTGAGATACTAGCGTTCAAACAAACTCTTCAGCTTATATTAGTATAGTTTGAAATGGATCCAGTGAGTCTACGACCGCGAGCTATAAGACGTAATCAAAACCATAGAAAGTGTCCCAAATATCACGAGTTAGTCCTGAAAAGTAATATCTGATGTTTTGATGTCATTTATCATCAAAATTTGGTACTTTATCACAAGATTAGCTTTATCCAAGACGGCGATAAAACACATTACTCGCGATAGGTCGAAAGAAAATACTTCAATTTAATACGTTTTATGACCGCGAAAACCTTTTGGCCACAAAATTTTCCTGAAATAAAAGAAAAGGAAAATCTTCGAATATCCATTTCTGCATCCATTACGTTTTCTCTTTAGTGTGTTACGAAGAAACGTCGTATTTATGATGCAATGGACACACAATTTTGAAATCCTGCCTAGTGTTTCAGAGCCGTGTGCTGAGTTAGCTGATAAAATAGTTTTATTGCAGGAAATCATAAACCATTTGTGAAGAGCTTTATGAAGATTTTATGGGTGTGTGAAGGCATAAAATATTATTATCTAGCTACCCTCGACTCACTGATTTTAAGGGCTTCTCTGCTGTAGTCAGTTATGGCGGCGAGAGAGCTGGAGATAAGATACACGTTAGTGACGCTAATGTTATATAATGTGCTTTAAGAACGGCATTTGTTTTTATCAAGTTGACGAAAATGGTAATAATTTTGATTTTGTAGTTGGATTATTTTTTGCCTTTTGTGTAGTAGGTATAATTTGTCACATGTAGGTAAAAGGCATGAAATTTATCTTGTATCAAAGTGAATCAAAAGTTTTTGTATGTAGTTTGTTAATTTTTTTATAAAAAATTATTTGTTGCTGACTATATGTTGGCAACACTGAAAACAAGTTAAAGTAGTCAGTCCGAAATCAGAAACAATACTGTTTTTTATTTATTAAATTATGGACGAATATCCTCGATTTCGCCGCTTTTGATTACAGCGTCAAACGTCTTATATAACAGAGTCGGACGCCTTGAGAGACATCGTAGTGACGCGTGTAAACAGCGTTACGATGCCATTTACAAACGCATCATACACTTTTTAAAACAGCGTCGGACGCCTTTTCCAACAGCGTCATGGCGCTATTTATAACAGCATTAGAAACATTTTATAACAACGTCGGGATGCCTTTTATAAGAGCGTCATGAATATGATGCTATTTATTACAGTTCCAGGCGCCTTTTATAACAGCGTCGAACGCCTGTTATAACAGCGTCGTGACAACTTTTATAAAAGCGGCACGACTGTCCACCTGTGTAGCAATAGACTCACCATTTGCTCACCACCTTACCGGAGTAGCGCAGGTTGTGACGATCCACTATTAATAGTTTTCAAGCCGCCAATAAGATTTGCAACTTGCATTAACGACAGCCATATTTCTGACAAATATTATTTAAAGTGTGAAGTACAAAAATTCATCTATTCAGCTCATGAATACCTTCCAGATAAAGCTGGTGATCCCAAAACATTTTCTTAACAAAGCCATCCGCACAAACGCAGACATGAAAAGTCTTTTGGTTTATTGTTACTTTTGCTTCCGACGTTCCACGCAAAGATGGAGAAAACAAAATAATTCGGGGCAGACATTAGTTTACATTTACAAAGGGAATGTTTTAATTCGAATTTACTGAAGCTACAGTTGGAAGAACCGAGTTTAAACACTTTAGGTATTGTTGGAAAGGTGTTATGAAAAATCGAGGAAGTTAGACGCCGTATTATTTGCTTTTGTGTTGTGTACTCGATTAACATAATTTCTTATAGAATTTTGCGACACTTACTTTCACCGACGTAATACTATCATAGCGATATTAGATGGGCTTTCGCTCGGCACCACACTTTAGTTAATTAATATGAATAATGCCCGAACAGGCTCCGTTGGTACTTAACTTAATCTCCTTGACGACCTAACCGACTGTTGGTTACCTTGCTGAGGCTAGGCGCTGTCCACTTTCTGCCTAATTCAGATAGAAATGCGATGTAGCTATATCTACATAGTAATCTGATAGGTACTATTGACATTTTCCATCTAATCCCAAATAGGATAATATGAAGCTTATGCTATGTCTTAACAAACTTACCGACTATTAAAGATTTAGACTTTTTTTTTAACGTGAGGGATAATCCCTCATGGGTGCTATGCATGGGACATAAAGCATGGGACTTCTACCGACTAAAAAACCTCACGTAACGCCCAACAGCCTATGGTTGGGAAGCCAGCGTAAACCCTCGAAAGGATGTCCCAGGACTCCCAACAGACCTACGGTCACTACTGCCGCCTCGCCCAGGGTACGGGTGCTATCCCGCGTCTTTGGGGGGTACTAAAGATTTAGACTACGTATGTCAATAAATTATACAGACATTACTGGAATGTGTTAATTTAAAACCTGTCTGACGAAGTTTGGTATAATTTGAAATAAACCATAGGTACATGGTGTTGTTTGTTTGTTTAGATCCCATATCAACAATCTTATTTTATCTTAATTTGGGCTAGATGGCATTGTGTAAAGTTCCACAATCTATAATTATTCTTCATTTATTTCGTCCATAAAATTATATTTTAAGTTTATACCCAAGTTTATATTTACCATAAACCTTTAAGTGTTGGTACTAAAATAAATTTGGTAATATTTTTTTTACGTCGAAAACAACATTAAACTTATTTTACATATTATACCTTGTTACTCCAAACTTTTCAGACTATAACATTGAAAAAGTCTGTAAAACTTTTCTTTCTCATTTTTTATGAATACCTGAATCCCTAAGGCTTTTGTGATAAATAAAATAACATATTTATTTGTTATTGAAAAGAAAATAAGTTTCAGTAATGTTTGGAAAAGTCTTAGTTGTTCATAAACTTTGTCCGACTATTATTGCCAATTTTTCTGTCGTGTGGAAATCCTCGTAGATGCCATGTTTGACTTCTACCAACTAAAATCACATGAAGCCTTATCGGACGGATACTATATTATGTCGCATGGTTTCGTTTGTTACATTATATTGTAAGACATTTTTAGACCATTATAGTGCCATCTAGCACATAAGTTTGTGCTATAGGATCTAGAGATCAAACCCAAAACGATGCATTACTTATGGGTCACACAAATAGCAAATTTCGTCCAACCGTCTATTATTTATAGGTAGTTGCATGTACTTCTCGCTCTTGTTCACATAATTTTATATTATGCGTGTTGTCTCATCCATCTGCGGCCCTAAAAAGCGACATTGCATGTTTCACTATATGAAACATACAATTCATAATAATTTAAAATACAGAACATGCAAAGCAAACCAAACATTTTACGTTTCATAATATGAAACATACAATGTTGCCTTTTTAGGCGCTCAGTCCTTCAAACGTTTCATCTCTTCTTCTAACAATTAAAAGTCTACTCGTATCACACTAATTTAGCCCAAATTGAAAATTCTCCAAGACTAACTCTATATATAATAAGGAGAATTTATTAATTATATATAAAGCAAAATATAGCAATTGCATTATTATTCAGCGACTTTTCTAACTTTAACAATGTTATCACTATATAGGCACATAGTACGAGTACCCTTATATGATTTGATAAAATACAGTCACGTAGCATAAGTAATACAATTTCTAATACCTAACCCTGTTTAATAAGACCCTAGGTCTGTTTCAAGAGCCTTTTTACACAGTTATGTCTATCTTATCTTATTATAAATAAAAAATAAAACCGACTTCATACAAATCCTTAAAAATAAAATTTACCTAGCACGTAGTAATATGTATTTTGATTTTTTTTTTTATACCACTAAGGTGGCAGACAAGCATACGGCCCACCAGAAGGACCGGTGGTCACCGCAGCCTATGAACGTTTGCAACACCAGAGGTGCCACACTCGCGCTGCCAGATCAGATTTTATTCAATATCATATTGAAGTCGGCGCCAAGTAAACCCATAGGTTTAGGTAGGTATTATTAATGGCACCAACTTCAATATTATATTGAATAAAATCTGATAAATCAAAATACATATTACTATGTGCCAGGTAAATTTTATTTTTAAGGATTTGTATGAAGTCGGTTTTATTTTTTATTTAAAATTTTTATTTCTTTATTTTAAGTGACGGGTGGACCGAAAAGTATTTCTATCTAGGTGTAAAGTTCTCATCAACACAAATCAATCAAGTCGAAACACGAGGTAACTGCTGTAAATCGTTAAGGAATTCCCTCGACTGTCTTCCGGTTCCATCATCAGATCGACTCCAGACCTTCGTTAAATTTTAGTACATTAAAGCACTTAATCAAAAAGTTAACAAACGCACTAGTTGTCCCTACAATTTTCGGTGGTTGCCCTCGATTTCTCCTGGATTCCAGCATCAGATCCTGATATCCTGGATATGGGACCACCTCAGAAGTAACCTCTTTCAAACAAAAAAAGAATTTTTAAAATCCATCTATAATTGACGCCGCTATCGCGTAACATACATACAAAAAAAAACATAGCGTACAAATTGAGAACCTCCTCCTTTTTTTGAAGTCGGTTAAAAAATAAGATTTATTTTCACAAAACAAAGCTATGTCACTTTCGCCTGAAAATTTCTCGACATAAATGTCACGGTAGGGTCTTTTCATCTATTTTGAGCAAACTCAACGGACGTTTTAACTGCCGAAGTCAGCAACGCTCCTGGGCGTTAGTCGTAACTCCCGGCCAGGCTATAAAATAGCTTTGAAATAAAACCCCCACCCTCGACAGTTATAGGGTCGCAGGTTCGAGTTTTTTAGTTTTTCTTATTTTTGTAATGAAATTTAATTTTGTGAAAAATCGAAGAGACCTTTGTGAAAACGATTTTTAAAATAAATTTTGATTGATAATATTTTAGGCATAATATCACATTACAATATTCTTATGTCTGTATTAAAGTTAGCGGGATATTTACCATGTATTGTTGTGAGTTTCCGATATTTTGGCGCTGTTACAAGCACCATGATCACGGAGGAACTAATGTCAGTGACCATTAAAGTTTAAATACCTATATCTTATGTCTGTATGCAGTGCCCAAAATATTAAAATGACTGGCAATTTTTACAATCCTTATTTTTTAGGCGGCCCTCCCTCTTTTGCATTTTGTAGGACCGTTCATCCATTTGTGACCGACTATTAGTAGGACAAGTGCATTGCGATATTTCAATAACTATGTTCTATTTTGCTCTTATTGTTGATTCCGGGAATTAAACTCCGAATCTTTGGATCATACTCCTTTGTCCACGACGCAAGGTACACCATTCTGTTTACCACTATGTTTGTAAGTATGTCACTTACATACGCATTTCCCCGTACTTACATACTTATAACACGGCAATAGGCTCACCACCTATTACATCGGACATAATACTACAAGGTGAAATGTGGGCGTATACTATGTCTCTGCCTACTTATAATTCAAGCAACACCCACGCGTCGAAAATACACCAATAGTTTGATTGTTTTGAAGGCAGTTTATTCCACAGTAACCATACAAAAATCTTGGTTTAATTTAAATGTAATAAGTTCAGCGAAATTCCTGAAGTTTACTGCACCGACCGACAATTTTATAGCGCTCTCAATGTACGTACAATGTCAAGCTTACAGCGTAAACCTCACAAATTGCGTTCTGCTTTGGTTCACTTGATGAACGTCTGAAACTGTTTTGGGTTCTTGATTAATGTGGCTTGTTTTAACCTAGTGTTCTTGTTGGTTTGAGATATTTTAATTGTAAATTTTCTGAGTTATTTTGAGATATTTTGTAGGTTTCACGGATTTTATAAACACGTGTTTATATTATTCTTAGATTATTTTAATACTGTTGATTGACAGCACTTGCTAGAACTTGCTACACATATTGAAAAACATCGCTGGTACTGTTCTTTATAATTTATTATTGTAATAACCTAACCGGTTTCGCCTTACGGGATTCTCAAAGGCTATGTAATAAAAGCCGGATAGACTTTGAGAATGCCGTAAGGCAAAACCGGTTAGGTAATCCTACTAATATTATAAATGTGAAAGTTTGTGAAGATGTTTGTTACTCAATCACGCTCTAACGGCTTAACGGATTGGGCTGAAATTTGGTACAGGGATAGATTATAGTCCGGAATAATACATAGGCTTTTTATCCCGGGAAAATGTTCCCACGGGAAGCGGGAACGGGAACCAAATTTCACGCGGGCGAAGCCGCGCGCATCAGCTAGTACAATAATAAATATTGAGGAACAGACAAAGTTAAGTTTTTGAATATGTATGTAATTCACCTGGATCGGTGTTAAAAAAGTTTTGCTAACATTTCTTAGCACTTACAGGTGATGCTTTACATTTCAATATTTAATATCACCTCTTACGAATACATCTTTCGAAACGTAAGGAATTCGTGTATGAATGTGTTATTTTGTGTATTCGGTCGTCTCTCGACTTCCGACGAACTTCCGAATATTTTATTAACCTCTTTCCTAGTCGGAACGTTTCCGTATTCCGTTGAAAACCTATCATATATGCTGCACTTGATATTTATTTACTTTGAAACTTATTTATACAACTGCTAGTTGTTCCCAGCGACTTCGCGTAAAATCATTATCCTCTTTTTGCGTAGTCGGTTAAAAAATATGTTTTTCCCATCTCAATACAAAATTTCATCTCAATCGCTTCAGCAGTTTAGGCGTGAAAGCGTAACAGACAGACAGACAGAGATATTTTCACATTATAATATTAGTAGGGAAGTAAAAATAGTGGCAGAGAAGCATTCGAAGAATATAAGCCACTTTGAAAGCAATTCAATTCAATTCAATGTTTTTATTTGCGAAAATAGGTACATACAAAAATACAGAGATGTTACAAGTATGGTTGAGTTCCTCCATCTTCCACCTGTTATGGTATGCAAATAAGTACATAGGTTAATAAGTACATAGTCAAGTTATTACAATTAATTCAATAGATAATTCATGCATTTAATTATTAAATTTAGAGCAATAAATTTTTGAGTTAATTACAGCAATATGTGGTAATATTGTAACACAGATAATTTAGCTACAACTAAACGAATTCATGTCATTATTAAATATATTACTTACATACCCATTTTATTGATAGTTTATGTCAATTTACATAATGTCATTGCGAAACAAATCAGAATTTTGAGCACACATAACACAATGGATTCATTCATTGTAGGCTAATATTTTTATCTTCTAAATACTCTTTAACTGCATAACATGCTTTGTGACACAGAATATTTTTGAGTTTTTGCCTAAATAGGTCAACATTTTCCATCTTACATAACTCAATGGGCATTTTGTTATAGATTCTTGGTGCCATGCAATAAACACTTTTATTTAAGAGTGCTGTTTTATGTTTTAACATTCTTATTTTGTGCTGATGCTGGTGACTGTTCAACGTTTCAAATTGGTTCATGTTCTTTTTTACAAAGATGGCGGTTTCCATTATATAAATACATGGTAACGTGAGTACTTTTAGTATTTTGAAATGTGGCTTACAAGTATCTGTTATTTTTAGTTTTAAAATTGCCCTTATGCATTGTTTCTGAGCCTTAAAAACAGTTTCCCAATCAGTTGAGTTTCCCCAGAATATCACGCCATATCGCAGAGATGACTCCACATAAGCATAATAGGCTGACAGCAATGTGGTTAAATCAACGGTTTTTGAAAGATTATATAAAGCATAAGAACTTTTATTTAGTTTTGCGCTGACGTGATCCACATGTGCTTTCCAATTCAATTTACAGTCTACATGTAATCCCAAAAATTTTGCAATCTCAACCTCTTTTATCTGTGTACCTGAGTGCTCTATTTCCAGATTATTAGTTAAGTATCGGACTCGATTCCTGAATACCATAATATTAGTTTTGTTTAAGTTTATAATTAGGTTGTTGTTCTTTAGCCAGTTTACTATATCGGCAAGTTGTACATTAATAGTGCTTTTCAGAATACTTTGATTTTTATTTGAAAAAACGACAGTGCTATCGTCAGCAAATAGGTACATTGGTGAAGATATAGCTTTAGGAAAATCGTTTATATAAATTAAAAATAGCATGGGGCCCAAGACGCTACCCTGGGGCACACCATATTTAACTTGCCTGTATCTTGACGTAAATACTGTTTCCATTTTCTTTGACTGGTCTATTTGTGTGATGGAAGTCGCTTGTAGTCTAGAATTAAGATAGGACATAATCAGTCTCAAGGCGTTTCCCCTAATGCCATTCGCATAGAGCTTGTTTTTTAGAATCTTGTGGTCAACACAATCAAAAGCTTTAGTTAGATCCATGAACAGCGCACAAGCTGGTGTATTTTTGTCAAGACTGATCATTATTTCTCCCAAAAATTTGAATATAGCCTGATTGATTGTTTTTGTTTTTTGAAAGCCCATCTGTGCTTCTGTGATTATTTTGTATTTTTCCATATAGCCATTTAGATTTTCATATACGACTTTTTCAAGTACTTTGGATAAGGTAGGAATGAGAGCTATTGGCCTATAGAACGTCATATTTTCACGGTCTTGTTTTTTAAAGATAGGTTTAATGATTGTGGTTTTCAGTTTGGACGGAAATATCCCTTGCGATATGCATAAATTTAAGCAATTGCCGTATCTTATCGAGCCCATATTACACTAATTTAGTAAATACCTTCTAGGGCGCCTTTTTGATTGCCTACAAAATTTATATGGAGTTTAAGTAACATAACAATATTACACTTATATTCCTGCGGAAGGTCGGCAGAGGCAAATTTGGTATATACTTTTCCAGTATCTACTTTTGTATGTACCACGTAATAGATTTTAAGCCTCAGGCCGTCATCGAGCACGTAAGTACGTATACTGAAGAAAAATCTATAACCATTCTAAAATATGAAACAAAATTATAGCTCCCGAACCCTTTGGTGGTCCCCGCGGAGGTAGCTAATGTCTGCCGGGAATACTGGACATCCTTCCGAGGACTACCTCCTATATACCTACCCGTAGCGCTCGGTGTTAGGTATGCGAATAGATACAAACGTGTGGTTGTAGCTGGTTCGAACCAATTTTCCTAGTTATATCTCCACGCTTCCAATACAATATCTGCAATGGGAAAATATTATAACAAATTATAAAAAATAATTCTCAGGATCTGCAGCGCGAGCGTTGCGCCATTAGTGTTGCAAACGTTCATAGACTGCGGTGACCACAGTCCATCATGTGGGGCCGTAAGCTTGTTAGCCACCTGAGTACTAAATATTATTAACTCGATAGTTTGTTTGTTGGGAGTCCTGGGACATCCTTCCGAGGACTTACCCGGGACTCCGGCAGGAGTCCGGCATAGCATCCATGAGGATTTTCCTTCACGTTGAAAAAAAGAACTCAATATTTTTTTAGTATGGGTGGATGTTTGTTACTCTTTCATGCACTAACGGCTTAACGGATCTGGTTGAAATTGGGAACAGGGATAGATTGTAGTCTGGAATAACGCATAGGCTACTATTTATACCGGTAATAAGTTCCCATGGGAATCGGGAACGAGAACAAAATTCAATGCGGGCGAAGCTGCGGGCATCAGCTAGTTAAAAATATATTGGTTTGTTATTACAAATTTCTATAGGTCAGATTTTAATATTGTTACACCGTCAAAGGGCAACAATTTTCACACAATTCGGTTTCCGACGCGTCTTTCCCAGCCGTTACTTCAAACGTCACCGATCAAAGGAGCCGATTGCTTTCAGTAGGTATTGTCGTAATTGTGCCGCCGCCATTGATCTTTGTTACTTTGTGAACAGGTAACTGAGCCACTTATGTCCTTTTCCAGTTAATTTTATTTTTGAGAAAATGTGTAAGTTTATTATTCGGACGTGATGTGTGATTTATTTTTTTATTTTCAGGTTTAAATTTGGTTTTTATTTCTTGAGGATTAATAATGATTTAAGGCATAGTATTGGAAAACTGTTTATGTATAGGTACCCTTCTTGTTAAATAAAAAGTAGATCGATACTTAAATCCATAAACTTCTTTCTTTGTTTTTATTTTATTCCACTAAGGTGGCTGACAAGCATACGGCCCACCAGAAGGACTGGTGGTCACCGCAGCCTAAAAACGTTTGCAACACCGGAGGCGCCACACTCGCGCTGCCGACCCTGTAAAAACCTTCTAACACCCCTTTTGAAGAACCCCATACTGCAGGCGTTTGGTAAAACCGAGGCAGGGAGATAATTCTACAACATAAGCGTGCGTTGAAGAAAACCCCTATGGGCTCTAACCGTGCTGGAACGCTCCGGATGTAGAGTGTGAGGATGAACTCCCTGTCTGTGGCGAGCGGTGCGATGATAGAACGTAGCCGTTCTTTCGTATCTTTTATACTTCTAAGGTGGCAGGAGTAGCATTCGACCCACCAGATGTACGCGCTATTGTAGAGGTTTTGAAGCGCTCGTGGCCCCGCGGACTCAGTGTTCTGTAAACGATCACTGCAGTAAGCAACATTTACTATGGCCGGATATGGATGGGTGACCACCACGTGGACCACTTTGTGACATTTATTTACGAGCGTTTCCGTGCTTCGGAAGGCACGATAAGCCGTTGGTCCCGGTTGTCAGTAAAATGACAGTCGTTAAGCCAAGTTGAAGGCCTTACGGGCGGCTTGAAAAATTTCAACTGTGGGTCGTCACAACCTGCGCCCGGGTCGGCAGCGCGTGTGTAGCGCCTCTGGTGTTGCAAACGTCTAAAGGCTACGGTTACCAACCATCCGGTGGGCCGTAAGCTTGTCTGCCACCTAAGTAGTATAAAAAAAAGAACCTTCTAAGACCCTTTATCCATTACTTTTATTTTCTTTTCGATTCAGTGCCAGTGTCTGATCTAAATATTTAACTGATAGAGATGAAATCAATCTGATTTCATCTCTATCAGTTAAATATTTCAGGATTATTTATATTCCTATAACCATGTTCTCTTTGTTTCATAAAAACCTTTTTTTACAACGTAATTATGTCAAACGTTATATGAACATGTACTTTGACCCTCGTTGGCAAAATGACAGCGATATCGAAGTTATTGCCGGTAATTCCCCGCGGATTACCGATGGATCGGTTGATTATATTACCGACCGGCCTATAGATGAACAATTTGTGGATATGACGTACCTTTCATGTTCTCCCAAAAGAATATGATCTGTAATACTTACTTACTCTGAAAATAATTGTTTCTACATACATATTTTGTACTATTCTGGGTAGGCAGAAACATAGGCCTACTAAGTGCCCACGTGTAGCTAGTTATATTTTTATGCCTAATGCCTATAATTATAGCCTATGAGCTATAGCCTAGCTTTTAAAAACGATTTTTTTTTTTTATACTACTTAGGTGGCAGATAAGCTTACGGCCCACCGGAAGGTTGGTAACCGCAGCCTATAGACGTTTGCAACACCAGAGGCGCAACACACGCGCTGCCGACCCGGGCGCAGGTTGTGACGACCCACAGTTGAAATTTTTCAAGCCGCCCGTAAGGCCTTCAACTTGGCTTAACGACTGTCATTTTACTGACAACCGAGACCAACGGCTTATCGTGCCTTCCGAAGCACGGAAACGCTCGTAAATAAATGTCACAAAGTGGTCCACGTGGTGGTCACCCATCCATGTCCGGCCATAGTAAATGTTGCTTACTGCAGTGATCGTTTACAGAACACTGAGTCCGCGGGGCCACGAGCGCTTCAAATTGCGATACGCGAATTGATGATACGCTGGAGTTGTAATTCATCGGGGTTTATCATAAAAAAAACCGACCAAGTGCGATTCGGACTCGCGAACGAAGGGTTTCGTACCTAAACAGCAAAAAATCACATTTGTTTTCGAGCCTCCCTTTTTTTTGGAATTTAGTATTTGATATTATAGCGGCAACATCTGTGAAAATTTCAACTCTCTAGCTATCATGAGATACAGCATCGTGACGGACGGACAGACAGACAGACGTACGGCGAAGTCTCATTCGTGAATAGGGTCCCGGTTTTTACCTTTTAGGTACCCTTAAAATATAAACCTTTTATTATATATACCTTTTATTTTTATTATATTTAAATTGGTTTCGTTCTAGGCAGCAGAACGTTATTATGAACCAAATTTTGTCAGTATATTGGGACCTCACATAATCCGTGCGAGGTTCGGCTTAGGCTTAACACGTCATATCCTTTGCATTTTGCGTATTTTCAAAAGAAAAACTTGGTGAGATGGAACGTGTGTCATACCGAAGCACGCACAGAGTTAATGATTGAGGAATACAGTTATTTTGCCATAGTCGTGCGTTTTATTTTTAAACAACTTATATTTCACATTTTTTTCCTGTAGAAAAGATGGTGTATGTATGTAGACTAAATTTGTTTATGTGAAATGGCAGATGACGCCTCCAGACTGATGGAAATTCATAGCGACACCTAGCGAATTGAGGGCCATTCTCGTAGTTTAACTCAAGTTGATAATCACAGACTAAAAACCACACCTCCCTTCCTACTGCCTACGGTTGGGAGCCGCTGGTAAGGCCTCGGAAGGATATCCCCAGGATTCACGACAGTCTTTGGCTGGGCACCACTGCGGCCTCACCTACGAGTTCGGGTACTATCCCTCGTCTTTAGGGGGTTGTTCTAGCTAGTCCTATCCCGCTTCTTGGAACCTGTAGCATGCGTGAAACTATGTCTTGGGTCTGCTTCTGTCAGGATGGTTAGCAGTCCCCCACCGTCCTCAGGCCCCCGGTCATGGAAGACGATAGTCTTGAGCAAAGGCTGCAGCGCCCCGGCCGCGACTGCGGATCTCGGGTGGGAGAAGGATCACGAGCATTACCTGCTCACAGAAAGATGCAGCGGTGTTCCGCTTACTCACACTAAAGTGGTATTCCAATGACCTGCCTCTTCACTTCTGAGGTAGGCTTTTGTGTGTGTGAGTGTGTGGTGAGTACGTACTCACAAACAGCTTGGAGGATATTATTATTATTGTTGTAACATGTCTGAAGCAGGTTCTAGGCCAGTAATATTGCCAAAGCTAAACAGCCGCTTAAGAAATGCAGGAGCGTGGACGACTTCATGCATCCTGGTTCTACCCTTTATATCACACTTCGGTGTAACAGGCGGCCTACATCCCCACACTTAAAATAATACGTTCATTTGCGACACCGCATGCGTTGGGCTTACGTTGGCGGCGGCGGCGGGCGGAGCTCAGCGCCTTCAATTACTGTACCAAGTTTATTGCACGGTTCTGACAATAACCTCTATGAGTTTAAATAAATTGACAAGATTATAGAGGTATTGTAAAACATCTATTTATCATCAACTCTTTTTTTTAACGTGAGCAAAATCCTACATGAATGCTATGCCGGACTCCTACCGACTAAAAACCTCACGTATCCTGCCTAACAGTCTACGGTTGGGAGTCCCGGGTAAGCACTCGTAACGATAGCCCAGTAAAGGATTCCCCAAAATCTTTAGGTACCCCTATAGCCTTTAGAAGCTCTATGTTATCAAATTTCATTAAAATCGGTTCTGTGGTTCAGACCAAGGGTAATAGACAAACAGAGTTGGTTTTGCATTGTTTTACTCAATTGCGTGTCCCAAGTTTAATAGCTATGGAAGTTCACATAATTAGCAGCACCCTATAAGTTTCATTTCACATACTGTATGGTATTTTGCCTCAAGTGTGAATAGTAATGGTTAGTGAGCTTATAAAACTTTGACTACCGTTACCTTTCTTTTAATGTGAGGAAAGTCCTACATGGGTGCTACGCCGGACGCCTATCGACTAAAACCTCACGTATCCTGCCTAACAGTCTTCGGTTGTGAGCCCTGGGTAAGCCCTCGGAACGATAGCCCAGGACATTGTAACTTTACAAGTCTCGGTAGTACCGTTGGTCTCGGTTACCTTACGGCCGAAATAAACGGCCTAACGTGGCTTTCGAAGCGCTGAAAAGATTGCCTCGTCAATAATGTAAATACATTCAATCGTGGAGGACAGTTTTCTTAGAAACTGAGTCTCACAAGACCACTTGATGTAGTTGCCTGTTCCAGGTTATCCAACGAAAACTTCGCATTAAAATTGGCACATTCGTTCGGGACGTTCGGCACAGATAGCCATACAGACAAATTCACAGGTAAAACTCATAATACGCCTCGATTTCCTCTTGCGATTTTGAAATATCTCCTAATCTATTGTTTCCCGGCTAAAACAAAAACGCGTATCTTCACTCGCTTTCGTAACAAAGACACTTAGAGAGTATTACACATATAAATATTAGAACAACATAACCGCAATCAAGCCTCTAATATGCGCGTAACACCTGACGTTTCCCGAGAATTTCCCACACGTTTAAAACAAAAGTGCGCTACATTATCGCCAACACACATCCGTCGACCCCGCTATTTATTATGAACGTGTAAATAAAGACTGGCACGTAATATGGCGCTTTGGAAAGATTTGGAGGTTCATGTCAAAGAAAACTTTGGGATCATAGGACTGATTCAGCTTTATACCTAACAATAGCCACAAGTTGCTCGATTATAAAATACCACTGTTGTGTGATATTTTGGTGCAGATATTACCTTTCAATGAATTTTAGTTTTTCTTTCTTGTGAAGTGTTGAAGATACAATTATGTAGGGCGATAATTATCTATTTTTAAGAAGGGAAAATGTAAAAAATTAAAACCTAAAATCAAGACATAACTTTTAGAATTTTAAATATTTCATTACTTTATTTTACTAGGGTGGTAAAGTAGTTACTTTAACCTATGACCGTTTGCAATACCAGAGGTGTTACTTACAACACTCATACTGTCGACCCCATTTGCTGTATTCAAGTAGACAGGTATTAAAATTCCAAATTAGGACATCATTTTAGGTTACCTATCAATAGTTGGCAAAGAGACAACGTTCTCACGTCGCGGTGAACGCCAAGAAGCGGTTTCCAGAAATTAAACCCATAAATTGAACTACTAATTTATTTGGTTTAAACGTTTATTATGTGTCTAATAATTCAGTTATAATTTTCTGGAATTAGATGTCTTGTAACAAAAATAACGCGATGATTTTAAATTTGGTTCTAGAATGTAATTTTTTTATTTGACAATTTATTTGGCAAAGTTGGAAACGCTGGCGTACTATCGCCTGCTAATAAACCTCGTCAATGGAATAGCAGATACACCAGCAGCTTGCATAAGATCTCAAAACCGAAGAGCAGATTTATTTATTTTTTTATTTAACAGTTTATGTACACACATTAAAAATACATACAGTGATATAGTTAGGAGAAAAGGAGTACAAAAGCGCTACTTATTTCTATTAGAAATCTCTTCCAGCAGGCCGGATCCATACTAGTTTCATCTAAATATTTACATAACTATAGATAGGTATTTAATTTGTGCTTAGAGGAAACTTTGTCCAAATTAGAGCTAAGGTAATCAATTAGTTTCATACAAAGTTAATATTGATAATATCTGTAGAAAATCAACACAAGTCGATCCAATGACAACATTAGTAAGTTTAATCAATCATTTGAGATATAAACCAATTTACTGAGTATTTTGAAGATAGTTTGGTTTCTGCAGCTCTTGAATCCCACTACAAGATTTATAGAGATAATTGATTTTCGCATTACGACGGCGATTTCTGTACAAGAAAACCAATCTTTATTTATAATGATTTCATAACGAATAAAGATTTCTTTTCTTGTGCATTAATATTCTAAAGTTCTAAAAAATAGTAGCTTGACAGTATGAGTAACTTTCTCGTAACAAAAAACAGTAACTTTTTTTACGCGTACCGTTAAGTTACTGTTTTTGGTACAGGAGCTTAACATGCTCAAATTCGACTTCAGTCGGTTTTTTACATAAATGTTATAAACTTGATGTAATGCTTATGATGAGTTCATGTATAAATAATTTATACTAACTGATGCCCGCGGCTTCGTCCGCGTAAGATTTCTTCCCGTTCCCGCTTCCCGTGGGAACTAATTTAGCCTATAAGTTATTCCTGACCATAATCTATCGCTGTACCAAGTTTCAAAAAGATCCATTCAGCCGTTAGAGCGTGAAAGAGTAACAAACATCCACACTCACAAACTTTCACTTTTATAATATTAGTAAAATATCGATTAATTAATACCCTGAAGGGCCTGATCCACTTGCGAGCCGACGAGCCAACAAACCAACGATATAGATATAGTTCGTGATGTCATGTTAATGATTATTTTTAAATGAAAAACGTAGGTATTGCTTTCATATGCATTTAATGAAGAGCTGAACGAGCAGCGCGTGCGATTTCATGTGCTAAATAGTGAAAAGCTGAAATGCGCTGCGCGTGCGATCGCTATAAAATTCGCAAAAAGACTGTCAGCTCGCTGGCTCGGCTGATCCACTGGCGACTTTTAGTCCGCTTACTTCGACTCCAACGAGCCAGCGAGCTAAGAAAAAGTCCGCTGACTTTTGGTGCTCCATTGGCGAGCAAAACTGTTGGCTCGCCAATGGATCAGGCCCTTGAGGCTTTTTCCACGATATGCTTCTGTATTACAGAGGGAGCTGAGTCGCTTTGGTTCGATGAGGTTAAAATAGAGCTTTATTTCGAAGCTCTCTATAAATGATGCTTTAGAGCGTATTTTAGGCTAGATGGTGTTGTGTCTAACAATATTTGTACTTATAACTTATTAACGGCTTAAATAAATCTTAAAATAACTACTTAAAAAATAATAAATTGTACCCAATGTCGTGTGTTTTGCATTTCATCAGTCATAATAGAATCAGATAATCGTTTATGATTTCATTTTGAAACATTTCGCGAAAGCGTCATTTTAGCGACCCAGCGTTCTTACAAATATACTAATGGCATACACATAGACGGTTAAGAGCTCCTCTGATATGTAAATGAGTTATGTTGAGTTTTCCTTCCGTCTCGTATTATCTACTTTGTCTCTGTGAATTAGGACATGTTCTGGATGTTTGTGGTCTACTTTTCGACAACCATTGCTTCTTATAAGGTTTATCCATGCGTTGATAAATACTCTCGTATTTTGTTTACCTTTGTCTTGTTATTTTCTATCAACTTATTTCACTTCAGCCGCGCTCTATGTTATATCGTTTGTGATATATACTAAGAACCCCGATAGCACACATTAATTGCATACATATCCGTACTTACAATAACGTATGAAACTCCGTCAATTTGTTGATGCTTTACTCTCTTTTTTTATACCACTAAGGTGACAGACAAGTAATACCAGATGTACTGGTGGTCACCGCAGCCTATGAACGTTTGAAATACGGGGGGCGCTAAACTCGCGCTGTCGACACTGTAAAAACCTTGTAAGAAAAGACCCCTTTTGAAGAACCCCATACTGTACCTCTTGAGTAGTAACATAATGCAACATTATAACCCTTATAACTTCAGAATAAGTTGATTTTCAAATGCTTAAAGAATTTTTATTCTGATAAGTAGTTGCAACAGTTTATCTTAACTTATATTATCAAGAGGATAGATTTGATTGTTTGCATCGAATAGGCTCCGAAACCACTAAACCAATTAAAAAAATCTTTTACTGTCGGGAAGCTACACTACCCTCTGTGAACATAGGCTATATTATATTCCCATCTTCCCACGGGAAAGAAAGCTACGCGGGTAAAACCTCGTGATGTCTGCGGGTGAAAATTAGAAATCTGTCTAAAAATAGTAACTTCTGGTAAATTTAAGGCATTTCTCTGTCCGCCTCTTCTGGGATACACACAGACATAAATACAGAGAGTAATACCGTAAATAAAAACAATTAGACCGTTGAACGAAATTGCAGAGATTTATAGTCTCAACCGTACAAAAAGCATCGCTCCCGAATGTACGACATAAAAAACAGGGCCGCAATGACGAATCACTGGCGATTTAATTTAATCATTCACTCACTCGGTCACCGTTTTGTCATTCATTTGGGTCCTGGGACGTCTAAAGCCGTTCCGACTTTTTGTGACGTTTTAAATCATTTTTGTTTCTGACAGATTATGCCTGAAGTTAGAAGTTATTGTTTTTTGTTGTGACGTTTGTTTTCGTAGTTTAAAGGGAAGTGCCGTGGATACGAGTAAGAAAATAGATAGCGCTTAATTTTCGATAGAATTCCGTAGTTTGTAAAAAGTAATTCTCTTCGCTTCAAAACATAGTAAAGTTATATTATTATCTACGTATAAAATTAGAATTACGAATTACACAAAGATATTTGATATATTTAGGGTAAGTTGCGTAGGTTTACTAAACTACCCTAAAACTTTCAAAACAATCTAAAATTTCAACAACAATATTTTCAGGTTTCATTTGTTTCACTTGTTTATTCAAAATTGTCCAAAACCCAGTGTGAGTCCAAAACCAATTGTCCAAAACCCAAGAAAATCGCACGTGAGTCTGATACTCACGTGCGATTTTCTTTTGCCTGAGAATCTTGTGCCCTAGATTCTTATTTAAATTCTAATTGAGATTCTTCGTAAAATTGAACTCCTAAGTCTGTTATCTGAATATAATCGTGTGTCACAAAATTCCAATGCACCGTTGAATTAAACAATAACTGACACTCACTTATCTTGGTACATCTCTTCATTTAATATTCTATGAATTTTGATGCGCTCATGTTTCGGAATTATATTTTAATCTCTAGTAATTTTATTGTATACTTGCAATACGGCTCTGGCTTTGTACGTATGCGGTTTATCTACTTATGAATCAACTAGCTGTCCACCACGACTTGGCTTGTGACGTTCTACGAACCCTGTTGGACCATTAATGACCCATAGATACCTGTCTTTACGTAATATAGGAAAATGTGGGTGTGTAAGTTACCTCTGACTATGCTCTCGGGCTACAGGCGTGATTGTATGTAGGTGTATATTTTATTGGGGGCTGCTCACCGTCCTTAATGAAGCAAACCCAAGATGACAGTGTGCCGTGATAGTTTCATGCACACTGCACGCACCAAGAAGCGGGATAGCATCCGAACAATCCCCCAAGATCCGGGAGAGCACCCGATCCCCTCGGTGAGGCCGCAGTGGTAGTCAGTCAGTTCTTCCGAGGGCTTACCCGGGGCTCCAACCGTAGGCAGTAGGTCCCTACCTACTGCCTACGGTTGTTAGATTTTAGTCGGTGGGAGTCCGAAATAACATCCATGACAGATTTTTTTGACGTACAAAAAACATCAAAGGAACGTCCGACTCCGACCCCAAGCAGCTGATAATACCATTTCAACGATAAAAGTAACTTATGAGTTACTAGCTGACCTGCGCAACTGGTCGCAACTTCGTTTGAGAGAGAGTAAATCACCCGTTCCCGTCGCATTTACTTTGAGTGACCAAAAAAGCGCATATAAAAGGCCCTCCGAAACGGGATAAAAAGTATACTATGTCCGTCTCCTGGGTCTAAGCTACCTCCCCACCAATTTTCAGCCAAATCGGTACAGCCGTTCTTGAGTTATAAATTGTGTAACAAACACGACTTTCTTTTATAGGTATATTAGATTAGATTAGATTTCATACTCTATCCCTGTACATAATTTTAGCTCCCTCACAACGTTACTGAGTAACAAACTTCCACACTTCCATACTCACAACTTTCACATTCATAATATTAATATGGGTATTCAAAATCCAGAAAAACCTGCTAACAATGTCCTCCTTGGAACAAATACTCGTATCTGCATACAATAACCTCTTGAACGACGCGTCCCGGGGGCAAAGCCTCCCTATTGTTTTGTATTCACCCCTAAATACGTCGCTTAATTGGTATCGACGGATTTACCAGACTGGATTGACGGTTTTGGTATGCGGTTCTGGAATATTATCGTACGTTATTGTTACAATATGGCTTAGGTTTTGTAATAATTTTGTAATACTTATGGCTGTAATACAAATTCTAACTTTTCGAAATCTATTGCTAGTTCAAGAATAATATTTTCTCCTTAATACCTTCTTAAACTGAAATCAAAAAGCACTATTCAAAACTAGGTGCCAACTAGAAATACAGTGATTGGATATCTTGTGATTTAAAGTTAAACTTAAATTAGTAGTTACGTTCACGGCTTAACTTTCGAAGCTGCTAGAAATAAAATAATGGGTTTGCTCGAAACTTTACTTGTTCCGAAATATCAAGATAACAGTTAATTACTATAGCTATCCTTGTCTATGAATGTTCCACAAACCTTTATTGTACAAAGTATTCATTAGAATTTTCGTTTCGTCCTTTATTGTAGTACACGGTTTCAAAGACTGGAACTTAGCATAATTGAAGAGATTTTTCCAACGGATGACAATATCTAACAATACCAAAGGCGAAAATATGAAGATTTATTTGTACTAATATTATAAAGAGGAAAGATTTCATTGTTTGTTTGTTTGTTTCCATCGAATACCTAGGCTCCGAAACTACTGGACCGATTTGAAAATATCTTTCACTTTTTTTGTTGGAAAGCTACACTCTTCCCGGTGAACATAAGCTATATTTCATTCCCGTATTCCCATGGGAACAGGAGCTACGCGGATGAAACCGCGCGACGACCTATAGCCATTGATATTCTGAATTTAATTTTATCTTCACAAATAAATAATGGTAATTATTTTATCTTCACTATGCTCAATACTCAAAATTTTATTTTCCGTCTTAGCTTGCAACTCTTAAATGGATTTGAAGGCACATTATCGATAGTCAATCACGCTTGACGTAGTCCTCTCCCATATATCTTGTGAGGGTGACTGTTGGTACTACACCTACGCTGGTCAGACTGTTTGTTACTGGGTTTTCTTTTGATATTTCCATCTCTCCGTCATGACTTCGACCGGTAGTCCGCTGCACCGAGCAGGTGAGATTGACTTCATTCCCAAAACTGTAGTTTTAAAGCACTTATTCGTGCCTGAAATGAGTAGCAACGATTTCCCTTATTAAGGACGACTAGCATCTGTACTCCTAATTCCATAATTAGGTCTGCTCTAGAGGTACGTCCTTAATACTTTAAAATGTTACTGAAAAAAGAAATGTTATGTTACTAAGCTGACTAACAGACATGCCTACAGCTTTAAACTTTACAACAATAAATGATATCATTTCATCTACCTTAACAAAATACCTGATTCACGCAGCGAACAACTAAATTATACGACGCTCCCTCTAACTATAGCAAGTACCTAAAGCTAAATTGCGTGACCGTACTTTACCGGAATTAAACTTAGTTCACATCACTTGAACCTTCCGTTTAACTTGATGCCCAAAACTTTCAACGTGGACAAACAGTTTGAGGTAACTAAACTATTGTTTTGACCACAACTTTGATGAATTCCTAGGAGTCCTGCTGACTCTTTGTCCTGTAAATGATCATTGTGATAAGCCTTGTGTGGCGACGGGAAAGAGTACAAAATGTCGCCACCCCAATTCATCCTGAGGGTGTCGTAAGAGGCGAATATGGGAACACTTTCGAAAAGCGATCCATTGCGTAGAGAAGGAAAACTCGAATTGAAACCGGGTTGTCAGTCGCTAAGCCAAGTTAATTTCAACTGCGGGTCGTCACGAGGAGAAACCCGTTTGTCAATCGTTAAGCCAAGTTGATTTTACCTGCATGTTCGTCACGACTTGCGCCTGTCCATTTCAAAACTGATATAAGGTGAAATGTGGGCCTCTGCCTAACCCCTTGAGGAAAGGCGTGACTATATATATGTATGTTAAGAATCTTACGCTTTAGCTGGTCTTAGAAGGGTGAATACTTTTTGGTATTTTCATTACTAGCGTAAATTAAGGCGTTGTTTGCCAGTCATAAAGCCTAGGTTCACGTTTTGAAAAGCTTGAAAGTTTGCAAAGGCGGGTAGTCTCAACCTGCACGTTTCCATTTCAACACGGCAATAGTTTTATCATCGTGAGACAAAAAAATAATTGTAATATTATGCTTCCTATTTTTATTCCTAACATGAAATCCATCATGGTTGTCTGAAAGAGATCGCTGTAAGCGATATGATCGGCCATTCTACTTCAATAAATTTTGTGATTCGTTTCTGTGATTCTTTATCTTAAGGTGTACTATTAAGGTTTTCTATTCTATTCTCAAAATCAAAATTTTATTTATTTCACTTAGGCATTATATGCGATTGTAAAACGTCCAGAATATAAAACAAAACTCTGCCACCAGTTCACAACGCGACCCACTTGAGAAGAACTGGCAAGAAACTCAGCGTTTTATTCTTTTTTTGCACTAATTACAATTTTAAAGAATCTAAAAACCATGCATTTTAACATTTTTTTTGAGAATCCAGCAGATCAGGTCATTTCCAGGCTTCCCTATCGATCAAATAATCTTTGATCGTATAGTAGCCCCTGCAGTACAATTTACTTTTTACAAATCTTGTACAATTAACTTTTTATAAATCTTTTAAACTTATTAAGGGACATACTTTTAATTTCGTCTGGTAGCCTCTAATGCATCTGACTGCCTAAACCTTCAAGAATAATGACTTCGACATTTTTAACAACAGCTACTGCGTACTGCCCACTACATTAAAACTGGTCAATACGGCACTGGTCATCTATGTCTATAACACCTACTAGAATTGTTACCCTTGCACTACTGACGCTGTGAAACGCTTTGAAAGAAACACACACTGTAAACGTCTTTTACTTTACGAGGAAAATCCCACATGGATGCTAGTATGTCGAACTCCTACCGACTTAAAACCACACGTATCCTACTCAACAGCCTACGGTTGGGAGCCCCGGGTAAGCCCTCGAAAGGATACCCCAGGACTCCCAAAATACTCAAAATAGTTGAAAAACTGTAGACATCTAAGAAAATCAAGGCTTTTTTTTATATATATCGTTAGCTCGCCAAATTGACGTCGCCACTAGCCTGATGGAAAGCCGTGGCGCATCTAGCGATTGACACATCTGACATTGGTCCTCAAGTTGGTGGCCTTGTCATGTGCCTCTTCACGCTCCTCTTAAAGAACCCGGGATTGTAAAATGAGGGAAACACGTGTGCGGGCAGCTCGTTCCAGGTTTTTATAGTTCGACAGAGGAACGATCTTTTGAAACGCTCTGTGCTGACGAAGATTCTCTCCACTGTGTATGAGTGGCATCTCTGCCCGGCACGCGTTGTTCGGGATCGGAAAGGAGAGGGAGGGATCAGGTTGAAGAGCTCTTCAGAACATTCGCCGTGATACATTCGGTAGAAGGCAGCCAAGGACGCTTACTCCACAACCCTAAGTAAGAATTTCTCGAATCTTAGTCAGAATATCTGTCATCATAACTAAAACAAACAAACGTAGTACAGGCGGACGGACCTCGATCTTAGAGGTTCCGTACAAATTTTACATTTACATAGTGTTTGTGTCACAATTTTGAGTGATGTCGTTACGTTTTTTGATGTAGGTTGAAGGCAGTCCCTGGCGTGATGAAACATTAAGCATAAACATAGTACAAGCGCCGCCAAATTGTAGGGTCTCTTTGTTTGGAAGTTTTGTAATTTGGTACTCTGGAGAGGTTTGTAAATCAATAATAAATGATGCAGCCCTATTGTGTATAACTTCCCTAAAATCTACATACTAGAAAGTAAAATAATCATGCGATATTTTGGTATATTTTCTTACGGGTCGGAGTTGTTGGAAATTGAATTCGTAATGCTTGAAATAAGAGTTGGTAATATAGTTTCAAACAAATGTTGAGGCACGTACAGGGTATGCTAATAAAAGTATACCTATTATGTATTTTTTTCATTCTCTAAGAGGAAAGAAATAAGAATCGATCTTTAGACATCCGTGCGTTTAGCACAATTTTGTAAGTATACTACTTTGCTTGACGTACAAGTTTATTTTAATAAGAAGTATACCTATCTGTACGTTATACAGAAACTTATAGTGGACTTTTAATAATTTAGCCTAATTTTTCTCATCCTTATCTAACAAATTTTTAAATCTTCTCTAGCCGGTCTCTTCACTGATCATCATCAGGCATTTTTGTTTTCACTGTTTCGGAGAAAAGTTTTTCACTTCAGAAGACGTGTTCTGATATTCGTCTCTTTATAGTATTAAACTTGCAAAACTATAAAAAGCGTATGTTATTTTTAAACTATCACAGTTTTTTACACTCATAGAATTTCGCGTGAAGTCCCGAATTTTATAAGTATGAGTATAAAAAGCGTATATTGTACGAGTACATCTGCCTACTATTCTAAAGAAATAGTCGTTATCAGTAACAGTAACATAAAGCAAGCTGCTATCAAACTTGTATGAGCCTGATAGCTTACAACGGGAAGGCATAGAATACCAATTACCTATTCACTAACTTAGACAAAGGAACGGTTTACTTAGTGTGGGAACACGGACGATTCTACTCTATTACAAGAAATGGAATTCAAAGTTTACGGTAACCTTGTTTTTGTACCAGTAAGGTGGCTGACAAGTACCTAGCTATATACGTTGGCAGAGGTGACTATATAGGTACATTGGCGAAGTCTCTGAAAAAAAGAAGTCCTTTGCAGGTCTTCGGAAGAAAGATAATTATGGTACCTAGTAGAATGGAATTGCTTCAGAATGTCACTAATTTCAGAACTAACCGTACTGAACTAATTACAGGTTAGTGCGCATATTCCAATTTAGGTTGAGTCACACTTTAAAGTGGAATAAATTTTCGAAACGAGAAATAAGTATAAATATATATTATGCCGTTAAAATTATGTACATATACAACATGTTTAAATCGAAGGTGCCAGGCTAGCTTGCTTTCCAAACAGCAATATGAATGTTTGTCATTTCAATATACCGGAATAATTTTGGCTGAAATACACATCTTCACACATATTCATTTTAATAACAATAAAATATAACCTGACGTCCTATCGTCCAGAGTAATAAATAATGTTGATGTCAATTTAAATATGAATCCAACAAAGAGAAATATTTTGAATAAATTAATGTTCGTGTTGTAAAATTGGGTGACCCTACACATGGCCGACACCTCAAGGGAATTGTTACTATCAATATTTCCATGTACTGATATCATAGAGCAACGCGACCAGTACAAGGGGAGTAGATATAGCATGTTGTATGGATGTATGTATGTATTCTTTTATTCATTAACAATTTGTTACAATTGTGTCTGAATGTACAACAATTAATAAAGCAAAACATCAATTTACACATTTAAAATAACATAATATAAAAGTTACAATAATAGATTAATAAGACTAAAATAATTAACAAGATGAATAAAAAGCATTTGTTTGCTTTAAACATGTCTGTGTGTCTTAAGTTCCAGGGGGAAATCATATTTATAAATATACACCACTACAAAAACAATCGGCTGTCACTATGGAGTTTACTGAAAACAATTAAAACAATACACTTATAAATTCAGACACACATTAATTATGCATACTGTTTGGGGGACTGCTCACCGTCCTTACAGAAGTAGGCCCAAGACGCCAGCGTGAAGAGAAAGTTTCTCGCATCCAGGTTGCTTTAAGATTCTGGATTTGGAGCCCTTTTTTTAACATGAGGGAAAATCTTTATGGATGCTATGCCGGACTCCTACCGACTAAAAAAACTCACGTAACGCTCAGCAGCCTATGGTTGGGAGCCCCGGGTAAGCCTTCGGAAGGATATCCCAGGAAAGAAAGAAAGAAAGAAAGAAATCTCTTTTTACGTGTGGAAACCTCTAATGGAGAGTCCATCGACGAAAAACACACGAGGATGTCCCAGTATTTCATTTAATTCGATTATCAATAAAAGGTTATCAATTATCTCATCTCCCAATGAAAGTTATAGGTCGTTGTTGCTCTATAACCGATATTGATAAGCGCGTGAACATAAAAGCGACCGCAAACAGTGTTCACGTCAAATTGTGATGTATGTGCCGCATTGCAATCAGTTGGGTTGGGTAAGGCTTGTTCACAATTACAAATGGGATGGCTGCTTTTAGGGTTCCGCACGAAAAAAGAACCCTATAACTGAGACTCCGCTGTCTATTTGTCTGGCAACTACTGTCGAATCAGCCTATAGCACCACTGTTGGACGTAGGCCTCTCCCAGTTCACGCCACAGTACACGGTAATGTGCCTTTTGCATCCAGTCCCAACCTGCCATCTTTACTAGGTCGTCGGTCCATTTGGCGAGTGGACGTCCTACTATGACAAATGTAAGTTTTGGTACGCAACCCTCTCAGCGCGAGTTGGACATGGCCGGTTTCATTCATGAAATATTAAAACTAAATTTAGAATAATAATTATGGTCTATCAGATATCTTACGAAAATCATGAAAGTTTGGTGCTAGTTATAAGACTAAATGTGTTTGTATTATTTACAACAAACTAAACTCAAACATTTAATGTAATTAAACAAGGTCATTGTTTAACTTCATGGAACATAAAATTATTTAGTTTTTAATTAATTCCTAAAATAGGCCCTTAATAATGTGGTGGAATTGTCCGATATAGCGAGTGTGGTCACGCTGTGATTTAATAGAATTATTTCTATTATTATGTCGTTAATTTATCATCAGTTATTAATGTGATGTCACTGACAGTGTTTTGGGTTGATGAATAATGAGTTTTTAGATCACAAAATTATGTTTGTTAAGGCTCCTGTCTTATAAATGACGTAGAAAAGGTGCAAATGAAATCATACCTAAACTTAATATATAACCTAAACTTAATAAATAAAAATAAATTTGCCATCCCTAGATTTAGGCTTCATAAAATAAGTAATCCTTTTGCTGGCAATTGTATTCGAATGTAGAATACATTGCCGACAGCCTTAATAGGTTTATCAGTGAATAAATTTAAAAACCTTATAAAATTTAAATTGTGCCAGAAAGCTTATTACAGCATTTAATTAAAGACTTTCTAGAAGATAAGGCTGCCTGGTAGTGACACGAATTGCTCCTTTTTACATAATAAAAAAACTGTAGATATTAGATTCTAAGATGAATTTTAGTAGGGACCGGACTCAGTTTCTTGAGGTGTTCTTCTCAGTCTGTAGCATTTCCGGTAAAGTCACCAAAATTTTGACAAACATTTTTTTTTTATTACAAAGGGAATTTATTTATTTCATTTTATTGTTTGCATAATTAGACGAAAAATGAAATGGTCAATAATAGATATTATAATCTACAAGAAGTGTAATATAATCGATAACAATAATAATCAAAATATGACTATATTATAAACTAGCTGTTGTCTGCGACTTCGTACGCTACATTTTATATGTGCCCGCGTAAAGTTTTTACCCGTTCCCACTTCCCGCGGGAACTTATTCCCGGGATAAAAAGTAGCCTATGTGTTATTCCAAACTATAATCTATCCCTGTACCAAGTTTCAGCCAGATCCGTTCAGCCGTTAGAGCGTGAAAGAGGTACAAACATCCACACTCACAAACTATCGCATTTATAATACACTCGAGAGCAATGAATCCGGGTCACTTAAAGAATCCTAAAAATCTCGGAAACTAAAAATGCTAGGTTAATGCAATAAATTGTATTTAATAGAAAATGTAATACTCCTTAAATGAAGGTATTAAAACTTCTTAGTTATTGTAAAGTTATATCATAAAAAAATCAAATTTGAAAAAGGGCCACTTTCGAAGATGGAACTACGAAATTACAGCATTTGGTGTTGCTTTTGTTTGTAATCTGTCATTTATGTGGGTACATAAACCATGTTGATAGTGCTCTATATTCATTAATCAAGCTGAAATTATGTCGCTTACGCCTGAAGAATGCACCAGAATACTTACAATGCTGGAAACCGGCCGGAGTCAGCGCGATACAGCCAGGACTGTCGGTGTGTCGCTGTCAACAGTACAAAGAGTTCTCCGACGTTACGAAGAAACTGGTTCTAACCTACGCAGACCAGGAACGGGCAGAACCAGGTGTACCACAGCACGAGAAGACCGATACTTGGTGAACACCATGCTTCGAAATCGCTTTCTCACAGGAACTGAACTCACCAATCAGTTTCGACGCCTCGGAGGAAGTAACCCAAGTGCATGGACAGTAAGACGTCGGCTTGCTGAATCTAACTTAAAACCCCTTAGACCTGCAAACGGCCCTAAACTGGAGCGTGGGCATCGTATTTCGAGACTAAGGTATGCCCAGAGCCACGTAAATTGGAGTATTGAAGATTGGTCAAAAGTTATGTTCTCCGACGAATCAAAATTTATGCTCTACAAGCACGATGGAAGACACAGAGTGTATCGAAGACCAGGGGAAAGATTCAAGCAAGCATGCATCGAAGAAAAAGTAGCCTACGGTGGTGGGTCTGTACTTGTGTGGGCCGGAATTTCTTCTGAAAGTCGCACAGAGCTGGTGATCATAGAAAACGGCTCTTTAACTAGCGTAAGATATGTGGAAGAAATCCTCAATGATCACGTTGGTCCATTTATGGTCAATTTAGGTGAGGATGCTATATTTATGCATGACAATGCCCGACCTCATACAGGTAGGATTGTGAATGACTACCTTCAAGAGATGAACATTACTCGTATGGAGTGGCCAGCGCGCAGCCCGGATATCAACCCGATCGAGCATGCTTGGGACGAGCTAGGCAGATGCGTAAAACAACGAAACCCTCCCCCAATCACGCTTCGTGAGCTCAAAATTGCTCTCACAGAGGAATGGGAGAATATTCCCCAAAATCGTATAAGGAACTTGGTGTACAGCATGCCAAACCGCGTAAACGCAGTAATGGAAGCACGAGGAGGCAATACGAAGTATTAAAATTCAAGAAAATCGTAATAAAGTTCAAAAATTTCATGTTTCCTATTTTTGTTTTAAGGAGAGATCAGCAGTTTTTTCTTTATGTAATTTTGTGTTAATAAAATGTATGGTGACTCATATTTTTTTTACTTTCATTTAAGGAGTATTACATTGTCTATTAAATACAATTTATTGCATTAACCTATCATTTTTAGTTTCCGAGATTTTTAACATTCTTTAAGTGACCCGGATTCATTGCTCTCGAGTGTATTAAAGTAAGATTCTTTAGATTGACATAACGTTTTTATTTATGAACCGATTGACATGAAACAAACCCCAAATGTTAAGTGGCTCAGACTGTAAATAAAAAAACCGCTTTGCAATCGATTGAGCGGTTGCTGAGATTAGCGTGCACAAACGTACAGAAAAACAGACTGTTAAGATTTTATTATATGCATTGGTTGTATATTGATGCTACCTAATGTGCAAAAAGATCAAAATGAATCGGCCCCAAATGTTTAGTACCTAGATGCATGCATTTTATGACTTCAATTTTTTTCGAATAATAAAATATCTGAAATCGTATCGGAAGAAAATGTACACTTATAAATTGGTTTTCTTCGATTTTTAATAAATCTGGGTACCTAGGCAATAGCTAAGTTGGACGTATTTTTTTTATATAAACAAACTAGGTAGTTCAGCTATAGAGTCAGAAGCCTGAAAATGAAACCAATTTCAGTTCTAATAATCTTTTATCTCTTCATTTTAAATAAAACTCTTGGATCCAAGAAAACGGAGCGCTAAATTTTCTAATAAACGTAATCCAATTATATTGTAAAACCTTCGGCTTTAGAGGCTTTTTACAAAACGGTCTAGAAAAGTGGAACAGCAAAGTATCCCCATTTCAACTTTACCCGATTCTTAGGTTTATACCACAGACTATACAACCTAATAGACCGCGCTTTGCTGGGGTTACGTACTCACCGACGTTAAGTATTGAGACTACTTATGAACTGACCCGCCTTTTTCTGTTTCGCTCTATCATCAATTCAGGCGTAACGTCAAACGAGTGTGATTGAAAGAGCATGGTCTTCAAGTAGCCAATAGTAACTAGTCAACCTCGCCCCGCACCCTGCAAATGTTTAGTGATTACGTTCTTAAAATGGAGTTCACGAAAGCGTTATCTTTTAGGTTGCATTATCCTGTAGTTTATCCTAACTCAGAAAAAGCAATGTAGCCGCTAATATAAATTATCTGGTGTCAACTGCGCTCTATTTCATTCTGGCTAAACTTCTTTCATACCTAATATAAACCTTATTACATCGCATAAAGCTCCTAATTTGCTCGTAATACGACGCGGTATTTAAATATGAAATTTACAGCTATGGGCATAGGTGTGAATATAGGGTACAGAAGAAAAGGAAGCTGAGTTAAACAACTTAGAGCTCTATTACAAAGAGAAAAGGCTGGTTTTAGGTTTAAAAGAAAGTTTCAAGGAGTAATTTATCAACTCGGGTAGATGTCAGTGGCTGATACGGCGTTGTATTAAAAAAGTAATGTTTTTACATGATGCGTTATGACGTAATAAATTAATACAAATAGCTTCGTATGGCCATTTACTCAGAGATTACATTTGAAAGAGCAAGTTTAGGTTCCAAGAAGATTTACAACGTTATTATTATAATGTGACACCATTTTTGTGACGTTTATTCGTATAGGTTTCAAAATTATACACTGAAAAGAAATCTTATTTATTATATTGCCGATTACGTACGACGAAATACAATTTCTGAAATAAGGGCTTATCAGAAGCATACGAAATAGCGGAATGCCAGACGCACCTACGGATGTATCTTTATAAGCACTAAATATTCTATTTTGGTCCAAGTGAAAGCCCTTGCAGTACACTAGCCCAAATTATTATGATTTTGGAATACCTATAGCTCTTTTACTAATAATTTTCACAAAGCATTTCCGTTAATGTAATGAATTCTCATTTCACTTCTTCCTTTTCAACAAATATAATAAGAAGTTGAATGTTATGTCATTATAATGTCAGCCTCATAGTACCAAAGGCTTCTAATACTTCGTTCCTAGTTAGTTTTATCCATCACATGCATTTTTGCATGTTTTTAGGGTTTCGTAGCCAAATGGCGAAAACGAAACCCTTATAGATTCGTCATGTCTGTCTGTCTGTCTGTCTGTCTGTCTGTCTGTCCGTCCGTGTGTCACAGCCACTTTTCTCCGAAATTATAAGGCCTATGCTGTTGAAACTTGGTAACTAGATGTATTCTGTGAACCGCATTAAGATTATTATATAACACTAGAAAAAACGCAGTAAATTTTGGGGGTCCCCATACTCAGAACTGAAACTCAAATTTTTTTTTTCATCAAACCCATTCTTGTGGGATATCTATAGATAGGTCTTCCAAAATGCTGTTGAGGTTTCTAACATCATTTTTTTCTAAAGTGAATAGTTTGCGCAAGAGGGACTTCCAAAGTCGTAAAATGAGTGTCCCCCCCCCTCTAACTTCTAAACTAAGAGAGTGATAAATCTAAAAAAAAATATATGATGTACATTGCCATAAAAACTACCAACGAAAATTGGTTTGAACGAGATAGAGCTGGTAGTTTTTTTTTAGTACGTCATAAACCGCAATTTTCGGTTAGAAAAATCACTACCACTGCGAACGTGATATACATCAATAAAAGTTACAACGAACTATAAGAACTTTTATATTATGTTACTTGCTGCTACGAAACCTTTCATGGGCGAGTCCTGCTCGCACTTGGCGGGTTTATTTATTACGTTTTCAAACATATTTTTCCCTTTCACGTCACAGTTTTCGTGTCATGACGTTGTTACGTTCAGCGTTGAATATTATACCGCAATTATGAAACCAGAAACCGACAGTGAAGTACAAGCTGATTATTATCAGGTGTAATACTACTATACTTGGATACTATAATTAGTGGATCGTGAAAAATAACACTGTTAATAGCTGTTCCGACATTATCAGCTTTCAAAACATAAAATTCAAGTAAACGTTTTTAAAGTATAAGCGGTTTTGCCATAAGGCGAAACCGGTCAGGTGTAATAAATAAATATTGTCGAACAGTACAAGTGTCGTTTTTTCAATATGTGCAGCAAGTTCCACCAAGTGTCATCAATCAACAGCATAAATAAACGTTTTTAGTTCTTGAATTGACTTACTCGTAGCTTCACTGATCACTGATTCAGTGTTTTGTAAACGACCACTGCAGTAAGGAACTGTTGATATGGCTAATCTTTTCATAGGTGCCCACCACGCGACCACTTTAAGACCTCAGATTGTAGTCTGAGTTTTGACATTTTCTTTTAGTCTGACTTTAAGACATTTCATTTACGAGCGTTTCCGTGCTTCGGATTTTTATTAATTTTCAAAATAAACGTTGATAGATTTATTATTCTGCTCTACGTTGACGCATCTCTGAGATTATTCCTTCTTTCCCTATTAACAATTTCTTTTACTTCTTATTATTATGGCTCCTTCCGAGGACCACAAGCATTACATTAATTTTTACTTTTAAAAATTTGCTCCGACCGTCCCACGCATTCATTTTACAGGAAAATGATAATCTATTCAATTACGATAATAATTCAGAAAACTTTCGGAAACATGTCATAACACTTATTATGTCTATCAAACGCTTCACTGAAATTAAGAACTTGTTGTATTGTCATTTGGTTGAGTTTTAATTACGGCATATTTTATACAAACAGGCTCAAAATCGTATAATTGAATATTAGCGTGTCAAGAACCATTAGTAACAGCTAATTGGCCCTCTCAAAAGGATTTACCGTGTAAACTAGTTGTCATTTTATTTTAAACTATATTTACACTGTACTAAGGTTAATATCTTACTGTGATGTAAGACTTCGTTGGATAAACAATAAACTCACTTTTTATATATCAATTTTTGGTATTTTTATTAAACCGTTCTGTGTAAAATTAATCTACATTATTAATATCCGTCTTTTTTTAATTTCAGGTAATAGTTTGTTTTGTTCAAGCATATAGTTCTCCAATATTGGTAAAGCCTGGTGAGTTTAATAATAATAATATAATTTCTATAGTTAAATTGTATTTGGGCTTAGCCTCGTCAGGCGCGATCACCTTGCCTAGTCGAAGGATCCTCCCCTTGTGTGTTGGAGGAACACTTGTCACCCCTTCCTCCACAAACAAACTGCCTCGCGGATCACGAGGTCGTGGGTTCGATTTCCATCGAAGACAAAAGTTTTTGTGATTCATTATGGTTGTCTCGAGAGTCTGATACCAATAACACAAATAGGTTATTCCTAGCTTACTTTGGGATCAGATAGCGTTGTGTGAAAATTTCCATGAAAATTTATTTATTTGGGTCTAAGTGATGCTCGCAGTTTCGCCCGCTTAAAATTTGGTTACCGCTCCCGTTTCCAATGGGTACATATTCCCGTGATAATGTCTATGCTATTTCAAACCAAAATCTATCCCGGTACCAAATTTCATTTAGATACTACGTTCAACTTTTAGATCGTGAAAGAGTAACAAACATCCAGATATCCCACACCTACACTCACAAACTTTTGCATTTATAATATTAGTAAGATTTCGGATCAGCTTAATCTACTGGTTCAAACTGAATGAAAATTGAAATATACCGTTTATACGAAGCTTGCTTAGTTTCGAAAATTCAAACTTCTAGTTCTATCCACACCGAAGTTATAGGAGGTCGAAATAAGCCTGAGTGGGTTCGAAAAAATATACTTACGGCTGTACCGCTCTTGCTGGACTTGGTGGGGGCACGGCAGTGCCCCCATATAATTTATGTTTCACTGTACTTAATTTTTACCAAAAATTCATTTTTCCTTTTCGGAATAATATTCCAATAAAACAGCTGCTAGATATTTATCAGTATCAAATTATTTCTACTAAATCATAATATTCCAATACAGCAGAAGTCAAAAAGAAAACATAACTTTGAGCACAAGTTTAGTACAAGTTAGTGAATACCTTAGCATTCGTTGTCGAACAAAGGGTGGCCACTGGGGAGGCATAAATCACATGGAAATTGACGTGAAATGAAATTTCTGTCTTTAGTTGAATACAGGAATGAAATATAGCCAATGTTACCCGGGGATAGTGTAGTTTCCCAATTGTGAAAGAATTTTTCAAATCGGTCCCGTAGTTTCGGAGCCTAATCGATTCAAACAAACAAACGAATCTTTCCCATTCGTAATATTAGTACCTATAGACACTTTGACGCCTTAACTGCTCAGTGTTATGTTAAGGATTACTGGGAAATATTTTATATTTTGTCCTGGAATGGGTATTACTCTTTTCTCAGTGGCCACTGCTGGTTGTAAAATTTTAACTGCAGAGAGCAACGCTTGATATTGTCCGTTTCAACGCAGCTATAGACTAACCTCACCAACACATGTACACAACATGGGACACGATGCAACTGAACCCCTGCGTACTCTTTCAGGAAAATGCGTGACTATCTCTTCTAATAGTAAGCTGTAGAGTTAAATTATTAGAGTTAACGGGATAATTACCATGTATTATTATTTCCGATATTTCGGCGCTGTTGCAAGCGCCACGATCACGCCGAGCGTCTGGCATCCAGTGGTCCGCGTATGCAAAAATAACAGTAAATATATTCAACCGAAACCGCGTGTAGATACTGTGATGTCAGAGTTTAATAGAGTTAGGCATCTCCAATAAAAATAAATAAAAGGTACCGAGCGCGGTATACTTGTGTGCGCGCGTAGTGCCTACGGGCGCGTCGCGTCGGAACAAGCCGCGCGTCACGCACACATTTAAAAATAAGTACTAGTCGGAAAGCTCCCAGCTGGTAAACCAAGCGTTCAATCAGTGTTGCCGCGAACCGCGTGCGCGTGATTACGTAAAACGTATGTGTCATAATCCCGCTATCTTTACTTACATACATACATATATTTACGCCTTTATACCCGAAGGAGTAGACAGAGGCATAGTATACGCTCCCATTTCACATTTTAGTTTTATGTCTCACGTAATAAATAGGTGGTGAGCCTATTGCCGTGTTGGAATGAACAGGCGCAGGTCGCCGCGACCCGCAGTTGAAAATTTTCAAGCCAAGCATAAGGCCTTCAACTTGACTTGGGTAACGATTGTCATTGCACTGACAACCGGGTTTCATTTTGAGTTTTTCTTCTCTACGCAATGGATCTTTTTGCGAAGGTGCTCCCTTAGTCGCCTCTTACGACACCCTTGGGATGTATTGGGGTGGCGACATTTTGTACTTTTACCTGTCGCAACACGGAACCTCGTCGCCACACAGGTATATTAATTTTAGATAAATATGACAATGCCTATAAAGAAGTAAAGACGATATTGCTGTGTTTTTGGATGCCTCAACAGTAATTTTTAAACTCCATCCTTATCTATCGTTATTCACGAATTCACGATAGGTAACAAAACAAGAAGAAAGGTTAGTCTGTCCCACAAAAGGTCTGTGTTAGGGGAACGTTAGTTGCATGGGATACAACAAACATGAATTTTGCCGTTTTTTGGTACGGAACCCTCCTCGGTGCGCGAGTTCTACTCCCACTGCTTCGAACCCATTCAGTTCATTTTGAGTTTTTCTTCTCTACGCAATGGATCTTTTTGCGAAGGTGCTCCCTTAGTCGCCTCTTACGACACCCTTGGGATGTATTGGGGTGGCGACATTTTGTACTTTTACCTGTCGCAACACGGAACCTCGTCGCCACACAGGTATATTAATTTTAGATAAATATGACAATGCCTATAAAGAAGTAAAGACGATATTGCTGTGTTTTTGGATGCCTCAACAGTAATTTTTAAACTCCATCCTTATCTATCGTTATTCACGAATTCACGATAGGTAACAAAACAAGAAGAAAGGTTAGTCTGTCCCACAAAAGGTCTGTGTTAGGGGAACGTTAGTTGCATGGGATACAACAAACATGAATTTTGCCGTTTTTTGGTACGGAACCCTCCTCGGTGCGCGAGTTCTACTCCCACTGCTTCGAACCCATTCAGTTCATTTTCGACCCCTTATAATTTCTTTGTGGATAAAACTAGAAGTTTGAAGTATCTTTAGTATCTTTCAACAGAACACTACCCGTCCATTTCAACACGGCAATAGGCACACCACCTATTTCGTTAGACATAAAACTATAAGGTGAGATGTGGGCGTATACTACGCCTCTGACTACCCCTTTTGGGATAGGGGCGTGACTATAAGTATGTATGAAGTCAGCGAACACTGACTGTCTGATAATCGAAACTTTATGGCGCTTCAAACGAATATAGAACCTTCAAAAGAATGCAAATAGTGTTTAGTGTATGAATTAAGGAAAAGCTAAAATATTCTAGAATTTGGACTAGATGATGTTGTATGAGATTGTCCAATTGTTTAACCTAACCCGTCATTTGCGACGATTGAATTAACTAAAAGTGACAGCCCTGATACTATAGGTAAGTATCGTGCGGTCAGGGTCGGAGATACCCTACTATATATAATTCTACTATGTATATAATTCTACTATGGTGATGTCGTGTGTCGCGACCGAGTTCCAGTGCGAGTTTACAGTAAGAGTGAAACCAATGGTAGTGGTGTTGTACGACACAAACTAGTGCGAAGGAGGGTAGATCGATATATGTGCTGAGACTCTATTACCACAAATTAGTTATAGTACAGATGGAAACCTACAAAGTAAATTCGCTGAGGCTACGCACACATAGGCAACTCATTCATAGACAGCTACGCACACATAGACAACTCATTCACAGACACGAGGTCAGGCGGTCTCAACCGAATTTTCAATACTGATTTGTCCGCGAGTGTGTGTAGCAGAGGGTAGGTGTGAAAAAAAGTACACACATGAGTTTTCCATCTGTACTATCTCTAATTTGTGCTATTTCTTTCAACTTCGTGACCATGGTGCGTGCAACAGCGCCGAAATATCGTAAATACTAGACCATGGATAAATAAGATAAAATAAGACATGGTAAATATCCCGTTAACTCTAATAATAGTGTTGTGCCTACTTAACACATCTCTGGTTGTGACCATGAAAGTTGAAATACCTGTAATGAAGAGTTAAGGTTATGTAATATTCGTGTATAACAAAAGTTCCTATTAAAATTTAATATATATTTTTATAACCTCTCACAATAACCTCTATAATAGAAATAAATTTGTATAAATAATGAAAATATTAGTGTCGGGTAACTATAACACGAAAGAAAGCTGTAAGAAAACGTCCAAAGTTTACATATAATTTCTCCCAGTATTTCAACATGACCTCATACAAACAACTCCAGGGTTGTACTAAAGCAATATATTTCAAAGTTCCGTAGTCAAATATCAAAATCTTCAAACATGAATGATGAGGGTATGCCCAAGTTTGACAAGCCGCTACCCCGAGGTTATCGACGGTGATCAATATAAATATAGAATATGGCAATTTGTGTTTGTTCAGAGTATTGACTTAACGTTTTCCTGAGACATTATATTGGAACACGACAATTGCAAAGTAAATAATAAGAATATACTTTTTGTTTTGCGATAAAAGGTTAAATTGGAGATTTTTTTCATGTTGGATTTTTGATATCTTTATTTAGTCATCTTTAAGAGAAAAGTTTTGTAGGAATCGACAAGAATCAGAAATTTGAGAAAGCCAAATACCCTCTTATATTTGACTTGGAATTAAACAGGGAATTTGCACTATAATGACAAGTCCTATAGCACCCGTTTAATACCATATCGTATGAAAATATGTCATATTTTTAAACATTTAATAATTGCTATGTTTAATTGCGTAGTAGCATGATAAGGCGTATGTATCCTATGTTAAATCATAATAAGTTTGACTACCTAATATCAAAAGAATTTTTAAAATAGATTCAGGTTTTTCAGTGATTGTTGATTACAAAGTAACAAATATTTTTTGTTATATTTTTAATATTATAATAATGGAAAAGGCCAAGGTTGGAAAACATAAACAGCAGTGAAGTAGATCTGAAGCGCTAGTTCATGCATTATAAATAAATAATGTACGCGAGTTCTTCAGTAAACGCAATCATTGACGTCTCCAATATCATATTTTATCTCCCAGCATGTAAAGTTACACATGCAGAACCCAATAACTCACGTTATCGCAACAAACTTTACTCAACAGCAAATAAAGTCAACTTGATACATTTCGTAGCAAAGTCGCAAATTACACTTCGGGACACACAAAAGTGCGCACTGAATATTCGAAATTAAACGATATATAATGCAATTGTTAATTAAAAACGTGGAGCATCGTCGCAAAATGTTTAATTGGTAGGCATTGTATTTAATGTTCAGAGCGATGTGTAATTCGTAAATAATTGGAGAGAATCCGAATGTCATTACTTTGGCTGAATGTGGTGTCTGTTGTTCGGAAAATAGCACCTGCATATGGAATAAAATTGTAATAATGTTGATACTTTTGTTAAAATAGATATATCAAATGCCATATTTTGCCATTGATAAAAACTGCCAGTAACATCATTTTTATTTAGTTAAGTAGAATGTCCTAGGAGCCTAATGTTTTGTAAACGATCACTGTAGTAAGCAATTTTCGAAACTACTGGTCCTCGATCGGGTGACCACTTTGCAAACGTTTCATGCTTCAGAAGGCAAGTTGAGTCGTGGATGGCTTTATGGGTGACTTGTAATTTTCAACAGCTGGACATCACAACGAGCGACTGTCCATTTCAATACTGCAATAGGTTCATCGTTTATTTCGTGGGCCTAAGAAGATGTAATGTTTGCGTATACTGTGCCTCTGCAGTTGCAGTAGCCCTTCAGTGATACAGGAGTGACTATATTTAGATAGATAGATATATGCTTTATAGTACTAACTACATAGCTTTCAAAATAAGAATAATTATGTTCAGAAATACTGAAGGTTTTAAAGTTAATTTCTTCCAGGCAACCTTTAGATGAACAACTATACGTATGTATGTTACATTGTATACTTACAATATGAAACGACCTTCACATTTTACTGAAACGTTTTGAAAGTTCAAACACATAGTTACATAACTAGAGCCAAGTTCGTATAATGATTGAGCTGAAAGTGTATTCCGGACAAAAGATTGATGCTCCGACTGTCTGGCGGTAGATAAATTATGTCGGCTGAGCCTGACAGACACACACTTTTGGATTATACTACATTAACGGTATTGTTTAGTTAAAGATTATACAAAGTGACATGGTAAAAATGTATGAAGGCTTAATCGTTTTCTGTTTTTAGTATTTGCTGTTACAGTGGCAGCGGAAATACACACATCTTCAGTGAAAATTTAATTTGTCTAGCTATCGCGATTCATAAGGTACAAGCTGGCGACAGATAGAACGACGTTGGTTAAGACCGGGCAATACAGCCCTGTTTATTTAGATACGGAACCCTGAAATTAAACAAATGGCACGGTAAAATAGTTTAGAATAAATACTACAGTGGAATGGAGATATATGGTAGGTATTTAACATACATAGGCAAGAAAAACATTACCTCAATTTGGGTCACTAGGCCTAGTGCGAGTCGGACTTGATCACAGAGGGTTCCGTACCAAAAGAAAAATGGTAAATAAAAATAACGTTTTTTTGTAGGAAGCCCCCTAATTTCCCCTTTTTAGGGTTTAGTAGCCAAATAGCAAAAACGGAACCCTTATAGATTCGTCATGTCTGTCTGTCTGTCTGTCTGTCCGTCCGTGTATCACAGCCACTTTTCTCCGAAACTATAAGGCCTATGATATTGAAACTTGATAACTAGATGTATTCTGTGAACCGCATTAAGATTCTTATATAAATGTTAATACTCAGAACTGAAACTCAAATTTTTTTTTTCATTAAAAACCATACGTGTGGGGTATTTATAGATAGGTCTTTAAAAATGCTATTGAGGTTCCTAATATCACTTTTTTCTAAACTGAATAGTTTGCGCAAGAGACACTTCCAAAGTGGAAAAATGTGCCCCCTCCCCCCCCTCTAACTTCTAAACTAAGAGGATGATAAATCTAAAAAGAATATATGAAGTACATTGCCATAACAACTATCAACGAAAATTGGTTTGAACGAGATAGAGCTGGTAGTTTTTTTTTAATTCGTCATAAACCGCAATTTTCGGTTAGAAAAATCACTACCACTGCTAACGTGTTAAAACATCAATCAAAGTTACAACGAACTATAAGAACTTTGGTATTATGTTACTTGCTGCTACGAAACCCTTCATGGGCGAGTCCAACTCGCACTTGGCCGGTTTATTTCTGATTTCAGTATTGTTATAGGAGCAACAGAAATACATCATCTGTGAAAATTTCAGCCTTCTAGCTATCTCGGTTCTTGGAATACAGCCTCGTGACGGACAGACAGACAGACAGCTAAGTTTGATGAATATGGTGCTGTTTTTACCCTTTGAGTACAGAACCCTAAAAAGTTTAAATCAGGTTCTAATGTTCATTAAATACATTGTAACAATTTAAACATACCAGGCCAGAATCAACGTTATTAGTGTTAATATATTTATAATTTTAGGATTCCTTGCGAAAGATTTCCGAGTTCAAAAACCATCGGTACGTCTACCTAGTTCATAAGGAAAAAACTCGTCCAAAATTAGCTGTGAAATTAACTAACGTAATTAGGAAAGGCGGTAGCACTTTTATTTTTATTCCGAATTAAGCGCGACAGGTTTGAAACCGGCCACCATTTGTTGGTGAGAAGAGTACTTATAGAGTGAGAGAGAGGGAGAGAGAGACAAAGAAAAAGCAATATGGAGATTCGGATAAAAATAATTGACAGCTGGGGGAAAAAAATTGTTTTAAATCTATTCTATTTCTTTTCAACTGTGTTCAACTTAGTCTTATATATATATTATCTGTTTTTTTTTTTCATACTAATAAGACGGCTGACAAGCTAAGACCGACCTGATGGTAAGCAGTCATCTAGCCTATGGTCATTTGCCACACCAAAGGTGCTATGCTTGCTGTGGGGACCCTGCAGATACCATTATGCCAAAAGAGAATCTATATCCTTCACATATTGACCTAAAACTCAACAGTATAAATAATATAAATAATCTATATCCTTCAATCGCTTGACCGATTAGCAATATCTTTCGTTTGGACTCCAAAATATTGCCCCAAAATGGCACATAATCACCTGTTTATAAGAATTCATGATCGCAGGGTAACGACCTTAAGCGGCTCCAGTGAGATCACAAAATATTTTCTCAAATACATACTTTATTATGTAACACTAAGATGATCAGTGTTACTCACCAACTAGCGCGAGGTAGCTATGCAGAGAACTCTATCCCAGGGCGCCTTATTTCTAAGTTTCCAGTCTGTGTGCAAGGGTAGGCTAGGGCTCTCACGAAAACAGACAATAGGGTGTACACACATATATTTACTAAGTACACAGAGATACACAGAGACACACAGAGAGCTTATTCACTGATAGACACAAATATCACAGGTACACAGAAGTAAAGTCAGTGTTCAGGTATTAATACTACTAGGCTACACATAAGTAGTGGATTTACTGGCCTGCAGAGTGAGCTGAGTGAGAGTGACTGCCTGTTGTTACTGCCAGGTGATGACGGCAGATACCTCTCACATGAGAAGCTCGTGTAGTCCGCACTTCCACGTTGTCGTACCACGTGCAGCCCACTAACTTATAGGTGCGGCACCAAATATCTCATCCGGCAACTAGCCCCGTAGTAAAAAACCCTGTCATGAAAGAAACGACAAATTAAGATCTTGGCTGCGCGACAGACGACAATCGAACCGCTTTGCAAAAGAAGAAGTGACTCACCAGTTTTCTGGGTAAAATGTAGCAAGATGCAATGCAGCAACCCAATCACAGCCCGTTAGGCCATGCGAGGTAACAAATAATCGCGCTTGAGCGAAAAACTGATTCGCGGCACAGTCTCAGAGCAAAAGCCAAAGGACCTCCAACTACCCCAAAGCAGGTCTCGGTCAAAAGTCCTGTCTTTCACGAAAAATCTTAAATAAACCCGTTCCTTTAAATGCGAAACGCTTCGTCACCGAACTTATGACATCCTGTCATTCTGACAGCAGAAATGTCACCACTGACAACCGATTAAAAAAAGATACCTCGATAAGGCTGCTTTCACATCCTAAATACTGCATCTATAGAAAATAAATGCTACAACCACCCCCCCTTTAATTGTATTTCCTGCGGATATGACACGCTGGAAATACACAATAAAGAAAACAGAAAAGTACTGACTAATAAACAAAGACAACCAGCTAGGTCCTTCAAACACCAGCTGACTACGACCATTACAATACCAAAGAAAGATCCTCCTATGTACCTAACTAGACACTGACTCGTGTACCGGTTAGGCTAAGTAACTAGAGTCTAATGCCCTTCATAGAAAACGAATGCTCCCTTTACTCACTGCCGATACCCTAACACTACCCAAGCTCTCAGGATAATGTAGAGTACTAAGAAGCGAATGAGAGAAAAACGCTCGGTGCGGTGCATAGAAGAAACTACAACGTGACAATTTAAAGTCACGTACACATATAGAAATACAAACAAAAGATTAAAATAGTCTTACATAATGATCACATAGCACTGGTTTAATAAACTAGAGAAACAGTGCTATGTAGTTACGTTAGGTATTGGAGACTGCTCCTCCTGATACTTCAGGATGTCCTTGATATGGTACTCCCCAAGATCCTTACCGTCCAGATCTGACAGCCTATATACTAAAGGGGATCGTTTAGCAGTCACCACACATTTAAGGAACTTAGGAGCTAGCTTAGCAGTAAAATTCTTGGCCTTGTTGGACAGGTAGAACGTGCGTTTGTAAACTATCTGTCCCACTTTCAGCTCTACATGCCTTTTTCTGAGGTTGTAATACTTTTCATTACGCTGGTGGGCAACGTTCAAATGTTTCCTCACCTGGTCGTAAATGCGTTGTATTTCTCTCAGCTTGACACCGAAGGCTGATGGATCGTCTACAGAGACTGAAGTAGGATGGCACGCGATATCTGTCTGCCTGTACAGCACTCCATCCCCAATAAATTCCCTACCATGTACCAAAAAGTAAGGGGTGAAACGAGTTGCTTCGTTAACTGCAGTGTTTAAAGCACACTGTATCTCAACCAAGAACTGATCCCAAGACTTGTGTTGTGACTTCACATAGCATGAGATCGCTTGAACCACATTGCGAATAGCTCGTTCCGCCTGATTAGTTTGGGCATGATACCTAGGGTTATAATATATATTAGGTACATTGTATTTAGCCAACAGATCCTTAAATGGCTTACTCACAAACTGAGGGCCATTATCCATGTAAATAGTCTTGCAGACTCCGTGCACGAGAAACACACTCTTCTCTATGAACCTCGCGACTACAGCGCCTGTGGCAACCCGAACAGGGCACAACATGACGTATTTGCTAAAGTAGTCGGAGACCACGATCAGGTGTACGTTTCTATTGCTCGAAGTGGGAAAGGGACCAAGCAGATCGACAGAGATAGCTTCGAATGGCTTCGAAACCCGCTTCGGGCTACCCATTAGGCCGGGACGAGACGTATTTACGGTTTTGTACTGCTTGCATGTTTCGCAATTCCCAACATATTCTTTGACGTCCTCGTACATCTTGGGCCAGTAATAATTTAGGGCTAACCTTTTATGCGTCTTCCAAACGCCACCATGGGCACTAAGTGTGTCATCGTGGTACTTAGAGAGCAGGGGCAAGCGATCCTCCTGAGGTACCACCAGCTTCCAGTCAAAGTCTGAAGTCAAAGAATATTTATTTTTAGTTAACCTATATAGAAGGTTGTCACGAATGTCATAATTTGGTGACTTCCTAGGGTTCTTCCGAACACTATTCATGGTGTGGTCATACCACGGGTCTTTAGTGGGTACTGCATCGAGGGAATCAATTTTGATACGAGACAGAGCATCAGGTACAACGTGGTCTTTACCTTTTCGATGCTCTATGTCAAAATCGAATTGACTGAGCCTCATGCTCCAACGTGCTAGACGACCCGTGGGATTTTTTAGCTTATGGAACCACAGAAGAGATGAATGATCCGTGACGACCGTACATTTTTGGCCTTCGACGTACTGTCGAAATTGTTCCAAAGCGAAAATCACGGCCAGAAGTTCTCGCTCAGTTGTGCTGTAGTTCACCTCGTTCTTGTTGAGAGAACGGCTACAGTAGGCGATAGGGTGCTCAACACCATCGTGAGTTTGTGTCAGTACAGCAGCAACTGAGTAAGCTGACGCGTCACTAAGAATGCGGAAGGGCATCTCAAAGTTAGGCATTTTTAATATAGGGGCAGAAACCAAGGCTGACTTTAGCAGGTTAAAGGACTGTTCAGCCTCAGGGGTCCATTTGAACTTAAGGTTCGTAGAAGTGAGTTTGCACAGAGGTTTACTAATCTTCGAGAAGTTGTTAACAAAGCGACGATACCAGCCGGCCATTCCCAGAAATCTCTTAACCTCCTTAGGGTTAGAAGGGGTGGGATAGTTGAGGATAACCTCAACTTTACCCGGGTCTGTCCGTAAGCCATGTTTGTCCACATAATACCCCAGGTATTTGAGTTCACTCCGACAAAAGTGGGATTTTTTCATATTAATAGTTAGGCCAGCATCCTTGAGTTGCTGATAGACTCTATGTAAGAGCTCTACATGCTCCTCAAAGGTGCTGGACACACAGACTATGTCATCCTGAAACGCAAATACCTTGTTGTCGAACTCGGGACCAAACAGACGGTCCATGAGGCGTTGCATCGTGGCACTGGCACCGACAAGACCGAAGCACATGGAATTGTAATGGAACAATCCTCTCCGGGGAACCGTAAAAGCAGTCTTCTCAGCAGACTGGAGTGAGTCGAATGGAATCTGCCAGTAGGCCGCACTCAGATCTACAGAGGTTAAATACTTAGCATTATTAAGATGGTCTAAGATTTGATTGATATAGGGTAAGGGGTAGGCGTCACTCTTAGACACAGAGTTCAGCTTGCGAGAGTCCAAGCACAATCTGAGGTCGCCGTTCGCCTTCTCCACCATGACCACTGGAGAGTTCCAGGCGGACTGAGACGGGGACACTACTCCCATCTCCAGCATTCGGTCCAGCTCGGCTTCCAGGGCCTTCTGCTTAAGGGGAGAGAGCGGATAATAACGCTGCTTGATCGGCTTGCTGTCACCAGTGTCAATGACATGGTGCACAAGTGAGGTCCGACCTAAACCCACCTTATCAGTGTTCAACGAGTCGAACTTTTCAATGACCTCGTTGATTACACACCTTTGTTTAGTTGTCAGGTTGTCGTAATCCTCGAGGCCACCGTTAAGGGACACAGACTCTATAGGATTATTATCACTAAAGCTATCAAGACTAATATTTTGTAAAATTAACTTATCACTTAACTTAAATTGTTGCCAGAAATCCACTCCAAATATCATGGAGGTGGTTATACCTGGGACAACATAGAACTTGACAACTCGGATAACCGAATTGTACTCAATTGGCAAAGAGATACAACCCAGACATTGCAAGTGAGTGCTGTCTGCAGTTGTAATACGAAAAGTAGGATTGATACTCACAAGATCAAAACCCAGTTCCAAGAAGATGCGGTGCGCTCCCTTACCTAGTATAGAGCAGGAGGCACCGGAATCTAGAAGGCCTAAGACATTTAAATTTAAAACCTTAACAACTAGATACGGTCTAATGTCACTATCCCGTTTAGGAAACAGGACCTTATCAGAAATAGACTCAGATACAGAGTAATGCACAGAGTTCCTAACAAGGCCCTGGCCTACGCGTTTTTTGACTTGCTAGTACAGTGTGAGCAGTCTGGGGTCTTGACTCCTTTGAGACCACACCGGAAACACACCAGCTCCCTTGACTGTGTGCAGCTGTATGCAGTGTGACCGCCCCCGCCGCAACGAAAGCATTTGCGATCGTGGGGGGTAACCGGCGTCTCCACTGCAGACACCTGCTTAGCGGGCTTTTGTACACCTTTGTTCTTAAGCTGGTGTAAGTCAGATGTAATCTCAAACTTGTCAAGAGCAGGCTCATGGAAAGCGTCTGCCCTAGTACGCGCAAGCTCCAAGCGCTTACCCAAACGTCTCAAGTCATCTACAGAGTTGACATCATGCAAGGCCAGTTCCTTCATGTAGTCAGGTCTAATGTTGTGCATGAGAATGTCCAGCTGTTCCTCACTGGGCATCTTACACGACAACCTTGAGAACATGGCTTGCATTGTACATATATAGTTAACCAAGGACTCAGAGCGGGCTTGTGTACGCTGTCTTATCTCGTTCCTGAGGCGGTAATCATAATCAGGAATATCGAAGGTATCTCTAAGCTCACTAATAAGATCCTCATATGAGATGAAGTTAGCTTTGTTTGTACGGAACCAAGACAAAGCCGGTCCATCCAACAGGTCGGAGAAAGCCATAAGGAGTCTAGGCTTAGTAACCTCCCGAGCACATCTAAGTTCCTCTAATCTCTCTAAAAACACACGTACACAAGTAGAACCATCATATTTTAAGTTAAATGAACATAAGTTAAGGGGACGTTCTTTATACACTATGTTACATGTAGAACTATTCCTACTTGAACTAGCTCGCACCGAGCGGTCCTCTCTCACTACTGGTGAAGTATATTCCACCTGGTCACGACCCGAAGGATCATCACCATCATCATCCGAACCTTCGGATTCAGAATCACTACTGGGTTCAGCCCTAGCGATGATCTTCACTAGCCTACCACGAATATCCACCAGGTCGGGGCAATCCAGACCACAACGAGCTAACCTACTCAATAAGTAGTTGGCCCTGATGGACACCCCAAGACGAGAATTACTATTGGCCAAAAACTCACCTGACTGAAGAGCCTCCTCCAACTCGGAGACCTTCGGAAGGCAGGTCGAGAGCTCAGCCGATGCATCAGCGGGTACCGGAGCACTCGCTTTGATGCTACCTCGACGGACGAGTCGGTGTGCCGTTCTTAGCTCACTCCGAAGGCCAGACACTGTCGTTTCCGGTTCCACTGAAATACCCATGTGGGACAGCTCGTTAGCCAGTTCATCCTTTCTTAAATAATTTATATATTTTTTCATCTGTGCCATTATGTAAAAATTTACTTACAACAATTATAAAGATAAAATGGCACAGATAGGGATCAATTACAAAGTAAAAATGTAAATTGAGTTACAACAAAGTGTACTAAGTTAGGTAATTATGTTTCAAATTGACTTTTAGAATTTAACAAAGATTAAGGGTATATTAAGAGAGAAAAGTTTCTAAATTTTCTGATAACACAGTTCAGGTTAACATTCAAAATTACAAGGTATGTACACACCTTATAAAAAAGTTTTAAGTTACACAGAGAAATTCACTAAGTTAACACAGAGAGATTCACTAAGTTTACCTTACAAGGTGAAACTATAGGATAATATATATTATATATTAATCTACACTAATTATATAATAAATATATGTGTGCACCATAAAAAAAAGAACATAAAGAAGAAAAAAAACACAATAAGAAAAGAAGTGGGTATTCCAAATAAAATCAAAAAGTTTTTCCAAAATCACAGCTATTTTTAAATTTTAGAATTTAGAATTTTGTGTCTTTTCCAGCCAAAGATGTAGGGAGCTGGAAGAAGACGAAAGGGAAGGTTTTGTGCTTAGCTGCTAGCACCACCAATTAACGTCCTGGAGCGTCTCGGACGATTCCAGAATGGTTTCGCCAGAGATAACCACCTATGCACACACACCAGACTGAGACTACCGCAGAGTAGACCCAGAGATTTGCCACTACGTTGGGAGCCAATTTGTAACACTAAGATGATCAGTGTTACTCACCAACTAGCGCGAGGTAGCTATGCAGAGAACTCTATCCCAGGGCGCCTTATTTCTAAGTTTCCAGTCTGTGTGCAAGGGTAGGCTAGGGCTCTCACGAAAACAGACAATAGGGTGTACACACATATATTTACTAAGTACACAGAGATACACAGAGACACACAGAGAGCTTATTCACTGATAGACACAAATATCACAGGTACACAGAAGTAAAGTCAGTGTTCAGGTATTAATACTACTAGGCTACACATAAGTAGTGGATTTACTGGCCTGCAGAGTGAGCTGAGTGAGAGTGACTGCCTGTTGTTACTGCCAGGTGATGACGGCAGATACCTCTCACATGAGAAGCTCGTGTAGTCCGCACTTCCACGTTGTCGTACCACGTGCAGCCCACTAACTTATAGGTGCGGCACCAAATATCTCATCCGGCAACTAGCCCCGTAGTAAAAAACCCTGTCATGAAAGAAACGACAAATTAAGATCTTGGCTGCGCGACAGACGACAATCGAACCGCTTTGCAAAAGAAGAAGTGATTCACCAGTTTTCTGGGTAAAATGTAGCAAGATGCAATGCAGCAACCCAATCACAGCCCGTTAGGCCATGCGAGGTAACAAATAATCGCGCTTGAGCGAAAAACTGATTCGCGGCACAGTCTCAGAGCAAAAGCCAAAGGACCTCCAACTACCCCAAAGCAGGTCTCGGTCAAAAGTCCTGTCTTTCACGAAAAATCTTAAATAAACCCGTTCCTTTAAATGCGAAACGCTTCGTCACCGAACTTATGACATCCTGTCATTCTGACAGCAGAAATGTCACCACTGACAACCGATTAAAAAAAGATACCTCGATAAGGCTGCTTTCACATCCTAAATACTGCATCTATAGAAAATAAATGCTACAATTATAGTACTGTTTATCACTTTCATCCATGTTTGAGTTATATTTTTCTTCAATTCTATTTTTAAGATTTCTACAGTCGTACAATCCATCTTTTTCTTTTTCATTATTTCATTGTATCTTTCCGTCGTTTTCGTTGGTCTTTACTTTTTATTTATTAAAAGGCTTTAGTAGTAAATAAGAAATCTTTATAGTTTTATCTTAATTTTTATTAATTACTCGTCAGCTCAGAAAATCTTAGTAATCGAAAGCGGTAAATATACACTCGTAACTTTGACAAAATGATAAAATTAAATCAAAATAAATGATAATTTTGCAAAAATATCGTACGCAAAATTATTAAATTATTTTTTTTTTTCACGTCTGTCCCTGATCTGTAAACCGCTGCTTGTTTGGGAATTTCAAGTTTTATAGTGATAATTGTTAAACAGTTTTTATAACTAAAAATTTATTCAAAGCTACGAAACCCTACATTGCGGATGTCCGATGCGCACTTTGTCGGCTTTTAATCTGTACTTATTCGTGATTCTTTATTTTGGTCTGCATTGTAAGAAGTTATAGACTTGCTCTCTTTTTAACCGACTTCAAAAAAGGAGGAGGTTCTCAAATCGTCTGTATGTTCTTTTTTTATGTATGTTAGGCGATATTTCCGTCAATTATAGGTGGATTTCAGAATTTCTTTTTCTTTTGAATAGGGTTTACTTCTGAGGTGGTCCCATTTTCACCAGGTCAGGATCTGATGGTGAGATCCAGGAGAAAACGAGGGCAACCACCGAAAATTGTAGGGACCACTAGTGCGCTTGTTAACTTTTTAATTACCTAAGTGTTTGCATGTTCTACACTTTAATGAAGGTCTGGAGTCGACTTGATGATAGAGTCGAAAGACAGTCAAGGGCATTCCTTAACAATTTACAGCAGTTACCTTGTGTTTGGGCTTGATTGATTTGTATTGTTGAGAACTTTACACTTAGATTGATAGATCTGACTTAAAAAAAATAACCGGCCAAGTGCGAGTTAGACTCGCCCATGAAGGGTTTCGTAGCAACAAGTAACATAATATAAAAGTTCTTATAGTTCGTTGAAACTTAGATTGATGTTTTAACACGTTCGCAGTGGTAGTGTTTTTCTAACCGAAAATTGCGGTTTATGACGTATTAAAAAAAAACTACCAGCTCTATCTCGTTCGAACCAATTTTCGTTGGTAGTTTTTATGGCAATGTACATCATATATTTTTTTTAGATTTATCATTCTCTTAGTTTAGAAGTTAGAGGGGGGGGACATACATTTTTCCACTTTGGAAGTGTCTCTTGCGCAAACTATTCACTTTAGAAAAAAAAAATTTTAGGAACCTCAATAGCATTTTTAAAGACCTATCTATAGATACCCCACACGTATGGGTCTGATGAAAAAAAAATTTTTGGGATTTAGTTCTGAGTATGGGGACCCCCAAAATTTACTGCTTTTTTTCTAGTTTTATATAAGAATCTTGATGCGGTTCACAGAATACATCTAGTTACCAAGTTTCAATAGCATAGGCCTTACAGTTTCGGAGAAAACTGGCTGTGACACACGGACGGACAGACAGACAGACAGACAGACAGACAGACAGACAGACATGACGAATCTATAAGGGTTCCGTTTTTGCCATTTGGCTACGAAACCCTAAAAAGGAAGTTCTCAATGTTTTTTGGATGTTCACCGATATTTCGTCAATTATAGACGAATTTCAAATCAGTTTTCTATTGGATAGAGTTCACTTCTGAGGTGGTCCCAATTTCACCTATAAGAAAAAATAAAAAGGTTGCCTGTAAGAGATTGCTTTTTAGCGATAAGGCCGCCCTCTGTACATTTATAAAAATTGTAATGTCTTTCTCTTCTGTATGTTTTTAATTGGTGTACAATAAAGTTTATTCTATTCTATTCTATTCACCAGGTCAGGATCTGATGATGGGATTTAGGAGAAATCGAGGGCAACCACAAGACATTCTATGCCCGCATGGTGCTTTTGTTACGTAATCAAATCTTACTCAGGTATTCACTTCAGTGTGTCAACATAACTATGATATTGCTGTGCTGATGATGAAACTACAGAACTCCTTAACGGTTAGGAGTTGGGAGACAGTCTGCAATTGGTCTACGGAAAGCACTTAGTAGTATGTAGGGCTAACGTGATGTTTGTGAAGTATGCTTGAAACAACATCTGATGGTCTTGTGCTGATGATGAAGCTATAGAACTCCTTAACGATTAGGAGTCGGGACGCAGTACTGAAAGATGGAAACTACTGATAACATACTTAACTGGAAGGCCCATATACCTAGAACAGATGTGTTAAAACTACTGTTATTGCATTGAGTTATTATTAACCGACTTCAGAAAAGGAGGGGGTTCTCAATTCGTCTGTATGTTTTTTTATGTATGTTCACCGATATTTCCGTCAATTAGGTATAGACGGATTTAAATTTATTTTCTTTCTTGAATAGGCTTTACTTCTGAGGTGGTCCCATTTTAACCAGATCAGGATGTGATGATGGGATCCAGGAGAAATCGAGGGCAACCACCGAAAATTGTAGAGACAACTAGTGCGTTTGTTAACTTTTTAATTCAGTGCTTTAATGTACTACAATTTAATGAATGTCTGGAGTCGATCTGATGATGGAACCGAAAGACAGTCGAGGGAATTCCTTAACGATTTACTGCAGCTACCTTGTTTGGGCTTGATTGATTTGTATTGATGAGAATTTTCACCTAGATTGATATATTTTTCGGTTCACCCGTCACTTAAAATAATGAAAAAAAATTATTTTTCAATAAAAAATTAAAACCGACTTCAATCAAATCCTGAAAAATGAAATTTACTTGGCCCAAAGTAATATGTATTTTGATTTATCAGATTTTATTCAATATAATATTGAAGTTGGTGCCATGAATAATAGCTAAGTACATAAAACTATGGGTTTACTTGGCGCCGACTTGAATATTATATTGAATAAAATCTGATAAAGCAAAATACATATTACTGTGTGCTAAGTAAATTTTATTTTTTAGAATTTAATTGAAGTCGGTTTTATTTTTTATTGATTTTTTTTTGTTTCAGTATTTTCTACCAGCATCCCGCCCTGGATTCTCTTGTATTTATGTCTATTGTACTAGGGAGCGATGGATTGACTAAATTTTCAGAGGACAACATTTTAGGGGATACCTACATGTGTTGACGATAACCGAATTTCACGCTCGAAAAGTCTCACTCCTTTATTAAATAAACCAAATAAAAGTAAAATAATGTCTGTCACATGTTTTCAAAGGTAATTTTGCAACTGGACCTTTGCTCAAAAAAGATTGAAATCTCAGAAAAAGAATGGCGGTAAAACTAAAAGGTAACGAAACTATTGTTGGAAACATCGATATATAACCCGAACACGTTAGAATGACGCGCCTTAAGCACCGTCTTCAAATTGATGGGGTGCTACTAAATTCCGACGGATTATTGTCGAAGTTTGAATCTTATGGAGATAGTTTCTGTAGAGAAAACCTAGAATAAAGTTAAATGGTGGGTTTTTACTGCAAGTTGGGAATAAATTTAGTGGAATATTAAAGACTTTGAACGGGATAAGCGGTTCTTAAGTTGCTTATTATCTCTACATTATTTTTATTGTAGCTTTTATATATGCAATGATATTTCGGTTCCCGAATCCGAAAGATAAAAACGGGTCTTCGGTGTCCGTCTGTTTGTCTGTCTGTCTCTAGGCTGTAGATATCTCGGGAACCAGGGTATCCAATCAAAGGAAATTTTCACAAATTCTGATGATGTGTTTCTGTTCCTACTGTAACAATAAATACTAAGATCAGAAAAAAATCCTCCGAAATAACATATACGTTATTCCCTCTGCTGTTTTATTTCGTACGCAGACTTGATCTAGACCTATCTGCCTAGTGCCTGGCGCACTGATTTTATTTTAACGTGAAGAAAATCCTACATGGATGCTATGCCGGACTCCTACCGACTAAAAACCACACGTATCCTGCCTAACAGTCTACGGTTGGGAGCCCCGGCTAAGCCTTGGCAAGGATATCCCAGGACTCCCAACAGACCTACGGCTACCACTGCGGCCTCACCTAGGGCTGGGGTTCGGGTATTAACCCACGTTTTTGGGGGGTTGTTCGGGTGCTATTCCGTTTCTTAGGGGCGTGCGTGAATCCCTCACGTCACGCTGTCGTCTAAGGCCGTGGCGCCCCGGAGTAACGAATAATTTCTCATGATTCCCGCAGTATAATTTATCGGCTAATCGGTGGGTACTAGGGGATTGGTTTGGGAATTATTTGGTGTCTCTCATATACCTACACAAACACTTAAGTACACATATGTGAGGGAGGAAAACGAGTGGAACTTTAAAACTAATATTCCACACATTAAAGTTATACCCAAATATATCGAACTTCAATATAAGATAACACAACTGAAACTAATTTGCTATCGGTACGAGTTGATTTATGCGCTGGCGGGTGTTCCCCGAACTACTGTCATTACTCATTGCGGATCGCTTTTTATGCTAACCGTACTTGACTGATTGTTCGGGCCGTGGCGTGGCGTGGAGAGGAGTAAGTATGAGGGGATGAAGGCCATTATTTTGAATGGGGTCATTTAACGCGAATATGTAAGCTGAATTACGAAAATCACGGGTGGATTTATGATTTCGCTTCTGTTTTGTAGTTAATTAGCTGTTTTTAAGCTTGTTTTTATTTATACCATTAAGGTGTCAGACAAGCGTACAGCCCACCAGGCGGACTGGCGGTCACCGTAGCCTATGAACGTTTGCAACATCAGAGTACCTGACAGACAGAACCTGCTAAAGAACCCCCTTTAAAGAATCTCATACAGTAGGCGTTTGGGAAAACCGAGGGAGATTATTTTCTCGCGCTTGTGTAAAAATAGTAGCATAAAACTAGTTGAACAATAAATCTATTTATTAAAGTGTATTGTATTCATGCTGTATTTATAGTTAGGACATAAAACTAAAAGGTGTGGGCGTATACTATACCTCTGCCTACCCCTTCGGCGATAAAGGCGTGACAATATGTAGATATGTATTCATACTGAGATTCAAACTAGGAAACTACTGGGCCGGCCTAAGTGACATAATCCTAGCAGGGCATCTACTCTCCAATGGACGAGGCCACAACAAAAATGTCCTTATTAGTAGGCAGGCAAAAAAATCATAAAAGACTGCAAAGAACTGTCCGCACACGTGTTTCCTTCATATTACAATCCCGGGTTCTTTAAGTGGAGCGTGAAGAGGCACATCATAGGGTCGCCAACTTGAGGGCCACTGTCAGAAGTCTTACGAACTGTGAGAGTGGCCCCTAATCGCTAGATACGCCACGGCTTTCCATCAGGCTAGCGATGTCAATTTGGTGAGCTTAATATAAAAAAAAACGTTTCGGTGCTTCGAAAGTCACGTTAGGCCGTTGGTCCCGGTTGGCAGTCGTTAAGCCAAGTTGAAGGCCTTATTAGGCGGCTGGAAAATTTTCGACAGCGGGCAGTCACAACCTGCGCCTGTCCATCTCAACACGGCAATACGGCTCACCACCTATTACGTGGGACAAATTCTATAAAAAAAGTATGGAGTTTCCGCCCTGTGGACCCTGTGGTAATGGCACAAGATTTTTTACAAACAGTTTAGTAATTCCGGTTTATAGATTAAAACAATTACATACTATAAAATATATAGTTTAACCTCTCTGAGAAACCAATCGTTACAAAACGGCTAGTAACTAGGGAACCATTTTATCTGCCCCTAAAGACCAGTCATCCTAAAAATACATTGTAAAACGACAATAAACATTGCCATATATGTCGGCACGCGTCGGATCCAGCTGACCCACTGGCTGAAATGATTGTCGGGTGTCGGATCATTTGAATTAAACCCTTCAGTGTCGCGACCGTGCGTGCGCGTAACTCATCTGTAGGGTGGCTGTGACGCGTGCAATAAGTTGGACTATTCCATTTAAAAATATTTAGCCCGCCTAATTGACATTCTGCCTTAGGGAACGTCATTTGGATATAAAGCTAATTCTGAGCCACTCTCACAGTTTGCAAGACCGTGGATTTTAAGTATGCGACACAATGATGTGCCTCTTCACGCTCCACTGGAAGTATTTTGAGGCAAACGTGTGAGATTGCAGGGTGTTCTAAAGATTTAATGAAAAAACGAACGTTTGATCACTTCGATTCTATCTCATTGAAGAGAATCTTCACTAAATCCTAATGCAGACATTCTCCACTTTTTAAGAGTTGCACCTCTACCTCGCACGTGTTATCTGTATTTAAAAAAATGACTCGGACTTTCAAATAAAAAACTCAATACCTAGTTTTCAAATTAAGCCATTCCATCTTTTCAACACAAGTGATGGTCACCCCACCCCGCCTATAAAGGTGACTTGATTTGTGTTACCACACCGCTGTATATCAAAGTTCCGAACACCTGGATTTGCGATACCCCTGGGACGGACCTGGAGCTGTGGATCAGTTTGTCCTCCTATTTTTTGTCTTTTTTCCACTTGTACGTGATAAATGGGTTCGATTTTAGAATGTGGAGTTGACGTTTTTCGGTGTAACGTTGTTCTAAAGTTAAATATTAATTCTAGGATTCAGTCTTTTATTGAAGATGTCATTATTTTTATAGATACTTTGAAAAGAGCGAACACAAATGTAGTCATAGTAGTAGGTAATATTAATTTAAAAAAAAATGTGTAAGTTTCTAAAGACGATTGGATGATTTGATTGGACGACGAATGGATTACTCTATCACGTTCTAACTGCTAAATGAATCTGATTAAAATTTGGTACCTACAAGGATAGTTTATAATCTGGAGTTACATGCTAGTAGTGTCTATTAAGGACTAATGGGAGACTTTGGTGTACCATATTGTCGTGCTAATATACCATAAGCCAATATAATAGTTTAAAGTCACCTTAATACAGTCAATGATTCTGTCTGATAGTCAAATAATCCTCCTGTCGAGATCGCGCCCCACTAATACAGGCAAAGCACATTGAACATGGGTAATTATATCTGCTAATGAGGGCTAAACCACACGTAATCCCATTAAGGTGTGTCTGTCACAGACAATTATCTTGGAACTAGGTTATATACATTATACATAGTGACGTCCTACTCCCATTAGTATAACTTATTTACTACTTATTTTCCATCGTAAACCCGCCATCTCAGTGTTTTATAGATGACTAGATGGCGACCGGGCTCTTTTGACGTTCCCGCATTTCATAGGACCCTTGAAGGTTAAAAGGCACATTCCGGAGGTAACAGACTTCAACCAGTGTGTGTTCATTTCAACATGGCAATAGACCCATTTTAGTGAATAAACGGTAGACTAAAGGAAAAACAAACAGTCTGAAATTGGCGTATAATATACCGTGTAAGTGTGTATTTAACTGCCACGCCGTAGATCCTAAGCTCGATTACTGGATCGGCCCAAATATTTGTGTGATCCTAAAAAATTTTGTTTCGGGGTTTGGATGTTTCGTATGTATAAGGTGTGAGTATTTACAAATATATTGTGTATTTCTATTAGCCATCTTTAAGATCCAAGCTTATATTAGCTCAATTTGGGCTAAATGATATGTGTGAGATTGTCCACAAATATTAATTTGCTTAAATTTATTTAGGTAGGTACTTATGTAACTTTTTAGTGAAAATATTTTATACTGATTAATTATGAGAATGGGTAGGTAGTGTGTAAGTGAGTGTAAGTTAGTAGATGACATGTGCGGGGAGCTCCCCTCCCGTAGCACCTTGCGCCTCATGAAGTCTAAATATTTTAAACGAATGCTTAAGTTTAGAAAAAAATATGACAGTACTGTTTATTGACAAACAACGCAAGAAAAAGTGTTATAAAATGTTACTGAAACTTTACTTTGCAGTCCATCCGGGTATTCAAAACTAGCCATTACTGCCACATAACAGGAAATTTCAAAGTTATGCTGTTTAAAACTTAATACTTTTGCAGTTCAGGATTTTCTTAAAAATGTACGTGGTTAAATTTAAAAACTAAATCTCGGTAGGTATTGTAAAAAATTTCAAACTTTTTAAAGTTTTGAACTTTGTTTTCTGTGGGTAGTTTTGAATATGGTAAAAACGGTTTTTAAGTTGGTGCAAACTTTTTTTATCAATGTTTTTTCAATTTCGCGTGCGGCAACGGAGTCCCATGTTGCGACGGGTAAGAGTACAAAATGTCGCCACCCCGATACATCCCGAGGGTGTCTAAAGAGGCAACTAAGGGAAAACTTTCGCAAAAAGATTTTTTATTTTTTTTATTTATTAAATCACATACAAACAATAACTTAGCCTAAATGTACACATTGGATACATTGCGTAGAGAAGGATAACTCGAAATGAAACCCGGTAGACAGACAACGGTTAAGCCAAGTTGAAGGCCTTATGGGCGGCTTGAAGAATTTCAACTGCGATTCGCGGTGACCTGCGGCTCACCATCTATTACGTGGGACATAAAACTATAGGGTGAAATGTGGGCGTATACTATGCCTCTGCCTATCCCTTCGGGGATAAAGGTGGGTCTATATATATGTATGTTTGTGTTTTCTAGATACCAAGTCTATCCTAGTGCATCAACAGTGTGCTTTTAGGCGTTAAGAGAATTATGAGGAATTTTCTCGCGTAATAAAATGCTGGTTAAGACTTAATTGAGAATAGTTTAATTTACATCCCTTAGCAAAAGTATATTTCTTCCACATCAATACGTAAATTTAAATTCAAAATATCTCCCTCGCAATTTATGTTAATTTTGTACATTTTCGCTACCAGCGCCAAACTAGTTAAAACTGGTTCCAACCGCAGTAGGGCTGCCCCACGGGACTCGCATAACAAATATGGTTAAACTTGTCATTCAAGAGTTTGTAGTTAAAGTTAGAACTTCTGATATTATGTAAAATAATAATAACTTTATCTATTTGCCTATAATTAATAATTATTATTTATTTTAACTAATATAATTTCAACAGCGACATGAAAGTTAAATTTTTGCTGATACCTATTATTTGTTTGGTGACCAATAATTCATGGTGAGACAGGCTACGTCGTGAGGTCACGCTTTCACCCAATGGAAAGGTAAACTCAAAAAGCTTGGTCAAAACTAAGCATATTTTGATTACTAAGTTAACGGATGTATTGCATCCATTTCGGAGTTGATCGACTGTTTTAGATGTAAACGATGTAGTCAAGAAGTAGATGTAAAAGGGGGAAGATTGAATAGTCAGGTCAACAGGATGGCATCTGATAAAACCCAAATAACTGTTTCAAATTTCACCAGAGGCTCAAATTAGCTTTTTAAGGGTATCAGAACATTATAGCAATCGTAGCTCAATATAAAGCTGACGGCGACGATTTGACATTTTGACTTTGTCTGTCTACATAACTACCTTTCTATGTATAATCAATTCGTGGACAATTTGTGTTGGTTACATGGTGGATAATATAGGTGTAAGATTCTTTAAGGAGGCAACCCTACAGGATGAAATGTATAGGTACCATCCATTTAAACAAATTCAGTCATATCGATCAAAACTTTCTGCAAATTCATACCTGAAAATTTAGACATTCAGTAAAAAAAATATGGTATGCCACACAAAATTAGCAGCACACAGCTTCCGGACCAGCGGCCGTCTCTTTCCGGTTAATTGGCCGGAAAATATGCTCCGAAAACTTTTTTGGAGGTTTTTTTACATTGTTGCAGACTTTTAGGGTTAATAAAATTGAATATGTTCTAAAGGTCATCAGTCTAAACAGAGCAAAGGAAAAGCAGGGTAACTGAAACATGATAATGACACGTTAGAACATTCGCGTGTGTAACCAAACTACCTACTATTTGATCAATTCTAAGCATCAAGTGCTCTATACCTTATATCAAAGTGTCTGCAGTACTGCGAAAAGTACCTCTCTCCCAGAAACGTTTAGCAATGGTAATTAGATGAATACATTTTGTATCGGTAACAAAAAAAACCGTACACGTCAACAGATAAAAACTGATTAAACCAAACTACTTACTATTTGATAAATTCTAAGCATCAAGTGCTCTATACCTTATATCAACGTGTCTGAAGTACTGCGAACAGTACCTCTCTCACAGACACGTTTAGCAATGGTAATTAGATGAATACATTTGGTGTCGGGCGTCGGGAGCTCGGTGAAAAATTGGATCCGCTATTTGTTTATCTCACTTGTTTTAACTGGAACAGCTCAGTTCGTAGTCGAATGACCTGATTTTTATTCGACTTGAAAGAGGAGTTTGCGTCAACTTTTCCAGATATTTTGGCCTTGACACTGCTTGAATGGTGCAATGATAGTATAGGCTACTGTTGTGACTGAATTTCGGAGGGAATTTCAGTTGTACATACATACGTATATAACATCACGCCTGTCTCCCAACGGGGTAGACAGAGACTATGACTTTCCACTTGCTACGATCCAGACAAACAACTTTCGCTTCTTCAACTTTCATAAGTGTCTTAATACATGCTCTAGTTGTATATATGTACAATTATTAAAATTTATCTTAATATGGCTCAAGTCTTTTAGCTGAGAATTCTTAGTTTAAAACTCGTATTTTGTTGCATAAACTTTTTAGTACATAATTATGGACGTTAATAAGCAACCAATCACTCGCGTTTTAATAAGCTAAACACTTATTTTTATTTTGCTTCAATTGACTATAGATGCAAGTTAAACACTAAAGTAGAATAAATTTTGAAGTTTCGAAATTTTATAAGAGGACGAATATCAATTTAATGACATTGTATCTGCCGGAAGCGGTAACCGCAAATTCCCGCCGTTCCGTGATACACTGATATAATCGAAACTCAATATAAATATACAATACCCTACTACCCTACCTACCTGGATTTGGCACTAAGAGTCCGTTTCTTTTTATCGGCATTATCGTAATTAACGTCCAATCACATTATTTTAAGTTCAGCAAACTTAGCCTTCTTTTTACGTGAGGAAAAATCCTACATGGATGCTATGACCCCTTTGAAACCCTTTTGAAAGTTATCGCGGACCGGGTAGATTGTGCCTACATAAATCACTGTTGTGCAAAACACGTAAATACTAACACTTAGAATTAAGATAAAAGTGTGTTTACTAACAAAATATGAGTGTGGTTACTCGAAATAAAAATTATCTTATCTTATCTTATCTTATCTTATCTTATCTTATCTTATCTTATCTTATGACGGACTCCTACCGACTAAAAGCCACACGTATCCTACCTAACAGTCTACGGTTGGGAGCCCCGGGTAAGCCCTCGGAAGGATACCCCAGGACTCCCAACAGACCTACAGCTACCACTGCCACCGGGGGAACAAATTGAGCCTAAGGCAGCCATCACAGAAATCAAAAGGCCTCTCTAAACCTACCCAAATGGGTCGCAAGTCCCAGACACCCACACAGTATTCCTCTGACCACGCTAAGGACCCGCTCGACTGCATGCAGGTCTATAGCAACCGGTCTGAGCAAACGTTCTCTATAATAATAATGTTTGCGGTTTTCTCTGAGCACAAATTTAAAGTTCTCTAAGTTTCAGATATAGTTGGATGCAAAATCTAGAGGAGAGAAATACACAACGACATTACTAACTGCAGTCAAGAAATAACGACGCTTAATATTTTTAAGAATCGATTTCAATCTTAGAGACTGCGTTCTAAAGTTCAAAATAGCTTGACAAAATATTGAACTATTAGAAATAGGAAATTGAATTCTGTGTCTGTAAACATAAAATTCAATTTGCTGTAAAGATCGCGATTGCCGTTACGATATGTGAGTGACTAATGATTTTCCAATTGTGAATTCTGCAGAATAAATATTGAAATGCAAAAATGATTCTTTCAGGTGAATGTATATAAGTTGACATATAAGGCGTTTTGAAAACGATTTTGTTACCATTTGTTTCATTTATTTTGTAGGATTCCATAAACAAAGTTTACAAACGGGATCCTACTACATATTAGGACTTCCCTGTCCGTCTGTCTGTCTGTCACAAGGCTGTACCTATCTCAGGAACCGTGACAGCTAGAGAGCTGAAATTTTCACCGATGAAGTAGGTACGTGTTTTTGTTACCGTACAAATACTAAAATCTGAAAAATAATATAGATATTTAATGGGAGCTCCCATTCAAAAACGTGCTTTTTTGACTTTTTTGGGATGGAACCCTTCGTGCTCGAGTCCGACTCGGACTAAGCCGGTTTTTTAAATTAATTTTTGAGTTAACATACAATTATGGGTGACGTCTGCCAGTCTCCTCAGTTTATTGGACACGTCTACATTAGGTATGAGGATTTCAAAATGGGGTTTGAAAGGTTTTTGCAAATGTTCAGCGTCTACGATGACCAGGTCCTTAAGGTATTTTATTTTATGTAAGCGAAAGTAACCGTCTACCTTATGCATCTACCATGTCTCTTAAAAATGCCACCGACTTTTATTTCGAACTGCAAATCCAATTCTCATGGATTATTCCGTTAATCCACCCCAAAAAATCCACCCAATGGGGTGGATAACCGGAATTACATGTTATGGTATGTCCGGAATTCCACCCAAGGGGTGGATTTCCAGATCTATTCATGATAAATAAAAAAGATAAAAAAAAAACATAAGAAGATCGAAAAAACAAATGAAGATCGGCAAAACAAATGAAGATCGTCTAAACAAATGACGGTCGAAAAATAAAATGAAGATCAGCAGAACAAATGAAGATCGTCGAAACAAATGACGATCGAATAAACAAATGACGATCGAAAAAACAAATGAAGATCGGCAAAATAAATGAAGATCGTCAAAACAAATGACGCTTGGATAAAAAAATGACGATCGAAAAAAGCAATGAAGATCGACAAAAAACAAATGAAGATCGTCAAAACAAATGACGGTCAAATAAACAAATGACGATCGTAAAACAAATGAAGATCGGCAAATAATCTAGCTGCGTTTGCCATTGAAAAAAATAGGTGCCAAATTCTCGATCTTATGAACATGCATAATATTTTTTTTTTTTACATAGTCATGATCAGTGATGTCTATTAACGCCTAAAAGAACATTTTAGAGAAGTGTCATTAAGTACTTATAGAATTCGGGACTTCACGCGAAACACATTTACTTACATTTTCACACCGACTGATCGCCACTATTATCCACGTATGGTGCGTGAAGCCATTGAAATTAAAAAACACAAAAATTTCAATAGGGATGATGGATATAAGCTCTCCGGGATGTGGAATGCAGTGATTAATAAACTTGAACGTAAAACTGTGCCAATTAAAACTGACGTAGTGAGTGTAGTGTGTCGCCGGCCTTATCCTTCGTTGTGACAATAGCGGAGGGTAGTTTGGCAAGAAGTTACTTCATGGTTTTCGTCGATTCTCGCCTCAGTCCAACCGCGACCACGGGCGCTGCAACGTGCTCGAAACGTCGGTGTGAAAATGTAAGTAAATGTGTTTCGCGTGAAGTCCCGAATTCTATAAGTATGAGTGTAGAAAACCGCGATAGTTTAAAAATAACAGTGTCATTAAGGTCAAGATTTGCTTGCACCTATTTTTTTAATGGCACACGCATCTAGATTACAAGGTATGGCTGCAAGTAATTTTTGACCCTCAAAAATCAACAAGGCTAAAAGCTCAAAAGTCAGAACTCAGAACTCAAAACCCAAAACACAAAACTCAAAGCTCATACTTAGGTCTTTTGTTTTATTAATTTGCATATGTTTTATCGATTTTCATTTGTTTTTCGATCTTCATTTATTTTGTCGATCTTCATTTGTTTATCCGACTGTCATTTGTCTTGTCGATCTTCATTTGTTTTGTCGATCTTCATTTGTTTTGTCGATCTTCATTTGTTTTGTCAATCTTCATTTGTTTATTGTTTTTTTATATTAGTGGATTTTCCCTCACGTTAAACAAAAAAAAAATCTTCATTTGTTTTGTCGATCTTCACTTGTTTTTTCGATCGTCATTTGTTTATTCGACCGTAATTTGTTTTGACGATCTTCATTTGTTTTGCCAATCTTAATTTGATTTTCGATCGTCATTTGTTTATACGACCGTCATTTGTTTTGACGATCTTCATTTGTTTCTTTTGATTCATTTGTTTTGCTGATCTCCATGTGTTTTGTCCATCTTCGAAATACATCCATTTCATGGGTGGATTAACGGACTAATTGGATTAATAATATATAATTCCGGAAATCCACCCCTTGGGTGGATTTTCGTGGGTGGATTACCGGACTATTTTGATTAATAATATATTATAATTCCGGAAATCCACCCAAGGGGTAGTTTTTATGGGTGGATTAACGGACTCATTACTAATATCTTAAAATTATCAAAAAAGCAATAAACATTCTCCAAATGAAAAGTAATTATTTTGTCATTTTCACAGACAATAGTGAAATTTACTTTGAAAATATAGGTAATGTTAATTATTTTAAATGACTATAAATACTTAGAGGGTTTCACTGTCGAAGCAGTAAGCTTATTTATTTTGAGAAAAACATGTTTTGACTAATTTTTAAAACTAAAACAAGGTAAACACGTCGCAAAGACGTTTTGAAAATCTTGGAAACGAGTCTGTAAAGTACTGATTTATTCCCCATTCAAACCATTTTCACGTTAAACAAAAAAAAAATCTTCATTTGTTTTGTCGATCTTCACTTGTTTTTTCGATCGTCATTTGTTTATTCGACCGTAATTTGTTTTGACGATCTTCATTTGTTTTGCCAATCTTAATTTGATTTTCGATCGTCATTTGTTTATACGACCGTCATTTGTTTTGACGATCTTCATTTGTTTCTTTTGATTCATTTGTTTTGCTGATCTCCATGTGTTTTGTCCATCTTCGAAATACATCCATTTCATGGGTGGATTAACGGACTAATTGGATTAATAATATATAATTCCGGAAATCCACCCCTTGGGTGGATTTTCGTGGGTGGATTACCGGACTATTTTGATTAATAATATATTATAATTCCGGAAATCCACCCAAGGGGTAGTTTTTATGGGTGGATTAACGGACTCATTACTAATATCTTAAAATTATCAAAAAAGCAATAAACATTCTCCAAATGAAAAGTAATTATTTTGTCATTTTCACAGACAATAGTGAAATTTACTTTGAAAATATAGGTAATGTTAATTATTTTAAATGACTATAAATACTTAGAGGGTTTCACTGTCGAAGCAGTAAGCTTATTTATTTTGAGAAAAACATGTTTTGACTAATTTTTAAAACTAAAACAAGGTAAACACGTCGCAAAGACGTTTTGAAAATCTTGGAAACGAGTCTGTAAAGTACTGATTTATTCCCCATTCAAACCATTTTCGCGATCTATCTCAAACTTTGCAATATTCACCAAACCACACGCGTAAAGAAATAGTTTTATAAAAGTACCATAACCATCTTTTCCCACGGTCGGTTTTAATATTAATATCGGTGTTACGCTCCGCTTGCGACCTCTGCGTTGAACTCTGCTTACCCCGTGGGAAAAGTTTTTGTAGTGATAATGATGTGATTCAAAGGTTACGGAGGGATAATATACTGGTATGATTGGATAGTTCCCGGTTGGGTGGGAATTGGTATTTGAGTTGATGATGATTCCCGTAATCTCCTGGTAATATACAAATTCATTGTTCATACTTTGTACAACATTCTGTTAATATTATGGTGAACTTGTTTTCAACTTGGTGTACAAATAAAGTTTATTCTATTCTACTCCATTATAGCTGAATAGTCTGCTTGAGTAAACACGTAGGGGTAGGCATAGGCAAATTATATGCCCACATTTCACCTTCTTATAATTTGTCCCACGTAATAGGTGGTGAGTCGTATTGCCGTGTTGAGATTTACAGGCGCAGGTTGTGACTGCCTGCTATTGAAATTTTCAATCAAAATTTTTAAGCAAAGTTGAAGGCCTTTTAGGCAAAAGGCCTTCAACTTTGCTTAACGACTGCCATTTTTTTGGCAACCGGAACCAACGACGGCTCAACGTGCCTTCCGAAGCACGGAAACGCTCAAATAAATGTCATAAAGTGGTCACTGGTAACCCATTCAAAGACCGGTCATAGTGAAAGTAGCTTACTGCAGTGATCATTTACAGAACACTGAGTCCGCGGGGCAACGAGCGCTTAGTAATATAATATGAAATAAAAATAAGTATCTGTGTTTTTGAGACTTGCAAGAGACTTACTACACATTCACATAATTATCACCACTAATGAATTTCCCACTTAATACGGGGCAAAGATGACACAATGTTAATGTTAATTTTGCACGATATCAAAAGTCTATACACCATATTGTCACTTCTCACGTATACACCATCTGATACACCTTATGCCAATAAAAAACAGGTTTCAATCACAGCCCAGACAAGTGAATGCGACCTTTTGAGGCTTCACCTATTAAATTTCACGACCAATATATCTAGAGCCCACGGCTTGTCAATTCTGCTCTTATTGCCTTTAAAATAAGTCAACAGAGATAGTTGTGGAGGGTCAAATCATTTGGTTAATAGTAAAGATGCCACCGCATCGCAATTGGATATAAGATACTGTGGGTGTGCTTGGGATAAAATGGTCAGATTCTTGCAATATTTATTTCTGTCATTCCTGTTTGTATATTTAAAGGTTTTGTTTTGTAATACAAACTCTTTGTAGCTGGACTGTAATGAATTCTGCCTATCGCGGTCGGCTAGATGTAGGATTAGATTGAGATATAATTTCTGAGAGATTATGAAAAAAAACCCAAAATCTGAAGTCGGAAGCGGGACCCTATTCATGAGACATCGCTGTCCGTCTGACTGTCTGTCTATCTGCCTGTACGTCACGAGGCTGTATCTCTCAGGAACCGTGATAGCTGGAGCGCTGAAAATTTCTTAGATGATGTATTTCTGTTGCCGCTATCGGCTGCATATTATACTAAAATCAATAATAATAATTATGATTGAGGAGGGCTACAATGCAACATACGTAATCTTTTTCTGTTTTTTTTTATACAGAACCCTCCGTGCGCGAGGATACTCCCTACATCACACGTGATTTTGTTTCCTTTTTGGTACGGAACCCCAAGCGCGAGTCCGACTCGCACTTGGCCGGTTTTTTTCTTTTTTAGTTAGTTGCTATTTTTTTTTACTTTTCAAAACATGCCTTTCTTTCTGCTATTCCAAATCGAGTAACACCTCAATTAAAACATTCAGATATCAATAAATATTAACTTAAAAAGCACTTCTTGACTTGACTAGTTTAGGTATAAAACATTCTAAGACATACAAACAATGTAAAGACACGTTATCGAAAGGTTTGCTCGTATAAGGCACCGGAGCGTGGTTCCGCAGGGTCGCACTGTCGCAGGAAGTGACGGTTGGACTCAGTCAAGTGTGACACCCAGTTAAAAAATTGACAAGGAGGTTCGTCTTTTTTGCTTTCTTAATAGCTAGCTGTGTCATACGGCTTTGGCTGTGACGTAGTGTGAGTATTGTAGCACAAATTATAGCTCTTTTACGTATGGTAATATTTATGGATAACTGGTCACGTGGTCCAGTGGTTAGAGTACCTGGTTCGATTCCCACCCAGGACAAATCTCTTTTTGCGATAAGCACATTCATTTGTTTTGTGTCTGGTTGTAATTTATCTACGAGTATAATATGTAGATATGTATTTAGAAATATATAACTATGTTTATCAGTTGTCTAGATCTCAGAGCACAAGCTTATACATATTAGCTTAATTTGGGCTAGATAATGTTGTATGAGAATGAACAAATAAAACTTGTTCATTCTCATACAACATTTTGGGTTGGGAGCCCCGGGTAAGCTCTCGGAAGGATAACTCCAGAACCTAGTATCGGTTCGATGCCAGTTATCCCGTACTTAGCGTAGTATGAAAATCTGCCAGAATTGTTGGCATTTGATATTACTGCTCCGGTCCCTTGGATAGTAACATGATGATACTTTGCAAATGTTCTCAATCAAATCAGCCTATAGCAGTCCACTCCTGGACGTAGGCCTCTCCCAATTTACACCACAACACACGGTCCTGCACCTTCCGCATCCAGTCCCAGCCTGCGACCTTTTCCAGTTCGTCGGTCCATGTGGCGGGTGGACGTCCTACCCCGCTAACTAATAAGTTAATAGTTGTAATTTAAAAAATTGGTTCAAGTCGGTGGGGTCAAAGTGAACACTCATATTAAAATAAACCTTAATGATCATGTTTAAAAAAAAAATTATTCACAATAAAAGTAGGTTGTTTAGATTCATGCAGTACCTAAATAAAAACCAGCCAAGTGCGAGTTGGACTCGCCTATGAAAGTTTTCGTAGCAGCAAGTAACATAATATAAAAGTTCTATTAGTTCGTTGTAACTTTGATTGATGTTTTAATACGTTCGCAGTGGTAGTGATTTTTATAACCGAAAATAGCGGTTAATGACGTATTAAAAAAAAACTACCAGCTCTATCTCGTTCAAACCAATTTTCGTTGGTAGTTTTTATGGCAATGTACAACATATATTTTTTTTCAAATTAATCATTCTCTTAGTTTAGAAGTTAGAGGGGGGGACACACATTTTTCCACTTTGGAAGTGTCTCTTGCGCAAACTATTCATTCAAGGAAAAAATGATGTTAGGAACCTCAATTGCATTTTTGTAGACCTGTCTATAGATACACCACACGTACCTATTGGTTTGAAGAAAAAAAAAATGAGTTTCAGTTTTGAGTATGGGGACCCCCAAAATTTACTGCTTTTTTTCTAGTTTTATATAAGAATCTTGATGCGGTTCACAGAATACATCTAGTTACCAAGTTTAAATAGCATAGGTCTTATAGTTTCGGAGAAAAGTGGGTGTGACACACGGACGGACAGACAGACAGACAGACATGAGGAATCTATAAGGGTTCCTTTTTTGCCATTTGGCTACGAAACCCTAAAAAGGTAAACATTGTCCAAAACAATGCGCCCTAAAAGAGACCCCTGCTGGCCCTGTGCACATCTCGTTCAAGGTCACTTTACAGAGGGTGGACTGACATTGAACAGGCGGATTCACGGCCCACTGATTTGGGTTTTATATGCGACGGGACGGAAGCGACACGGTTTATTTTTATACCTGTGTGGAAATTGTCATAAGACAGTAATAAACAACTATGAATAACTATAAAGCGCTCGTGGCCCCGCGGACTCAGTGTTCTATAAACGATCACTGCAGTAAGCAACTTTCACTATGGCCGGTCCATGGATGGGTGACCATCATTGTGATCACTTTGTGACATTCATTTGAGCGTTTCCGTGCTTCGGAAGGCACGTTAAGCCATTGGTCCCGGTTGCCAGTAAAATGGCAGTCGTTAAGCTAAGTTGAAGGTTTTATCTCAACAGCAGGCAGTCACATACTGCGCCTGTCCATATCAACCACGGCAGTACGGCTCACCGCCTATAACGTGGGACAAAATCAAAAAGGTGAAATGTGGGCATATAATATGCCTCTGCCTACCCCTTCGGGCATAAAGGTGTGACTATATGTATGTATGTATGTATAAATAATTAACTCGTGAAAACTATGTCTCAATAGTTAAGAGTGAAATCTCATAACTAATAGACGCGGCATAGCACTTGATCCCAAGGCGAGGCCGCGAAGGTAGCCAGAGTCTGTAGGGAGTCCTGAAATACTCTTCTAAGGAATTATCTGGGGCTCCTGGTAGTCGGCAGATTGTAGATCACCGTGTGGTTTTAGTCAGTAGGAGTCCGGCAGCGCATCCATGATGATTTCACACGAATAAAAAGCTTTTGAGGAGTGCAACGACACTACACTCGATCCAATGACAATGGAAGAACCTTCTTAGATAGGTACTTTATATTGGGTGTAACAAAACTACCTGTTCAAATTTCGTCACGTGACGTGGCATCAGTCATGAAACATTACAAAAATGAAGAAAAAATAATCAGATGAATAGTTTAACCGTAAATCCGTTTTAAAGGTCCTATAAATTTTCATTATCACCCTTTCTGTCGCTACTGAGCGGCAGTAGAAAACGACAACGTCAGCCAGACGGGTGCTCCGTGTTTGTTTTGCCACGGCGACCATGTTACCTCGAATTGCCGCGGTAAAAAATGGATTCTTAAAGTGCGACAATTTAAAAAAAAAAAAAAAAACCCCCCTTTTTTATTAAATATTTGTATTTGATTTCCGATCCCAAGTCATCTCATGAAATTTGGAGAGGTAGTTTTTTTACACCCCGTATAGTTCCGTATCATATGAGTAAAAACGGGACCATATTACTGAGACCTCGCTATCCGTCTATCTGTCTGTCTGTCTGTCACTGTATACGGTGATAGCTATGGAGCTGAAATTGTCGCAGATTATGTTTTTCTGTTCCCGTTATAATATCTTGTTCATAACATCTGGTATGGACCTCTAAAAAAGTAAGACATTTTGTTTAGAAAACGCCATTTAGCTAAAAATAAGCTTGATATTATTACTTGTGCTGGATCTAGACAACCGATTAACACACTTTTACAAAATTTTATATAAATCTAAGGAAATAAGTATACGTCATACATAGAAACACCCAAAACCCATAACTGGATCACACAAATATTTGGTATAACCCGGGAATCGAACCAAGAACCTCGGCGCGACACTATCTGCCCCAACGAGGCAATCAGAATAATGTTCCATCTGCAATCTGAATCTTTTGAGATTCAGATTGCAGATGAAACAAGCAATAACATTGGCCCAAGCAGACACAGTTCTCATTTTAATCTAACTCAAATTAATTTTAAAATGTCTCACGATGTGTTTAAAACAACTCCGCGTTAGTTACTTCGCACACAACGGATTCACGCATCGATGCACACTCCTTACGATCCTGTTTGTATGGGACGACACGGGTGCGACACGACTTGTAAACGCTACATCATAATGTTTCTATTGTATAGTATAGTATGGGTAATAAAATTAAAGTAAATTTATTCTGAATGTCTATATTTTTATAGTTTAAGTATTTCTTTTAATCACCAAAAGGAGTTTTCTGTAAAGTTAGTTTACGGACGCAATTCCGTGAAAAAGTCATAAGAAAATATTTATTTGTTCTTGTTTTTCAGCCGATGGAGATAAAGAGAGATAGGTGCGTCATAAATCGAACGTTTATCGTATATCGCTTGTTCTGCGCTCTTGCTAGCACAACTTGGCTCAAGCGAAACGTGGAAATTTGCAGCACGTGCAGCCGAGCGACGTTCATTGATTTGTATGATGTCAAAATTATGGTTTAATGTAATGTTTTTGTTATCAATAAAGTAGGCTGAAATCGGGGCTTTTTTGCGTCATTAATAAGGCAGTAGTTTTATCACAGTATTGGGAAGAACAATGACAATCAGAATTTTGAAAAAATTATCAGAAAATAATCATCTTTTATTACATTAAATCTATTGTAGTAGTATTTTTTTTTGTGTAGATAGGTAAACTGCAACTAACTACTTAAAGTAACAACTTGTACGCCGCCCGCGTCGAATTCTTCGACGCGGGCGGCGTACAAGTTGTTACTTTAAGTCATCATGCCTTGAATCGCGCCGTGGAATTGTAACAGAGCTGTCCAACCACCTAATAATAATGCTATCGTAAAGTCTAAAAGTCCTCAAGTAAAACCCGGTGGTGTCTCAGGTAAGTGCGGGTGCACGGACAAGCGGACACTCTTTGTGTTATCATTTTGTCTAATCATTAAGCCCGGTTTCTACCTCGAACTGAGCAAGGTCATTAATGTAACTTGTATACTTGTTTTCCCGCCACCGACCGCATCACACCACAGATATAATGGCGCGAGTCATTAATGAGCCCGTTCAGCTCGCGGTGGAAACCGACAGTTACATTACATACGTACACGACATACAGACATAAATTTTGTCCAATACAAATTCATGAATGGCTCGGACGCGCATTGGCTAGTGTAGAATGCAAATGCTGTGCTAAGGTCACATTTTTTTTTTAATTTTACGATTACATACCTCATACATACATACATACACACATACATACACACGTACATAATACTGAAAGAAAGAAAGAAAAAGAAATTTATTTCACATAGGCATTTACAGATGCTCTTGTAAAACGTCCAGAATACAAATCAAAATCTACCACCAGTTCACAACGCGACCCACCTGAGAAGAACTGGCAAGAAACTCAGCGGGTTATTCTTTTCAGAGCTCTATTTACAAAATGAATCTAAAAACTATGCATTTTAACAATTTTTTGAGAATCCAGTAGAGCAGGTCATTTCCAGGCTTCTCCATCCAACAAATAATCACCAATTCTATAGTAACCCCTGCAGTACAATTTACTTTTTACAACCTTTTTAAATTTATTAAGGGACATACTTTTAATTTCGTCTGGTAGCCTTTATCCCCAAAGGGGTAGGCAGAGGCATAGTATACTCCCACATTTCACCTTATAGCTTTATGTCCCACGTAACAGGTGGCGAGCCTATTGCTGTTCGTCCATCCGTCTGACATGAAAGAAGATCCAGTTGTCATGGATAGTAAAGTTATCCCTGTAGTACGTTTTTTCCTTTTGAGGCAAACAACCCTTCGAGAGGCTATCACTTTTTTGTCCATTCTTCCGCGCGTCTGTCAGACAAAACCCTTTATCCCGAGATCGTGTGGAAATTAAAACCATACAGCTACCTTAGCACAAATCCTTTTGTGAAAGAAAAATTTACAGTGTCTCACCAAATTGAAGCTATTCAAGTAAAATAAGCTTAATAGTAGGTAATCAATAAAAAATGGTTTTACTGATTCAGCTCTAACACAATGGTGATACGGCAAATTTAAATAAGTACAGTTTACACCAAAATTTGTCATAACATAAAATGTATTGGACATGGTGATGGTGATCCATCTCTCAGCATGTCCACGTCACCTGACTGATGTAACCATGATGGATAATGTTGTGTGTCCGTATAATATGTGCGGGCATATTACTACCCCGCGCTTTAACAAACAACAACAAACAATCTTCTTTTATATTTTAAACTAGCTGATGCGCGCGGCTTCGCCCGCTTGAGATTTGGTTCCCGTTCCCGCTTCCCGTGGGAATATTCATCAAAAGTATCCTATGTGTTATTCCGGACTTTACTCTATCCCTGTACCGAATATCAGCCAGATCCATTCACCCGTTAGAGCGTGATTGAGTAACAAACATCCAAACATCTAAACATCCAAACATCTTCACAAACTTTCACATTTATAATATTAGTAGGAAGTAGGAAGTATGATTTAATATTAATTTTAGTTTGACACTTTCGCTTCACTTACAGGTACTACAGACTCGTACATTTTTTGTAATTAATGGAACCCTTTGCTTTTATGAAAACCCCCTCTCGTTTCATATTTAATCGCCAACAAGAGCTTTGAAGTGTATAAATGAAAAGTCCTGTTAAAAGTATCGTTGAAAGACAACAACACTGTATCTCAAAAGATTTCAAATTCAAAAGATTCAAGCTATTAAAAACTAAACGAGAGCAAGGATTGAAAAGTTTCGAACAACTCGCTTTAAACTTCATCATTCATTCATTCTAATTTGTTCGTTCTTAAACTGACAATTAATTCCAATGGACGGACGGAGGATTTTTGATGTCGGCTAATGAAATGTTTGAAAGTTAAAAGTAGATAATGGATAAAAGTGCCTATTGTTGAACTTCAATCGATTGGCACACAAACACTTTTTAAGAGTTGTTTTCTGATTACAAATATTTAAGAGGTAATTCAATTCAAAAGAGAATCTTGCGTATAAATTCTGGGAACACCCAAAAATTCCGAAATATGTTTTTCCGAATTTCAATATTCCGATGTTCAAAATTCCGAAGATTATAATTCCTAAGAAACAAAGCTCCGAATATTCAAAAGGACGATATTCATTTATCCGAAAGTCATAAGTACGAATTTTTATTTTTCCTAATTTCATTAGTACGAATAATCAAAAGACCGGACTGTTATTTTCCCGAAAAACATTATTCAGAATTTCAAATATCCGAAAATTCACTATTTAAGTTTTTTTAATAAAGTACGGTCAAGTCTAACAACCGAAGATATTATTTCCAAGTGAGTGGAAGGCAAACGACAAAACAAAAAAAAATACCACGATGGCTAAGGCCGGAGCACCGCTCCGCTTCGCCTTCGCCTTAGCCTTCTAACCTAACCTATACGAGTCCAGGTGTTAACCATAATAAGTGAATGGTTAACACCCCGACTCAGAGTACCCCGACTCGGATAGGTTAGGTTAGAAGGCTAAGGCGGGAGCGAAGCGGAGCGGAGCTCCCGCCTTAGCCTTCGTGGTTATTTTTTTTTTGTTTTGTGGTTTGCCTTTACTCACTTGGAAATAATATTTTCGGTAGTTAGACTTGACTATACTTTATTAAAAAAACGGGTGGAATCGGGAACATAAATAATCGTCTTTAATGATAAGTTTTCGGGTTAAAACCGGAACGGGTGGAAACGACATTCACCCTTCGTATTTATGATATTTCGAATTTTTGATAATCGGAGTTCGTATTTATAATATGGCGGATTTTTAATGATTCGGAATTCAACAGTTCGGTTTCTTGAAATTCGGCATTCTGACAGTCGGAATTGTAAACATTCGGAATTATAAAATTATGACTTTTAATAAAAAGGATTTATGAAACATCGGATTTTTGACTTTCGGGATTTCGAATCATTCGGACTTATGAAATTCGGAATTATGAAATTCGTGATTGTGACTTTCGGAATTAAGTTTTTCGTATTAATGTAGTGTACCCATAAATTCTAGCTGTTGTTTCTTACAAAATAGTCTTGAAGGACTATTTTGTAAGAAACAACGGCTAGAATTTATAGGTATGTCCTTCAGCTGTTTACTAAAAAAAATATAAAATGGTCTGAAGGTGTACGAAATGTAATATTACCATCGTATTAGCAACCTTCTCAATATTTATTTTATCATTATTTCATTGCCATAGAGAAAGAATCACTTTATTTCAAAAATTCTGAACCTAATAAGCTTACTTTATTATTTTGCCCTACTAGCAAAGAAGGAAAAAAACTTTGTTTATCTCTATTTTTAACTCAATAACCTAAAAAAAAAGAATATTAATAAAAGCTACACATTACGTGTGCATCTACCCTGAAGAACTAAAAGCGCTCTTTTTGTGAACGAATGATTTATTGAATGAATGATTGAAAGAACATTAATACTGATGATAATTTAATATGCTTCTGGGTCTAATTATATTTATTTTATATAGATTCTTTTTACCAAAAAGAATTTTAATTCATCAAGAACAGAATTTATATGTCTCTCCCTAAGGGCACATGTTTCAAGTTTTTACGAAAGTAGGTGTATTTGTTCGGAATTATTCGATTCTTTGATACCGTATTGAGTTGAATGTTTTTCTTTGAAATTTTTCCCATTTTCCTCCATTTTTAGTTTTTTATTTGTTCGATGCTAATTTAGCTGGCGGGTAACTTTTTATACTTTGAAAGCCTTGTCGGAGTTGCGCAACATTTGTATAAAATATTTAACTAGCTTACTTCGTGTATTATAGCGATCTCGTTTTTATATAATTGAACATGACTGTGTGTTATCAAATATTCTTTGTGTGTTTTATAATACTTACTAGCTGACCCGCGCAACTTCGTTTGCGTCACATGAGAGTGAGAAAGTGAGAAGTATGGTATTAATATTTAGAGTATTATAATGTTTCCCGTTGCATTAACCCCCGTCGAGTCGCGTCGGTTGAATTCATTAAAGCTGAACCGCAAATCTTTGTTTGCGTCTCATGAGAGTGAGAAGGATAGTGGTATAATGTTTCCCCTCGCTTTTACTTCCACCATCCGTTTTTCGGTATGGAACTCATCGTGTGCGATGTCCGACTCGCACTTGGCCGGTTTTTTATCGTTCAGTTGACTGGCTGCCACTGCAGACCAAGTTTACTCCCGTCGCGTCGCTCATACTTTAAAACTTAATAAGAGGGTTATTGTGAACCTTAAAAGATAGGCATATGCTGTTAAGGACTTATTTTTATAAATTTTAAAAGAGAAACAATTTTGTAATACACAATTTTTACGTAAATTTAACTATTTACGCAGCGTCCGCAATGGAAGCTCTCAAAAAAAAGAAATAATCCCCGTTTTCGAAACATTATTCATGGCTGCTCCGCTCCTATTCGTCTTAGCGTGATGTAATATAGCCTATAGCCATCCTCGATAAATAGACTATCAAACTGTAAAAGAATTTTTGAAATTCAACCAATAGTTCCTGAGATCCTAGCGTTCAAACAAACAAACTATTCAACTTTAAAATATTAGTATGGATGTTGTATTAGCTGTTCCGCGCGGCTTCGACCGCGTTGAAGTGGTTATCGCGTAAAATCATAACCCTCCTTTTGCGCAGTCGAACTATCCCTATACCAAATTTCATCTTTAATCACTCTAGCCGTTTACGCGTGAAAGCGTCAGACAGACAGACAGATAAACAGACAGACAGACAGAGAAACAGAGTTACTTTCGCATTTATAATATTAGTAAGGATATTGAGAGAAATCTGCAATGCGCGTATTTTTTTGAACAAGGAAATTAGGGTCACCAAATTCAAGCGGTGAAATGCGAAGATACTGCTTCGAAAAAACGGCGCATAAAAACGTTGGTATGTAATAATGAAGAGTTACCAATTTTATACCTATCCTCTAAAAATCGTGAATATTTGTCTTTATTATCCTAAAAACAATAACTGCTCTTGTCAATTGATCAACATTATACAATCAACTTCCTGTAAATCGATTAACATTATTTAAAATAATACTTGAAGCTTTTAAACCACTTAAAACTTTATAATACTGGACATTTCAACCTAAAAAAACAAATCCATTATTTGCCCAAACAATATCATTCAGGACCATTGTAATACAAAACAATATTGATCCAATAATGTAGTCCTAATGTAAACAACCTTTTACTCAGCCGACAACAGAAACGGGCACAACTTTGTTCTCTCGACAAAAGATGGCACAAACAGGGCACAAACTTTAAATCTCAGTACAAAGTAAGAAATCGATACCTGACAACTTTTCTTTTACCAAATTGAAAAACAACTTATGTTAGGGACTTGAATCTAATTTACCAGTTACTTGAAGTAATGCAAAGGAATCTTTTAATGTATTATTCATTGTTTTAAGGGACTTTTGTGCCTTAGGGATCGGGTTCACGCGACGCGACGCGACGTCGACTTGTTGTGATAATTCGCCAATTTGAATAAAATGTTGTTACAACTTCGGCAGGTTTTTATTCTAAGTCTTTGGATGTAGAATAAATCATATTTTCTCTTCATAGAATATACATACATACATACATACATACATATCATCACGCCTGTTTCCCATCGGGGTAGGCAGAGACTATGGCTTTCCACTTGCTACGATCCTGGCATACCACTTTCGCTTCTTCTACTTTCATAAGTGCTTTCATACACGCTCGCCGGTTAAGGGTACTCTTGACCTGGCCTTTTTCCAGCAGGTCATCAATTTGGTTACCATGCGTACGCCGAGGATGACCCCTACCAGCTTGCCCATTCATTATCGCCTTATAGATCTGTTTAGTCAGTCTATTTTCATTCATCCTCTCAACATGTCCAAACCATCTACGCATCCCTTTTTCTATCTTTGTCACTACATCTTCAGTTATACCACATTGTTTTCTAATCACGCTATTCCTTTCTTTGTCCATCAATTTCACTCCAGCTATACTTCGCAGACTTCTCATTTCCACTGCATTAATTTTACTTTCATGCTTCTTCTGCCACACCCAACTTTCACTACCATACATAAGTGTGGGGATAAGCACACCTCTATGCACAGCCACTCTCGCCTTCTTAGACACGTTTTGACTGCTCATAAAGGTATGCATCGCCCCATTCACTTGATTTCCTGCCAAAACTCTTCTCTCAATATCCTGGTCACACTTTCCATCCCTCGTAAATTTTGAACCCAGGTATACAAATTCTTTCACCTGTTCCACTCTTTGCCCTTCGATAATAATAGGGCAATTCGTCATACATTCCTCTCTTTCAAAAACCATTACTTTAGTCTTACTTACATTCACTTTCATTCCTCTACCTTTCAGCGCCTCATGCATAATATTAACCATCAACTGCAACTCCTCCGCCGATGCAGCTAAGATCACCTGATCGTCAGCATATAGGAGGCATTTGATGGTCAGCTCGTTCAGTTTTATACCACACGCACTCTCTTGCAATTCTTTCAAACAACTGTCCATGTACAGGTTAAACAGCCACGGTGACGCTACACAACCCTGTCTCACACCCCTTTCTATATTAAAGAAGTCCGTGCAAGCTCCGTTGATCCTGACACAAGCACTTGAGCCCTCATAAAGAGATTTCAGTGCTCGTATCAAGCTGCTGCTCACCCCGTACAAAGACAATGTTGACCATAGTTCATTCCTCACCACTTTGTCATAGGCCTTCTCCAGATCTACGAATACGCAATATACCTTTTGGCTTTTCGCCAAAACTTTTTCTGCTATGCATCGTAAGGAGAAGACCTGATCCGTGCATCCCCTTCCTTTCATAAATCCTGCTTGAACATCCCACATTTTTCCTTCGCTTTCATTCATCACTCTTTTTATCAACACTTTCGCATACAGTTTACCGACGATGCTGAGCAGGCTTATGCCGCGGTAATTTTTGCACTCTTGCTGCGACCCTTTTCCTTTGTACAGCGGCACAATGACCGCTTTGGACCATTCTTTTGGTACGCTGCCATTCCTCCAGCACAGATTAAAAAGGCGGTACAGCTGGTCAATCACCACGCCACGTCCTGCTTTCAGCATCTCAACGGAAACCCTATCAATCCCAGCAGCCTTGCCTAGTTTCATACTATTCAATGCTTCCACTATTTCTTCCATGCTAATGTCGTTTTCATTACCAATTTCATTCATTTCACAAAAATGAAAGTTTGCACTTGCGTATCCTCTTTATCAAATAGACTTTCAAAATACTCCTTCCATATTTTTAGCACACACTCTTCTCCTCCCACAAAACTTCCATCCTGGTTTCTGATCTTATTAAGCGGTGATGTGGTCTGTTGACTCCTCAGCGCTTTTATGGACTTCCAAAAGAATTTTATATTCTGTTGGAAGTCACCAGATAACCTTTTATCAAATTCATCTCTATCATTCTCCTTCTTTCTTACTAACACCTCTTTTGCCACACGCTTATACCTTTTATACTCATCGTTGGCCATTCGTACATCCTCATCTGTTGCCTTCTGCATTCTTTGATTGGCCTTTATAGCCAGCAAGTCCAACCATGCTTTCTTCTTATCAGACAACGCTTTCAGAACTTCCGCGGTCATTCTTTTTAACTTACATCCTTGGCTTCTCTTGCTCACACCACACAGTGCAATCGCAACTTCCACGAGTCCTTCCTTAATCGGCTTCCATAATTCTTCAATCTCACATACTTCATCTAAATTATCAAACTTTTTGCTTAGTTTGCTCACAAATTCCTCTTTTATACCTATCTCTTGCAAATTCTCAACTTTTATGCGTTCTAGTACACTAACAGGTTCACGCACACGGTGCCTCCACCGCTGAAACAGACCTCTTACTCGGCTGACAACCAAGAAGTGGTCTGTGTCAATCCCAGCACCGCGGTAGGCTCGAGTGTCTAGTACTTTCTTTCTCATCCTTGCGTCAACAATCACAAAGTCAATCATGCTCCTCTTACTTCCTTCTTGTCTCGTAACCAAGTGGATATCTTTGTGGTGAAACATGGTGTTAGTCACCACAAGATTCCTCTCCAAACATACTTCAAGCAAACTTTCTCCATTTTCATTCACTCGCTCATCACCAAACTTTCCCAATACTCTTTCATACCCATCACGCTTGACTCCAACCCACCCATTAAAATCGCCTAACATTACTATCCTCTCATTTAGTTTGCACTTACTCAAAACATCACTCATGCTCTCCCAAAATGCCTGCCTCTCGCTTTGGTCTCGTAAAGATCGGCGCCACCACGCATCTTGCGGAGCATATACTCCTAAAACAAAGATGCGGGTAAGTCCAACCTTCAGCCTCAACCAAACGAGTCTTGGGCTTACACATTCATATTCTGTGACACATTCATTCATTCTCGCAGACAGTACTACACCAACGCCCTGACACGCTTTACTGGTTTTAGGCACACCTGACCAGTAGGCAGTGTAGGGTCCATGTGTGGTGGTGTCACATCCTTTCCTCTTTGTCTCATTCACGCACAGAATATCGAGTCGTCTCTCTTTCATCATCTTGCATACTTCCTCAATTTTGTCTATCATACCTCCTCTTACATTCAACGTAGCAAAGTGGCTATCCCCAGTCCACTTTTCGCCTCGATGGGAAACGAGACGTGATGGGTTGCGAACCACATCGCCGCCATTTTGGATTTTGTTTTTGGTTTTGTCCATTGCGTTCCCACGAAAAGCAAGGGAAAATAAAGTCCACCCAGACAGAGCCCCGCATGTCTAAGTAAGGCTAGCCTTCTTCTGGGGTCGCCCGGCCCCAGGGCAATTGGCACGCTAATACTAGGCTCGCCCCTAGTCACGCAGCACATACGCACGGCAACGTTGGCTTGGCGGAGAAAGGATGGGAAGAAGATGAGGTAGGAATAGGATTGGTGGATAGGAAAGGGTTGAGGTAGGAAAAGGACGGGGATAAGGTACATTCAAAGCCTTCTGTAATTCATTCCACAAATAATCCAGCAGCCAGGACAGTTGTTACCCACATTATATCTCTGCAGTCCGAGCGTAGAATATACGTTCATACGTATAGATCACACCTTGATCCTCGAAGGGGTATAGGCTGTGGCATAGATATGCTCAGTTGGATTTAGTCCCTCAACTGCCCATGAGGCATTCAACCTGCCCATGAGGCCTTTAACTTTACTGTCGACATAACTACTGCCATGGTTCTGACAACCGTGACCAAATGGCTTGTAGTGACTTCCTCAGTATGCGACAATGGCACCATTAATTCACCCATCTTAGAACCAACTGTAGCGTAAGATGCGTAACGCAGTGATCGTTAACGGAACCTTTAGTGAGGGGGGCTATAACCCCCCAAGAAACGGGGTAGCACCCGAACCCCCCTAGGTGAGGCCGTAGTGGTAGCTGTAGGTCTGTTGGGAGGCCTGGCTTACCCGGGCAACCCGGGGTTCCCAACCGTAGCTGTTAGGTAGAATACGTGTGGATTTTAGTCGGTAGGAGTCCGGCAAAGCATCCATGTAGGATTTCCCTCACGTTAAAGTAAAAAGGGGGACACAAGCGCTTCTATTGTGCTTAATTTTATAAGGCTATACAAGTTTTTCAGGTGGCTATTTTCCTATAAACTACTTCCCCATCCGAGCTCAACTTATAATTAACAAGCCTACAGCGAAAATTGTTCTACAAAATGCGCTTGCATTTATTTTTTATTTTTCTTAAGGCTTGAAATTGTAAAAGCCTCTTACTGTATAATAGAGGGGTAAGCGAGAGAGGTGCTTGTGTTGAGATCGCTAGCTACTGAATGCTAAGGGTGCTTGTACACCAGACATTTGCAGGGATTTTTTTATTTAATTGGTAGGTGACGATGCTTGAGTATTTTTTTTTATTTAACATTTATTGGTGGTCTGTTTCAGCTAATTAGATTTGCTGTTTTGAAATTTCGCAGTCAGATTTTTTACTATTATTTGAAATTTTAGTAATGACTTAATGGAAAAGTACACTTACTACGTCGGTAAAGATCTACTTATACTCTGTTAAAATTAGGTTGATAATTTTGACAGCTCACGCCTATGAAGTATCGGATTTGTTTATGTCAAGTATACTTCAAAAAACTATCGTAGCACATAGACGAGTACCGCCCACTTATCGTAGTGAAACGTCTTCCAACAATACCGCAGAATCGATCATAGACAAATAATTCAAATAAATCGAAATTAAGTACATTCATTTAAATGCTAGTAAAGTTAATAAGTAGGTATCTACAATATTTATTTGTAATATGATTAGCTAAGTCTAATACAAACAATAATAATGCAATTATATTTACCCAATTACCTTAAATAATAAAACGGTTTTTTTGTAACTATCGATTTAAAATTTTACGCAATCGATAATCGAATAGATTCATTAACGATTGGACACTATGGGGTGCCCTACCAAGAGCTGTCAAAATTATCATTCTAATTTTAACAGAGTATAGAGGTAGGGTGCCATGCCTATAACTAAATTTGATAAAATTTTCTGAAAAGAAAGCATAAAAAATTTAAAAATAACACTTACTCTGACTGAGATACTGAGATGACTGCCTCTGTGGCGCAGTCGGTAGTGATACCGCTTGCGGCGCTGGAGGTCGTGGGTTCGATTCCCACCGGAGACAAATATTTGTGTGACTCATAGATGTTTGTCAAGAGTCTGGGTGATTCTATGTATAATATGTGTGTATTTAAAAGTATATAAGTATTAATATTCGTGGTCTGATACCTACACAAGCAGGTTATTCCTAGCTTACTTTGGGATCAGATAGCGTTGTGTGAAATGTCCGTGAATATTTATTTATTCATTGAAAAAAAAAAATGTTCAAAAGTGCTGCACTTGTTTATCTTGGGGTGCTTTGTATCCCAAACTAAGTTCCCGTGGCATCCCGAGGGATAACCTCCAGGATTTGGTAGCGAACTTGGAATCGAAGGGCCGTTGAAGCTATATCCTTGGTATGTAAATAATTGATTAAAATTTTAGGTTTGACAAAGTTTTGTTCATAGTCAACTAGTGATGCTATGTACAATGCCCTCATGTGTACCTACGTTTTAAGTAACAAATAAGGTGACTATTTAAGTTCTCTAGCTTAGAAACATACGAAAAAAATCTTCATATTTTATCACACGGTGACCCTAATATACGTCAGGTTACATAGGTATAATAAATGTTGATATATTTTATGGCGAAGAAAATGAAAACTCTACACTAAACTATGTAACAACCCAATCGCAAGACCAATCGCCCTAACAACAATGAAATTCGTAAAAGCCGTCTAACATTTAATTCCGAAAGGCTGCTTTGATTGATTGATCGAGATAATTATTAAGTTAGAAACCTGAAATCTATAGCCTAGGTCAGTATTTCCCAAACTGTAAGTCGCGACCCACGACGGCGACCCTCTAGTGGTTCGCTTAGAAATATTGAATATGCGCAATCAACCGAAGGATACGTCTACTGGCAGACGACAGTGATAACCGGAGGGCAGCTCACGGTGAACTTGATAAGATATTAATGTTGTCTCTTTTTTCAAGAAGCGCTCGTGGCCCCACGGACTCTGTGTTTTGTAAACGATCACTGTAGTAAGCAACATTTACTATAGCCAGTCATGGATTGGTGACCACCACATGACCACTTTGTAACATTGCGAAGCGTTTGGTCCCGGTTGCCAGTAAAATGGCAATCGTCAAGCCAAGTTGAAGGCCTTTATGGGCGGATGGATAATTTCAACAGCAGGCAGTCACAACCTTTGCCTGTCCATATCAACACGGCAATACGGCTCCCTATCTAATACGTGGGACAAGATAAAAAAGGTAAAATGTAAGCATACAATATGCGTGTCCCTTCGGGGATAAAAGGCGTAATCATATGAAAGTATCTTATTTTGCTCAGGCATCTTCTTTTTATTCCTTACGAAGATACCTGGTCTTTTGGTAGGCTCTCATGCTGATATTATTCTAGTTGAATACCCAGAGGCCCTTTGAGAATTATATGATGTATCTGATATAGCTGTTCCGCGCAGCTACGACAGCGTAGAAGTCGTTATCGCGTAAAATCATAAACCTCCCTTTGCGCAGTCGCGTTTGTTAAAAAGTAGCCTATGTCCTGTCTAGAGCCTTGAACTATACCTATTTTTTTTTGTTTTTTTTATAGGTACCAAATTTCATCTCAATCGCTCCAGTCGTTTAGACGTGAAAATATAAACGACAGTCAGATAGACAGACAGAGTTACTTTCGCATTTATAATATTGGAAGAGATTTTAATCATGAAAATAAGAACCCCGCTATAGACAATCTGCGCCCGCCTTTTGAGTTATGGTTATTACGACAACATTAATGAGTTTCAAGACTTGCAACTAAAGAATTCATTCCTTTATGATAGCCGAGAGGTGGGCCTCATTATTATAATTTTTGTTGAGTGGGTCGAATACCAACTTTGAGAACCACTGGCCTAGGTAATATAATACGACAATAAAATGTATGGGTCTTATATATCGAAGACGTTCATACATTATACAAATAGATAGGTTTCGGTAATAGAGAACAAGATTTATTGTTATAGATTCGCGAAGGCTTTATGTACGAGCCTTTATGGCTGCTGATAGTGATTGATTTTATCATATTTGACTAGGCTATGCTCGCGACTTTGCCACTATAAAAATGTATTGGACCTATTCTTGCTACTTTTGTATAGCAAGTTATGTGGCAAAGATGTAGATAATCTCTTCTATGTTGGCATGTCTGACAGGTTCCATGTTGTACTTGAATAAAATTTATTTGTGACTTCAAAAATTGACATTGGTGTGTAATAAATGAATAAGAATATTCTGATAAACATTTCCTCCTTGGTTTCAGATAGAAATTAAAAAGTACAATAATTGTTTTGAAAGTTTACCGCAGAGATAGCGTTTCCACCCCACTTCTATTTATATTTAAATGAAGCATTTTAAAATCACTCAAACGATTACAAAATCCTTGCTGTAGATAATTGTCTTCAATTTTCCGGACATAGTCTAAATTGTAAATTACACATAACAACATATTCATGATACCGGTCTTGTGACCTAAAACAAGTTATTTAAAAAAATAGTTATTCGGGTACGCCGTTCGTCTGTCTGTTCGCCACGAGACTGTATCTCAGGAACCGTGATGTATTCCTGTTGCAGCTTTAATAAAAATACCAACAATTTTTTTAAAAAAAGTGAATAAGCCATCTCATACAACAAACCTAAACATGTTTGTGTTTTGCAGTTTTTCGGTACGGAACCCTCCGTACGCGAATCCGACTCGCACTTGGTCGGTTCTGTTTACTTGTGACTTCCCGCTGTTTAAATTTTTCAAAACGCCCTTTAACCTTATACGCACTACCTAATATCAACCAGTGCCGAAAATACCTTCTGTAGTACGGTAATTTTTCACTCTACACAGTAAGATTTAACGTATTAACCGGGCTTTACGCTAATGTGAGACAGAGAAAACGGTGTTGTTGTGTCAAATAGATGATACTCGTCATTTATCATCACCTAACTGTGTAGACATGCATATCTTATGATATTAATAGCGTTATTAAACACTGGCTGTAGGTATAGTACTGCGAGCGCTATAGAGCAACGCGTCATTATGACTTTAAGAGTCTGTATGACGCCAAATAGACTATTATGATAATAAAAGAAGGGGAGGGGGGAAGGAAGGAACCCGCCTCACACTCTACCTACACACGCCTAAATAGACTATTACCTTGATCTAGATCTCGGGACTCGTGAGGTGTAATGAATTAAAATTTTAATACAGACAACTTCAGTTCATAAACTAAAAACGCACCAGGCTAAAAACACGATTGCTGATAAAATCCTCGATAGATTTTTGTGTTGAAAATACCTCGATTTCTTGAAATTTTAACCTAGATCTCATAAGTTTTAAGTTGTTTTTATAATATAAAATATATATAAGAAACACAATAGTAAAATCTTCATTTGCACTAGACTACTTTTTTATATTGGTTATAGTTTCTTAATAATTAATTTATTTCGTTAAAAACGCACAAAATCCGATCGCAGCTTTCTCTGTCTTGCTCGCTAAAATGTATATCTTCTATCTTATTTCAACAATTTGGCGTCTGGTAGGCTCTTGATCGCAAGGAGAGGTGCCGTATGGACACTTTCCTCTCTTCTTAGGGTTCCGTACCCAAAGTGTAAGACCTCATTCATGAGACTTCGCGGTTCATTCGTCTGTTTGTCTGTCTGTCAGTCACGACCTCACAACGTGCGACGCTGTATCTCAGGAATCGTGATAATTGTAGAGCTGAAATTTTCACAAATGATGTATTTCTGTTGCCGCTATAACAACAAACTAAAATCTAAAGTAAGGATAAGGGTGGTCGCCTCTGGTGTTGCAAACGTCCATAGGCTGCGGTGACCACCGGTACATCTGGCGGGCCGTATGCTTGTATACTGTAAATGTTATTTCAATATTGTTTCAAGACGTTTTTGGTACGAAACCCTCTGTGCACGACTACCGCTTGTACTTAGCCGGTTATTCTATACCACTGAGATGGCAGACAAGCTTAAGACTCTGGTTGGTTACCAACCCACAGTTGATTTTTTCAGGGCACCCATAACGCCTTCAACTTGGCTTAACGACTGTCGTATTGCCGACAACTGGTTCCCCTTTTGTCAATACATACTCCAAATGGTATAACAACTAGCATGTGTGTCTGAATTATGAGAGTATTGCTTTGTGTATGTTCTATACTGACACCCTCCTCCCCCGCAACATATGACAGACCGATATGTATAGAACAAATAAGCTATGTCTCCTCCCCTTGTACTGGGCCCGTGGCTCTATGGCGAGCGGTGTGGAAATGCTTCGTAGCAAATAATAGGTTGTATAATTTGTGCATACATTAATGTGTGAATAATTACTCTAAGTGTAGTTTATTACACTAGCTGAGTATAAAAGTCTAAATAGTACCTACATAATATTGTGATAAATAGTTTGCAATTAACACAACCAGGTACGTATATTCCATTTGGTTAGGTACTTAAAAAAAGATAAACAAACCGGAAAAGGGGTCTATTTCTGAGGCACTCTTCTTTCCGAAATAAAAAAGTAACCAAAATAAGTAATTTTCTTAAACTTTATCATTATTTAATAAAGGAAATGTAGTTTTATGTTGCCCATAATCATGCATTAGAATACCATTGTCATAAAAGGTTGATAATCTCTGTAATGCGCCATTTTCCTTGTTTACCTTTTTTCAGTACCTAACCAAATGGAGTATAGGTATAATAGAAACTCTAGCGTTCTTGGCGTCAGTACACATTTTAACCCAAATATTTTAAAATAGGAATTAAAAATGATCTTCCTACATCCCATGGAGTCCTCGTCATAATTTTGAAATAATCTGGCCGACCCTCAAAATTCCGAACGCTCATTTCGCCGATGATAAATTCAACGAATGGTTGTATGGTCGACTGTTAAAACTCCGAATGGTCATTTCGCCGATGATCAGTTTTACGAATGATTGTATGAAATTGATGTTGGTGTAGGATGGTTATAAAAAAAATCGAGGTGTTAACCATAATAAGTGAATGGTTAACACCCCGACTCAAAGTACCCCGATACAATCATTCGTAAAACTGATTATCGGCGAAATGACCATTCGGAATTTTAACAGTCGACCATACAACCATTCCTTGAATTCATCATCGGCGAAATGTGCGTTCGGAATTTTGACAGTCGGCCAGATTATTTCGAAATTATGACGTGGACTGCAAAATTTTAGCCAAATCCGTTAAACCCTTAAAGCGGCATTGAGATATAAACCACCAAATATTCAAACATCTGGACAAACTTTAAATATTAATAGAATATTATAGATCTGGTAAATGTATGAAAAATTGTGCGCAATATGTGTGTTAGAGACTTGAGTTTTCTTGATATAAAACTAGCATAACTCACAAGATTTACGGTCACCATATATTCCAATTATGTCAAACCTTACAACATCAAGTTATGTCATGACATAAATTTTCCGTAAGTAAATCCACAACAATATTTTCACGATAACACTTCCCCAACAAAATAATTATCCGTTCTCATAGCAAGGTCGTTATTATCCCCTTAAATAAATTAAATTATTCAAGTCGTATATCACGCACAATACTGTCATTACGAAGGCCCTGTAAATAGAACCTTCACATAATAGCTTCTCATTAACCCTTCTCTTCAAAAATAAAGCAAAAACGCGTCGGTTGAAATGACCACCGTTAGGGTTAGTTCTAAAGTTGCAAACGCTTTGTTGGGCCAAGATTGTGGCAAAAAGTTTGTCGATATTATTAAGTTTTGCTGTGATCTTTGAGCCCTAGGGAATCTCATTTAAGACTTGTGTCTCTACCCTTATAATCCTAAATACTTTATGAAATGTTGTTTTTAATAGCATTTAGTAGACCATCAACTTGAGGAGTCTTATCAATTGCCTTTCCGCGTTGTGGTGGCGGCCTTTAACCTTTAGGTTGTCATAACTTTTTATTGGGTGGAAGGTAAGTCGATTCATAATCAATTTAATATTGCACTTTATTTAAAAAAAAATCTAATGATTTGAATTTGCACTTGTGCAGAGAAATCTACGTTCAAACCAAATATAATTATTACAAGTGCGGTCAAACTAATTGGTGGTTGGTTTCGATCAATCAATATTGATTTAACCTTATCCATTGTAATTTATTAAATCATTCATCGAGTTTGTGGCTCACCTCGCCTCATCGCAACCAATAAACGGTAACAAGTTCAAAATCAGCCACAAACACACGGTATAGTTAGGATATGCCCTAACCGCATCCATGGAATATTTAACAGCGATCCCCATGTGTTTTGTGGCAAAGATTCATGGGTTTAATTGAAAATTCTATAGTGGAATGTTTTCAACGGACGTAGGTAAATGAGAGGGTACGATTTTGATAAGGTTTTTGTGTATGTGTATGTATATTTTGTATTCATGGCACATGTGGCATTGTAGGGTTAATGTTTATGAGCAGTATTACTGTTAAGTGCTTGAGAGATTATGCACATTCATAATTAATGTGTCTGAGCCCTTATTGTAACTGTTGACGATTATGTTTCTAAGCGAGTGTAATTACTTGATTCATTATTTATATCGTCTGTATATGTAATTCAGCTCTGCTTACCCTCTAGGGGATGCAGGCTTGATTGCTTGTTGTGTTGTAATATGTAGGTATTATCTAAATTAAAACGGAGACATGTGTTACTTAATCCTTGACTTGTATGAAGGTATGTTGGAACAAGACTTGGGTAGATAGAAGCCCTCTCCAAAATAAATAAATAAATGGACAATCTCACACAACATCATCTAACTATATAAGATGGCTTCTCTGAGATCCTGGGTGCGGTTCCCGGGTCGGACAAAATATTTTAGTGATCCACAGATCCACAAATGTTTGTTTCGGAGTTTACTCGAAAGTGCTCCATCAACCCTCTTATTAAAATTTCAGACTCAAAAACACCCTAATAAGTAGGTACTTTTAAAACTCTTTTTCATTTAGAACAGAAAGATAATTCATTATCTCTATCACTCCCCTCTCATTCAAACTCCTTCTGCCGTAAATATGAGAGTTAACAAGAGATACTGCGAGGGACTTCGAGTGTTTTCATAAACATTTAATTCCGACGTACTGAAGGGTCGCTGAACGTATGCTCAAGGGCCTCTTGTTACGTTCAGGGTAGGTAGAGCGTGTGTTACTTTGAATGGTACTGTTTATTCAATTTAATAAGAAAATGAATGTAATAAATGCACTGGGTACTTATAATGTTAGAAATGCTCTAATCTCAGCGTAAAGTCCCGGTTGCTTCATAATATTTCTTTCTTCATCCGATGTCTGATGCTGTCCAGGAGACATCGAATGAAGTGGAAATGCTTCCACAGACATTTTATCCCAAAATAAGCCAGGATTACCTGGTTTGTGTTATGGGTACCAGACATCAGATATAGGTATTTATACCTAGTTCAGACTCGTGCGACAAACAGCTAAGGGTTACACAAATTGTTATCTCTAATCTCTATGAGGCTCTAATCTCAGCGTGAATTCCCGGTTGCTCCATAACTTCGACATTCAGTGGCGTGGTGCAACCGACTCGTCGTCGTCTTGGTTTCGATGCCCTGTCCTACTAATGTTATAAATGTGAAAGTTTGTGAAGATGTTTGGATGTTTAGATGTTTGGATGTTTGTTACTCAATCACGCTCTAAGGGCTGAATGGATCTGGCTGAAATTTGGTACAGGGATAGAGTATAGTCTGGAATAACACATAGGCAACTTTTCATCCCGGAAAAATGTTCCCACGGGAATCGAGAACGGGAACCAAATTTCACGCGGGCGAAGCCGCGCGCATCAGCTAGTTCCTAATATTTTTGTGGACCCACAGATGTTTGTTTCGAAGTTTGGGTGTTTTAATGAAGTCATTTAGAAATAATAGAAGTACCTATGCCAATCAGTCGTCTAGATCCTATTGATTATGCTTATAAGTACTAGCTTAATTTATGTTGGATGATGTTGTGTGAGAATGTCTAACATAATTAATTATTATCTACTTATTTTTCTAAATACATAGGAACATAAGTATACAAAGAAAACATCAATATTTTGAAACAAACATTTTACGAATTACACAAATATTGATCGACCTAGGAATCGAACCCAGAACCACAGCGGCAGCGCAACAGTCGGCTACACTAACGATTGCGGCACCAAAGCAGTCAAAAATGGTTCGAAAGAGAAACGATCTTTCTCTCCAGTCACTGTATATATTTTCACAAATATACATATTGGTATATTTGTGGTAGGTATATATACAGGTACAATATTTGCACACTGTTGTATTAGTGACAAACAATTAGCAACGACTGTTTGATTAACACTAAGCTGCCATAACTCACTGTCGCATAATCCGATTGATCAATCACCGATCATGATTGATCGCGATGAATATTGCAGTCGCTTAAACGGGTTAACTCACTTTATACCTAATGTTTGTATTGTTAACCCTGGTGATGCAGCGGTAGTATATTGGGTGTAACAAAACTGACTCTCCAAATTTCGTCACGTGACGTGGCGTCAGTCAAGAAACATTACAAAAATAAAGAAAAAATATCACATGAATACTTGAACCGTAAATCCGTTTAAAAGGTCCTATAAATTTTCATTATCACCCTTTCTATCGCTACTGAGCGGCAGTAGAAAGCGACAATGACAGCCAGACGGGTGCTCCGTGTTTGTTTTGCCACGGCGACCATGTAACCTCGAATTGCCGCGGTAAAAAACGAATTCTTAATTTGCGACAAAAAAAAATAAAAATAAAAATCTTAACCCCCCTTTTTTATTAAATATTTGTATTTGATTTCCGATGCCAAGTCATCTCATGAAATTTGGAGAGTCAATTTGTTACACCCAGTATACGATTATGTTTAAGGTTTGAAACCCGGGTCGGAAAATTGGTGAATGTGATCAGAAAATATTCGTTTCGTGGTTTCAATAAGTTCTATAATATAACGTGTATGTATTTAGAAATAGATAAGTATGTTTATCAGTAGTCTAGATCTCATAGCACAGCGCTACCGACACTGTAATCTAAGACCTCCAATAAAGAATCCCATATTGTAGGTGTAAAGCTAGGAATCAAACTTCTTAAGAAAAGAGTTAAGGGCTGGTCAACAGCCTCTTGAAATCACTCATAAATTATGTAGACCAGCCTCGTTGATATTTAAAAAATAATCATTTAATGCATACATTAAAAGTTTTTACAAACTAATCTCAAAGTTGTAATTAAAAACAAAAAACAATTTTATTTTTTACCTAAATGTCGTCTTATTTTTAAAACCGGCCAAGTGCGAGTCGTACTCGCGCACCGAGGGTTCCGTACCAAAAAGCGGAAAATAATCCTGCTTGTTGTATGGAAACCACCCTTTTTCTTTTTGTTTAACGTGAGGGGAAATCCTTCATGGATGCTATGCCGGACTGAAGATAGAAATATTAAATTTTAATTTTATTTTTGGAGTAAGCCAATAAGATTTTATTATAAGAAAGAGCTACCTATTGTTAAAAAGGAAAGGTTAATGTTTTTATTTTGCAAATAATTTGGTACGACCTTGTTAATTTATGACTAATAGTATTGTATTTAGTTTTATTTTGATAAAGTTGCATGTAAAATAATAATAATATTTGCATACCTGAGGGTGGAGGATGTAGAAACTTAATTTATTTTTTAACAGCATTGTAACCCATTTTCGCAAATAAATGAATTGATTGAATTGATTGACTCCTACCGACTAAAAAACGTCACGTAACGCCCAACAGCCTAAGGTCGGGAGCCCCGGGTAAGCCCTCGGAAGGATGTCCCAGGACTCCCAACAGACCTATGGCTACCACTGCGGCCTCGCCTAGGGGGTGGTTCGGGTGCTGTCCTGGGTTTTTGGGGTTTTTTTTTGGGTGTGATGCCACTTCTTAGGGGAGGCGTGCGTGAATCCCTTACGTCAAGCTGCCGTCATGGGCCTGCTTCTGTAAGGACGGTGAGCCGCCCTCTCACCGTCCTCAGGCCCCCGGTCATGGAGGCCGATAGTCTTCGACGAAGACACGTCGGCGTCGCCCAGGCGGCCGACGTATCGGGTGGGAGAGTTCTCTCCCGTTCCCGCCCCGCCGCCTCTTTCACGAGCATGACCTGCTCGCAGAGAGAGGCCGATGGAAGCTACCCTTAATTATTATTATTATTCTGATTTCATGTATAGCGGTAATGGAAATACATCATCTGTGATAGTTTCAGCTATCTAGCTACCACCGTTCTTGAGATGCAGCCTCGTGATGGACAGACAGACAGACGTACAGTCAAGTCTCATTAATTGGGTCCCGTTTTTACCCTTTCGGTCAGAACCCTAAAAACGGAATGAATGAACCAAATGAGCTGTACAAATGAAACCATTCTTTATTTTAATTCAAATGTAAATGTTGCATTTAAATTCAGAATGAAAGATCTCCCGGAATTATTACTGAAGATTTACGAATGAACAATTTATACAATGCTCGTACCATAGAGCAAAGCGACGCGCTTTTGTAGGCACAAGGGTCCTAGGTATAAAGTCCTGGGACATCCTTCCGAGGGCTTACCCGTGGCTCCCAACCATAGGCTGTTGGCCGTTACGTGAGGTTTTTTAGTCGGTAAGAGTCCGGCATAGCATCCATGATGGATTTTCCCTAACGTTACAAAAAAAGGGAGTAGACATAGCATGTTTGCTCTATACATATCAGTCTGTTCTATGTTGCGGGGGGAAATCGTATTCATATACAGCTCTACAAAAGCAATCGGCTGTCACTATGAAACTTACACAATACAGTTCACTCAATACTCTTATAATCATTTATTTAGATACAATAAAATCCGCATAATACGTACATGTGACAATAGAAATAAATCGAAAACTAACACAAATTGTTAGCTTAATAACCCACCCCGGGTCGCATCCGGTGCAAAGGTGCTCAAAACGTTCGCCGCATTTCCGCGCTGGATGGCAATAGCTAACCTTATAATTAAATTATACCTATTTCGTAATTCTTTTGTAGCCTGCTTAGAAATACAGGAAAGTCTCAGTATAGCACCTATGTACGTTCCCTCCCGAATAAATTCTAGAACGAGTTGCCGTAAAATAATAATGTACAGAAGGAAATTTACATACAAAGTGCACTCGGGCTGCGAACGCTGTAGATACCGCTCACGGAGTTCACGAACACGAGGTCAAAAGATTTTCATAGTAGTTTCGATACTGGTTTGTGCGCGATAGTGCGTAGCCGAGGGTAGGTTTGAAAAAAGTACATGCATGAAATTGCGTTCTGTACCTTATTACGAGTATCTCGCCTTACATTTATTTACTAAGTTGGGGACTTAAAAATATTTTGTCACTTTTAATTTTTTTTGTAATCCTACTATCCTACTTCCTACTAGTTTGTGAAGATGTTTGGATGTTTAGATGTTTGGATGTTTGTTACTCAATCACGCTCTAACGGCTGAACGGATCGGGCTGAAATTTGGTACAGAGAAAGCTTATAGTCTTGAATAACACATACGCTATACTTTGCCCATGGGAAGCGGGAATAGGTACCGAATTTCATCAGACGCAATAATGTATAATTATTATTTTGTGGTGATGCTCTATGGCTCGTATTTATGGAGGGCGGGCAGAGAAATGTCTTTTTAAATTGTCGGTGAGGCGAAAGATAAGTAGATGTTTACACCCCATTGCGACGACTCACCTTTAATATACTCTGTGGGTATAAACACAGGTGTGTTCATTTCAGGTCATTAGCTGATGTTTTTGTACTTTCAAGCACTAAAGACTCGGAGCATGATAATAATTATAGTAATACCGCGCTCGTAGCTCTTTGGCACAGTGTTTTATAAGATATCTTCGCGTAAAGCAACTTAAGCCACCGTCGTTCTTTAGATGGGTCTTCGTTTGTGGTATTTCCATACCGTGCTTTAGTTATTTTTATTTATTTATTTGGAAGAACAACAGTCACAAAAAATGAAGAAATTACTAAAATTAGTGTCACAAAGTCAAATATAGGTCCTCACTAATACATATCAGAATATTTTTACCAGTAATCACATTTTTGTCTAGGAAATCAAGTAAATATATCTAGCCCCGCAGGGCTCCTTTATCTACTTCTAGAGATGGCAGGGGCAGGGGTACCAGTGTCAATGGGTTGCGCTCGATTTAACTGTCTCGGCCCAGCCCAGTATCGAAACCCGTGGGCACACCTTCGTGAGACCCTCGCGGCCGATCCACGGTGGCGCCGCGCGCCGCGCCGGCTTAGCCGTGCTTCGGTTTGGAAGGCACTTTAAGCCTGTTTGCTAGTAACATAAATAAATAATAAATAATAAATATTCACGGACATTTCACACAACGCTATCTGATCCCAAAGTAAGCTAGGAATAACCTGCTTGTGTTATAGATATCAGACCACGGATATTAATACTTATATACTTTTAAATACATACATATTATACATAGAAACACCCAGACTCTTGAGACAAACATTTATGGGTCACACAAATATTTGTCTCCGGTGGGAATGGAACCCACGACCTCCAGCGCCGCATGCGGTATCACTACCGACTGCGCCACAGAGGCAGTAACATAGTAGTGCCTCGTTGAAGACTATAATGTGCATTTTACGGTAGGGCCTGACCTAGTCCATTTGTCTAAAACCATTGTTTCAAATCCGAAGCTTAGTGCATTCCTGTAGGTATGCAATATTAATTAATGTCTTTTTCTGTTCACAGGTAAACATTTTCTCAGTTTAAAACTTCACATCATTTTAAATTAATGTGAGTAATATTTCTAAGCAGAATTTTGACTACGAGCATTGGTTGAAATTAATAGTTATTTTTTTAATACAGTTGCTCAAAAAGTGGCGTATTACAGGGACGTATAGCGTTCGGGATGTAGGCTATTACACACTCGTGCTTTTTCTTTACCATTCCCGCACTCGTGCGTTTTCTTTCCCAATTGTCAAAATATTGTCTGTGATTCATGCAAATATTTCTAAAAAAAATACTAACATGTTTCAATATCAGATTAAAAGTAATTTTAATTAAAATTTAAGCATAAATTAATATAAGTATTAAATTTATAAATATAAAAAAGTTGGCTGTATGAAGTGCACGGCCATAGTCTCTGCTTAGGAAGGTATATTCTTTTACGGTTGGCGCCATTTTGGATATTCAGGTTTATTGTGTTTTTATTATTTTATAAAATTGCTTAATTTTTTCACAACTGTATTAAAAATAGTTGTTCAATACAACGTGTGGTACAGTTATTTAAACTCGTTCCGACTGTCTACCCTCGCCTTCGGCTCGGGTCAACACCTGTCGTAACTCGTTGTAATAACAGATATCCCACACTTGTATCGAAAACTACTATTATGATACAAGTGTGGTATGTTGGTCATTACTTACACTCGAAGTGATATTGCACACCTTCTTGAATTCTGTGCGTAATTATTTTTTGAATACAGTTGCTCAAAAAGTGGCGTATTACAGGGACGTTTAGCGTTCGGGATGTGGGCTATTACGCACCCGTGCTTTTTCTTTACCATTCCCGCACTCGTGCGTTTTCTTTCCCAATTGTCAAAATAATGTCTGTGATTCATGCAAATATTTCTAACAAAAGATACTAACTTGTTTCAATATCAGATTAAAAGTAATTTTAACTGAAATTTAAGCATAAATAAATATTAGTATCCGCCAAATTAAATTTATAAATATAAAAAAAAGTTGGCTGTATGAAGTGCACTGCCATAGTCTCTGCTTAGAAAGGTATATATTCTTATACGGTTGGCGCCATTTTGGATATTCAGGTTTATTGTGTTTTTATTATTTTATAAAATTGCTTAATTTTTTCGCAACTGTATTAAAAATAGTTGTTCAATACAACGTGTGGGACTGTTATTTAAACTCGTTGCGACTGTCTACCCTCGCCTTCGGCTCGGGTCAACACCTGTCGTAACTCGTTGTGATAACAGAAATCCCACACTTATATCGAAAACTACTATTTTGCAACACGCGTAGCTCCCAGACGGTACGACCGATCCTAGAACTTGACTTCCATACATGTGATCACGCCTTTCATCCCCGAAGGGGTAGGCAGAGGCATATTATATGTATGCCCACATTTCACCTTTTGTCCCACGTAATAGGTGGTGAGCCGTTTTGCCGTGTATTTTTTTGTTTTGTGTAGATTCTCACAGAACATCATCTAGCCCAAATAAAGTTAATGTAAGCTTGTGCTATGGGATCTAGACTACTGATATACATACTTATATAATGTATTTCTATATACATACATATTATACACAGGAAACACCCAAACTCCGAAACAAACATTTCTGGATCACACAAATATTTGAACCGACCAGGAATCGAACCCAGGACCTCCAGCGCCGCAGGCGCTATCACTACCGACTACGCCACAGAGGCAGACATAACGCGGGGCCACTAGCGTATCATTTGATTGTGTTGATATGGACAAGCGCAAGTACCTAATGACTGCCCGCTGTTGAAATATTTCAAGCCGCCCATAAAATACTTCAACATAGCTTGACGGCTGCCATTTTACTGGCAACCGGGACCAACGGCTTAACGTGCCTTTCAAAGCACGGAAACGCTCGCAAATAATTGTCATAAAGCGGTCACCCATCCGTAACCGGCCATAATAATTGTTGCCTACTACAGTGATCGTTTACAGAACACTGAGTCCGCAGGTCCTCGAGCGCTTCATTTGATTCTTTATATCAAAGAAAACCATTTGGTGTAGGAACCCGGCTCTTTATTGAAAACCTTGAACGAAACATGAAACATGGAACGACCTGCCCGCACACGTGTTTCCTTCATCTTACAATCCCGGGTTCTTCAAGAGGAGCGTGAAGAGGCACATCACAGGGCCGCCAACTTTAGGACTACTATCAGAAGTGGCCCCCAATCGCTAGATGCGCCACGGCTTTCCATCAGGCTGGTGACGACGTCAATTTGGCGAGCTAAATATATATATATATATAATATATATATATATATATATATATATATATATATATATATATATATATATATATATATATTGACACGCTTCTGGGAAGTCGAGAGTGATCCCAGGAGTTCCCAGGCGGTTCAGTAGTTTAGGTGAGGGTATATAATTTGTCCTGGAGTCAATAATGCAAATACTACAGAGTATTATTATTTTTATTGAAAATTCCACAATATTAAAACTTATATCTAACTTAAAAAACTAGGTACTCATCCGAATCCTTCAGGGATGGGACTTCCTTCCTTCAGGAATATGTACAATATAAGAATATGGCTCTACGCATATATTATTCATAAATAGCTGCCTTACGGGTATAGGCAGGGTTTTTAAACAAAGACTTGGAAGCTCATTCAGAGCTTCCGTTTTCACAAATATAAAAATTTAGTTAAATACTTGGGCTATTAAGCCACTCACTGATTATTTCAGTGGAAATATATTTTACAGAATAATTTACTTTGATGTAAATTTTCTTCGACAGTATGAAGTAAAATAAAAAATTTAGTTAGTTCCTGATTTTTTCTATTCTACTAATGCGCACGCTTATATATAGCTTAAATCCCACCATATCTCCTTCCATCAAATATCCCTACTATGACACTATTAAGGACACACCCCTTATACCGACCTAAGTATAACCATTATACCTACGCTTAATAGCGCCTAATAAACTAATTACAGCAAATCTATGATTTACGCCACAATATATATATATATATATATATATATATATATATATATATATGTCGGAGTCAGGACGGACCGCGTGGGTTAATTCGTTGTCAGGAGCCGCTATCAGCAAGTTGTAGGCACGAAATAAGATTACAATCCTTTAGCACTGGTACTAGTTTATTCACTTACAAACAATAAACTTAAAAATCACAGTTAACCACGTAGATTAAAATGGATGGAAACGCAGTAAGTTCGATACAGAAAGGTGACCGTTCATCATCGAGCCCTTTTCCAAAAGCGACTGTTCTTTACCACGTCTCAATCGAAAGTGTCCGCGCACCGCACAGCGCACATCCCCTCTCCAACATGACACAACACACACATAGACAACTGACATCTGTCAGGCTGACAACGTCACCTTCTGTATCGACCTCACTCAAGCGAACTGCTTGACGTTTCCAAAATTGATAAGAGATGGCGTTTTAGTAAAATTAGAGTGATTAATTATCTTGGTTCTGCGACACGGCCATCATGACAATTCACACGTCCTCGTGTGTTAGCGCTTCGAGTTATCTTCGATCTGCAACACTGGCATGAAGACGACTCACACGTCCTAGTGTGTAGCATCACAACATAACAGCATCTGAAACAAAATTTTCCCAAAGTACAGCATTTATCGCTCGGCCTTCCTGACCGAGTCAGGCATTACTTAAATAAACTCTAAAGCTTAAGTCAGCATTGTTTTATTCTAAATAGTTCGCTACGCTTATCAAATCTGACTACAGTAGGTAAAACCTTCAATCGAAATGAGTGAGTCCACTACGCAATACTCTTAACACAACACCATGCCTCCAAAGGCATCAAGTGGGACCTCCATCCGGTACCCAACTTGACCACACTGTGGGACCTCTATCCGGTACCCACTTCAGACCACAACCTCAGGATGCCCCCCTTCGGCATCCCGGCATCACGGCCTACATATCCATACCAGACGTAGGTCACTACAAAGACCCACGACTAGCATAAACATGTACGCGACCTGAGCAATTTGCATACTACACTCACTCACTCACATGAAGGTCTCACCCCTTCATCATCATTTGTCAAGTCAGTCTTTAAAGAGTCCACTCACATGAAGGTCTAACCCCTTCATCATCATATGTCAGGTCAGTCTTTAAGGAGTCCACTTACATGAAGATCTAACTCCTTCATCATCTGAACAAACTATTTAAGGGGAAAAGAAAAAGACTACGTGACCTGTAATTTTCGAGATCCATCCTCGTAGCTCGGGCACAAGGCGATCTGCTAGTGACAGCACCGCCCGCCCGTGCCGCACGCTGTATGCGGCGGCGCTCGCGCAAGCCACTGTCGACCCGCGCTCTGCTTCTCCGCTGTACTGGCGATGAAACACCCACAGCGCAACCGCTCACGGTAAAGATTGTCGAGGCCTCGGCGCTCTTCAGTTCATTTTTAGGAACTCGCCACATGAAAATTAACAAAATTTAGAGTTAGAGTACACCAGTAACCGGGACCAACAGCTTAATTAACTTATCGTCTAAAGAACGGAAATGCTCTCAAATGAAAGTGTAACAAAGTGGTCACCCATTCAAGGAGTAGCCACAGCAAACGTTGCTTACGGCAATGGGCGTTTACAGAACGCAGAGCCCGCAGGGCTAAGAGTGCTTCTATTAACACAAGTCACCTTCCTTCCGAGCGTTCTTACCGTCTATGAATTCAATTGAAATTCCCTACAAACCTCGTCAAGTTCTCGAAGCAATAAAGTTCATAAGCCTTTACGACCACTAACGATGATGTTGCTGAATAGAGTACAATACCATACGCTTCCCATCATCCGCATCGGTAAATAGTGCAGCTAACCTGAGTAACATGTATCCGGGTGAACCTCTGCGGCAAGTTCTGGTTTGAGAATGGTAAAAATGGGTTCACTAGTCAGACATCGTATCAAGCCTTGCATAATTTGCTATTGATGTTGACTCCAAACAAACGCTAACACATTTTCAATCAAACCCTACAGCACGGCTCCGGACATGTCCACGAAAGCATCCCATGATATCTAGAAATCATCAGACCTATAAGACTTTTGAAAGAATAGGTGAAAATTTTACCTCTTTTTTTTATACCACTAGAGTGGCAGACAAGCATACGGCCCCACCAGATGTACCGGTGGTCACCGCAGCCTATGGACGTTTGCAACACCAGAGGCGCCACAATCGCGCTGCCGACACATAAGCTCGGCCCTACCTGACCACAATAATGTCGACGCGGCGCAGACAGGCGCGAGAAGCGCACAGCGGCGCGCGTCGCGCAGACAGGTGCGAGCAGCGCATAGCGGCGCAAGTAGCGCACAGACTGGCGTGCGTAGCGCGCAGAAGCGGCATGCGTCGCGGTTCCCAGCAGTCGTCGCGGACGCCAGCGCTAATTATCATCTCGACCTGGAACTAGTAGCATTGGGTTCAAATCACGTCAAAATAATTTGTACACAATCCGTTAGCAATAAATGTAACTGCAGCAAGTCATATAATTTTTATAACTACGGACCTTCACAAGAACTTGAGAATGGCGGCAAACTAGCATCGCGTTACAACCACTCTTCCCTTTTTGGTTATACGATACGATTCAATAAATCAAATCAGCATATGGCTGTTCGTTGCTGGGGATAGGCCTCTATGATATTAGGTTGGTACACTAACAATAAAAGTGAGTTTAAGGAATTCCAGTTTCTGATGAAAGTTTCCTTAATGAAGGGAAACATACCTCTGTCACAAGTTATGGTCATAATCACAGTCAATAGTCGCGATTATTCGCTATTTTCCAAGTCCTAATTTGCATGATGAAGTATAATGCCAAGTGATAATTTTGTCACGGCAAATCATAATCTCTTATCGCAAATAGTAGCCTGTCAGAGTCACAGTCTTATATCACAGTATCTTATATAGTCGTTAACTATTACATTTACAAGGAATAGATTTTTCAACAAGCAAATATTTGACACCAGAATAGAAATAAACATGAAACTGCTCACCAAAGTTAAGTAGGCATCCTGAAAATGCGTGCACTGTAATTTCTGTGACGGAAACAACCATCGTACTGCTGCTTCAACAGAAAACTCCATTTTCCGCTTTTGTATCGCCTTATAATGCACAGGTGTTGTCGCCACGCGGGCCTACTGGGCTACATCCCACTTCTGATGTCGGAGTCAAGACGGACCGCGTGGGTTAATTCGTTGTCAGGAGCCGCTATCAGCAAGTTGTAGGCACGAAATAAGATTACAATCCTTTAGCACTGGTACTAGTTTATTCACTTACAAACAATAAACTTAAAAATCACAGTTAACCACGTAGATTAAAATGGATGGAAACGCAGTAAGTTCGATACAGAAAAGTGACCGTTCATCATCGAGCCCTTTTCCAAAAGCGACTGTTCTTTACCACGTCTCAATCGAAAGTGTCCGCGCACCGCACAGCGCACATCCCCTCTCCAACATGACACAACACACACATAGACAACTGACATCTGTCAGGCTGACAACGTCACCTTCTGTATCGACCTCACTCAAGCGAACTGCTTGACGTTTCCAAAATTGATAAGAGATGGCGTTTTAGTAAAATTAGAGTGATTAATTATCTTGGTTCTGCGACATATATATATATATATATATATATATATATATATATATATATATATATATATGAGACAAAACCAAAAGCAACTAAATAATAATCTTATCATCACAATACTTACAACAAAGTCTTTTATTTCAATCTCAAAACTAAATCAAAGCAGAAATGATACAATCTTTTAAAATATAAGCACTTGCGGTGTAAGTAACGTCAAGTGACAAAGTTGAACACGCTACATTGTTAAGTTAGTGCTTAGTTTTACGAGTTGTAAGATAGTGTTACTATCTAAGCTTTCTTTTCTGACGCTACTTATTATTTTATGCTTTTTCGTGGTTATTGGGAACAATGAAATCATATAGAAATAGTTTTTTTATGATTAGCTCGCCAGAATGATGGTCCGATCCGATGGAAAGTCATGACTACATGTAGCGATTGTTATATTATGAGTCTAGTTGACAGTAGTCCATAATATTATGTGACCGCCTTATGATGACACGTCATAGGACGGCCAATTTGAGGACGAATCCCTCTTCCAACTCGGGTTAAAAAAGGGACCATGTGCGCTGACAGGTTTTTATTATTGGACAGAGAAGCGATCTTTTGAATCGCTAAGTTTTGGTAAAGATTCTTTCCACTGTGTGAGATGGCTTCTCTGCCCAGCACGCGGCTGTCGGGATTAAAGAGAAAAAAATATGACAAGTGATGTTCACAATTTTTTACAGTGTGGAAAACCGCACGGATGTCATGCTGGACTTGCACCGACAAACCCCCGGTCCCTGTCCGCTCAAGGCTAGGCGCCCTGGATAACTTCTTGAAAGAAAGAGTGCCTCCATTTATATTCATCAGGATCTACCCTAGTTGTATAGTAGTAACGAACTAGCTAGGTTGGTTTCCCAGAGCAACGTAAATATAAACTATCTCATAAAGATGAATTTCCAAAGTGAGAAGTTTCCAACTTTGGTAACGGAATGAAGGCTGATTTCAAAACAGCAGTGTTGCGCAGCATCACAAAGTTTGCGCCTTTGACAGAAGCGGGCGCAAATTGTACCCGAATTGCGTTGTGTCCGGGTACTTTGTGTCCTACTGAGTTTCTACCAAGTTGTTAATTTTTTGAACTCATTATAATAGTTCTGTAAAAAGGTAGATTGGAAAGCGCGCTTATCTGCTATTAGCGTAGGGAGATACTGTTCACATGCTGCGCCTCTTTCCCTCCACGCCCATCAAAAGAGAACACGCTGGAACCCCATCGAGAAGACGAATAAAAGTCGAACTTATGAAGAGAGGAGGCAATGGGAGACAAAGGCTCAGTCAGAGCCCTCTGGGTTTCCTTCCGAGAACTCTCGGTAAAAAATGCCTCAAAATTCAACACACTTTTACTAGTAACGTACTTATACGTTACTAGTAAAAGTGTCAGTATTACTGGTATTACCATCAATGGTACTGATCAATAGTGCTACTGCCATAAAGGGGGTTGTGCGTTAGTTTTTTTTTACTGTGAGGGTATATCCTTCATGGATGCTATGCCGGACTCCTACCGACTAAAAACCTCACGTAACGCCCAACAGCCTATGATTGGGAGCCCCGGGTATTTTGCCTAATAGCACAGGGCGGCAACTCCAAACAAATGATTGATTCCAATTCTCTTACCTACACCAAGAACAAGTTATGTTTGCACGAAGCTTGAATGTGTGTGTGGTCACTAACGATATGCAAACGTCCACTCAAAATACCCTCCAATTAACTATAATGACAGCTGTGAGAGGGAGTTGCCTTTCTTTATGTAATACTAGCGAACGTCACGCGGTTTCACCCGCATAGTTCCCATTCCCGTGGGAATACGGGAATAAAATATAGCCTATGTTCACCGTAAAGAGTGTAGCTTTCCAACATTGAAAGAATTTTTCAATTCGGTCCAGTAGTTCCGGAGCCTATTCTTTACAAACAAACAAACAAAAAACCAAAAAAACAAATCTTTCCTCTGTATAATATTAGTATAGACTACTGTATTGCCTTTGCTTATTGATAAGAGAATCCCTCCTTTCAAACGCAAATACATAGGTGGCCAAGTTAAAAACATTTAGTAGAAAATTTTCATACTATTTAGACGCAAGTTACACTAGAAATAATTACGGCAACCTTCTTCAGTTCGCAACAACAGTTTTGGCGCAAATTTTCGCTCAATTTAGTATAAGTAACACATAAAACATATCGTTCGGTGTATACGGTTTATTCAGCCTTATTACGTATTGCCCGCTATTAGTGACGTTCCTTTTCGGATAGGTTTATTATTAGTGTCCAACCGAAACTGGTTTTTCAGCCAAAACTGAAACCGAAACTTCGGTCAGTCACTATTTATTATTGGATTGCGAATGATCCGAAAGAAAATCGGATACATAATTACATTTAAAGTTATATCAGTAAATCTAAAACAGTTTTTTATTTAATACAACCACTTTTATTAACAGACGGTTCGTCTTCATGACAGATCTTTTGCAGTTTTTTCATTACATATATAACTCCATCCTAGAGCTTATTCAGTTTTATGTCAATCAATCAAATCAGCCTAGTTTTACAAGTTTTACATTATTTTTATTCTGTTAAATTTAAAATGCTTTCACACAATGACAGCGCCAATCTGCTGAAAGTATATAAATAGACTATGAATATTTTCAAAATGACATCCATAATCATGCTTTTGACATTTAAACCTTTCAGTATAGTTTTAGAAATAAATTATTTCACTTATCTTCCCTCGCAAAATGTTTTCAGTACATAATGCGACATGCCGTCGTGAGTGAATGCAATTCTAATTACGCCATAAAACCGTCTACATTAGACACATTCTATGCAATATTATACAAAATCATGCGACTTGCTTGAAAATTTGATTTACTACAGACTTGCATGTTTATGAATGACTTCGTGAAATGCTATTCAAAAGGTATGTTATTATTTTAATTGTGTTTAGAACAGAATACATAGATCAGTGATGATTTCGCTCTAAAGACCTCATAGATACTATTTATTCCCTTTTATACTATTTCCAAGAGATAACAACTTGAAAATGTATCATGTCGATGATTTTCTTACTTCGGACGTTAAAGGCGTAAATAAATACATTTATTTTCATTATTGAAGCAAGAATAAATACCAGTTCCAAAACATGAAATTGTTTCGAATTTGCGTAAAATTTCCTTGAACGCCGAAGGTTCCATTCCTAAATTAGAATGACTAATTTAAATTTAATATCAAAATATCTAGCATACTTCAATTTTCCCTTAGCTTATTCAAAATATTCCTACATTCTATACCACTTTCGGATACTCGATTTGCCCCTCACTATCCGATAAACCGATACAATCAAAAATGACCCCAATAGCCTTCACAATAGAGGTAAAGTTGGCGTATAGATATAATTTACGGCCGTCACGTAACTTTAAGCGTCATTACGCAAGCCATAACTTGCAGAAAAGTAATAAACCAACAACCTAATATTAAGAGCTCCATTGACGATCCGAAACAGTGTGGTACCGCCTTAACGAAACTTTTGTATGAATTTTTTTGTTCGTGTTTTAATAACTTTTGAAGTCCTTCACACATTTTCGGGATATTTTGTCATGGGGGTCGCGACTGGTTTTGAAGTTTGTAGGTCAGGCTTTGTGTGAAAATGTTTACGAGTAGCCGAAGGAAACTTATTGTTATAGTTAAGTAACTAATATAATAGAGCTGAAAAACTTAAGCCTGTGTTACATTGTTTACCAATTTTAATTATGAATTTGAGATAGTTATAACGTTTATTAGAAAAGCATTTTACTAATGGATCGGGGGTGCCATGGATTTTAAATCTCTGCTTATGTGACTCATCATAGGCATAAAAATGATAATGTCATAAACGTACAGTAAATAACTTTTGTTTTGATTTCAGTATTATGATTTTCCTTCCAATCTAATTAGCCCTATCTGCATCACACGGAGACAAACACAGAAACGCCATCACTGTCTCAAAATAATCTAAAATTTTACTCTTAAATCTCGGTTTCTATTTACCGTCGTACCCGTGGCGGCGGCTTTGTTTTACCTCAGAGGATCTGGATTCTTGTGCTGTAGCAGTCGCTGCGGGGATCTTGGAGGGTATGGAATGCTACATTCCCAACCGATGGATCCCTGTAGGTGCAAAAAAGCGACCGTGGTTCAATCGGCTCTGCAGAGAAGCTCTAATACAGAAGGAATCTGCCTACAGAGCTTGGACCACGGCTCGTGCAAATTCAGATCCAAACATCTCTGAGGTGAAACGCAAATTAAATGCCGCCTCGAGGTCCAGTAAAAGAGCTATTGTCAAGGCCAAGTTCGATTTCGTCGGCAGAATTGGCGAACGGCTAGCAGGCTACCCTTCAGGAAGTCGTGAATTTTGGTCGCTTGCCAAAGCTGCCGAGGGAAACTTCTGTCGGTCAGGATTACCACCCTTGCTTAAACCCGACGGTAGTTTGGCCCAGAGTGCCAAGGAGAAAGCCGACCTTTTGGGTAATCTCTTTGCCTCTAACTCGACCATGAGCGACGGAGGTGCTTTACCGCCGGGCATTCCGAGTTGTGGCACTTCCATGCCGGAAGTTAAATTTACACAGCGGAATGTCCGGCGGGAGCTTCAATCTCTGGACGTTCATAAGTCGAGTGGGCCAGACGGCATTCCCGCGGTGGTACTTAAGCATTGTGGTCCAGAGTTGTGTCCGGTACTTACACGTCTTTTCACACTTTCCTATTCTATGCAACAAGTCCCGGCGTCGTGGAAGATTGCGTATGTACATCCTGTACCCAAGAAGGGTGACAGAACCGACCCGGCCAATTACAGGCCTATAGCCGTCACCTCCCTTTTATCCAAGGTGATGGAGCGTGTAATTAATACACAGCTCCTGGGGTACCTTGAGGAACACGACCTGCTCAGCGACCGGCAGTACGGTTTCCGTCACGGTCGCTCGACGGGCGATCTTCTTGTGTACCTAACACACCGATGGGCGGCGGCTATCGAGAGTAAGGGTGAGGCTCTAGCTGTGAGCCTCGACATCTCTAAAGCCTTTGACCGGGTCTGGCACCGTGGTCTTCTTACGAAACTGCCCTCATATGGACTACCCGAGAGATTATGCGGATGGGTGTCCAGCTTCTTGGCCGGTAGAAGCATCAGGGCCGTCGTTGACGGCAGCTGTTCAGACTGCATGGCTATAAACGCTGGAGTACCGCAAGGCTCAGTGTTGTCCCCTACTCTGTTTCTGCTGCATATCAATGACATGTTGTCTATTGACGGCATTCATTGTTATGCGGACGACAGTACGGGGGACACTTGTTACACGGGCCGCCCCGGTATCTTTTGGGACACAGTGGAGGAAAATCGTGAACAGCTTGTGTCTGAAATCGAAGCTACTCTTACTAGAGTGTCCGATTGGAGTGGACAAAATCTTGTCCAGTTCAACCCTTCCAAGACACAAGCGTGTTTTTTCACCGCTAAGCAAACCCCAATTACTGTAGCGCCGCAATTTCAGGGCACGTCTCTTTCCATCTCCAAAAGTATAGGGATCCTTGGCGTTGACATCTCCAGTGAAGTTCAGTTCCGTAGTCATTTGGAGGACAAGGCTAAGCTGGCGTCCAAGAAGCTAGGTGTGCTCAACAGGGCGCGGCGGTACTTCACTGCGGCGCAAACACTGCTTCTCTATAAGTCGCAAGTGCGGCCGCATATGGAGTACTGCTGTCACCTCTGGGCGGGAGCACCTGAATATCAGCTTCGTCCATTTGACTCGGTGCAAAGGCGAGCTGTAAGAATTGTCAACGATCCTGTACTTACAGCTGGTGTGGAACCTCTTCGCGACAGGAGAGACTTTGCCTCCTTATGCGTGTTCTACCGCCTGTACAATGGTATGTGCTCTGAGGAATTGTTTGATATGATGCCTACGGCTACGTTCTATCATCGCACCGCTCGCCACAGACAGGGAGTTCATCCTCACACTCTGCGTCCGGTGCGTTCTAGCACGGTTAGATCCGATAGGTGTTTTTTTCCGCGCACGCTTAGGTTGTGGAATGACCTCCCTGCCTCGGTTTTCCCAAACGCCTACAGTATGGGGTTCTTCAAAAGGGGTCTTAGAAGGTTTTTACAGGGTCGGCAGCGCGAGTGTGGCACCTCTGGTGTTGCAAACGTTCATAGGCTGCGGTGACCACCGGTCCTTCTGGTGGGCCGTATGCTTGTCTGCCACCTTAGTGGTATAAAAAAAAAAAAAAAATACCTACCTACTAAGCTCTGGAATAGAGATCTGAAAGGTGCGACTTGAGCAATCAAGGGGGCGAATTGCCACAATCGTGGTGGCCAGACCGTTCATGGACGAGTGACTGGAGAGGAGCCACGGTGCTCTCTCTTACCGGGTGTCACAGATGCTTACCGGGCACAGGAGCTTCGGTAAGTTTCTGTGACGAATATACCGGGAAACCACGGCCAAGTGCCATCACTGCGTAGGTCACAGCGCTCTACACATTGGTGGACTGCACGGCGTTAGCGCAAGCAACAGCGCCAGGTCCTCGTGTCAGGTCTAGAAGTGAACATTCTTTCTCTGGAGACCATGGTGCGAGCCATGATCTCCAGCGGGAGTAAGTGGGACTCCGCTGCCTCTTTCTGTGAGCACGTCATGCTCGTGAAAGAGACGGCCGGGAGGGAGCGGGAGAGGACCCTTTCCCCCCCGAGTTCCGCAGTATGCAGCGGGGGCGCCGCAGACGTGTCTTCGCCCAAGACTATCGGCCTCCATGACCGGAGGCCTGTTAGGTAGGATACGTGTGATTTTTAGTCCGTAGAAGTCCAACATCCATGTAGGATTATAGGATTTTCCTTACGTTAAAAAAAAGCCGTGGAATAAGCCTAGCTATCTAGAATTTTAATCATAAAACCTTCTACAGTAATCTACAATTTCGTACACTTACTTTATCCTATCGTATGTAAGATTCAAGAGTTAGAATACCGCAAGTAAGCACAGGGTCGTACCCTCAAGAGCCTTTGTAACAAGGCTCGGCTCGGTTACAAGGAGGTCTAGTAGCGCAAAGCGTTCTTCGTAGGTCCTGCAACTTTTTGCAGAACTTGTTCGTGGTAACTCATAGAGCAACGCGAACTGTCTAAGGGGAGACGGCATAGAACGATTGCTCGGTACAAATTTGTCTGTCATATTTTGCGGGTGGCGGGGGGAAATCTTCCTCACCCACACTTTCTTAGACTCGCACTACAATAGCAATCGACTGTCAATACGAAGCCTATATATATACACTTTAAACAATACACTCATAAATTTCACACACACATGATACATTTTGTGTCATATCACCCCAAGTCGCTCAACCAATCCATGTATTGATGTGACGTCCGGAAAAGTTGCTAAACAAATCTGAATACTATATAGACGTTTAAATAGGTGTAAATAACAATAACTTGTTATAAAATTACTTACTTACACAAGATAATGCCATTTTTCTTCAGATTTCTTTAATCACATTTCTTTTTGTATTAATATCTAATTATTTCATCATTTTTATAAAATGACAATTCAACCGCTCACGCTGTCAACTAGACTTAGTCTAGTGAAAGAAACTTCAAAAAACAGTTTTTATGTAAGTGGGCACTTTTAGTCGTCAAAATGTCAAATTATTGCCAGAGGGGGTTTGCCAGCTTTGGCCTCTCCCTCTGTAAAGGCGCGCGATGCTCTGTGTGGTAACTACATTATTATGTATATCTACAGTTTATACACGACCATTTCATGATTATAACTAGGAAAATGAGTAATAATGTTTTAGAAAACACCTCGTTATTTCAATTAATTACAAAATTTTGACCAATTATCATGATTGACATTACGGTAAATGACTTGGGCAGAGAATTTGTGTTTAAATCCATTCCATCAAATATTTGTGTGATCCACAAATGTTTTTTTCGGAGTTTGGGTGTTTTCTGTGTATAATATGTATGTATTTAGAAATATATACCTAAGTATGTATATCAGTGGTCTAGATTCCATAGCACAAGTTTATATTAGCTTAATTTGGGATGTTGTGTGAAAATGTTCCCAAATATTTATTTATATTTATTTTATTTATACTTAGTACTGCTTACTTATAGGGTTCCGTACCCTAAGGGTAAAAACAAGACCCTTTACATGAGACTTCGCCGTTCGTTGGTCTGTCACAAGGCTGTATAATCATGAATAGTGTTAGCAAACAAAAAAAAAAAATCACAGATTATGTATTTCTGTGGCCGCTATGACAACATGTACTAAATTTGAAAATTTAATATTTTTAAGGGGAGCGCTCATACAAGAAACATGATAATTTGAAGTTTCTTGCTACGGAACTGTCTGCGCGCGAGTCGGGCTCGCACTTGACCGGCTTTAACCTTTTATATTTTATACTTTTCTAGCAGTGAAAGTTGTGTGCTGTTTGTAACGTTTTAAGAAATTAATAACGCACTTAAGTTACTAAATTCTTGGTTACAAGCCAAAACTTACTAAATTATTGGTTTAGTGACTAAACCAATAATTTAGTAAGTTTTGGCTTGTCTTGAGTAATAGAAAATTACAAGAGATCCTTTTTATTGACTAGCAAATTTGATATAAACGAAATATGTATAGAAATCATTTCATTTTTAGTTTTCACACTTCGAAATAAGTGTTCGAATCGTTTCACGGAAACTAAAACCTATTCTGTAATAAAATACTAGAACACGAGTCGTAAAGAGATATTTTATACCTTTGCATAAAAATTCAAAATGGCGGCTTTATTTGCGATACTACACTAGCATTTTATTTGCTATTTCTCATATCAATCAAGACTGAAATGAACCTTATCGTGTTAAGAATAAGGTGATATTTTGCACAGTTTGTGATTGTGAATGGCATGATGTTACTTTACTGTTTTATTAGTTTCAATGGCCGTTTTTATTTTCTACGTCTCGGTTTGATGTGTTCAAACCTCGGACTCTCAACTTGAGATGTGAACAGTTATTGTAAACAGCGTTTGATTGTTTTTGTTCAACAATTTTTTTGCAAAGTATATTGCGTTTCTTTTGCAAGTTTCCTACTTACTACGTTTCAACTTTTTAGATGTTAAAGGTATAGTAAAGTAGGAAATTTCAGGGTTGAGCTATTTCGTTCAGTGTTTAATTTTTTTAGGTACTTTAAAATATTGTCATGAAGAGAAATTGCAAGAGAGTATTTTTTTAAATAAGTATTACCAGATTTAAATTAGGATAGGTGTCTTTAGACGTTCACGGTTCAGTTTCCTGATTTCTGATTATAATACTCCTCGGTAATATTTCCTGTTTTAGAAATAGATAAGTAGGTACTTACCTGCTATAAATTCAATTTGTAAAAAAAATGAGATTAGATAAACATATTACAATGCCAGCTCCGAACGTGTGTGAGTGCTTATTTACGAATTAAATAAAATGAGTATTTCGTGGTATCCTTTAAAAAAAAATAAACACAATAACGCTGACTTTAGGTCCATTTGTAACAGGTAGGCATATTTTTGACGTAACAACTTTTTAGTGTAACGTTTGCACACATTTTTTATAAAAAATGCAAATGCCACTCGCTGTACAGCCTATTTGAAAAATGAACACAGTGAAACGAAGCACGTTTCATATTCAAATAAAATACCATGGAGAATAAAACGACCATAAAGAATAATAATTTTTAAATTTTCAACACTGTAGTTCGTTAGGTTGGTAATATTGGGATCGAAATTCAAAACGATTATTTCATACCGCTATTGGATTCAGCACGCGCGTATTTTTCCAGATTCGAATATAAATATAATGCGGCCGTTTTAAATAATTGCTTCTGAGTACTGGCACAGTGTAATGGGAGACCTACGTAATTTTATTACGTTATAAAATGCTGCTTTGTTTTCGTATAATTTTGGGGAGGAATTTCCACTCATCGTCGCGTCGGTGTAATTTTGAGCATTATTTGCGAGCCACATCGTTAGATTTCTCTTAGTTACGAATATGTGATCCCATTGGAGCTTAATGACTTAACCTACTGCGTTGAAGGAAACCTAGAATAAGATTAAGTCCTCTAAATATTTCTAGATAATTAAAACGAATGTTTTGAAAGTCTACATACATGATGATCACGCCCTTTATCCCCGAAGGGGTAGGCAGAGGCATATTATTTGCCCACATTTCACCTTTTTAGATTTTGGTCCCACCTAATAGGCGTTGAGCCGTATTGCTGTGTTAATATGGCCAGGTGCAGGTTGTGACTGCCCGCTGTTGAAATTTTTCAAGCAGCCCATGAAGGCCTTCAACTTGGCTTGATACTGCCATTTTACTGGAACCAACGGCTTAACTTGCCTTCCAAAACACGTAAACGCTCGCAAATAAATTTCACAAAGTGGTCACGAAATGGTCACCCATCCATGACCGGCCACAGTAAATGTTGCTTACTACAGTGATCGTTTACAGAACACTAAGTCCGCGGGGCCACGAGCGCTTCTAGAATAAGACAAAGTCTTTTAAATATTTCTAGATAATTAAAACGAATGTTTTATAAGTCTGATGACTATACAGTTACTTACGTACCAAATAAACCCTTCGTACGCGAAGCTAACTCGCCCTTGGTAGGTATTTTTTAGGGTTCCGTACCTAAAGGGTAAAAATAGGACTATTTTCATGAGACCTCGCTGTCCGTCTGTCTGTCTGTCCGTCTGTCCGTGATGATGCTGACCGTGACAGCTAGAGAGCTGAAATTTTAACAGATGATGTATTTCTGTTTCCGCTATGACAAAAAATATTAAAATCATAGAAAAGGGGGGGAATTAAGGTGGTCTCTCAAACAAAAAACTTGATTTTTTTCTTGTTTTCTGGTACGGCATCCCCTGTGCGAGAGTCGGACTCTCACTTGGCCGGTTTTTTTGTACTAACCTACATAAGGCAAACTCATCGTACCTTCTTTGTGATAAGTCAATTAAACTTACTTATTGTACACGACTGAATAATAAGTTGAAGCGTTGTATGTTTATAAAAGTAAACTTATAATAAAAGTACTTCAAACAAAATAAATTTATAAAAAAAAACACTAGAGTGCTATCTATTTAAATGTTGCCATTAAAATTCGAGAAGGGTTGCCAACCATAAAATCGCTCTGGTTAATTGCACCGTGACATCCCTACTAATATTATAAATGCGAAAGTAACTCTATCTGTCAGTCTGTCTGTTACGCTTTCACGCCTAAACGGCTGGAGCGATTGAGATGAAATTTGGTATAGAGATAGTTCGAAGCCTTGGGAAGGACATATGCTACTTTTAACCGAGTGTGCAAAAGGAGAGTTATGATTTTACGCAATAACGACTTCTACGCGGTCAAAGCCGCGGGGAACAGCTAGTAACTTATAAAAAAATCTAGTTAGTGAAATTCTGAAAAATGTGCATTATGTGTGACAAATTATTATTGTTATTTGGAGTCAGTGAGTTAATTCTATCTATTCAAGGGGCGTATTTATGTACCTTTTTCGCTGTTTGTTCGCTTAGATCTTTTAAATAACTTAAAGTATTTTTATGCAGTTTTCAGCAATAGATAAAATAAATAAAGAGATAGGTTACATAAATTATGTATAGTAGTACTTACAGAAAAGTCGAGCTGTATCGGAAAAAAAGGTTGCGCAAATCAGCTTTTAATGAACTAGCGGACGTCGAGGTTTCATCCGTATAGCTCCCGTTCCCGTGGAAATGCGGGAATAAAATATAGCCTATGTTTACTGGGAAAAGTGTAGCTTCCCAACAGTGACACAATTTTTCAAATAGGTCCAGTAATTCCGAAACCATTTCGATATAAAAAAACAAACAATCAAATCTTTCCTCTTTATTATATTAGTATATACAAGCACTAAAGACATATAAAAAGGCTTCTAGAAGGAATAAAATTAAGCACAATGAAGGCTTTTAGTCTCTAAAAGATCAAAACAGAACTAATTAGGTTAGTGATGATAGGCGAATCACCAAATTCGCCCCACTTCCAAAGCCACGTGACTTGTTCAACATCGTGCTATCGCAAAAAGTGTGAATATTTATTCAGTATTTCTGTTACAAAATTCTGTCGACGAACGATTCATTGTCAACGTATTCAAATCTTGTTAAGTCTGAAAATAGGTGGGCTTTCAAAACTGGCGAAGTATGAAACGTTTTTTATGTTGGGACCTGTACAATCTGTACATATAATTAAAACTTTGCGGGTTTATGTTTGATACGTTTTTGTTGGCTAAATTTCCGATTGAATTGCCCCAGCTGGTTGTGACAACAGATTACGGCCGGTGCTATTCAGTGAAAATGTCAGGCGAAAAATTATGTTACTTCGACTTTCTCTGAAACTGACCATAAAGCTGATGTTGATCAGCTACTTGCCAGATTTTACATAGACTCATCTTTAACAACTCCTCTGTCTCTTGTGGCTATTTTTTTTTAATTTAAGTAGAGTTAGTATAAGAATCGGAGTGAAATATACTAATACTTATGCTGTAAAACTAATTCAACGATAACTTCGTCGCGTTCTTCTGGTCCTACTACGGTTATTGATTGCAAACATATACTACTATCTCTATCTTCTATATATATAAAAATCAATGCCACTTTTCGTTGTAATTTTATAACTCAAGAACGGGCTCACCTATCCAAACCAAATATTTAGGCTTTGTTCGAACTATTTAGTAGATGGTTTATGTGAAGTTTGCACAAAATCGGTCGAGCGGTTCTTCACTTATCACGCAAACGAAGTTGCGCGGGTCAGCTAGTATTCTATAGATTTGTAGCAGTATAATGATAAAATCTGGTTTTTTTTTATCATAATTCTTTGTCATATACAAGTTCCAAGTGTCATGGACTTATTAGGAAAGAACAATTGAATCTTAAAGCAAATAGAAAATTGTAATCTTTTCCAACTAGAACTTCTTTGAACATTGGTTTCGAGAAGAGCAAGTACGATTTTAGTTCAATCAAGAAATTAACATAAAAACTTTTGCTAAGAAAAATTTCGTATATAACAAAAGGTATATCTAAATTCACCCTACGGAACCCTAGGTATATAAAAATTACAAATTCCCAACGCGTCGCCCGTAACTGTAACAATGCACGCTCTATGAATACTCGCTGAATCTATTGTTTTTACTTTAGCAACACTAGTTGGGGGCTTTGTGATGTTCTGTAGGCTTGACATGTGACCGAGAGATCTGAGTGCACTGTACTATTGACAGAACAAAAGCTATGTACTGTACAAATACAGTATTCATTCGTACAAATCTAAACGCAAAAAAAAATATGGCTCCCTCTCTATTCCATTAAATGGAGAGCATTTTACGTTTTACAAATTGGAAAAATGACTATAAGTATATCTGTCATTACTTTTTTAATATATTGCTACTCGAAACTCTATTACTCTGTAGAAGAAAAATAAATTTAATTTCAAAGCAGTCATCCAGTCCAAAAAAGCTGCGGAATTGGTTCGATGGTTATGATGACCTACCTACCGTCAGGTTGATCGTTTAAATTGATTGCTAAGCTCGCGTAAATTTTGTATACTTTTATATTTTGCGTTCTAATCAATTTCCATTTTACTGCCCGATTGCTCCAGGTCTCCTTGATTAGACTTGTGCAGAAAGCATAAACTAGTGAGTAGGTATTTGATTAAGTTTAATCTAAAACTTTCTATGAAATTACTAACGAAATTTTGCTACTTACTTTGATAGATACGTTTAGGTTTCACATTTACGTTCGAAACATATAGCTTCATTTTCAAAACAAGATATTTAACGGAACGTTACACAAGCATCAGCGCTTTGCTATTAGTGCAATTGAAACTCGGCTTACCTCTCTGGTTCAACGAATTCACTCCAAAACATCCAGTAATCTCCATTTACGCACGCATTGCAATCAAATTACTCTACCCACATAACAATATCGTGAAAATGAAAAAACGATTTAAAAAATAATAAAAGTTTTGAACTACAGTTTTCAAACGCACTTTGGCACAGAACAAAATAAACTGTCACGTTAGATTTGCTAACGGGAAAAATTGGAACTAAATAAACGATGAAGTTTTTGGACAAAATATAGGACCACTAGCGCCATTACAAACTGCAAATATAAATTTGTAAAATCTTAGGTTATTATGACTTACTCGCTCCAGATTATAAATTGTTGCTTTTAGCCAAATTAAATTCAGAACGCTTAGATAAAACGGGATAGCTACGTTAAAAGTGAGTTAACTTGAAAGGGATGGATATAAGTTTGATATTTTGGATGTAAATCTCGTAATAAATGTGTTTATTATAGGCATTTTGAAATGACGTCTTTTAATAATGTTGCTAGCGATGAAATTGCCCAAATGGTAATAATTTTGGATGTGTTGCCGATATGGTTGTAAGTCTCTATAGGTTATTGTCAAGGTTTAGCGATAACTTTACATGTGAGAAAGTTATGGGCTTAAAGCAATAATAGTTTTAGGAGAAAGATAATCTTTGTTGTGGCGTAGGGGTGTAACGTTGCAGTGATAGCGAGGGTTATTTTGAATAGAAAATATTATAGGTGACTCGAGTCGACACTAATTTAATACCGGAACTAAAGACGGGGTGTTTTTTTTTTGAAGTTTATTACATTTATTGTTAAAAATTACAGAGAAACATGATTATTACATATCTATATTTACATTATTACTATCTAAACTACTAAATAAGGCCCCCGTGGCATTGTGCCCAAAAGACTAGCAGCATTCCTCCTTTGAATAGCAATACCTATTCGTTGAGCGAGAAAACTGCCAGCCCTTGGGTCACCAGTTGACTCCACAAGGCGCTTTTTCAAATTCTTTTAATTATATTTAGCTCGCCAAATTGACGTCGCCACCAGCCTGATGGAAAGCCGTGGCGCATCTAGCGATTGGGAGCCACTTCTGACAGTGGTCCTCAAGTTGGCGGCCCCAGCATGTGCCTCTTCACGCTCCTCTTGAAGAACCCGGGATTGTAAGATGATATGTACATAAATAAATAAAGTAGTCCCCGAACAATTATATTCTAATCAATATTCTAGGTACGCAACGCTAATAAATTACAAACATGGGCTTTTGCGACTTGAGAAGTCTGCTAAAATGAAAACTAAAGTAGCTTCAAGCGTGCTTGATTTCTTTACACTTGTGTGTACCTACATTTTGCCACGACGTGAGACATGAGACTTGTCAAGTCGCAATTATCGTCTCGAATTAAATAAGAAAGACAACCATGTGAGAAATCGCTCAAATATTTAACAACATCTTTATCCCGTAGAAGCACAAAGTACTACATTTTCTACGCCATTTTCTTCCAAAGAGCACATTACTAAGCTATATCATGTTATTTACACTGTATTTCCCGCGTTTTTTCTAACATTAATCAACAACCATTAATGTTTCTACCATTCCTCTGGATACACTTCAAATAAATAGACCACTCTTCGTCTTGTCAAAATAATAAATTTCTGTCACTTATTATGAGCAGACAGTTGAAAAGTATATTTGTCTCTTTTTAACGTTCCTTCTGTATATATAGTTGTCTCTTTTTAATATTAATACCGTTAGGAGGGTCGATTTATAGGCATCTTGTCATGGATTGCATCGATCGTTAATGTAAACCATTTGTTTTGTTGACTATACCGATTACTGATTCCCAGTTGAATACTTGGCTTGTATTTGCTATGAGATTTGTTAAATAAATAGGTCCTAAGAGCACTAGTAACACAAAGTATTTTATTTATCTCTAGTTACACAAAGTAAATAAATATATATTTGTGGACATTTTCACACAGTATCAATCAACTAGTCCAAATTAAGCTAACATAAGCTTGTACTATGGGATCTACACGACTGATAGACGTAAGTACTTTATATTTTTAAAAACATACATAGCTATAATATATATAAAAAGAAAGTCGTGTTAGTTACACTATTTATAACTCAAAAACAGCTGTACTGATTTGGCTGAATATTGGTGGGGAGGTAGCTTAGAACCAGGAGACAGACATAGGATACCTTTTGTCCTGTTTCAGTGGGCTTTTTTATTCGCTTTTTTTGGTCACTCAGAGTAAATGCGACGGGAACGGGGAATTTACTCTCTCTTATGTGACGCAAACGTAGTTGCGCGGGTCAGCTAGTTATAGATAAATGCCACAAAACAAATCAATGTGCTCATCACACACAGAGATTTGTCCTGGGTGGGAATCGAGCCCACGACCTCCAAATCCGTAGTCAGGCCTACTAACTACTGGACCACGAGGCCAGTCAATAGGTCTATTATTACACAAACTAGCTTACCCTTCATGGGGTGCATCCGGACGCAGTCGTAAACGTTCGGGGGCCCCGTCCCGGGCTTTCATCCGTGCTTACGGCTGGGAACCTCGGGTAAGCCCTCGGTAGGATGACCCCAGGATTCCCAACAGACCTTGGCAACTACTGCGCCCTCACCTAAGGGGTTCGGGTGCTATCCCGCGTATTTGTGGGGTTTTTACGGGCGACTAGTTTTATCTGGTACTAGCGGACGTCACGCGGTTTCACCCGCGTAGTTCCCGTTCCCGTGGGAATACGGGAATAACATATAGCCTATGTTCACCGCAAAGAGTGTAGCTTTCCGTAGTTGTAGTAATGCCGGACTCCTATCGACTAAAAAACCTCACGTAACGCCCAACAGCCTATCGTTGGGAGCCCCGGGTAAACCCCCGGAAGGATGTCCCAGTTGTAATCTACCTTCCGAAATTACAAACTATCGAAGCTGTAAAACTAAAGTGGCGTCATTTTAATAGGTAACATTTTGACGTCTGTCAGTTCTATCTTCATATTGAGAATGATAAATGAGAAAGTGAATGAATCGATACGGACTTGAAAGCTATGTGAATTTTAAAAATTATCAGATGAATCCCTGTTCCATTTTTATTTTTTTTCCGTAAATTAAAGTGGCAAAATAAGAGAAGTACATAATTTGATTGTTAAATGATTGTGAAATTGAATTATTTTTCGTTAGATGGTAAAGTAATGAGCAGACATATTTTTCAAAAAAAATTTTACTAGTAGGTACCTGCTAGGGCATTTAGCGTTTATGGTCACTGTTCAAGCCAAAACAGTCTACAATCTTCCTAGGTAGTTTCAATGTAACGGTTTTCATAATTTTACCGTGAAATATCATTAAGTATATATTACACGTAAATTATCTATATATATAAATAAAAATCAATGCCACTTTTCGTTGTAATTTCAAGAACGGGCTCACCTATCCATACCAAATCTTTAGGCTTTGTTCGTACTATTTAGTAGATGGTTTATGTGAAATTTGCACAAAATCGGTCGAGCGGTTCTTCATTTATCACGCAAACGAAGTTGCGCGGGTCAGCTAGTTAGCTTATAAAAAACTCCTATTTTCGAAATTACCATAAGTATTTCTTTATAATGATGACAAAAGAAGTAGAAGTAGTACTCTTTGATATAATACAAGAATTTTATGCCTACCTATTAAAAATAATGAGACAGCGTCCATAGCACTTAGCATACACGATAAGCTCGACCTAGATATAAAACTATATTCAGTACCTACAGTAATAGCTCGAAATACACGAAGCCAAGCTGCGTACGTGAACTAGTCGTTAAAATAAAACTAATTACAGCAGTTTGCGCTCGCAAAAAGAGTCGGCCATATTTCACCGCGGTAGTAAAAGTCCCAGCGAGGTGTCACGGAACCTGAAGAAAGTCACCAGTCATGGGACTGAAGCTATGTTGCTATGTGGAACTGGGTCAACACACGGATGTATACTTAACTAGATTGCGCCCGCTGCTTCGCTGGTGTGGAATTCTGTGCCCATTTTCACGTCAACTGAAAGCGTATTTTAGGGATAAAAGTAGCCTATGTGTTATTCCAGACCTAGCCCTGTATCAAATTTGGCCCTGTATCAAGTCTATTCTAAAACAATTCATAATTCGCATTATATATTATATTCGGTTTTATATATTAAGTATATACATATATATATAATAGTTTTAGTTATTTTGTTTGCATTGTGGAAGACTCTTTTGTCTCGACCGATGATGATACTTTTTTCTCGTGTTCTCCTTCTAACTTAAGCTGTATTAGTGCGAACAGTATCAACTCTCCAGCCTCAACCTTACGTGATCAGCTATCCTCCCTTTTTTCTGGTTTCCCAAGAAATCTTAATTTGGCCCACATCAATGCCCAGAGTATTCCTTTTCACCACTCTGATATTCTAGCATCCTTTAGCAGTGACTACCTTGATGCACTTCTCGTTTCAGAATCATTTCTGAAATCGTCTCACTCTTCTAAAGTCTATGGCCTTCCCGGATTTGTACTTATTCGTAATGACAGGAATGACAGGCGCTGTGGCGGTGTGGCGTTGTACCTCCGTGAAGATATTCCATACAAAATTATTAGCACCTCTCCACCTATTTATAACGCTTCAGCGGAGTACATGTTCATAGAAATTACAGTATGGCACAGCAAAGTCCTTCTTGGAGTGTTTTATAGCCCTGATATGTATGTCAACTACTTTGACACCTTTGATACCTTGCTCAATGAACTTTGCCCTAATTACGAGCATGTAGTTATAATGGGTGATTTTAATACGTGTCTCGTCAAGGATGATAATCGTACACATTCCCTGCAATCCATTGTCTCTTCTGTTAACCTGCACATTTTACCTCTCGACGTTACTCATCATGGCCGTAACTGTCGTAAATCTCTTCTGGATTTAATTATTGTCTCCTCTCCAGATCGAGTTGCGACCCACGGTCAACTCCCCGCCAGTTTTTCTTTACATGATTTACTTTATCTGTCTCTTTCTATTCGCAAACCTAAACGTCGATTACATTTCACTGAGCTACGAAACTTCAAGGGCATCGACCTGGGTGCTTTGGAGCGCGATGCAGCTAACATTGACTGGGCGCCTATAATCAACAGTGACAATATTGACGATAAGATTGCCAACTTCAACAGTATTTTAACTTATCTATACGATTGTCATGCGCCTAAACGTCGAGTGAGAGCAAAACATATCCCTGCACCGTGGATTACTGCTGACATAAAAGTGGTAATGGGCAAAAGGGATAAGGCCAAGAAAATGTATAATCGTAATCCTACTGATTCTAATTTTGATCGCTTCAGAATCTTACGGAACGGCTGCGTTCGTCTGTGTAGAGATGCAAAACGTCGCCACTTCCACAAGTCTCTTGACACCCATGACTCCTCCAAAATTTGGAAATTCCTCAAGGCTAATGGTATCGGTAAGTCTCCCACAGTGAACGGTCAAGATGTCGATTTGCATGCTTTAAACAAGCATTTCTCAGTCCCGCCTACTACACTTGACCCAGTCACAAAGTCTAGCACCTTGCTAGAACTCTCAATGCTGCCGGTACCTGTATGTCCTCCATTCAATTTTAAGATAGTTGACGAGGATGACGTTAAGAAATCACTCCTATCTATAACTTCTTCTGCTGTTGGTAACGATGAGTTAGGCTCTAAAATGTTCAATCCCATCCTACCCTCCTTAGTTCCCATCCTAACACATATATTTAACTTTTCGCTGTTCTCTGGTTGCTTCCCTTGTGCTTGGAAGCAAGCACTTATTATTCCACTACCCAAGGTCACGAATCCTACTCTATTGTCACAATATCGACCCATTTCCATTCTTCCTTTCCTGTCCAAAGTCCTTGAGCATTTAGTACATCGTCAACTGTCAAGTTACCTAACACAGAATAGCCTACTTAGTTCCTTCCAATCTGGTTTTAGGCCCGGTCACAGTACCGTGACGGCTCTTCTTAAGGTCACGGATGATATCCGCTGGGCCATGGAGAAAAAGTCGCTCACGGTCTTGGTGCTACTTGATTTCAGTAGTGCGTTTAACTCCGTGGATTTTGATATCCTCCTTGGAATCCTAAAATCCCTAAATTTCTCCACGGACACTGTGACCTGGTTTGACTCGTATCTTCGGGGACGCTCGCAGTGTGTTCAACTTAATAAATCTCACTCAGAATGGTGTAACCTCGGTGCGGGCGTACCTCAGGGTGGCGTGTTATCTCCTTTACTCTTCTCAGTTTTCATCAACTCGGCTGTACGAGTTATTTCCTCTAACTTCCATCTCTATGCTGACGATCTGCAGCTATACCGTCATTTTGCCTTAAACGAGTACAGGACTGCCATTGCTGCAATGAATCGGGACCTGGGCGCTATTAGTCAGTGGGCAAAATCGTGTGGGTTACAAATAAATCCTAGCAAGTCTCAGGCCATGCTTATCGGTAGTAGACAAATGATTGGAAACCTAGGTACAACATCTTTTCCACCAATTCTGCTAGATGGCTTTTCCATACCATATAGCAGCACTGTGAAAAATCTTGGCATCATATTGGATCAGAATTTGTCCTGGAAGGCACAGGTCGACTCAGTCAGTAAAAAGGTGCATTTTACTTTCCACACGCTCAGGTGTCTCCAGAGTCTTCTGCCTTTGGAGACAAAAATTACGCTGGCTCAAGCCCTAATCCAACCCATCTTGGACTATGCCGACTCCTGCTACTTGGATGCTACTGAGGAGCTCTTAAATAAACTTGAGCGCATGCAAAATTTGTGCATTCGTTTCATTTTTAATCTACGTAAGTATGATCATGTCTCACAGTTTCGTGTGGAACTCAAGTGGCTCCCAATCCGTCTTCGTAGGAATACTCGGATATTGTGTCTTCTGTTCAATATCCTAAACAATCCCACATATCCTTCTTATCTACGGCAACGTTTCTCTTTTATGAACAAGCCTGGTGCCCTGTGCCGGTCACACCTCACTTTCCGTCTTTCTTGTCCGCCTCACAAGACGGGCTTTTATTCCTACTCCTTTACTGTTCACGCGGTTAGGCTATGGAACTCACTTCCAGCTGACATTCACAAGTGTCAAACTATTTCTAGTTTCAAAAGAAGAGTGCGAGAACACTTCCTTTCTTTACCATAACATAGAATGTAGTATATGTATGTTTATTGTATAATAGTATGTATGTAATTTGGTATCATCTATATAATATATGTAGCCATAGTTTATGTAAGTTTATTAACCTACACACACATAATTATATTCTTTTTTTTTTTTTTTTATCTTCTCCTATCTCAGGCCTACTGGAAGAGATTTCTATTGAAATAAGTAGTGCCTTTGTACTTTACTCTCTCTGTTATTTCCATTTCATGTTACATGTGTGTATGTACATAAATAAATAAATAAATAAAATAAAATAAATTCAGTCAACACCTTCGGCGCGGACTGAAATATTTTACAATCGCCTTAATCATTAAGCTCATTTATGATTAAGCCAACACGCCCATCCTCAAATTCAAAGGAACCCTTGAATTCTAGATTTAGCGAAAGTTTAGATGTCTCTACTTAACTAGATGGTGCCCATGCATGTGGAATTCTGTTACCGTTTCCACATTCAATGAAAGCGTTGTTTAGGGATAAAAGTAGCCTTTGTGTTATTCCAGACCTAGCCCTGTATCAAATTTCAGCTGTATTGTTAGAGCGTGAATGAAACACAAACATTCGAATATCTTCACAAACTTTCACATTTATAAAAAATAGCCGAATGTCTACAATGATCATAGAAACAGCTCCAAATTGCATTTTAAGACTTTAATTTCTTTCGACGCGAATGCAAAAAATATGCCAATATACAGGGTGAATTTTTCAAAAGGGATTGCATGGCCAAATCCGAAACTATAAGGAATAGCGAAAAATGCTCAAGGGAGTCACGAGCCCGATTTTGATGAAACTGAAAACCTCATCATTAGATTTTTGAAAAACCAATAATCCTAGCTGGGATTCGAACCCATTGATAATGAAAAAAAAAAAACACCCTATATTATTTCACCATACGATAGTATTGCTATTAAGGATCTGATTCTAGGAAGTAAGGATATACGGCAAAGTAAAGGAAAGTTTCACTCTCACTCATTTTTAACAATATACAATTTATTTTGCTTACGTTGACTTCAAAATGTAAACCATTGTTTTCAATACATAGCTGGATTCGAGACCTCAAAGATAGTACTGCATTTAATATTATTGATTCCGTAAAGAATATTCTCAAAATAATCATTTTGAGCATGATATAAAACACGGAATAGTTACGATCTATTCTGGGATTTTGAACGAAACAAACTATGATACAAAATTTAGGTACATAAAATATGAATTCTATTAAAATTCCAAACTTTCCTTAGATTTGCCTTATATCATTACTTCGCAGAATTTGATCCTTATCAGCGACACTATCGTATGGCGTAATAATAAAGGGTGTGTTTTTTTATTCAAAATCTATGGGTTCGATTCCCAGCTAGGATTACTGGTTTTTCAAAAATCTAATGATGAGGTTTTAACTTTTATCAAAATCGGGCTCGTGACTCCTTTGAGCATTTTTAACTATTCCTTATAGTTTCGGAGTTGGCCATCCAAGCCCTTTTCAAAAATTCACCCTGTATACAGAAAACATATTTACACCTAATTATAATTTCTTTTGCTTTTAATTTTTAACAAGTATGAGTATTATCTTATTACAACTAAAATAAGCCCTTCAAGCTAGGAAATCTTGTATTTTATATACAAGATTTCCTATCTTAAAGGCCGGGTGTTTCGTATGGTCAAGGTCTACGGCCTGAACTTTGTGCTCCATCTAAACTCGACAGTTCTATGTGAGAATACAAGACGGCGCATATTTCACACAAGTTTACGATTTCAATGCTCTTATATGTAAACTTAGTTACTAAAGTTTACATATTGCAAGCAACTGTAGACTTATGGATATTGTTGTATGAAGAAGCTGGCAACTTCTCTTGCTGAATATTCTGTTAGTTTAGACACGCGGACTCACTGTTCTGTAAACGATTACTGCAGCAAGTAACTTTCGCTCTGGCCGGTCCTTGGATGGGTGACCATCACATGACCTTTTTGTGGCATTTATTTGCAAGCGTTCGGAAGTAAAAGGCCAGTCGTTAAGCCAAGTTGAAGGCCTAATGGGCGGCTCAAGAAATTTCAACAGCACGCAGTCACAACCTGCGCTTGTCCATTTGAAACTACTGAAAGGTTTTAAATCTACAGAATGGACCGAATTAAAAGAAGATGAAATGTGGACGTATAACATACCTCTGCCTAACCCTTCGGGCTGTATTTATAGGTATATGTAGAGACAGATGACCGCTTGTGAGCTAAAAGGCACATTCAGTAGTTGGGTGTCCAAGTTAAAAGCCTTATAATATAAGCGGCTTGATAATTTCAACACCACTTAGCTAAATATCCAACACCGTCCTTTTCAACACGGTATTAGGCTGACCAACTGTTAGTGAAACCAAATATTAGTAGTGAATCGTATGAAATAGGGATACTTTGATAGCAAAACTTCATACATTTCAGTAAATCCTTTCTAACCAGCATGACAATCAAAACATAGTGACGTCACGGCTATGACGTCATAAATCAAGTGTTTGCTGATACATCTATCATTGGGCTAATACGATTGAACTGGTCCCCCCCCCCCAACTCTCTCACCCAATAATGGGCTCATACTCGGTGACGTATGATTTATAGTAGGCTTCGCTTCTTCGATAATATCTTTTTTTGGGGTTTCGTGCGCGAAGATATTAAATGAATACTCAAGCTTTACAGGCTTACTAGTTAGGGTGTTATTATTATGATGTAAGATTGTAATAATTATGTAAAAAAAAAGCAGCGTACGTCTAACTCGCTGAACTGATTCTAATGAAATTTGTAACAGAGATAAGAAAGAGCTTAGGAAAAGAGATACGATACTTATTTCTTTTGTTTATACCGCTACGGTGACAGACAAGCATACGGCTCACCAAATGTACTAGTAGACAGCGCAGCCTATGAACGATTGCAATCAGAGGCGCTGCCGATCCTGTAAAAACCTTGTAAGACCCCTTTTCAAAAAACCTCGGTAAACCGAGGCAGGGACATCATTACACATTCTCAGTTGCTTATACAGGATATGTGTGGATATCGGTGCGCGCACACGTCTGACGCAGCTCTGATATCTGGGATTCTTAATATTATATATTTCTTTACTTATGTATTTCAATTTGCGCAAAAATGTAAACAAACACATTTGATCCTATATATCTATAGTTACTTGCAATTGAGTATTCACCCTGATTATATTCTAGTATCCAGGAGTCATACAGTGTTCTTACAATCATTTCAACACCAATTAACTTCTTTATGATAGTTTATTTTCATCTAAAATACCTACTCAGGATAGTAAAAAATTCAATGATTTGTCATACTATATTTTTCTACTCATCTGTCTTCAACGATTGTGAACACATGACATGTTTACGTTATTGCCAGATCGGTCAGGATTGGACTATTTAAATGAATATGAAATACCAATTTGTCTCTTCAAATTAAAATAAATGTATACCTACCAAGTTGTCACATACACGTTTTTACAACAATAGCAACGACACCAATATTGTCTATCTACAATGTAGTTTAGAACTGTGAAGAATTGCTCGTAAAAGCGCTATACAATTCTTATTTGAATTACTTTGTAGTATTTCATATTGGAGATTCTCTTATATTGTTAGAGATATGAGAGAGACTATTGTGATCTCAGCTTGAATGTGTCATAACTTGATCTCAACTATTGTACTTATAAAAGTATATGGGTGATTGTATGAGGATTTTCTACCAGAGAAGCTAGTTCTAGAAAATGGTAATGTAAGAATGAGATAAGGTTCACGACGACGCGACGTTGGGGTCATAGATTTAGAAATAGGTAATACAAACTTTACATTGTACGATACACTTTGAAAACTTTCAAATGCAGAGGTATCTCTGTCTGCCTGTCTGTCTGTTACGTTTTCACGCCTAAACCGTTGAACCAATTTCGATAAATTTAGTATAAATAAAGTTTGAGTCCAAGGGAAGGACATAGGCTATTATTTTTCAACTGACTGTGCAAAAGGAGGTTAATGATTTTACGAGATAACGACTGCCACGCAGACTATCTCTGAAACTACCCACAATATCATTATTTGTACCTAGTTATTTTTGTCAGTCCTGTACAGTTGTTTTTATTTAAAACTGAGATTGTATTTTTCAAATTATTTTGGGATAATTTGTATTCAAATATTTTATTATAATTGGATACAAACTAAACAAATATACATTAAATGTCAAACTAAACAAATAAACATTAAATGTTTATTTGTTTAGTTTGTATCCAATTATAATAAAATATTTGAATACAAATTTTGTAAGCCGCATACAATAAGACACGAAATAATTATTGTCTTATTTCATTATTATTTTTGACTTTAACAAACACAGGTTAGTTCTATAGGTATTTTATTATTAAATTATTTTTTATGTTGTACCTAGCCATGAATGTTGATAGGGTTGGCTCGTGTAGGTTGCACCTATCTTATAAAATGTAATATGCCTCATATTATGCAAAAGCAACCATTTTCACAGAAAATATCATACAAATTGTGATATGAAAATTGAAATTTAAGTTTTAGCATAAGAATGAAACTCATAATTTTCGCCGCCAGCTCGAGTCACTTGCAAGCTGGACTTAGAAGTGTCACTTAAAACTGGTTTCCACCGGTTACAACTGCATCCAGGGTTGGCTCGAAAAGTTTTCCTTGTTTTACTCAAGGTAAAGCAGGTCTTATTCTGTGTATATTTTTTTAGGCTTTGAAAATTAAACGTCGACTTTAAAAGTAGTTGCTTCATACTTATTTTACTGCATTCAATTACCTACCAGTTTGCAAATTTTATACTTCTCTTTAGTTGACGAGCGAGGTACTGTGCTGCTCATTTCTTTTTCTATCTAATCGTCTAATTTTATACTATACTAGCTGATAGAGCTGGTGAAAGAATTAGACGGTCAAAAGTAGTGGCTCGGTGGTCTAACGGTTAGGTCGTCTGGTCCGGCTAACCAGAAGACGCAGGTTCGAGTCCTGCCTTGAGACCAAAATTTATCACATTAAATTTATACTAGCTGACCCGCGCAATTTCGTTTGCGTGATAAATGAAGAACCGCTTGACCGATTTCGTGCAAACTTCACATAAACCATCTACTAAATAGTCCGAACAAAGCCCAAACATTTGGTTTGGATAGGTGAGCCAGTTCTTGAGTTATAAAAGAAAAGTGGCATTGATTTTCATATAACATAGATTTGACATCTATTCTTTTATAGTTTTAATATCTTTAAGCGTGTATTCTTGTGCAAAGCCAAATCGTTGGATACTTTTAAACAGTTTAGTTCTTTTGCATCTGTATTTATTGTTGTATGTATGTATGTTGAAAACAGCATTTTTTCAGTGTTATATAAGTGGAACATCTCGTCTAGCGTCATATAAACAGTGATAGATGACTGTAGACATCATCCATCCTGTTCATGACAGCCCTGCACTCGACCACTTAGTAGTACTGCTCGTTGCCTGTTATAAAGTTTGTAGCGAACCAATCTTATATAATAAAATACTTGGTCCTGCCTTTGTATAATTTAAGGTGTAAATTACTCTACAAAGTTTGTCAACTAAGTTAGGGATAACTTTTGTAAACTTCACTTTATTTTCAGTTATCATTTGTACGTATTTACGGTTCTGTAATTTGGGATAATTGCCGAGTTCTACGAAGAATACCATAGGCAAAATAGTACTTGAATTTTTTTATGCCATTAAGGTGGGAAACAAGCATACAGCCTACCTGATGTACCGGTGGTCACCGCAGCCTATGGACGTTTGCAACACCAGAGGCGCTTCATTCGCGCTGCCAACCCTGTAAAAACCTTCTAAGAACCCTCTTGAAGAACCCCATACTGAAGGCGTTTGGGAAAACTGAGGCAGGGAGATCATTCCACAATCTAAGCGAGCGCTCCGGATGCAACGTGTGAGGATGAACACCCTGTCTGTGGCAAGCAGTTATTTATTTGTATGTCTGGGATATACGCAAAACTATCAAAGAGGTTTCATCCAAATAATATCCAAACAAGAAGTCTGATCTAAATATAGGAATCGCTATTTTTTTTTTTTTTTTTTTTTTTTTTTTATTTATTTAAGTAGGTACATACAATGATTTATATACAAGTTACTTGCCAAACTGCTGCACAGCCTGTTGGCAATACACGCATTACAATTTTAAGCTTTAGTTATACCTACACACATTACCATGTATTATCATGCATTAACATTTTTTCTTTTTTTTTTTTGTTTTTACTGTACATGGCACACAACTACATAATTGTGAGCCTTTCAAAGTTCAAAGAATATACATCTATATATGAATAAAATATACCTATACAATATCTATACTTACATAATATACACACAAAACACATACATATTATAAATTGAATGAATATAATAATATATAATTTGGTTATACATACTTACATAAATATATTGGTTCATCTGCCATTCTCTCACTAGTTTAACAATGTTTAGTTTCATTATATCTATTACACAATAAAATCTATAAATCACTGGAAGCTTTTTTTTAATTTGGATTTTAGTTGACCTTTACTTAGCATCTTTTCTGTACTTAAGTCTTTTATTTTATTAAAAATCTTTGGAACCAGGTATTTAGTGACTCTTTCTCCATAGTAATTGTTGGCTTTTGGTTGGACTAACCTGTTTTGTCTATGATGTCGCACAGCGTATCTCCTAGCTGTCTCTTTAAAGTCTATACTGTAATATTGTTCAAGAGCTATTTGATATTTAACTTTATTGTGCACTGTAAGCATTTTGCAAACAGCAAATAATTTTTCATATTCACCCCTACATGCACGTTTAGTTTTCTTATCTACTAAATACTTTAGCAAACGTATCTGTAATATTTTAATTTTATTTAGGTAAGTATCAAAGGTGCGTCCATAAACACTGAGTCCATAACCAATCAAAGACTCTGCAAGAGCATAGTATACAATGAACAATGTATGCCTGCTCAATATCCCATGTAATTGATAAAATTTGCCTAATATGCTTCTGAGCTTATTACATACATCTTCAACATGCAGTTTCCAGCTGAAATTACTGTCCACTATTAATCCTAAGTATTTATAACTGATAACAAATTCTAATTTAGAGCAGTTACAATTATTCCTCCCACTGTGCAAACATTCATATGTGTGTCCAATTATGCTTATATTATGTTTCACAAAATCTTTATATGACCTACAATGCGGCGAGTAAATATGCATACATACAACTATCCATACAACTATCATTATATCACAATCTTTACGCGACGAAACTCTCAGACATTAAATTACATAACACTTTGATAAAATGACTTGAATAGTGTCGACAGCCAAGCTCACTTGCGGAGCCCTGTTTATTCCAATATTTACTTGCCCCTTGACGAACAGTAACTTTATGGACCACTACACCATTAAACACACACCGCCTTATTTCCATAAACTAAGGCATATTAAACGCACCAAAACTATTTGTAATCGGAACTTTACTGCTACAGTAATAGAGTAGAAAATTAATCGTTTGATGTGGGTAATAGAATTTGCCAGTAATGTGAGTGGGTTGCAATAATTCTTCAATTAACTGAGACTCTAGGGTGATATGGTGTGTGGTACAAAGTTTAGGAATTCATGCAAATACTCTTGGGTATAAAAGGAACTATTACTATGTAGTAATCTATAATATCTTTGCATTTATATGTGAAACGTGTCCTTTTTTTGTCATAGATACCTACATTATGAAACCATGCCTTTTATAGTGAAATGACAATTTAGTCACTAAAATTTTCGTATTGGGTTTTAGTACCACCTTGTCCTTTCATCTGGATATTCGAAAAATCCGTGAGGCCAAACCGGTCAGGTTTATAATATTAATACTATGGAACAGTAAAAGTGTCGTTTTCAATATGCAGCAAGTTAGTGCCATCAATCAACAGTATAAATAATGAGACACTTCTAATGTTTTTATACTTACCCAAGTTGTAGAATTCATAATTATTTTTAGGTAATAACAGCGCATAGTTAGCAATAGTCATGGTTAAGATTATGTAGTTAGTCTACTCGTGACCACGGCTATTTTATTTACCTGTTGATTTCATCGCTATAAATTATGATCCCCTTTATACAGTTTTAAAGCATTAATTTCAAAAACTACCTACTTAGTTAATGCTTTCACAAAGGTACACTTCAAACCTCTGAGATACAAAAACAACTGTTTTTTTTAACTTAAGCACTTACACTTTAAGGTACACTTTTAATACGTCGCGAATTAAATCAAAGATGTACCACCAGTTCGCAACGCTCCGCTCATAACTTTAGACCACACACCATTCCATGTACGGTGACGCACAAATCAGTCGTGAGTGAGCCAGCAATACCCTCGCCTTAGTTCTGCCACCTGACACGATTACTTGTAAACAACGCTTAATTGCTTCTCTCACACGAAAGGGTGAAATTGTCATTCAAACGTTTTCATTAGCGCACGTCAGAAACTGAAAACGGCCTACTGCTTACATGACGGTATTGCTTGCCTTACATGCGCGGTTTTATGTTTTGTGTCAATGTTTCAATCACCTAAAACATTTACGTTCGGTTATCCAAAACTCAATTAGATAATTAAGTTATTCTTGATGAGAAATAATAAGCGAATAAGTACTAAAATCATAATAATGCTTCGTTAAGACTAAACATACTGTACAATAAAATTCTGTAAGTGTACATATAGCGCTTCACTCAATAATGAATTAAATTGAAGGTTTAGACCCAATAGCTTGTGAAAACTGAATTTGGGCTTAGGCACCACAGCAAGCTACTATCACTATACCTTGATTTCCTCTCAGTCAAAGTCAAAAAAGGGATTTTTTCTTTATCCTCTAGCGGCCCAAGGTCCCTTCTAATACCCTTATTAACTTATGTCATTACAGCCCAAACAAATATTATGAATTTCTTATTTACCGCCCAGGTCCTTTTTAAGGGACCAAAAACATTTCTATGATTTTTTTTTAAAACAACCGGCCTAGCAACTTTCTGATTGATTTATCAAACTTTTTAATCTATAACGAACTGAATCAACAAGGTTCCCGGCTTTAAGAATGAAGACAAAACTGTGATAAGCTAATTTCCATTAAGGCGTCATCACGTCTTAAAGGTAAGCAACAATTCAATCTTATTTTATTGTGGTTAAATTACATTTCTAATAATAAAATATACATGATTTTAAAGATATTGAAATACATTAACAAAGGAATTCATTATTTTCGTGGAATTTATAGCATTTATGATAATTTATTGGTAGAAAAGGAATAGTCCCTCTGAATTCCCCTCAGGACGTAGTTTGCGTGAAGTTTTATATTTTTAGTGCCTTGTAAGGGACCGCGGGCTTTAACAGAGTTTATTAACATTTATTTATATTGCTTTCAGCACCTAATATATGGATGTAGAATAGTTGCTGCATGACTTAGAAGGTCAGTGATGATAACGACCTGGAGTTTAAACCTTCATTAATTATGGGCATGTCTCCATTCACTAAGAATTCCAAATTTTCCCACGATACCCCCAGACTCATCAATAATGCGGCTTAGATGAGGTAGCGGTAGAGAAAGGGGCTAATGCTTGGGAAGTCGTCGTCGAAACGTCTCCAATAGTCATCGGCCTCCTCTTCATCGCCTATCGCAGTGGGGTCTCTAGTGATTAACATGATCTTAGAATAGTTATGGTTCAAAAGAAAATAATATAAAAAAATCAAATACATACATTTTGGTTTTATTTGACACGTTTCGAAGTCTTATATAATTTGAAAGTTGATGATATGCTATTTTTGTAAACTGAATATACGTTTATCTCCTTATCTACTCATATCTCTCCTACAAAACTTGATGATGTATGACTGCATTTCGGCCCAAAGTCCCTTTAAATGCACTTGTTTAATTGGTCAATTTAACTAGTTTAGGATCATTTTATAAAACTATTCTAGCCCCTGGTGACATTATAAGCCCATTAAAAGTGCCTTACCCCCATTAATTGACAAATTATTTTTGGGCGTTAATTGATAAATATTTTTAGTCCCTTAGAAAGGACTTGGGCCGTAATCGAGAAGTTCTAAAATTATGCGTGGGCCGCTAGAGGTTATAAAATGGAAATGGAAATTAGAAGACACAACACACGCAAATTTTGGTTTTCTAAAAATGAAGACTCTCGCTTACTATACGTACACGTTTCTTTGCATCGTATAGACTCCGAAACTACTAAACCGATTTGAATATTTTTTACACTGTTGGACAGTTACACTATCCCCGGTGGACAAAGGTGATATTTTATTCCCGTATTCCCACGGGAACGGATGAAACCACGTGACGTCCGATATCTATACTAATATTATAAAAAGGAAAGATTTGTTTTTTTGTTAGTTTGTTTGTTTGTTTGTTTGTTTGTAACGAATAGGCTCCGGAACTACTGGACCGATTTGAAAAATTCTTTCACTGTTGGAAAGTTACACTCTTTGCGGTGAACATAGGCTATATTTTATTCCCGTATTCCCACGGGAACGGTAACTACGCGGGTGAAACCACGTGACGTCCGCTAGTTTAAAAATAAAATGGAATGACCATTTAAGAACCTCTAGTAAAAACACGTGGGACATAACACTATAATTTGAAATGTAGGCGTATACTTTGTCTCTGCCTATAACTATATGTATGTATGTACTTATGTAAATACAATACAAAACCGTTAATCTTTTGTCAAATATTTCACAAAAATATTTCAACTAAAGGTACTGTAACCTAAGTATGACATAACCAAATAATTTCTCAACCCCAAATTACAACTTTTGCGTTTGAGGAAGTCGGAGACGTTCATTCAAATAAATTTAACACCAGTGCACGCTCGACGCCAAATTTGCTTACCATGCTCAAAAGATAAGTACAGTATCCTCTATAAAGAATCCTACATAACCGTGCAATCCCTCCACAATAATATAAAAGGGTTAAATTGTACAGCACAGTATAAATTATGCTGTGAAAAATACAAAGGAGAGCGTTGGCTAGAGACGTCTTATCTTAAGTGACACACTGTAAAAAAGGATTACGCAAATGCTTGGGAACTTGTTGGAACTGTAAAGTATTCAGAAATATATTGCTAGTGTTCGAAGAAATATAGTGCCAAATATATTTATCTTTGTCTTAGTCGTGGTTGGGTTGTTAGAAGTGATATAAACTCAAACAATTGTTATTGACTTGTTAACTAGTGAATTCCATAAGATTAAATTCAAGATTATCTATAAATGCAGAAATGAGTAGAATGTTGTTCAAAAAGTTTGTTCGCAGAATTCACCTTTCTCAAACATCACCATGCATATTGCAATCATCATGTAAAGGACGTTGAAAACGGCATTCATGGGACACCTTCTTCTTATTTTGTATTTTATCATACTACTAAGTTGACCAACGTGCAAACGGCCCACAGGACATGTTCAAAATGTGGTCAGCTGTCTATGGACATTAGCAACTTGCGCGCCGCTGATCCTGTTTTGAAGAACCCCACTAGCTTTAGACGTTCGGGAGAAACCGAGAAGAGGTAGAAAGAAGAAAAAAGATGAAAATATTCCACAATCTAAATGTACATGGCTAGAAAACCTTATAGGACCTTCCTTATTAGAGTGCCACGCACGCAAAAAGTGCGTTATGTTTCTTTAGAATGTTATGCTATCTTATCTAATAAACCCTAGATAACTTAAGAAACCTTTCCTTGGTAAACACCATCAGTGTAAATTTTGTAGCACCTAATTTGAAACAACCATTACCTCTTTTTTTGTACTGAATGAAAAAATTGTTTAAATTAGCTTCGAATTTAATTTTAAGAAGGTACGAGTATCATAAAAAAATATCTGATACCACATTACACGCAATGTTCAGAATATAAATAAGTCTCACAGTAATTACATTGCATTTGGACGTGAGCCAAGTAGGTTTATTGCAAATTACAGGCCAAACAACCATTAAATGCCCTTTTTTGGCAACAATGAGAGCAAAATATATGATAAGACAATTGAAGCCAGAATGTATTGTAACTGTGGAAACATTATAATATATTTCTCGTGTCCAGTGGTTTTTAAATTTAAATTTTTATCGAAAAAATTGATATCTAGTAGTGCGCTTCAACTTCGCCTGTGACTTTTCAATTTTAATTTCTTTATTTTGCTCAATAAAAGGTGTTATAACAAAGCAATAATAATAGCTGAATCACAAGTCACATTCCACCCTAAGGCGTGCAAATATGTTGTACTGGTCGGTATTACAATGACAATTTTATTATCTTACTTGCAAAGAACTATTTCGTCTTTGGCTGCATTCTAACGAATTTACCGCGGTGAGTTTTCTGAAGAACCTTTCTATTTAAACCTTCTTTTCGATCCTGAACAAGGCGCGCTGGGCAGGTATACTACTCTCACGCAGTGAAGAGAATCTTTACCAGAACTGATCGATTCAAAAGATCCTTTCTCAGTCGAACTATCAAATCAGCCTATAGCAGTCCACTCCAGGACGAAGGACTCTCCCAATTTACGCCACAACACACATTCCTGCGCCTTCCGTATCCAGTCCCAGCCGATAACCTTTTACAGATCGTCATCTGGCGTGTGGACGTCCTACCCTTCGTTTGCCAAGTCGCGGTCTCCACTTCAGAACTCGTTTGCTCCACGAAAGAAAGAAAATACATTTATTTAAGATATCCCATTCATCGGCCGTTGGTTGTTCTGCTGATGTGGCCGGCCCACTGCCACTCTGCGAACCATAAATTATGCTTTACGTTTTATCCAACTGTGTGTCCCCATTTATCTCAACTGTAGCACCGCCGCCGCCAGCGATGCTTTCTTGTGAAATAACATTTTTGATTGTCATCCCGTTCCATTCTTTTTAACCCTTTGGGTGCTATCTGGATGTAGATGTTTCTTACAAAAATGCTAAGTCTAGTGTTATGGCTGCGACTCTTATCGCTCTTGTAATAAAATCTAGCCATTGAATAGCTGTTTCCATTTGCGATTAATGCTTAAATCTGTTGTTTTAGTTTTTGATGTTAGCTAAATTGTTTGAACAAGGCTCTATCTATGGAAAATGCTGATACTAATATACTTAATAATTATATTAATGTCATAATTATTATTTCGTGGGTATTATTCTTATATTTGTAGTTATTTTTCAAATTTCGCTGTGTAATTTTATAATACTCTATGAATACAGCGAATTTAGAAATATAAATATTTCAGTACAGTGTAGAATAGTAATCGGTCGGTGTTCCATTGCTTTATTTCAACTTTTTTTTTTATTTATTACTTTTATAACTAAACTTTGATGTTTTTTTTGTTACAGGTAAAATATAATCGAGCAAATCAGCGGGACCGGTAATGAGACAGCACTGGTAATTAGATTAAATTCAAAAAATAAATGAAAAATCACTCACATGTACCGTTCCACAACTTTTATTTTAATTTTAAAATACCCGGTTTTACTTTACAGTATTCTCAAAGGTGCTTCCACTATATTCCTCAATTGAGAATGCAAGCAAACAACCCCGGGGTACAAGCTAACCCCACCAGCAAGTAGTGCACCCTCTGACCCATAGTCGTCTGTATACGACCATGTAATAAACCATGACCTGGTCATGGCGAAAAAAAAACTCGAAATAATGACAAGTGCCAATCCGTATGGCCAGTATGGTACAATAAGGTCAAAACCTTTCAAAAATTGATGCTTTGGGAAAGAGCTACGTCCAACAGCAGACTACCATAAGCTGATTCAATTGATTGATAGAGGTACTGTTTGCTATTTCAATTATATCAGATCAGTATCGTATCTGTAGCTCAATATCAATGCGTCAGCTACGATACCATTTGACGGATTCGTAGCTATTAAACCACGATTCCGATACAGTTCTGATACATTTAAAATTACAGATTTGGGCCCTTAAGGAATTTCGCCTGTTCAATAGATTGCTATCATTGTAACGTATGGTTCCTCCTGCAGCCATCTTAATATTTAGCGTGAAATAATCTCAACGTTTTACATTTCTATTCATAACTTTGACTGCCTCTGTGGCGCAATCGGTAGTGATACCGCCTGCGGCGCTGGAGGTCGTGGGTTCGATTCCCACCGGAGACAAATATTTGTGTGACCCATCAATGTTTGTCTCAAGAGTCTGGGTGTTTCTATGTATAATATGTATGTATTTAAAAGTATATAAGTATTAATATCCGCGGTCTGATACCCATAACACAAGCAGGTTATTCCTAGCTGGATTGCGCTGGCAACCCCAGCAGTGTAAACACTAGTTCCCAGGCTATGTGATACATAAAATTGAATAACATACCATAATAGTGCACAAATTTGCAAAGAAACCAGAAATAACTGCAGTACTTGATATCGGAATGGAACACAGCATATTTTTGCCGAAAAACTGAGACGAGTGAGTAAACTACATTCAATTTAACTTCACGTATCAACGAAAACACCGTTGCTGCAATTTGAAAACTACTTTCACTGTTTACTCTCACTTTCAACTTCAACAAAAGTTTTTAAACTCTGCTTTTGTTTTGCAAAACCCTCCATCTATGCTAATTCACATTGACAGCTGTGACCTGACACTTGACAGACAGCGTCAAGACATCCGATATAGGTGCGTTTAGTTGTCGCATACTAAATATCTAAGGGTGCGTTCAGAAAATTATAAGGATAAGAAATTGGTTTCAGTACTGTAAAGGATACTGTTGATACTTGTGGGACCTGCGACTACGGCTTATTATAATTATACTGTAAGTTACTTTAACATCGAGTTTATAAGAAGTAAAGAACAAAATAGTAAGGCTGTTTCAATATAAATCGAAATGTCTAAGATTCAACGTACTCCTCCCTGCAAATCATCAGGTAACCTGAATCAGACCCAATCTGAGCCTGATATCAACTCGGCGTTAGCCGCCGTCAGTGAATGCGTTGGTACTACTAGAACTAAGCGTAGACGTAATGAAGTTTCTCCGCAAAAGGGATCAACATCTATGCAGGACTCGCCTGTTTCCCTGATGCTGTCTGAACAAATGGCTGTCATGTCGCAATTGGTATCTGATATTGCCGACATTAAAAAACAAAATAATCAGATACAGGCGATGAACGTTGAAATTCGTAGGTCGAATGAAGAGATTGTTCAATCTATGGGCTTCATAAACAAGCAATTTGAGGAATTAAAAATAGAGGTCGAGATTTTAAGGAAAGAACGTAAGGAGCAATCCGTATATATAGAAAGCTTGGAAAGGAAGATAATAGACTTACAATTAAAATCGAGACCTTCGAGCACGGAAATTAGAAATATCCCACAACAGATAACTGAGACTGATAACTGCCTTAAGAAAACGGTATGCAACATCGGTAAAGCTGTTGGATTACATATAGTAGAAACCGACCTAAGAGATACCTACCGCTTGCCCGGAAAGTTAAATAATTCTTCTTCTTCTCGCCCAATAATCGCTGAATTTAAGAACGTGCAAATGTAACAATCCTTATTACTGGCTGCCAAAAATTACAACAAGGATAAAGCGCCAAATGATAAACTAAATACCGAGCTTATTGGTCTGCAATGCACGCGACAGCCGATTTACATAGTTGAACAATTACCTCCAAGTCAAAAAAAAATGTTTTATCAAGCCCGTGAATTTGCCAAACACAACTCATACAGATTTTGCTGGATTTCCAATGGCAATATCTTTCTACGTAAACAAGAGGGTGAGAAACAAATAAAAATTACTTCTGAAAATTGCCTACGTAACCTGGAAGCAAATCAAAAATGACTATTTGAATATATGTGTGATTGGTGCCTTGCTATAAATTTAAGATTACACTTATTTGGTCTATCCGGCAACATAATTAAACTCACACATACCGTTAAAACTCTCTATACACTATTTTACTCATGTCAAACATTCTTATTCCTACAAAGTATAAACAAAACTGGCACTAAACCCAGAATATATCCCTTACACACACAGAAATCTTCACATACCACAAACCGTCAACTTCACTACAAAATAACATACACTCTTCCTTCAAATACCTTCAACACAATAACAGTTCACTGTTTGCATAAAATAGTTTGCTTGTTTTCTATCTACACCAATGGCTAACATTAATTGTATTAATGGTGACTTGGACACTTCGCTGGGAAATAGCTATGAATGTCGTCCCGAAGATTGCCCTTCCATTCTCCCGAGCTCGGGAAACAATCTCAATGTCATACACATGAACATTCGCAGCATTGGGAGAAATTTTGATGAATTTCAATTATTATTAGCTAATACAAAAATTCACTATGATCTCATTATTCTCACCGAATGCTGGCTGAGTGTGGTTGACACTTTACCGACTATGAATGGTTATCAACCCTACTCTACAAACGTCAATTCAAACCAGAACGATGGTATCGTCTTTTACATAAGATCAGAGATGCAGCATAGGGTGTGGGAGCCAGTCTTTAGGGATGGAAATTGCCTTGTGTGCGAGGTGAGCAATCAGATAGCTGTATTAGCTATATATCGCTCCCCCTCATACAAAACTAATGATAATCATACAAATTTCCTGAAAAGCCTGGAACTTACCTATCAACAGTTGACGGCGTTCCCTAACATCACACTACTTGGAGACCTGAATATAGACATAACGCAAGAAGAAAGAAACAACCATTCTTTAGACTACCTATTGCTGGGCGCTTCACATGGTCTGCTGCCTACCCATACTTTCCCTACTAGACTTTCCAAATGCTATGATCACGTATTTCTGAAATCGAGTCTAACATCCACTACCTTGGTTCTGGAAGCAAAAATAACTGACCACAAACCTGTCGTGTTGGTGATTGAAAATATTAAAATGAAAAATAAACCTCCGTCCTACACTTATTCAATAAACTTTGAAGCGGTTAGGTCTGACCTGCAAAATACGGATTTTTCGGGTGTCTACTTAATGGAATGCGCCGATACTGCAATGGATGGGTTCATTGAGTTGGTGAGATCCGTTATCGCTAGGCATAAAACTAAAAAACAAACACCTCGCCTATATAGACCAATTAAACCTTGGATTACACCCGGCATATTAAGATGTATCAGAAACCGTGATAGGATGCACAAAAAATCTAAAAAAGCACCGGAAAATTTAATCCTAAAAATTACATATACTCGATACCGAAATTTCTGTAACGACCTTATACGTAAATTAAAAAACAGTTACGAGAGGAACGAACTTGAAAAATCGAAAAATAACCCAAAGGCCCTGTGGAAAACCATCAAACAGATAATTAATATACAAAAGCCACATAATAGTCCGTCGGCGTTACTTGGGATCCGCGATAGTCCCCAGGCTTCGGTAAACGAAATCTGTTACACCTTTACTAATGTTGGAAGAAAATTGGCCGGGAAAATAAGTTCTCAATCCCCCACCGTTCCTTGCTCTTCTGTAACAAGAGACCGTTTTCATCATTCTCCAGCCAATTCCCTAACCATCCTGGAAACCGACGCGGCTGAGGTAGAATCCCTTATCCTACAGCTGCGCCAAGACTGCGCCATTGGTTGGGACGAAATCACGCCTGGTATATTAAAGGATTCTCGTCAAGTATTAGCACCTCCTCTGTCTTACATTTTTAACCTCTGCCTTCGAACTGGTGTGTTTCCGGCTGCCCTAAAGAGGGCTATAATATTTCCTGTTCATAAGGGAGGGAACAGGGACAGTGTAGATAATTATAGGCCAATTTCTGTCCTATCATCAATCTCCAAGCTGCTTGAAAGAATCCTTAATAAAAACCTCAGAGTATTCTTGGACAAATATCATATTATAGCTCAAAATCAATATGGGTTTCGCCCTGGTGTTTCTACTGAAGATGCAGTTTTAGCACTTACCCAACTGGTAGCTAGACACCTGGATGAGCAGAGTAAATGTTTGGGGATATTCTTGGATCTCTCGAAGGCATTCGACACGGTCTCTGTCCCTCTTCTCATCTCAAAGCTGGAACTACTCGGAGTACGCGGATTACCTCTGGACATCTTTAAGGACTACTTAAGAAATCGCACACAAGTCGTTAGAGTAGACTCCTATGTTAGTGACACTGAAGTCGTAACCTTTGGCATCCCTCAGGGCAGTATTCTGGGGCCCACTTTATTCCAAATTTACGTTAACGGTTTATGTTTGATCAACCTGCCGGAAAGTTGCAAAATATTTGCTTATGCTGACGACACGGCCATAGTTGTTCATGGGACTACCTGGGAGAATGTGAAACTCGACGCGGAATTGGCTCTGGTCAGTGTCATCAAATGGCTTAATTCAAACCTATTGACTGTAAATGTAAAAAAAACAGCGTATATACCTTTCTCCATCCGACCTAACTCTGCTCCACCCGATTCCTTTCAAATAAATGCTCACTCTTGTCTCGACCGGCAGCTCTGCGGTGACTGTCCCGTGCTTCTCAAAACGGACTGCGTAAAATATCTGGGAGTTCAAATAGACTGTGGCTTAAGGTGGGATAGACACGCTGATACACTTGTTACTAGGACGATGCGTCTCATACACGTTTTCAAACTCCTCAGGAGATCGGCAGAGTTTGATACGTTGAAACTGGTTTATTACGCACTTTGTCAATCGGTGTTAGGATATTGCATTGGTGTTTGGGGTGGGGCGGCAAAGTCATGCTTGCTGAGAGTGGAGAGAGCACAACGGGCTATTTTAAAGGTGATGACAAGGAAGCATTTTAAGTACCCAACAGCACAATTGTACAATGATTGCAAGGTACTCTCGGTCCGCCAGCTTTACATTTTGCAGTCAACCCTGAATTACCACAGCACTTTGCCTCCATTGATCCACACAAAACGCAGAGTCACTCTTCCTACTGTTCGCCACAGAACCTCCTTCGCAAAGCGCCAGTTCTACGTATTAAGTCCTTTCCTCTATAAAACCCTTAACCAACATTTGAATATTATTAACTTACACAAATATCCGGTTAAACAACGATTGACTGAGTGGTTACTGCTTCAGGACTATTCATCTACAGAATCTCTATTACAGTTTCTAAAATAACACACACACCACACACACACACACACACACACACACACACACACACACACACACACACACACACACACACACACACACACATCTACAATACTAAATTTTATTTTAAATTGTATATTGTTTTATATTTTTAATTGAATTTTATCATAGATTTAATTTTTATTTTAAATTGTATATTATTTTCAATTTTTATTTATTTAAATTATGTTATTGATTTAATTTTATTTTAAATTGTATTTTATTTTGTTTTCAATTTATTTTATTTTATTTGAAATTTTATGTTTTAAACGGGTACTTAACTGTGTAAACAGACCAAGAGCAGTCTTACATGAGTCTTACATGAGAAGTTAAATACCGCCTCGCTGGCCAATAATGAGAAAGAAGAAAATGTATAATGTATAACAAAACCGCAATCGAAAACTGACCCTTAAGACACAGGCTTCGCCTAGTTTAAGGAGCAGGGTTCACTTACTTTACTAGATAAAATAATTTGCTATGAATTATCTGCCACATGTTGGTAATACTTTTATATGTACCTACTATTGTTACGTATCTGATGATAATCTGTTACCACTATTGTAATATTTCCTTTTTGTTAATAAAAAATCTTATCTTATCTTATCTTAGCTTACTGTGGGATCAGATAGCGTTGTGTGAGATGTCCGTGAATATTTATTTATTATTTATTATTATCATAACTTAACCTTACACAATTATTATAAAAAGCTTCTATTCAGACTATCCAACAAAAGGCTTGCTCTAAAAGCTAACGTACATTTTTTCTAGATGAGTTTAGAGTACCTCTCCGTAATGCACCTCTCATATTTGCATCGCGGAGTTCAGTTACGACACAGACAATACAAGGGCTCCAGACTCACCATCACACCACCCTGTCACACTAGTGTGGTGGTTAGGAAGCTAATAGACTATGCTACTGGGGTTACACAATCACTGATGTCTGTATAACGCTTAATGAACTTTTAGCTTGATCTAAATCTGATAAATGACCAGTGAGGTCTAACGATCTTCTTAACTAAAAATGCTCGAAAACAAAAACATGATAACTATAAAATTTTCTATAGCTATTTTGTTGTTGAAAATACATCGATTTCGTGAAATTTTAAGCTGGATCTCATGACTTTTAAATTAGTAATTAGTAGTCAAATGTTCATTTACTCGACCCATTTTTTCCAAATGGTATTATACCTACTTAGTTCTTTAAATTATTTAATTTCGTTAAAAACGCCCAAAAATCGCATTTCCCTCTTTCTTGCACACTATAATGTAGCTCATCTATCTTCTTTCAAACGATTAGCGTGATACGGACTCTTAAGTACTAAGACTGCCATACTGTCTGACTCGCCTCTTTATTTACGTATCTTTATCTCTCTCTGTCATCGAATCAGGCATAATATTAACGACATACGATTGCGATTGTCAAAGCGTGAACTTGAAGAAGTCAATAGTAACTAGTCAAACTCCCCGGACCCCACCAATATTTAGCGATTACGTTCTCATAGTGAAGTTTGTAAAACGTTGTCTTTTAGGTTGTATGGTCTGTGGTTACGAAGTAGGCTGTAAGTAGGCTTTCAGGCGAGCTGAGGTCAACGGTAGCGGTCTTATAGCGAGATCTGATGAGTGCTGTTTCTTGTAAAATGTCTCGATATTGAAGTCAGATACGTTTTTGTTTTCAATATAAGATTTTATTGGTAACTAGCGGACGTCACGAGGTTTTACCCTATAGTTCCCATTCCGGTGGCCATACAGGATAAAAAATAGCCTTTATTAATCGGGGATAGCGTAGCTTTCCAACAGTAAAAGAATTTTTTTTTTTCGGAACCTATTCAATTGAAACAAACAAATGATTGAAGGTAAGGATAAAAGACGTTTTGGGAAGTCAATTTCAGAAGTTGACGTTTTGGGAAGTTGACGTTTTGGCACAGTTGACGTTATGAACCTAAAGGATTTATAATATCTTTATATAAAATATAATGTAGGGATTTAAATATTTTTATTAATTATTAAAATTATCTCTCACAGCTAAATAAAATGAAATTGTTTCAGCAATTATGTTTTTATGATACCTAGAAAGAACCTGGCTTTTATAACACTTTGACCACAAATACTTAAAACATTTTATAGTAGGTATCATCTTTGTCATAAGAGCTATATTTGCGTACGAGTAAAAGAGATGTAAAAATGTCTCTTACTCTAAATTTAGACATTGTTGTATCGAAGCAAACTATTGTCTAAATAGTATATTTAAACGTCACCAAAATTAAACCAGAGATGAAATAAATTATTCTAAGCAATCAATATCTCCATAATTACAGTAAAATACGTCAGCACACAATTCTGATGTCAAGCCTTAATGGAAGGTGGCGTGATGAGGTGACAACCAATTATTGACACCGGTACCTATTATTGTATGCCTTGCCAATTAGTAAAGGGATTGGTTCGATAATTATGTTTAAATTCATCTTATTCCTAATCCTACTAATATTACAAATGTTAAAGTTTGTGAAGATGTTTGGATGTTTAGATGTTTGGATGTTTGTTACTTAATTACGCTCTAACGACTGAACATTGGTACAGAGGGCTGAAATTTGGTACAGAGATAGCTTGTAGTCTGGAATAACACATAGACTTTTTATCCTGGGAATATGCTCGCACGGGAAGCAGGAACGGGTACCGAATTTCATGCGGGCGAAGCGGCGAGTATCATCTAGTAATATTATACTTAAATGTGAAAGTAACTCTGTCTGTCTGTCTGTTTCGTTTTCACGCCTAAACCTCTGACCCATTTTTGATGATAGTTTGAGTCCAAGGGAAGGGCATAGGCTACTTTTTTACTGACTGCGCAAAAGGAAGGTAATAATTTTACGCTATAACGACTTGTACGCGGACGAAGTCGCGGGGAACACCTAGTTGATTAAATTACGAATGAGGGTAATTTTGCTGACAGATTTGAGGATTCCCAAAACAATCAATACCTGGGAACTTCAAATTCACAATCATTTCCTGAACCAGATTTCTCAAATATCTATTAATTGCTAAACCTAGCTAGTAAGTTTGCGTTACATTGCTGGCCCGCTCCTATTCGTTGTAGCGTAATGTTATATAGCACAAAACTTTCCTCAATAATGACTACGAAGTTGTTAAAGAAGTTGATATCCAACAGTAGTTCCTGAGATCCTAGTTTATAAGGTTCGAGTTTTATAAACGTTATAAACGTTCATAAACTTGGGAGATTGACAAGCATAGAATCTATATTGTTGAAAAAAATGAGCAGAGATTTATTTGATCAATTTATAAAACAAAATAATTGAACCAGATACGATCTCGTTACGATACAGCGGCGTTCCAAATAATATATTTAATGAAAAGCCTCACTTTGATTACGCTTTGATAAAAAGCTAATTTATTTTTGTTTGATACGATCTGTACGTGTTCAATCACAATAATACTAAAAAAGGGCATTATAACGAATTATTATTATTTATTTTATTGCTCTTTTAAGTAGCGATTTAAAAATAATTTATTATTACGGAGATTTTGTCACAGCTAGGTAATTGTTGGCAGGCATAACAGAGCCACACTTCATGAATTCTATAGTTGGTACCACGGACGGTATATGACGGCAGCCTGACGTGAGGTAATCACGCACGCCCCCCTTTAGAAGCGGGATCACACCCGAAACCCCCCAAAGACGCCGAATAGCACCCGAACCACACTCTAGGCGAGGCCGCAGTGGTAGCCGTAGGTCTGTTCGGAGTCCTGGGACATACTTCCGAGGGTTTACCAGGGCTCCCAACTATAAGCTGTTGGGCGTTACTTGAGGTTTTTCAGTCGGTAGGAGTAGGGCATAGCATCCATGATGGATTTTCCCTCAATTTAAAAAAAAAGGTACCACGTTATAGGTTGTGCCCATATTAACCGGGACAAAATGATCAGACACACACTACGACTTCATTCTGTTAAAGCCCTGGGGTGATCCTTCCCAGGGTGTATCCGGGACTCCCAGCCGTAGGCAGGTGGCAGGGCACTGTGTGGTTTTAGTCGCTAGAAGTCCGACATAGCATCAATGAGGATTTCCATATGAAAGAAAAACCTTTTGTTAAAAGTTTACATGCCGAGTTATGGCAAAAGAGATACTAATCGGAAATTATTAAATATTAACTACTTTTTGATGCTCGCGGCTTCGCCCGCGTGAAATTCGGTACCCGTTCCCGCTTCCCGTGGGAACATATTCCCGGGATGAATAGTAGCCTATGTGTTATTTCAGGCTATAAGCAATATCAGTTCCGAATTTCAATTCAATCCGTTCAACCGATAGAGCGTGCTTGAGTAACAAACATCCAAATATCCAAACATCTTCACAAACTTTCACATTTATAATATTAGTAGGAAGAAGGATGAAAAGTACTTTTGACTATCTTAGTTTACTTCTACTTATTTTAAATTCTACTAGGAGTACTTCTCAAATATTTTTAGGGTTCCGTACACAAAGAGCAAAAACGGGACTCTATTGATAGGACTTCGCTATCCGTCTGTTTGTTTGTTACAGTGTTGTATCTCACGAACGGAGATAGCTAGAAAACTGAAATGTTCAAAGATTATGTGTTTCTGTTGCCGCTATAACAAAAAATACTAAAAACATAAAAATACTTTTGATTTTAGGTTGGCCCCTATACAATCAACATACCTAATTTGTTTTCCTTTACTGACCTGTACTAGGCAGGTTTTTTAATAAACTTAACACTATTTCAATTCAAACTTGACCCAAATCGTCTGTACTTACTCGTAGCTAACATATTCAAGGAATCATGGAACGTCCACAGAGCTCTAAAATACTCTAAGTATGCTCTCAACGGTACGAAATGAAGCCACGTCCCGCTGTCAGTCGCACTGCACTCGGAAAAACCGAGAGAAATAGCGTTGCGATTGAGACGGGGCTTTTAAACTAGCGGAATTTCACTTATCTAAATCCGTCTATGTCTTACCTCCACTAGAAAAATGAAAGTAAAAAATATTGAAAAAGTTTTGACCAAAGATCTTCTTGGACTTCCTATGGAACTGATTCTAGGTCTATACATAACTTGCTGGGACCATCTTAATAATCTAATTGATTTCTGTTTTCGTTACGTCATCCCATGGGATCAGGAGTACTACCTACATAACGTATGTGTTATAAAATTGGATACTATTATTTTTTTATGTATCAAATCTCCGATAGTTCCGTATCGCCACCAAAGAGTGATTGAATAACAAATTTGAAAACATTTTTTAGGATGTCAATTTCCGTCAAGGTGGTATAAATTTTCGTATTTTGCATTTTACCTAAACAAATTTTTGGTAGCCTTTTTTTTGCTCACGGTATTTTTTTCCGGGGAAAATTTAGGCTAAAGGAAAATTAATGTATTTAGCAATCAATTTGTAAAGTAGAACAACCTTATATTTTAGCTAAATTGGGTCAGATGCTGTATACAAAATGAAACAAATTTTAAACTAGCATTTTCAATTTCATGGCCCAACATTGAAACGTCGACTGGTAATTTTGACAAAGAAATCAAAAGCTTGTTTTAGTTCTTGCAAAGAGGGTTACAAATGTTTGTTAAATTGTTTTTAAGGGTTTACTGTAGGGTTAAAGTAGGTTATTGTGTTTCTTGATTATTTTTATGGTACACGTGAACTTTCAAGTGTTATTTTATTTCTTAGTCACTATGCTAAAATAAGTTCCGAGTTTCGGGTAAAACAATGACTGTAGATGAAGTTTAATTTGAACAAAATTTTATTGTGATCGGTGTATTTATATATTCTACTGTGCGTATGTCTGTAACCAAACTCCACCTAAACGGCTGAACAACTTAGTTTTTTTTTGTGTTGCTAGTGACTTCAAGAATGTTTTAGATTTGCAATAAAACCTGGTAGATGCTGCACTGATCCGAACAAGAACTGCCAAGTTAGGAAGTAAATTGAAGGATTTTATTGTTTTGTAGAGGCTCTACGTCGTAGATCAGCTACGAGCTACATTGTAGATGTTATTTTTTACTTACCGTTAGTTTAAAACAGCATTTGCATTTCGTATAAAACTAAAATGTATAAATGATTGAAAAAATAAAAAAGAGTACTGTGTTTAATAACTATCGATAAGCAACTAGGCAGAAGTAATCAAAATGTGTTTAGTACAAGGTTGCTTAAAACACTTTTATCCCCGTCCCACAAAACGTTACGGTTTTTTTTAATTTGTTAAGTATGTGTTTTTGAGACGTTCTTATCCCTGATAAAATTGAAATGCAACACGAAATACAACACGAAAGGCACCAGCTTTCAAATACAAAAAGAATCATCAAGGTCTCTAAATAAACACTTCTAAACACTGTCACAACTTACTTTTGTAGTAGGGTTTTTTTAACGAGAGGAAAACCAAATAGTGTATTTTAAAGTCAAATATCAATACGCACCATAGAGCAACGCGAACTGTCTAAGGGGAGACGGCATAGAACGATTGCTCGGTACAAATTTGTCTGTCATATTTTGCGGGTGGCGGGGGGAAAGCTTCCTCACTCACACTTTCTTAGACTCGCACTACAATAGCAATCGACTGTCAATACGAAGCCTATATATATACACTTTAAACAATACACTCATAAATTTCACACACACATGATACATTTTGTGTCATATCACCCCAAGTCGCTCAACCAATCCATGTATTGATGTGACGTCCGGTAAAGTTGCTAAACAAATCTGAATACTATATAGACGTTTAAATAGGTGTAAATAACAATAACTTGTTATAAAATTACTTACTTACACAAGATAATGCCATTTTTCTTCAGATTTCTTTAATCACATTTCTTTTTGTATTAATATCTAATTATTTCATCATTTTTATAAAATGACAATTCAACCGCTCACGCTGTCAACTAGACTTAGTCTAGTGAAAGAAACTTCAAAAAACAGTTTTTATGTAAGTGGGCACTTTTAGTCGTCAAAATGTCAAATTATTGCCAGAGGGGGTTTGTCAGCTTTGGCCTGTCCCTCTGTAAAGGCGCGCGATGCTCTGTGATACGCACTAACTCAATCAAGCTCATCTAGCAACACCTAACTATATCGTTGTGTTACCTAAGCTGCGTATTCAAGCTGCTTTATTAAATTTCGAACACTTTCTGCATTGAAACTTTCAACAGATTAATATGCTTGTAACGAACTTTCCCAAAAGCTCGCTGTATTGAAGTCTGACGTAAACAGAGTTAGGAGATGTAAGCACTGCTTATTATCTTTGGGAATGTAGTTATAAGTTTCTGTTTGTAATATTTAAGGTAATTTTAGGTATCGTACCTACGCAGGCATATACATAGTTGTTTGAATCGCTTGTGGGGCTGCACATCCAAGTGTTCTGTATTCTTTTTTTTTATTTGTGAACAATCTCACACAACACCATCTAGCCCAAATTATATTCCCATAGCATAAGCTAATATAAGCTTAGCTAGATGACTGATAGACATACTTATATATTTGTAAATACATACATATTATACTTAGAAAACTCCGAAGCAAATATTTGTGGATCACACAAACATTTGGACTGACCCGGGAATCGAACCCAGGACCTCAAACATGTTGCGTCAAGTAGGCGCAGGCGGTTATGTACACTACCGACTGCGCCACAGAGGCAGTCAAAGATCACCACCAGATCACCAGATTCAAAGAGACCTTTTTTGAAGCGCTCGTGGTCGAGTGTTTCCGTGCTTCGAAGACATGATAAGCCGTTGCTTCTGGTGGTCAGTAACTGCCAGTCCAGTCAAGTTATATGCTTTAATGGCATCTTGAAAATGTTCAATAATGTGGGTCGTCACATCCTGCGCCTGGGTTGGCTTGGTAGCTGGTATGTAGTGCCACTGATATTGCAAACGTTTCGGCGGGCCTTAAGATTGTCTATCACATTAGTATAAAAAAATACATATTAGATCGCGTACAAGTGTGTACGTTTTGGCTTAAATTCTACGTTTTTTTAATTTAAATTTAAATTGAAACACTATTTTTAACAGTAGAACGTTGTAAACTGCACTGTTACAAAGAACGATAGCGTCCACTTACATACATTAGTCGGGTCGATGCCTGCTGATGCATATGCAAGTGCCTTCACTACGACCTGCTGCTACGAGCATAGAGCCACACGACCAGTATGAGTGGAGTAGATATAGCCTGTTTGCTTTATACATATCTGTGTGTCACATAAAGCAACGCGACCAGTACAAGAGGAATAGACATAGCATGTTTGCTCTTTATATATCTGTGTGTCACATAGAGAAACGCGACCAATAAAAGGGGAGTAGATATAGCATGTTTGCTCTTTATATATCTGTGTGTCATATAGAGAAACGCGACCAATAAAAGGGGAGTAGATATAGCATGTTTGCTCTTTATACAGGGTGGAATTTAAAGACGGTAGTTGGAGGTAAAGTACCCTTAATATTGATAATGGCAAGTTTTGCTGAAAGGAAACATTCCTTTATTTTCAAAAGTAAGTAAAACTGCATTTAAAGATTTTTGAAAAATCACTTGCTTGAGCCGGGAATCGAACCTAGGAGATGTGAAAAAAAAAACATTCTGTATTTTATGATACCATCCGAAAGAGTCTTTAATAAGGAACAATTTCTTTTAAACAACATAGTATCCTAAATCAAAGGAAAACCTAGTAAAATATGTTCTTATTTTAAAGGTAACATTATCAGAAGAAAAATAAAACATTCTTATTGAGATCCTTCTCCTTTTTTTAAAGTTGGTTAAAAAATGTCCTAGTATCTGTTAATGGGAATATTCGTTCTGGTCATTTAACTAACCAACTTCAGAAAAAAATAGGAGTTTCTCAAATACGATTTTTTTTCTTCAGATAGTGAGTAAGCTTTACAATAAAAACATATTTTACTTGATCTTCCTTTATATTAAGATACTATGTTGTTTAAAAGAAATTGTTCCTTATTAAAGACTGGGGCGGTTGGTATCGTAAAATACAAAATGTTTTTTTTTCACATCTCCCATGTTCGATTCCTGGCTCAAGCAGGTGATTTTTCAAAAATCTTTGAACGCAGTTTTACTTACTTTTGAAAATAAAGGAATGTTTCCTTTCAGCAAAACTTGCCATTATCAATATTAAGGGTACTTTACCTCCAACTACCGTCTTTAAATTCCACCCTGTATATCTGTGTGTCACATAGAGCAACGCGACCAGTACAAGGGGAGTAGACAAAACATGTATGGTCTATACATTATGTTATATGTGTGTCACAAAGATCAATGCGACCAGTAGAGGGGAGTAGATATAGCATGTTTGCTCTATACATATATCTGCGTGTCACATAGAAAAACGCGACCAGTACAAGGGGAGTAGACATGGCATGTATTCTCTGTACATATAATTATGTGTGTTTCATAAAGCAACGCGACCAGTTAAGAAGAGTAGACATATCGTGCTTGCTCTATACGTATCTGTCTGTCATAATTATGTTGCGGGGTAAAATCGTACTCATATATGCGCCACTACAAAAGTAATCAGCTGTCACTTTGGACCTTACACAAAACAATTAAAACAATACATTTATAATTTCAAAAACACATGTAATATTTTGATTCATCATTTTGGAGTATGTATTGACAAAGCAAATGTCTCCCCTCAGCGATGGCGCTTCACCTCCCGACCAAAGTCATAGGTCATGTTGCTCTATGATATCACTTTGCCCAAGTGCTGCTCCGAGCCATTTTAATACTTTAGACAATGCAGCTCCTTTGGGAGAACACCTTCATGGAAATAGCTTCGAAGCCTTTGAACGTAGGCGACTGAAATCGCACATCGTTTTGTTCTCAAAAATAATGTTAAGTAGGTATATCTTTCGTGAAGTGAGCAAATTGTGTTGTAGAATTTTCAATCCTTCCTAAATTCGTTAACCTCCATAAATGGAAACTATTCATAACTCTTCTTTCTCTCTGATTTTTATTCAGAAGAGTTATAATTAAAGAACTCAAAAATATTTACTCTCAACTAAACTTTCATGTATTCACACTAGAAATCTCAACGGGCCCATATTTGTTTAAGTTAACGACTTCAGTAACTGCCTACCCTTGAAACACAAACGTAGCGTGATAATACCAACACACTATCTATCATCACGTGTGTTTTTAGGACTATGTTTATTTTGACTTTATTTTCATGTAAAGTGGAATTAAAAGTAAATATTGTATTATAATTAAAGTTTACTTAAACCGTGTTTCGTACTCGTTGGTGAAATCAACTGGGAATAATCGAAATAACATTGTAAACTTAATAAAACGTTCGTTACTGTACTATTATTGTAAAATATTATTTTGTTAATTATTTCATTTAAAATACTAAACCATAGCTATAAAATACGCGAAATAACAATCTGAATATTTACAGGCTGATTATAAACAAAAGTCAGACTAAAAGGATAGGTAATAATTAACTACATTAAAAAAAATAAAACAATTATTATGCTACACCATAATATTGTAAAATATCGGTCAAGGGGAATTAAAACCAGCGTCTTTTTCCAAAAAGAGGGAATTCCTCTATACGACATAACTGTTTCAAACCTCCTTAAATTCCCGCTTTTGAGAAAGTTTTTGAACAAGTCTTAGTTTCCAATCCTTTACAGCAACTTCTCTTTTTTTATATCATTCCAATTTTCGCTACATACCACCAAAATTCCTTACACAATGCTTGTCAGAACAGTTATAAATTTTAATGCACATTAGACAAGTAAAATCCCTGTACTTAGGTACAATTGTTGTAGATCCATGTACAATAGTACACTTCTACAATGACTTATGAAATGTAACAATAGACACGATCGTGTTGCTATGAAATCTCGGCTGTAGGTAGTGTGAGCATGATTCTGTGATTTTATATGGACAGTCCTACGATAATCGATGTAATTTAAGCAAAAAACTGAAAATACATTTATTTTACATAAAACTCTACTTATGCACTTGTAAAATGTCAAGTATATAAAACAAAGATTTCACAACGCGGCCCGCCTGAGTATAACTAGCAAGAAACTCGGTGCGCTATTATTTCTTTTTATAGGTTCCCTGTGGCATTTAAACGTTACGTTTCAAGCTCTAGATTTTCTTTCATTCATTTTTTTGTCAAGCCGCTATAAGTTATCTACCAAGCCAATATAAGTTATCTATCTATCAAAAAAATAATGATAAATAATCTTAGAAGGTACCTATTCCGAGGACTTACCCGGGGCTCCGAGCCATAGGCAGTTGCAGTGCACCGTGTTTTAGTTAGGTGTTGGGTTCTAGCCGACATAACATGCAGAATGGATTTTGACAGATAAAAATAGTATGTTTCTAACTTCAAAACACCTCTACGAATTATCTAATCAAGTAATTATTTTAAAAATATCTACAAGACTAAACTTTATCCAATTAAACGTTGCAGTGTGGTCCACATACTCGTGAAGTCGCGTCACGCGCTAACATGCTACGTGTCTCGTATACTCGACGAAAATGATGGTCACACTGCCATTATATCGTAGGGAATTTTTGTAATAAATGATGTAGACGAAAAATTATTTTTTGCTAAATATTTCTGTACCATCTGTTAAAAATAATCAACTAAATCAAAAATAAATAATAATAATAAAAATAATAATGTTAAAAATAATCAACTAAATCAAAAATAAACTAAATTAAAAATAATCAACATTGTTTGCAAAGTCAACGTCAGATATTTTACACTAAAATAATATTTTGGTGTGCAATTTACTGAAATTGAATTAAATTATAAACTAAACTGATAGCTTGATAAAATAACATGTGAGTTTGTGGCCGGTAGTTTGAAGTGAAAATATGAAATGTTAGTATTTTATTTAACTATTCCATAAATGAAATCAATAAATTACTTGTTAGCTTTAATAGTAAGTAACTAATTTTGTGATATACTATGTCGTTGCCAATTCTGGGACAGCTTTCCGAGTGCTGGGGCTCCCGGCCATAGACTGATGTTTTTTTATATATTTAGCTCGCCAAATTGACGTCGATACCAGCCTGATGGAAAGCCGTTGCGCATGTAGCGATTGGGGGCCACTTCTGACAGTGGTCCTCAAGTTAGCAGCCATGTGATGTGCCTCTTCACGCGCCTCTTGAAGAACCCGGGATTGTAAGATGAGGGAAACACCTGTGCGGGCAGTCGTTCCATGTTTTAATAGTTCGACAGAGGAACGATATTTTGAAACGCTTATTTCTTTCGAAGATTCTCTTCACTGTGTATGAGTGGCATCTTTATGAGATGGTAGAGTACCGCGTCATAGTCGGTAAGAGTTGCATGAGGATTTTCCACGTAATTAAAAAGGCTTTACTATAACACGCTGGATAGACGTTTTAGTTTAGAGTTTTGTTTGCAGCTTCTTTTTTTTCACCATCACCTCATTCGAAAATCTGCAAAAAAAAGTGTTTCTAGTAGTACCATCATGACAGCATTGACTGCTTCGTTGGTCTAGAAGTCGAAATGTATGGCTGCGGATCACGAGGTCGTGGGTTCGATTCCCACTGGAGAGAAAAAAAATGTGATCCATAAACGTTTGTCTCGAGAGTTTGGGTATTTTTATGTATGATAAGCAATGTATTTAAACAGTCAGGTACCCATAACACAAGCAGGTTATTCAAAGCTTACTTTGGGATCAGATAGCGTTGTGTGAAATGTCAGTAAAGTATTCATTCATTATTTATCTTACTAAGGTGAAATGTGGGCGTATAACACCTACCACGCCTACCCTTTCGGGCATATAGACGTGACTATATGTATGTATGCTATCTTACTAAAGCGTCACATCTACAACACTTACTCAAACTTAATCACGCAATCATTTAAAGCTAAAAGTTTCAATAAGGAAACTTACACACAAATATAATTCATGAATACCTATAGCTATAACTTCTAACTTTGCCCATTCAATTTGCTCAATCTTGGCACGTGGTCGCGGTGCGTGTTACCGCTGCCATAACTGCTTGCCAAACCTATATTTCACACATGGCGCTGGTTAAGCCAGAGACAGGTCCTCATTGCGTTTAAAGCCGGTAAAGTTTCTCTTTCTATTAGCTGATTGTCGTTTCTGAGATAAATACCAGACACCTGAATTATATGAACGTGCTTGTAGTACACATGCATGTAGTACACACGCATGTAGTACCCATGCATGTAGTACACATGGAAGCGCTTGTGGCCTTGCAGACTCAGTGTTCTGTAAACTTACAGATCACTGTAGTAAGCATCATTTACTGTGGTCGGTCATGGATGAGTGACCACCCTGTGACCACTTTGTGACAGTTATTTGCGAGCGTTTCCGTTCTCCGGAAGGCACGTTAAGCCGTTGGTCCCGTTTGTCAGTAAAATGGCAGTCGTTAAAAAATTGCTTGTGACTTGAAATCTTCAACAGTGTGCAATCACAACCTGCGCCTGTCCATATCAACACGACAATACGGCTCACCACCTATTACGTAGGACAAAATAAAAAAAAAACAATATGTGTGCATATAATACGCATCTGTCTACCTCTTCGGAGATAAAAAGCGTGATCATATAGGTCATCATGACCTCGTCCGTTCGACAGCAGATGCAGAGCATGATTTCTGGGACATCCGTCTGAGGACTTACACGGAATTGCCGGCTTTAGGCAGTTGTGTGGTTTAAGCCTATTGGACTTGCTGGACGCAAAGCATTATTAAATGAATTTCCACAAGTAAATAAAAAGTAAAAAAGATGTTATAAAAGTGAAAGTTTGTGCAGATGTTTGTTACTTTTCATCACGGGAATAATATTCCCGTGGGAAGCAGGGATGTGGACCGAATTCCACGATGGTGAAGTCGGGAGCATCATCTAGTTAGATTTAAACCATGAATACTTTAATTGAAATTGTAATTCATAACCATCGCGTTTAAAATTAATAGTGTTAGCAAAACTTGATATTAATAAAGTTATTGAATTTTAAATCTAAGTTCAGCTTAAATACCTAGTCGAAAATTTATTCATTCAAAGTTCGATTGAATTTCGTTTGAGCTCTTACAAAGTAATTTAGTGCCAAAATTAAATTGGTTGTGTAAATAGTTTAGATTAAGTAGATTCTCTAAAGTTTTAGGCTCTCATATAAAACACAGTTTAACAAAATAAATTAAACTTCTCAAATGACTTGTCCCCGTTCTAACATTTGCAACGTATAGGGACCTGTCCCTTTAAACTACTGTAGTTCATCAACACAAGTTTCGAGGGAAATATATTTCATGCCAGGGCGGTGTTTCTCGACCACACGACTACAATGCGTGGACGGAAATTTACTTTTGAAATGTTCTTTTGTTAGGGTTCTGTACCCAAAGGCTTAAACGGGACCCTATTCATGAGACATCGCTGTCCGTCTGCCTGTCTGATTGTCTGTCCGTCACGAGGCTGTATCTCAGGAACCGTGATACCTAGAGGTGAGTAATTTTTACAGATGATGTGTTTCAGTTGCCGCTATAACAACAAAACTAAAATCAGAAAAAGAGAAGGTAATAAGGCGGGCTCTCATAAAACAAACGTGTCATTTTCACGTTCTTTGGTAAGGAACACTCTATGCGTGAGTTCGACTCGCACTTGGCCGGTTTTTTTAACGACTTACGATTTTGAACGACAAAAGACATTAAAGATAAAACTCGTTTTTAGGGTTCGCCTTATAGTTTCTCTATGTGTCTGTCCGTTTGTCATTTTCTTAGGACTACCACAGCCGACAGATCATAGTTCTATTTGTACTGTGGGACTGCAAAGCTGTAATTTATCACGATACATACTAGTCTCTGTGACAAAGTGGTAAAATAATAAATTGATTTTTAGGGTTTCGTAGCCAAATGGCAAAAACGGAACCCTTATAGATTCGTCATGTCTGTCTGTCTGTCTGTCTGTCTGTCTGTTCGTCCGTGTGTCACAGCCACTTTTCTCCGAAACTATAGGGTCTATGCTATTGAAACTTGGTAACCGTTGAATGCCGCATGAAACCCGAGTTGCCAATCTCCCGAACAGTCGATTGCTTGGGCAACCATGGCGGCCAACTTTTTCCGTTTGGTTCTCCTCGCACATTTTTCGATATCTATGGCTGTATGGTCGCGGGTCTAAGTCTTTCTGTATAAATTAATGTGTAGAATTGGTTATGGTACTGAATGAGATAGCTTGCCGAGTGAATGTAATGAAAAAAAAAGTCGAAATCACGATTTGATCGCTGTCATTATTTATAGTATGTTTGGCGCCGTTCATAGAAAGTATTAATACGATTAATTTTTGAATATTTTCGTTTATTCTGTTTCAAATATTGTTGTTTTGCATTTAAAAGTATCCTGTCATGTTGTTTAACAGCTGTGATAAATATTTTCAGTGTAATTCGAAGTTAAATTTGTAAAATTTGATGAAATAACACGCGAAGGTCACCATTATTTTTTGTTGTTGTTTTTGTTGTGCAGTGCTCGTATTTAACCGATATTTGTTGAGATTTTCTCAATAGAAACTATAATCTTTTGTCAAAATACCATTTAACATTTAACATATGAATAATTTATGTGAAAATCAATAATAAAAAGGGGGGGGGGGGGGTTTAAATAATTTAAGATTACATAGCCTCGATATCCCCAAAATAAACAAAAAAATAAACAAATAAATAGGCAGTAATATTTTATTTTATTTTCGGATATTTTATATCTACAGATTATTATTTTTTTGGTGAAAGTGAATTGTTGATGTGTATATTTTGTAAATAAAATAATTTATGTCAAAAAACTGCTTTTTATTTTGAATTACATGGTAAAATCTGAGAGTACTCCTTCATTTTCCCCATCCTAATTTTCGGCCAAATATCATAAATCCATTACACATGGGGTGTTCTCGGATTTAGTGTAGTTAATTTCGTCAGTTATCCAGCATGATGAAACAGTAAGTATTTATGTAGTACGACTCCTGTAAAAGAAATAAGGATATATTGTGTGACGTCCGGCGTGCAGCCGCCGTTCCCGCCGAAGGCGTGGGCACCGCCTAAGGATACGCCGGCGTGACCACGCCACTCGCGGGATTGAGCGGGTAACTAGATGTATTCTGTAAACCGCATTAAGATTCTTATATAACATTAGAAAAAAAGCAGTAAGTTTTGGGGGTCCCCATACTCCGATTGAAACTCAAATTTTTTTTTTTCATCAAACCCATACACGTGAGATATCTATAGATAGGTCTTCCAAAATGCTGTTGAGGTTTCTAACATCATTTTTTTCTAAAGTGAATAGTTTGCGCAAGAGGGACTTCCAAAGTCGAAAAATGAGTGTCCCTCCCCCTCTAACTTCTAAACTAAGAGAGTGATAAATCTAAAAAAAATATATGATGTACATTGCTATAAAAACTACCAACGAAAATTAGTTTGAACGAGATAGAGCTGGTAGTTTTTTTTTAATACGTCATAAACCGCAACTTTCGGTTAGAAAAATCACTACCAATGCGAACGTGTTAAAACATCAATCAAAGTTACAACGAACTATAAGAACTTTTATATTATGTTACTTGCTGCTGTGAAACCCTTCATGGGCGAGTCCAACTCGCACTTGGCCGGTTTATTTTACCATTTTGAATGCAGCTTTAACCTTAATGAAGAGTAATTAGTAGTAGTTGGGCATAGAAAGATAACATTAAGACTAGGATTAGATGTTATAAGTATTAATTTGCTAGCCTAAATTTCTTCTTTTACGTGTGAAAATCCGCTATGCCGAACACCTACCGTCTAGTCTAAACACAAAAGGAAACTATATTGGCATAAAGCTATTTGGAAATGTCGAAATAGATTCGAAGCGCTTTTAGCTAAATAACCGTTAGACATGTTGGCAGCTATTTTTAGGGCTCCGTACTTAAAGAGAAAAAAGGGACTTTGTTCATGAGAATTAACCGACCGCTCTGTCCGTCTGTTTGTCTACCTATCCGTTATGAGGCTGTATATCAGGAACCGTGATAGCTAGAGAGCTGAAATTTTCACAGATTATGTATTTTTGTTTCCGCTATAACAAACAAGAAGCCGTGAGACGGTCTCACCCGATTACCCCTCTGTGAAAGTGAAAGTTCAATCCGATTGAAGTTGTCATTTTTGTTTTATTTCAAACTTTGAACAGATGATCCACGTGACCTAGTGACGTAATTTAATGCAACAGAGTCACAGACTACAGACACAAGTCCCGCCATAAGCTCCTTTGCAATCTATTTTATAGAGAGGGGCTAAAAGTACTAAAATGAGAAAAAGGGGGGATTAAGGGCACTCCCGTACAACAAACGTGATATTTTGACGTTTTTTCGTACGGAACCTTTCGTGCGTGAGTGCGACTCGCACTTGGCCGGTTTTTGTTACAAGTTTGAAATAAAACATAGTTCATTTTGGACAGTAGGTGGAGAATTCGTTTGAGTTCCGTCTGTTATTTGTGTAAAGTTTATTTAGTTCGCAGTTGAAACGTCGCAATTAATTTTTGTACAGTGTTGTTAGTATATTTTTGGTTGTGAATGAAAACTGGTTGTTGAAGTTTTATAAAATACTAGCAAATGCCTATAGCAATGCCTGCGTGATAAATCAAACTTTATTTTTACCAACTGATTTGGATGAGAGATGGCAACCTAGTATATTAGTATGCATTTAGAAATCTATACTAATATTATAAAGAGGAAAGTTTTGTTTTTTGTTTGTTTGTTTGTAACGAATGGGCTCCGGAACTAATGGACCGATTTGAAAAAATCTTTCACTGTTGGAAAGCTACACTCTTTGCGGTGAACATAGGCTATATTTGTTCCCGTGTTCTCTCGGGAACGGGAACTACGCGGGTGAAACCGCGTGACGTCCGCTAGTAATATTATAAAAAGGAAAGATTTGATTGTTAGTTTGTTTGCATCGAATATGCTCCGAAAATACTTCCGCTGTTGGAAAGCTACATTCTTCCCGGTGAACATAGGCTGTTATTTTTTTATTCCCATATTCCCAAGGGAACGAGAGTTACGCGGGTATCACCGCGTGATGTCCACTAGTGTATAATAAAGTACTTTTTTTTAACGTGAGGCAAATTTTATCATGGATGCTATGTCGGACTCCTACCGACTAAAAAACCTCACGTAACGCCCAACTGTCTATGGGGGGCCTAAAGGCAGGCTTCTAATGGGAGTGGGGGGCGTGCGTGAATACCTCATGGGCCTGCTTCTGTAAGGACGGTGAGCGACCCTCTCACCGTCCTCAGGTTCACTCAGGAGGTCATGGAGTCCGAAAGTTTTCGGCGAAGACACGTCGGCGGCGCCCAGGCCGCCGACTGCGTAACTCGGGTGGAAGAGCTCTCTCCCGTTCCCGCCCCGCCTTCTCTTTCAATCACATGACCTGCTCGCTGAAAGCGGCGGCGCAGTCCCACTTACTCCCGCTGGAGAGGATGGCTCGCACCATGGTCTCGAGCGAGAGAGTGTCCACGTCCAGACCCACCACGAGGACCTGGCGCTATTGCGCCCTTGTCGAGCACTCCATCAGCGTGTGGAGATAATAAAAATATAGGTACTTGTTAAATTGTAATGGTGTATCAACAATTTTCGATGCTAACTATGCTAGCATCGAAAATAATAGTTTCGAAGAAAATAATCGAGGTCAAGTCGTGTTTTTCCACTAAGTTCATCACTTTATAAGCAAAATTTCCCATAAAGTTACCAGTTACCACTCATAGCCATAAAAGTATCAAGAAAGGTTATGACTCAGCTTAGCTTGCCTAGCCTTGAGACTTTTTATATTTTAATTTATTGTTATTTTTATTATACCTACTGTGTTTTATAGGTTTTCTGAATTTTGCTGGTGTCGTCACTATTATTTACTGTTATTTTGCTATAATTTTTTTTTATTTCATATTAGCACACATCGCTCTCCCTGGGATTTTTTTTAGACATACATTAAAAGCTGATTCTATAGTCATTTACTGTGACATTCATTTGTCAGCGTTGTGGTGCTTGGAAGTCACTTTAAGGCATTGTTTCCGGTGGTCAGTAACGTCGTTAGGCCAAGTTGAAGGTCTTATGGGTGGCCCTTGCCTACCCCTTGGCGGATTAAGACTTTATTTTTATGATATCGATATAGTTAAATGGAAAATATTCTACACTAATAATATAAACTAATATTATAAAGAGGAAAGATTAGTTTTTTTGTTTGTTTGTTTGTAACAAATAGGCTCCGGAACTACTGGACCGATTTGAAAAATTCTTTCACTGTTGGGAAGCTGCCCTCTTTGCGGTGAACATAGGCTTTATTTTATTCCCGTATTGCCACGGGAACGTGAACTACGCGGGTGAAACCGTGTGACATCCGTTAGTAATATTAGATAGATGAAAAATTTGTAAAAGAAAAATGAAAGTTGAAGAAGCAAGTGAGGTGTGTATGGACCGTGCCGTGTGGCACTCGGTTCTTTCTGCCTACCCCGCAAGGGATTTGGCGTGAAGATGTGTGTGTATGTAATGAATAAACTCTAAAACTGCTATGCCTAAACTATATGATTACAAAAATTCCTTTATTATAGTAAAGCAACATTTACCCTAAGTAACATAAGCTATATTTTATTCCCATATTCCCGTGGGAACGGGAGCTACGCTGGTGAAACCGCGTGTCGTACGCCGGTACATTATAGGGTTACATCTACACATTTGCCTATAAAATTTGCACTATCTACATAAGCCAATCCGTCCCCGCGTTCAGTGTAATAAAACTACCCATTTCTTCCCACGTATGAGCGAAGACAGCAATCCTCAAGACAAATGGCCTCTAAGGAGTACTCCCGGGAGCAACGATTTGTCCACTTTTTGTCCCTTACTGTCTTAGACTAAATAAATGTCTGTGCAATCTTATGGACATATTTTAGGACTTTATGTAGACTTTTCTTTTTGACGTGACAACGTCTTATAATTCGATGGAGCCGGCTGCACGAACGAAAAAAGATGACGCAATATGTCGTTACCTCCCTCGCGTTAACTCGCTCTGCCTCGCTCTGAGGCGTTCCATTTATTTTAGTAATGTTTTCAACAGATGTCATAACACATAATCAATTGATGTGTTTTTATATTTCTTTTTGTTTTGTAAATAATAATAAAAAAAAAAAAAATTAGTTTAACAATGTTATTTTTTTTTCTTTTTTTTTTCTTATGCACGTTCAACCATCGTCAGTAAACCGACTTTACAGCGTCCCCTTAGTAACATAGAAATGTAACTCGATTTTGCATACTTTTGGGAAACAGCAAAAAAACCGTGTGACACAATGTATTAATGAGAATTTATGGACTACTATTGAAAGTATTCACGGTAAATGCTTAAAATGCGTTGAGCGCATTATTTAGCTATGCAAAGAAAGTAACTACTCATTTAAAAAGGTTTTATTTATATATTTAAAGTTCAATAGTTTTCAAAATGGATCCAGATACGCATTTATGTGACTAACTTTTTCGTGTAAAAATGAAATTTTAAATGAGATACTTCGTGTTATATTCTAATCTAATACTTTGGTATTTCTTTGTGTCATTAGAATTCAATTTAACATAATAAAAGAAAATACAAGTCGGGATAGATATGTATATTGCATACCCTGAAGCTATTCGAGGAAGAGTATGTACGGCGGCAGAAAAAATATTATCCCGAACGTATATAATTATGTTTTAGATTATAATTAAGCAGTTCTTCAAAACCTTGAAGACAGGGACACTGTCTAGCTTATCACGGGGGATCATTATAGGGGATCACGAGGGCAACACCCTAAACTACGGATGTATCTATAGAACCCACAGTGGTAACGCGGATACAGTTCACCTTTTTAACTGACAAAGTAATTTCGAGCCGTATCCTTCGGCAGACAGTGATTGTGGGAGATTTCAACAGGCTCTATGTTGACTGAGCGAGTTCCCTGCGCACTGAATTTTCAGGAAGAGCTGCTTATGAGGATCAAGCTCTCTTTTTAAGAATGTACCCTGATAGGGTTCTCCAAACGGATAAATACCTCACGAGGGTACCAGACAAGGAGAACGAGTAGAGTTCATTGCTGGACCTGATAGATACACCGTTACATGGGATGGACCACTTGGTAGATTGGAATACTTTCGGTCAGGTGTGAGCGCCTCTCGCAAGGCCTGAACCGCCCCGGCTCAGAAATTAGCGGTATTGTTACTGTAAGTCGGCAGACTGGCATGAGTTCTTTGCTCGTACCTACTCGTAGGGTGGCTTTGTCTCACTTTACTCGTCTTAGCGGGCATAAAATACACTCCTCCTCGCTGGATTCTGTAGGTGCAAAAAAGCCACAGGGCAGTGGTTTAAGTAAAGTTCATAAGTAAAGTTGCCAGACGGTCTACCTGAGGTGGTATTCAAGTAATATGGTCAGAAGTTTGTTTTGTCAGGTACTAACATTGTCATGAAACGATATGTACTGGTTTCATGGAAGACCGCAGATGCACATCGTATCGCCAAACATACTGTTCGTCTCAGAAATACTCAGCGCTGTCTGCCTGCACTACACGCGAACGGCATTACGCTGAGTGGCGGCCGTTATTATACACTGTGTGTACTTAGCATGAAACGCATAATTTTAAAGGTTTTGTTGTTTAATTTGGATTAAAAACTTTTTCTTTCTTTCAAGAAGGTACAACCCTTCCAGCCTATAACCACTTCCCTTTTATAAAATGCTAAAGAGCTCGTAATTAATAGACAGTCTGTTGTAAGGGTAAATTGAAAAAAAATACCTTCGCAGTGACCGGCAGTACTGTTTTCGCCACTGTCACTCAACTGGTGATCTTAGCCAAGTTTGGCAACTTAAAAAGCTGCTCGCCTATTGACTGCCCCAGGAGCTATGGGTATCCAACTTGCTGCATTTCAATGACATATTATCTATTGAGGACGCCCCTATATTACGTCATGAAAACGTATTATTGATTTCAGACAAAAGTAATATACAAATTGTGTCTAAAATATATTTTTGGAACTCGTTTCTGTTTGTCCTTATGTTAGCAGTTCTGAGAAAGATCTGATCAGTCTTAAAAGTCTACGTTTGTTTCATCGCGATCGGTTAAGTAGAAGCGGAGTTAAGAACAAACGGAGTTGAGAACAAAATGGTTAAGAACAAAACGGAGTTAAAAATCAAGGTTGGGTTTCCGTTCAATCACTGTTCGTATAGTCGTGATAAACGTCATCCCCGCGAGCGAAACTGCATCATTGGCTAGTGGGTTATTTAAATACGATTGAATAATGTTTAAACACTATGGACGGGTGTCTTTTATATGCTATGATCATTTTGTGTTCAATTATTGTAGTGTTAAACAATGAAAGCACTGTTACGCAGAAACGTATCTATAGATACATTTTGTAACACACAAACGTATCTTTAGATACGTTTTGGTTTCAAGTATGCCTAGTTAACACACAAAAGCCTATCTGAAGATAAGTTTGTGTGTTTGTTTCTATTTTACGTGTTTTACAGATACGGTGGAGGCTATTTCGGAAATTAAGAGTCCTAGAGATACGAGTCTTTGTGACAACATGGAACACACTATTTCCTGACTCGTGGCATACTTAACTCAAAATCGATAAAAATCGAGTTACATTTTTATGTTACTAAGGGGACGACAGGCAACCGATTTTTTATATCTAGTTTGCCAAATTTACTATTGAAGGCCACTCTCACAGCTTACATAACAATAGACAGTGGTCCTCAAGTTGGTGACCATATGATGTGCCTCTTCACGCTCCTCTTGAAGAGCACTGGGTTGTTAGAGGAGGGAAACGCGTGCGCTGGCAGATCATTTCATATTTTTATGGTACTACAGAGAAACGATCACTGAATTCCGTATGTTTGCCATTTCTTGACACACCATTCGGTGCGTTTACGAAGATTAATAATACTTTAGAGAAATCAGTTCGTCAGAATCCGCAGTACTGTGTATTGTTTGTCAGCCCCAGAAGGGGGGAGGGGAGGAATATTTTTTTATTTTACACTTTATTGCACGCCAGGTAAAAAACTTAACATAGGAACATTTGTTCAAAAAGCAATACAATGGGCGGCCTTATCGTTAAAAGCGATCTCAACCAGGCAACCTTTGGATAGAAAAAGTTGGTTGCAGGTAATGCAGGGTTATTATTGTAGAAAGCCATTCCGATGGGGGAGAATCAAGCTGGGAACTTGAATGTTTTGTAGGGAGTCAAGAAACACTACCTAAAAAATATTGAACCTGTGGTAGTCTCTACCACAAACATCCGTAATAATTAATACTCAGATTAGGAAATCGATGAGAGTTTTAGTAATAGTAAGAGTATACGCATCGGCTTGTTCTTAACCGACTTCAAAAAAAGGAGGAGGTTCTCAATTCGTCTGTATGTATTTTTTTTTATGTATGTTAAGCGATATTTCCGTCAATTATAGACGGATTTCAAAATTTATTTTTTTGTTAAATAGGGTTTACTTCTGAGGTGGTTCCAATTTCACCAGGTCAGGATCTGATGATGGGATCCAGGAGAAAACGAGGGCAACCACCGAAAATTGTAGGGACAACTAGTGCACTTGTTAACTTTTTAATTAAGTGCTTTAATGTTCTACACTTTAATGAAGGTCTGGAGTCGACCTGATGACAGAGTCGAAAGACAGTCGAGGGCATTCCTTAACAATTTACAGCAGTTACCTTGTGTTTGGGCTTGATTGGTTTGTATTGATGAGAACTTTGCACCTAGATTGATAGAGCCGCCTTCAAAAAAAAAAGGAAGTTCTCAATGTTTTATGTATGTTCAAAGATATTTCCGTCAATTATAAACGGATTTAAATTGTTTTCTTTCTTGAATAGGGTTTACTTCTGAGGTGGTCCTATTTTAATCAGATCAGGATCTGATGATGGGATCCAGGAGAAATCAAGGGCAACCACCGAAAATTATAGGGACAACCAGTGCATTTGTTAACTTTTTAATTCAGTGCTTTAATGTACTACAATTTAATGAATATCTGGAGTCGATCTGATTATGGAACCGAAAGACAGTCGAGGGAAATCCTTAACGAGTTACAGCAGCTACCTTGTGTTTGGGCTTGATTGATTTGTATTGATGAAAACTTTTACCTAGATAGATATATTTTTCGGTTCACCCGTCACTTAAAATAATGAAAAAAAATTTTTCAATAAAAAATAAGACCGACTTCCAACAAATCCTGAAAAATAAAATTTACTTAGCACAAAGTAAAATGTATTTTGATTAATCAGATTTTATTCAATATAGTATTGAAGTTGGTGCCATGAATAATACCTACGTAAACCTATGGGTTTACTTGGCGCCGACTTCAATATGATATTGAATAAAATCAGATAAATCAAAGTACATTTTACTTTGTGCTAAGTAAATTTTATTTTTCAGGATTTGTTGGAAGTCGGTCTTATTTTTTATTGAAAAATTTTTTAATATCCACAATCATGTTTAGTAAAACTAATAATAGTCTCGTTTCACGCTAAAACAACATGAAAACAAAAGTTTTCACAACTTTAACCCTGTACCCGTTTACGTAACTACTTATACCCAACACAGACAGATTACCTCAATCCCTGTTTAACCCTCAAATGGACAAGGCGGTAAATTACATTTTGTTACATTATGCAAATCCGAGATTAAGCCGTGCGTTTTAACTTGGCACTTGGCAAGTTTGTGCTTATGTTGCCAATCAAAGTTATGGCATAAGTTAGGGCAGTCTTAAGCACTGTCATGTGTTGCGGAGAAGCTTGAAGACTTGTTGTTTAATAGCTCTAACTAGTTTTACGGCAATTAATTTGATGCTTTGTTTACATAAAAGCGCTCGTGCACTCGCAGACTCAGTGTTCTGTAAGCGATCACTGCAGTAAGCAACAATTACTGTGGCCGGTTATGGATGGGTGACCATTTCGTGACCACTTTGAGACATTTTTTACGAGTGTTTCCGTGCTTCGGAAGGCATGTTAAGCCGTTGGACCCGGTTGCCAGTAACATGGCAGTAGTTAAGCCAAGTTGAAGGCCTTGTCAAGAGTGACATTTTACGTAGGACAAAAATTTAAAGGTGAAATGTGGTCATATAATATGCCTCTGACTACCCCGTCAGGGATATAAGGTGTGATCATATGTATGTATTTGTTTACATAAAACTTCTGTTATTTTGACTGTTCCGATGGCTTTGTGGTATTTTATGACAGTAATGTTCCTAAAGTCCAGGGTCCAAGTCCAATTGAAACATATATTTGGGTGATATGCAATTATTTTCATCAGAGTTTAGAAACAATAGCTGTCTTGACTGTGCAACTTCTAAGGGTTAACAAATAAATTAAAGCAAACTTTGCTTATTAGATCGTTCGAAAGTTCTTGATATTTTAACAATATTGTAAAATACGCCATCAGCCATTTAATAATATTTTGATTATTAATCCTACTTCCTACTGATATTAAAAAAATCGGTTGTCTGTAAAGTCGGTTTACTGACGATAGTTCAACGTGACAACTCAGCCTTAAATGGAGCGCCTCAGAGAGAGGTAACGCCGCATACGTCATGTTTTTTCGTGGCCTGCTCCATCGAATTATAAGACTTTGTCACGTCAAAACGTGAAAGTTTGTGAAGATGTTTGGATGTTTAGATGTTTGGATGTTTGGAACTCAATCACGCTCTACCGGCTGAACCGATTGGGCTGAAATTTGGTACAGAGTTAGCTTATAGTCTGGAATAACACATAGGCTTTTCATCCCGGGAAAATGTTACCACGGGAAGTGGGTACGAGTACCGAATTCCACGCGGGCAAAGCCGCGAACATAATCTAAATAATCTTATAAGTAATTGTGGGTATCCATAATCCGTATAAAAATGGACAAGACAAATGTACGTACACATCCGGACTCCGGGGCCGCGCTCCGTCATTAGCACAAGAAACACAATCACTCACGAATGACAGCAAAAAATGACGCCTATCAGATTATTTATATTACCAGCATTTCTTTGATGTACAGCATCCGGAGCACAAATGTAATTAATAACATTGTCAGTGGCTATGCTATTTACCATGTAGAAATATGATGGACTGGTTCGGTTTCGTTGGCGGCTTTTAGCTTGTGAAAATTCCTGCGAATACCATGCTGGACTTGAACACGGGTGTTTCGGGTAACTCTTCGAAAGGAAAATCAACATGGCATTTTATAATTTCAAAACCTTACGGGTGTATAAAATGACATAAAATGCATTCTTCTGAAAAATTGGGGCTGATTCTATGTTTCTTTAACACAATTTTGTAGAATCGATAATATATATAATTCAAAACAAAGCCATATTTCGAAATTACACATTTTGTAGATTGAAATTTCTCCCCATTAACTCCAGTTCAGAAAAGAGACACAGAGAAAACGCCACCTATAATTATTTCATAACAAGCATGAGTAAATTATCGTCCTTTATTTCTACAGACAACTTCAATACACGCCACATTTTGAAACACAATATATTTTAATAAACACGCTCAAATATTAATTGAAATTTCCCACGGCTTAATAAACTCTTCCCAGCGCACGACTTGGCTCGTGGGAGTACCTTATCTGAAACAGCTCAGGTGGCAACACCGTTTTAGTAATCCTAAATGAGATATTAAATTATACATGTAACACGAATAGGTTTCATAGATATTTAATCTCTCTGCAATTCAACCATGCGTGAGCGTTAGGCCTTAAACTGTATGTCGGCGACTAGCAGGGCGCCGACGACAGCGATTACGGCGATAGCGCGACACCAGAGACCACCTTTTATTTATATTTAGCTCGCCAAATTGACGTCGCCACCAGCCTGATGGAAAGCCGTGGCGCATCTAGCGATTGGGGGCCACTTCTGACAGTGGTCCTCAAGTTGGTGCCTATTTACGCTCCTCTTGAAGAACCCGGGATTGTAAGATGAGGGAAACACGTGTGCGGGCAGGTCGTTCCTTGTTTTTATAGTTTGACAGAGGAACGATCTTTTGAAACGCTGCGTTCTGGCGAAAATTCTTTCCACTGTGTATGAGTGGCACCTCTGCCCGGCACGCGTTGTTCGGGATCGGAAAGGAGAGGGTGGGATCAGGTTAAAGAGCTCTTCAGAACATTCACCGTGATACATTCGGTAGAACACAGCCAAGGACGCTATGGTTCTTCGCTGCGCTAACGGTTCTAGGCCTACCGTCACCCCAGGACAACCAATTATTCGGACAGCACGTCTCTGCATAGCGTCAAGTGCGTCTAGTAAGTACCTCGCGGAGTCATCCCAAAGGTGAGAACAGTATTCGAAGCAGGGGCGAATCTGCGTCTTGTATAGTAAACATCTTTGATGTGGCGTAAAATACACACATACAAGCACAAAATATTAAGTACAGAAAGCAATGTCCATACAAAGTGCGCTCGGGCTACGCAGACATAGATACCGCTCACGGAGTTCGCGAAGATAAGGTCAGAGGACTTTAATTGTAATTGAGATACTTGTTTGACCGCGTGTGTGTGCGGCATAAAGTATGTATGAAAAGTTAAGTACTTACATGAGATTGCTTTTGCACAACTATACTAATATTATAAAGAGGAAAAATTTGATCGTTTGTTTGTTTGCATCGAATAGGCTCCGGAGCTACTGGACTGATTTGAAAAATTCTTTTTTTGTTGGGAAGCTGCACTCTTCGCGGTGAATAAAAGCTGTATTTTATTACCGTATTCCCACGGGAACGGGAACTACGCGGGTGAAACCACGTGAAGTCCGCTAGTATTGAATAACACCACTTTTACTGTTCCACAACATTTACAAGTGTACATTGACAGTACAAGTGGTGTAATTCATTATGTGCAGCAAGTTCCACCAAGTGTCATCAACGGACAGTATAAATAATCTATTTGCTTTTGTACTTTATTATGTTGTGGTATAAGGGAGTAGATACCTTTGAAAAAACAATAATAAACGCACCGAGCGTGGTTCGCGAGCGCAGTGCTGACAGTTCAGCCATAATTTTGTGTTCATGGGCCGCTTTCTCGCCGTAATCGCCGTCGCTCGCCACGTTTGCCGCTGACACCCAGTTTGAGTCCTTCATATCCGAATAGTGTACGAGTTTTGTATGAAATTAATCGCTTATATCCGCGCTAATTTAAATGGAAAATCAGACAGAACCGCTTATTGCAATAATTTCGTATTATTGTTTTGATTACATTTGGAAGTAATATGTGTATGTAATAGGATTGTGTATAATAGTATATTTTACAGATACTTTAATCTCATAACTTGGATAATCTGTTTGTGATTTATTATAACAGTAATGTATAATGCTACTTACGTAATAAATCGCGACTTGATGTGTTCAATTTTGGCGATATTACTGCTGCTCATATTTCCTAATATCATTTTACGAGCTTATTTAGGTATTACCTACTATTGTGAGTGTTACCTGTTATATCGTAATAATTCCGAACGGCCATATTAAAGTACTTTTCGTATCGCATTTTGGTTTTCATATCGCACGAGCTCTGGTTTTTAATATCAGTCTTTTTCAATACCTTTAAGCTTCACATTATTTTGTACTTACTCAAAAATGTATTCACTCATAAAGCAAAAATAAAAACAATTAATAAGATTACAGTATGTTCGAACCGTTTTACCCAAACTCAAACTCAAACTCAAAAAAACATTTATTTCGCATAATCCTAATACATAGGCACTTGCGACACGTCAATGAATACAATGCAAATAGTACCACCAGTTCGGAACGCGGCCCGCTTGAGAAGAACTGGCAAGAAACTCGACGGGCTTTTCTTTTTGTGCTCTATTTACAAAATTTAAACTAAAAATCACAAACTATTGCTTGAGAATGCAGTAGAGCAAGCAGATAATTTCCAGGCTTCCTTGTCAAGCAAATAATCGTCAATTGAATAGTAGCCCCTGCGTTACAATTTACTTTTTTTACACTTTTTAAACTTATTTAAGGGCATACTTTTTATTTCATTTGGAAGCCTGTTGTAAAAACGTATACAGTTACCCAGGAAGGAATTACTGACTTTTTTCAGTCTACACTGATGACAAGCAAGGTTATCTTTATGTCGGGTATTTACACTGTGTATATCGCTTAACTTAACGAAACTAGATAGATTCTTTTGCACATACATAAGATTTTCAAAAATATATTGTGATGCTACAGTCAGAATATTTACCTCTTTGAATTTTTCTCGCAGAGAGACCCTTGGACCTAATCTATATATGGCTCTTATGGCTCGTTTTTGTAAAACAAAAATTGAATTTATATCTGCGGCATTACCCCACAGTAGAATACCGTAAGACATAACACTGTGGAAGTAACTGAAATAAACTATTCTAGCTGTATCTACATCAGTCAAATGCCTAATCTTTTGTACCGCAAATGCTGCTGAACTTAACCTGACAGCTAGCTTTTCAATATGTGGACCCCACTGCAATCCAGCATCGACCGTCAACCCTAGGAACGCCGTAGATTTCACAAGTTCCAACTCTCGGCCATTAAGTTGAAGATCCATCACCGGGTCTCCCTGACCGCCGCGCCGTACCAATATTCCGCGCCTCTATCTGCCAATGGAGACAGATAAGCCTCTGGTCTCACCGTCACCGGCACTATGTCACCCCAATGAGCTCTGGATCCCTGCTAACCGACGGAGAACATAACCCAACCGGGGTCAGGTTACTATTATCGCGGTCTTGTGCAGGGCGGAGGTACTGCCCCAGGCGGGCTGCTCAACGAACGAAGTACCGTTATGCCCTTTCTCCTACTGTTAATTAGGAACTAAATTTAAGGAAAGAATTAAATTTAAGTTAGACTATACTAGGGCCCCACCCAGATCCTCAAAGTTCAAATCAAACTAGTCAGCAAGTGGTAAACCTGCTGGCCAAAGGATGAATTACTTGCAAGTAATGAGAGGATCAACGGCAGTCGCTTCCATAGCCATACCCAGAGAACAATACCTTAGGGCTGCTGAAACAAAAATGTAAAATAAAACAAATTAGAATAAAACAAGGATGGCTGTACGGGCGTTACAATTTGATAAAGTTATCAATCACAGAGCGAGTGGGCACATCCATTTAAACTTCTCTTCGCCGCCGCAGTTCGGCAACAACTCGTATTAATCATAACATACCTACTTCTTGTGAGGCCTCAGAATCAGCGGAATTATAAACGCTTGAATTTGTATAATACAACAAAGATAATATAATAGTATTACATACAGACAGGCATCTCCCTGCCACGCACTGAGCAATCTTCCCCACTTCCGCCACAGCTGTCATTATAGTTGGAGGGTATTTTCACGGGACGATTGCTTAGCCTTAGTGGTTACACACACATTCAAACTCTGTACAAACATAACGTGTATGTGACTGAATTGAAAACGATTCATTTGTATGGAGTTTCCGCCCTATGGTTGTAGCAACATTTGCCTTTGTGGGTTAAAGTGCGCTGTCTGTCTGTGGCTGTATAAAGACAGCGTGGTGCGTCGCAACGAGGGCATTGATATATTTATTATGCAATCAATCAGGTCATCCTATGGCAGTTCACGGATGGTCGTAGGTCTCTCTCAATTTACGCCTTTCTGCTGAGCGCTAATAGTCTAGCACAGTCTGGGCCTAAGCTAGCGTTCAAAAACGAGTCAAAAGTTAAGTTAGAATCTAGACAATCTAGCAGCCAAGTCGTAAACTTGTTTCAACTCACTAATCGTTGTAATTTTGAAAAGCTTATTTATGAGTTTGTTTTTAAAAGAACTATGTATTATAAACTTTCCTCATACTTCGATATAGGTTCTTTTTCTCAAAAAAAAGATTTCTGACCCCGCTGGTTTTCTGGCCCCACAGTATAAGATGCAAACAGCAGATTTATGTCCGTAGATTAGCAGCGAATTAAAAACTTACGAGGATTCTACTCCCAAGTGAAAAACTTTAGGGGTGGTAGATAAAAGTATACTTACCTCCTTATATTTACTTAGGAATTTTGTATCTGATTCTGTTTAGACTTTTGGGATCATCGGGAGAGTAAAAAAAGAAAAAAGTCATGTTTAATCAAGTGAGGAAAGAAACTCCTGGGACATCCTTCCGAGGGCTTACCTGGGACTCCCAACCATTGGCTGTTGGGCGTAAAGTGAGGTTATTTAGTCGATGGAAGTCGGCATACTATCCACGAGGATTTTCCCTCACGTTAAAAAAATAAGTGAAAAAAGTAATTTATTTATTTATTTAAAAAATATGGAGGACTAACAGCTACATAAACACAAGTTTTTAAAGAAATGTAGACTAGGCAAAAGTTTTGTCCTGGGACATCATTCCGAGGACTTACCCGGGACTCCCAACCATAGGCAGGGGTAAGGAACGTGTAGTTTTAGTCGGTGAAAGACGTGAGGAAAAACATCCACGAGGGCTTACCACACGCAATAAATAAAACCGGCCAAGTGCGAGTTGGACTCGCCCATGAAGGGTTTCTTAGCAGCAAGTACGTAATATAACAGTTCTTATAGTTCGTTGTAACTTTGATTGATGTTTTCACACGTTCGCAGTGGTAGTGATTTATTTAACCGAAAATTGCGGTTTACGACGTATTAAAAAAAACTACCAGCTCTATCTCGTTCAAACCAACTTTCGTTGGTAGTTTTTATGGCAATGTACATCATATGAAGCGCTCGTGGCCCCGCGGACTCAGTGTTCTGTAAACGATCACTGCAGTAAGCAACTTTCACTATGACCGGTCCTTGGATGGGTGACCATCCATGTGATCACTTTGTGACATTTATTTGAGCGTTTCCGTGCTTCGAAAGGCACGTTAAGCCGTTGGTCCCGGTTGCCATTAAAATGGCAGTCGTTAAGCTAAGTTGAAGGCTTTATTTCAACAGCAGGCAGTCACAACCTGTGCCTGTCCATACGCCTGTCCACACGGCAATACGGCTCACCACCTATTACGTGGGACAAATTATACAAAAGGTGAAATGTGGGCATATAATATGCCTCTGCCTACCCTTTCGGGGATAAAGGCGTGTATTTTTAGATTTATCATTCTCTTAGTTTAGAAGTTAGAGTGGACACATTTTTCCGCTTTGGAAGTGTGTCTTGCGCAAACTATTCACTTTAGAAAAAAATGATGTTAGAAACCTCGATAGCATTTTTGAAGACCTATCTATAGATATCCCACATGAATGGGTTTGATGAAAAAAAATTTTGAGTTTCAGTTCTGAGTCCACCAAAATTTACTGCTTTTTTTCTAGTTTTATATAAGAATCTTAATGCGGTTCACAGAATACATCTAGTTACCACGTTTTAATAGCATAGGCCTTATAGTTTTGGAGAAAAGTGGCTGTGACACACGAACGGACAGACAGACAGACAGACAATATGACGCATCTATAAGGGTTCCGTTTTTGCCATTGGGCTACGAAACCCTAATAAACGGTTTAATATAATAACCTACTCTCTTGCGGCGTCCGCCACTTGTCAAGAAGAATAAATTATTAAAGTTCGATATTCAAACAATTCTGAATCGCGATAGAATAAAATAAATAAAATAAAATAAAATTTATTCCCTTTGAAATTTTTAAAAAATTATTTAGGTTTGTCAAAATTTTTGTGACTCTACCGGGGGTTCGGAAATGCTACAGACTGAGAAGAACACCCCAAGAAACTCAGTCCGGTCCCTATTAATTCATCTTAGTATCTAATACAGTTTTTTTTTAAATGTAGAAAGGAGCAATTCGTGTCACTGCCAGGCAGCCTTGTCTTCTAGAAAGTCTTTAATGCTATAATAAGCTTTCTGGCACAATTTAAGTTTTATTAGTTTTTTAAATTTATTAACTGACAAACCTGTTACGGCTGTCGGCAATGTATTGTACATTCGAATACAATTGCCCGCAAAAGAATTGCTTATTTTATTAAGCCTAAATCTAGGTACAGCCAATTTATTCTTATTTCTTAAGTTTAGGTTATGGATATCACTATTTTTAATAAATTTACTATTATTTTTATGAGTATATAATAAGTTTTCATATATGTACTGTGAATACACAGTAAGGATGTTGATATCCTTAAACTTTTCTCTTAATGACTCCCGAAACCCCATACCATAGATAGCCCGGACAGCCCTTTTCTGCAACACAAAGATACATTCGATGTCGGCAGCGTTACCCCATAATAGTATGCCATAGGTCATGACACTGTGGAAATAGCTAAAGTAGACAAGACGCGCTGTTCTAATGTCTGTCAGTTGTCGGATCTTTTTAACGGCATAGGCTGCAGAGCTCAGTCTGCCCGAGACTTTCTCGATATGAGGCCCCCACTGCAAGTTGGAGTCTAACTTTATGCCCAGAAAGACAGTTTCATCGACCAATTCTACTTGATCATCCCTAATCCTAATACTGGTGTTAACGAGCCTAACATTTGGCAAGGTGAATCTAATACATTTTGTTTTAGTTTCATTTAACAATAAATTATTTGCGTTAAACCAGTGGACTACCCTAGAGAGGGCATTGTTTACTTCGTCAAGATTGCGTTGTCCACGTTCAACTTTAAATATTAAAGATGTGTCATCAGCAAACAAAACTACCTCGTGATCGTCTCTTATAAGAGTACAATGCGTAGTGTGTACAATGCGCCTGCTAATGGCTTAATACAACAGTCCAACATCAACCGTTGGGCTTCACCCCGCCAGGCTAATCACCCTTCCTGGTCGGAGGATCCTCCCTTTATTGCAGGAACATCTCTCTTATTTGTTTCCTCCACGCCCTTTTTTCAGGTCGATTAAAAAGAAAACAAAAAAAAGGCGGTTCTCGTACCTGCTGTCCTTATATCATTTTATACTCTTGATTGTCGGCACTTGATGGAACTTGCTGTAATATATTATTGAAACACACATTTGCACTTACCTTCCACAATTTAATTTACTTTAACACCACCTGACCGGTTTCGCTTTATAGTCTGTCATCAAGTGCCGACAATCGAGAGTATAAAATGATATAAGAACAGCAAGTACAGGCTGAATTGATTGTCATGTTCAAAACACTAAAATCATAGCAAGTGCCTACCCCAAGTGTAATCCTACTATTATTATAAATGTGAAAGTTTGTGAAGATTTTTAGATGTTTGGATATTTCTGACTCAATCTAACGGCTGAACGGATTGGGCTGAAATTTGGTACAGATATAGCTTACAGTCTAGAATAACACATAGGCACAATTTATCAATGAAAAATGTTCTCACGGAAAGCGAATTTCACGCGGGCGAAGCAGCGAGCATCATCTAGTGTTAAATAAAGCATTTAATATATGACCTAATATAACTTAAATATGTTAATTTAAACCTTTGTAAATTCTGCAGTGAAACGTTTTCATGTGCAATATATTGCAATTCGATATTACTTGCTGCACCTATATAAATAACGGGATCGAGGCAAATATTGAACACCAATACCGATACTGGTAATCAAAATGGAATCCCTCGCTCTGCGATATTCAGAATACGAATACAATAGAGAGTAGTCGTTAAAATCTTCAGAGATATTTGATATAAGGTATTTGTGCAAATTAAATCTTATGAATTTTGAGAATGATATTATACTAACTGTCTCTGTGGCGCAGTCGGTAATGTAACCGCATGCCGAGGTCCTGGGTTCCATTCCTGGGTCGGTCCAAATATTTGTGTGTTCCACTAATGTTTGTTTTGGAGTTTGAATGTTTTCTATCTATAATATGTATGTATTTAGAAATGTATAAGTATGTAAATCAATCGTCTAGATAAAAATTTAGCTTGAGTGAAATCTTTATCTTAATTTGGGCTAGATGATGTTGGGTGAGTTTGTCAAATATTTTTATTTATGTTATTATTTTTTATATTTATTAATTTAAGAGGCGACGCAATGGATCTTTTGCGAAAGTGCCCCCACTTTCGCAAAAGATCCATTGCGTAGAGAAGGAAAACTCGAAATAAAATCCTGTTGTCAGTAAAATGACAATCGTTAAGCCAAGTTGAAGACCATATCGGCGGCTTGAAAAAATTCAACTGCGGGTCGCGGCGACCTTCGCCTATCCATTTCAACACGGCAATAGGCTCACCATCTATTACGTGGGACATAAAACTATAAGGTGAAATGTGGGCGTATACTATGCCTCGGCCTACCCCTTCGGGGATAAAGGCGTGACTAATATGTATGTAGGTATAAAAGTAAGCTAACCTAACAAACAATTTATTCACATTTTTTCATATAAATACAATTACTGTTCTCCTATAATATGACGATGAACATTTTGGTGCCTCGACACCCCAAGTTTTTCTATTACTCATAGTTTGGAATACAAATGAGAATTTACCATGTATGGCGTTTACCATAAACGAAAGTGAAGCGGCCATATTGTCGTTACTAGAATGATAATGTTCGTAAGATGTGTGATATTATCCGATGCGTCAATATTGTTATTGCTCGCTTATTTTTACTAGCAATTGAACGAGGTTTTGCTTGTGTTCTTATATAGTTCAGACTACAACCAACGTTAAAGTGAGCGCATCCGCTCATTTGGTCGTAGTCGGTGTTATTGTTCCGAAGAAGAATTGAAGAAGGACAAATTTTCAATCCCATAGGGCCTTCAACTTAGCTTAACGATAGTCATTTTACTGACAACCGGGTTTCGCTTCGAGTTTTCCTTCTCTACGCAATGGATCTTTTTGCAAAAGAGTTCCCTTAGTCGCTTCTTACGACACCCTCGAAATGTATTGGGGTGGCGACACTTTTTACTCTAACCCGTTGCAAAACGGAACCCCGCCACGCGTGCCATATTTGAGGTAAGAACTGTTAAATAATATTTTTCTCAATAATACCGTCAGATAAGCCAAATAAACAGGAACAATTGTATTGTTTACGCTCCCAATGTACCATAAAGTTCCCGCACTTGTCCCATTAGTCCAGCATCCGAAACTAAAACACAAACAAGCAATCGCGTCGACACGCACGAATAATGGCGATGAAGTGATTTTAGTAAGCAGTGTGACACACAGACAGAACGACCCGCCAATGTTTTGGGATTTAGAAATGTAATTTTTTGTTTATACATGTCAATCAATCAAATCAGCCTATGGCAGTTCACTGTTGAACGTAGACCTCTTTCAAATTACGCCACAATACACGGTCCTACACCTTTCGCATCCAGTCACTACATGCGACCTCAATATTTTTTTGCTGTGTTAAAATTTTTATCAATATGTTTTTACACTCTTCTCCACTTTTATTGAGTAAGTCATCATTTTCTTCTGTACATCTCAACGACCTTCTAAAGCGTTTTTAGGGTTTCGTAGCCAAATAACAAAAACGGAACCCTTATAGATTCGTCATGTCTGTCTGTCTGTCTGTCTGTCTGTCCGTCCGTGTGTCACAGCCACTTTTCTCCGAAACTATAAGGCCTATGCTATTGAAACTTAGTAACTAGATGTATTCTGTGAACCGCATTAAGATTCTTACATAAAACTAGAAAAAAAGCAGTAAATTTTGAGGGTCCCCATACTCAGACCTGAAACTTACATTTTTTTTTATCAAATCCATACGTGTGGGATCTATAGATAGGTCTTCAAAAATGCTATTGAGGTTCCTAAAATCATATTTTTCTAAAGTGAATAGTTTGCGCAAGAGACACTTCCCAAGTGGAAAAATGAGTGTCCCCCCCCCCCCTCTAACTTCTAAACTAAGAAAATGATAAATCTAAAAAAAAAATGTGATGTAAATTGTCACAAAAACTACCAACGAAAATTGGTTTGAATGAGATAGAGCTGTTAGTTTTTTTTTAAACGTCATAAACCGCAATTTTCAAACACCAATCAAAGTTACAACGAACTATAAGAACTTTTATATATTATGTTACTTGCTGCTACGAAACCCTTCATGGGCGAGTCCAACTCGCACTTGGCCGGCTTTTTTTGTTTTGTTTTATTTCCTGCTGTTGTTATTTCTGTATTTATTATTGTACACATAATAAAAAATAAGAATAGTTATGCATTGTCATTGTTTCTGACAGAAAAACCATAAAAAATATATTAGACACTTTTACTGCGCTCACGTCGATTTTTTCGGAACAATTTATACTTTACAATTTCGAGACAAGATCTGCTCTTAAAACCCTTTGTGAAAATTTAAATCGTGCACATCATTTCATACATATTTCATTATTAAACTAGCTACGGAGCTACGGAGGTCTTCATACCAAAAAACGTCAAATATTTTTTTTTATAGCGACAACAGAAATATAATATAATTAGTGAAAATTTCAACTATCTGACTATGACGGTTTATGAAATACAGTCTGGTACAAACAGACAGTCGACGGATTTTCAGTAATAGGGTCCTGTTTTTACCCTTTGGGTACAGAACCCTAAAAACAACCCACTGGAACGTTTGAAAATTCTATGGAATAAAATATTATACGTTAGCACTTTAAATATTCACCGTCCAAAGCTCACAAGTCTAACCGCCCGTATCGCTCGCGCCATAATTCGCCGTCCACCATTGTCCAGTAAGTGTTTATCCATGTTCGGAGTTTAGCTAAAGCGGTTTAAGTTTATACAGAACCAAAAATGGATATTTTAGGGCCTTATTGTTGTCGCCATAAGGAAAACCCAAGGTCCACTTACATACATTTAGTATATTGTGACTGTAAAGGTTTTCTTTTGTGAAGTTTCTTTTTAAGTTGGGGTTGTTGAGGAATACTAATAGAAGGTTGGTTACACTTGAAAGAATTGCAGTTAAGTCCTATTGTGATGATATATTTGCGTAGTCGGTCAAAAAGTAGTTTGCCCTTCCTTCCCAGGGTCTTAAACTATCTCTCTATACGAAATTTCATAAAAATCGCTTCAGCGGTTTAGGCGTGGAAGCGTAACGGACAGACAGACAGATAGACTTACAACAAACAGTTCGGAAGGTATAATATTAGTAGGGATTCACTTAAAGCTAAAATAAAATTTATCATGCATTTTCATTATATTTTCTTACTGCAGTGTTCTGAAAACGATCACTGCAGTAAGCAACTTTCACTATGGCCGGTCCATGGATGGGTCACCATCCATGTGATCACTTTGTGACATTTATTTGAGCGTTTCCGTGCTTCGGAAGGCACGATAAGCCGTTGGTCCCGGTTGCCAGTAAAATGGCAGTCGTTAAGCTAAGTTGAAGGCTTTATTTCAACAGCAGGCAGTCACAACCTGCGCCTGTCCATTTAAACACGGCAATACGGCTCACCACCTATTACGTGGGACAAATTATACAAAGGTGAAATGTGGGCATATAATATGCCTCTGCCTACCCCTTCGGGGATAAAGGCGTGACCATATGTATGTATGTATGTTTGTAAATTCTGCAGTGAAACGTTTTCATGTGCAATATATTGCAATTCGATATTACTTGCTGCACCTATATAAATAACGGGATCGAGGCAAATATTGAACACCAATACCGATACTGGTAATCAAAATGGAATCCCTCGCTCTGCGATATTCAGAACACGAATACAATAGTGGGTAGTCGTTAATATCTTCAGAGTCATTTGATATTAGGTATATGATCTCGGCAAATTAAATCTTATGAATTTTGAGAATTTTAGACAGATTTGGCACTGAACGATTTTCAGTCTTTAATTAAATCGAGTTGTTATTTACTGCCTTAGTCACTTTTGATGTTTTTGGGCCAGTGGATGGTATGTTTCTCAATCACTGCCAATACACAGATGAAAATGGAACTTAAGGTATACCTGGAATTCTTGAAAATTTGAGATTCTTTTATAATAAGCATTACAGAAAGAGACATGGAAGATGCGACTTGAGCAACCAAACGAGGCCTCGCCACAATCGCGGCCGTCAGACCGGTCATGGACGAGTGGCTGGAGAGGAGACGCGGAACAGGAGAAAACTCTCCCACCCGAGTTCCGCAGTCGGTGGATTGGGCGCCGCCGACGTGTCTTCGTCAAAGACTATCTGCCTCCATGACCGGGGGCCTGAGGACGGTGAGAGGGTTGCTCATCGTCCTTACAGAAGCAGGCTCATGACGGCAGCCTGACGTGAGGGATTCATGCATGCCCACCCTTAGAAGCGGGATCACACCCGAGACCCCTCCCAAAGCCCGCAGGATAGCGCCCGGATCACCCCCTAGGCGAGGCCGCAGTGGCGGCCGTGGGTATGTTGGTGTAGCATTTATTTTCTATAGATGCAGTATTTAGGATGTGAAAGCAGCCTTATCGAGTTATCTTTTTTTAATCGGTTGTCAGTGGTGACATTTCTGCTGTCAGAATGACAGGATGTCATAAGTTCGGTGACGAAGCGTTTCGCATTTAAAGGAACGGGTTTTGTTAAGATTTTTCGTGAAAGACAGGACTTTTGACCGAGACCTGCTTTGGGGTAGTTGGAGGTCCTTTGACTTTTGCTCTGAGACTGTGCCGCGAATCAGTTTTTCGCTCAAGCGCGATTATTTGTTACCTCGCGTGGCCTAACGGGCTGTGATTGGGTTGCTGCATTGCATCTTGCTACATTTTACCCAGAAAACTGGTGAGTCACTTCTTCTTTTGCAAAGCGGGTCGATTGTCGTCTGTCGCGCAGCCAAGATCTTAATTTGTCGTTTCTTTCATGACAGGGTTTTTTTACTACGGCTAGTTGCCGGATGAGATATTTGGTGCCGCACCTATAAGTTAGTGGGCTGCACGTGGTACGACAACGTGGAAGTGCGGACTACACGAGCTTCTCATGTGAGAGGTATCTGCCGTCATCACCTGGCAGTAACAACAGGCAGTCACTCTCACTCTGCAGGCCAGTAAATCCACTACTTATGTGTAGCTTAGTAGCATAAGTACCTAAGCACTGACTATACTTCTGTGTACCTGTGATATTTGTGTCTATCAGTGAATAAGCTCTCTGTGTGTCTCTGTGTATCTCTGTGTTATATAAATATATGTGTGTACACCCTACCTGACTGTTTTCGTCAGAGCCCTGGCCTACCCTTGCACGCACACTGGAATCTCTGTAGTAAGGCGCCCTGGGAAAGAGTTCTCTGCATAGCTACCTCGCGCTAGTTGGTGAGTAACACTGATCATCACTGTGTTATAAATTGGCTCCCAACGTAGTGGCAAATCTCTGGGTCTACTCTGCGGTAGTCTCAGTCTGGTGTGTGTGCATAGGTGGTTATCTCTGGCGAAACCATTCTGGAATCGTCCGAGACGCTCCAGGACGTTAATTGGTGGTGCTAGCAGCTAAGCACAAAACCTTCCCTTTCGTCTTCTTCCAGCTCCCTACATCTTTGGCTGGAAAAGACACAAAATTCTAAATTCTAAAATTTAAAAATAGCTGTGATTTTGGAAAAACTTTTTGATTTTATTTGGAATACCCACTTCTTTTCTTATTGTGTTTTTTTTCTTCTTTATGTTCTTTTTTTTATGGTGCACACATATATTTATTATATTATTAGTGTAGATTAATATATAATATATATTATCCTATAGTTTCACCTTGTAAGGTAAACTTAGTGAATCTCTCTGTGTTAACTTAGTGAATTTCTCTGTGTAACTTAAAACTTTTTTATAAGGTGTGTACATACCTTGTAATTTTGAATGTTAACCTGAACTGTGTTATCAGAAAATTTAGAAACTTTTCTCTCTTAATATACCCTTAATCTTTGTTAAATTCTAAAAGTCAATTTGAAACATAATTACCTAACTTAGTACACTTTGTTGTAACTCAATTTACATTTTTACTTTGTAATTGATCCCTATCTGTGCCATTTTATCTTTATAATTGTTGTAAGTAAATTTTTACATAATGGCACAGATGAAAAAACATATTAATTATTTAAGAAAGGATGAACTTGCTAACGAGCTGTCCCACATGGGTATTTCAGTGGAACCGGAAACGACAGTGTCTGGCCTTCGGAGTGAGCTAAGAGCGGCACACCGACTCGTCCGTCGAGGTAGCATCAAAGCGAGTGCTCCGGTACCCGCTGATGCATCGGCTGAGCTCTCGATCTGCCTCCCGAAGGTGTCCGAGCTGGAGGAGGCTATTCAGTCAGGTGACATCTTCATTAATAAGGGTAGTCGTCTTAGGGTGTCCCTCAGGGCCAACTACTTATTGAGTAGGTTAGCTCGTTGTGGTCTGGATTGCCCCGACCTGGTGGATATTCGTGGTAGGCTAGTGAAGATCATCGCTAGGGCTGAACCCAGTAGTGATTCTGAATCCGAAGGTTCGGATGATGATGGTGATGATCCTTCGGGTCGTGACCAGGTGGAATATACTTCACCAGTAGTGAGAGAGGACCGCTCGGTGCGAGCTAGTTCAAGTAGGAATAGTTCTACATGTAACATAGTGTATAAAGAACGTCCCCTTAACTTATGTTCATTTAACTTAAAATATGATGGTTCTACTTGTGTACGTGTGTTTTTAGAGAGATTAGAGGAACTTAGATGTGCTCGGGAGGTTACTAAGCCTAGACTCCTTATGGCTTTCTCCGACCTGTTGGATGGACCGGCTTTGTCTTGGTTCCGTACAAACAAAGCTAACATCATCTCATATGAGGATCTTATTAGTGAGCTTAGAGATACCTTCGATATTCCTGATTATGATTACCGCCTCAGGAACGAGATAAGACAGCGTACACAAGCCCGCTCTGAGTCCTTGGTTAACTATATATGTACAATGCAAGCCATGTTCTCAAGGTTGTCATGTAAGATGCCCAGTGAGGAACAGCTGGACATTCTCATGCACAACATTAGACCTGACTACATGAAGGAACTGGCCTTGCATGATGTCAACTCTGTAGATGACTTGAGACGTTTGGGTAAGCGCTTGGAGCTTGCGCGTACTAGGGCAGACGCTTTCCATGAGCCTGCTCTTGACAAGTTTGAGATTACATCTGACTTACACCAGCTTAAGAACAAAGGTGTACAAAAGCCCGCTAAGCAGGTGTCTGCAGTGGAGACGCCGGTTACCCCCCACGATCGCAAATGCTTTCGTTGCGGCGGGGGCGGTCACACTGCATACAGCTGCACACAGTCAAGGGAGCTGGTGTGTTTCCGGTGTGGTCTCAAAGGAGTCAAGACCCCAGACTGCTCACACTGTACTAGCAAGTCAAAAAACGCGTAGGCCAGGGCCTTATTAGGAACTCTGTGCATCACTCTGTATCTGAGTCTATTTCTGATAAGGTCCTGTTTCCTAAACGGGATAGTGACATTAGACCGTATCTAGTTGTTAAGGTTTTAAATTTAAATGTCTTAGGCCTTCTAGATTCCGGTGCCTCCTGCTCTATACTAGGTAAGGGAGCGCACCGCATCTTCTTGGAACTGGGTTTTGATCTTGTGAGTATCAATCCTACTTTTCGTATTACAACTGCAGACAGCACTCACTTGCAATGTCTGGGTTGTATCTCTTTGCCAATTGAGTACAATTCGGTTATCCGAGTTGTCAAGTTCTATGTTGTCCCAGGTATAACCACCTCCATGATATTTGGAGTGGATTTCTGGCAACAATTTAAGTTAAGTGATAAGTTAATTTTACAAAATATTAGTCTTGATAGCTTTAGTGATAATAATCCTATAGAGTCTGTGTCCCTTAACGGTGGCCTCGAGGATTACGACAACCTGACAACTAAACAAAGGTGTGTAATCAACGAGGTCATTGAAAAGTTCGACTCGTTGAACACTGATAAGGTGGGTTTAGGTCGGACCTCACTTGTGCACCATGTCATTGACACTGGTGACAGCAAGCCGATCAAGCAGCGTTATTATCCGCTCTCTCCCCTTAAGCAGAAGGCCCTGGAAGCCGAGCTGGACCGAATGCTGGAGATGGGAGTAGTGTCCCCGTCTCAGTCCGCCTGGAACTCTCCAGTGGTCATGGTGGAGAAGGCGAACGGCGACCTCAGATTGTGCTTGGACTCTCGCAAGCTGAACTCTGTGTCTAAGAGTGACGCCTACCCCTTACCCTATATCAATCAAATCTTAGACCATCTTAATAATGCTAAGTATTTAACCTCTGTAGATCTGAGTGCGGCCTACTGGCAGATTCCATTCGACTCACTCCAGTCTGCTGAGAAGACTGCTTTTACGGTTCCCCGGAGAGGATTGTTCCATTACAATTCCATGTGCTTCGGTCTTGTCGGTGCCAGTGCCACGATGCAACGCCTCATGGACCGTCTGTTTGGTCCCGAGTTCGACAACAAGGTATTTGCGTTTCAGGATGACATAGTCTGTGTGTCCAGCACCTTTGAGGAGCATGTAGAGCTCTTACATAGAGTCTATCAGCAACTCAAGGATGCTGGCCTAACTATTAATATGAAAAAATCCCACTTTTGTCGGAGTGAACTCAAATACCTGGGGTATTATGTGGACAAACATGGCTTACGGACAGACCCGGGTAAAGTTGAGGTTATCCTCAACTATCCCACCCCTTCTAACCCTAAGGAGGTTAAGAGATTTCTGGGAATGGCCGGCTGGTATCGTCGCTTTGTTAACAACTTCTCGAAGATTAGTAAACCTCTGTGCAAACTCACTTCTACGAACCTTAAGTTCGAATGGACCCCTGAGGCTGAACAGTCCTTTAACCTGCTAAAGTCAGCCTTGGTTTCTGCCCCTATATTAAAAATGCCTAACTTTGAGATGCCCTTCCGCATTCTTAGTGACGCGTCAGCTTACTCAGTTGCTGCTGTACTGACACAAACTCACGATGGTGTTGAGCACCCTATCGCCTACTGTAGCCGTTCTCTCAACAAGAACGAGGTGAACTACAGCACAACTGAGCGAGAACTTCTGGCCGTGATTTTCGCTTTGGAACAATTTCGACAGTACGTCGAAGGCCAAAAATGTACGGTCGTCACGGATCATTCATCTCTTCTGTGGTTCCATAAGCTAAAAAATCCCACGGGTCGTCTAGCACGTTGGAGCATGAGGCTCAGTCAATTCGATTTTGACATAGAGCATCGAAAAGGTAAAGACCACGTTGTACCTGATGCTCTGTCTCGTATCAAAATTGATTCCCTCGATGCAGTACCCACTAAAGACCCGTGGTATGACCACACCATGAATAGTGTTCGGAAGAACCCTAGGAAGTCACCAAATTATGACATTCGTGACAACCTTCTATATAGGTTAACTAAAAATAAATATTCTTTGACTTCAGACTTTGACTGGAAGCTGGTGGTACCTCAGGAGGATCGCTTGCCCCTGCTCTCTAAGTACCACGATGACACACTTAGTGCCCATGGTGGCGTTTGGAAGACGCATAAAAGGTTAGCCCTAAATTATTACTGGCCCAAGATGTACGAGGACGTCAAAGAATATGTTGGGAATTGCGAAACATGCAAGCAGTACAAACCCGTAAATACGTCTCGTCCCGGCCTAATGGGTAGCCCGAAGCGGGTTTCGAAGCCATTCGAAGCTATCTCTGTCGATCTGCTTGGTCCCTTTCCCACTTCGAGCAATAGAAACGTACACCTGATCGTGGTCTCCGACTACTTTAGCAAATACGTCATGTTGTGCCCTGTTCGGGTTGCCACAGGCGCTGTAGTCGCGAGGTTCATAGAGAAGAGTGTGTTTCTCGTGCACGGAGTCTGCAAGACTATTTACATGGATAATGGCCCTCAGTTTGTGAGTAAGCCATTTAAGGATCTGTTGGCTAAATACAATGTACCTAATATATATTATAACCCTAGGTATCATGCCCAAACTAATCAGGCGGAACGAGCTATTCGCAATGTGGTTCAAGCGATCTCATGCTATGTGAAGTCACAACACAAGTCTTGGGATCAGTTCTTGGTTGAGATACAGTGTGCTTTAAACACTGCAGTTAACGAAGCAACTCGTTTCACCCCTTACTTTTTGGTACATGGTAGGGAATTTATTGGGGATGGAGTGCTGTACAGGCAGACAGATATCGCGTGCCATCCTACTTCAGTCTCTGTAGACGATCCATCAGCCTTCGGTGTCAAGCTGAGAGAAATACAACGCATTTACGACCAGGTGAGGAAACATTTGAACGTTGCCCACCAGCGTAATGAAAAGTATTACAACCTCAGAAAAAGGCATGTAGAGCTGAAAGTGGGACAGATAGTTTACAAACGCACGTTCTACCTGTCCAACAAGGCCAAGAATTTTACTGCTAAGCTAGCTCCTAAGTTCCTTAAATGTGTGGTGACTGCTAAACGATCCCCTTTAGTATATAGGCTGTCAGATCTGGACGGTAAGGATCTTGGGGAGTACCATATCAAGGACATCCTGAAGTATCAGGAGGAGCAGTCTCCAATACCTAACGTAACTACATAGCACTGTTTCTCTAGTTTATTAAACCAGTGCTATGTGATCATTATGTAAGACTATTTTAATCTTTTGTTTGTATTTCTATATGTGTACGTGACTTTAAATTGTCACGTTGTAGTTTCTTCTATGCACCGCACCGAGCGTTTTTCTCTCATTCGCTTCTTAGTACTCTACATTATCCTGAGAGCTTGGGTAGTGTTAGGGTATCGGCAGTGAGTAAAGGGAGCATTCGTTTTCTATGAAGGGCATTAGACTCTAGTTACTTAGCCTAACCGGTACACGAGTCAGTGTCTAGTTAGGTACATAGGAGGATCTTTCTTTGGTATTGTAATGGTCGTAGTCAGCTGGTGTTTGAAGGACCTAGCTGGTTGTCTTTGTTTATTAGTCAGTACTTTTCTGTTTTCTTTATTGTGTATTTCCAGCGTGTCATATCCGCAGGAAATACTATTAAAGGGGGGGTGGTTGTAGCATTTATTTTCTATAGATGCAGTATTTAGGATGTGAAAGCAGCCTTATCGAGTTATCTTTTTTTAATCGGTTGTCAGTGGTGACATTTCTGCTGTCAGAATGACAGGATGTCATAAGTTCGGTGACGAAGCGTTTCGCATTTAAAGGAACGGGTTTTGTTAAGATTTTTCGTGAAAGACAGGACTTTTGACCGAGACCTGCTTTGGGGTAGTTGGAGGTCCTTTGACTTTTGCTCTGAGACTGTGCCGCGAATCAGTTTTTCGCTCAAGCGCGATTATTTGTTACCTCGCGTGGCCTAACGGGCTGTGATTGGGTTGCTGCATTGCATCTTGCTACATTTTACCCAGAAAACTGGTGAGTCACTTCTTCTTTTGCAAAGCGGGTCGATTGTCGTCTGTCGCGCAGCCAAGATCTTAATTTGTCGTTTCTTTCATGACAGGGTTTTTTTACTACGGCTAGTTGCCGGATGAGATATTTGGTGCCGCACCTATAAGTTAGTGGGCTGCACGTGGTACGACAACGTGGAAGTGCGGACTACACGAGCTTCTCATGTGAGAGGTATCTGCCGTCATCACCTGGCAGTAACAACAGGCAGTCACTCTCACTCTGCAGGCCAGTAAATCCACTACTTATGTGTAGCTTAGTAGCATAAGTACCTAAGCACTGACTATACTTCTGTGTACCTGTGATATTTGTGTCTATCAGTGAATAAGCTCTCTGTGTGTCTCTGTGTATCTCTGTGTTATATAAATATATGTGTGTACACCCTACCTGACTGTTTTCGTCAGAGCCCTGGCCTACCCTTGCACGCACACTGGAATCTCTGTAGTAAGGCGCCCTGGGAAAGAGTTCTCTGCATAGCTACCTCGCGCTAGTTGGTGAGTAACACTGATCATCACTGTGTTATATGTTGGGTGTCCTGGGACATCCTTCCGAGGGCTTACCCGGGGCTCCCAACCATAGGCTGTTGGGCGTTACGTGGGGGTTTTAAGTCGGTAGGTGTTCGGCATAGCATCCATGAGAATTTTCCCTCACGTTGAAAAAAAAGTATTACAGGAACTAAAATGTTTTACTGACTGAATGACCGTATAATATTTAGTCGTTGAAATGTAACTACTTAGCCTGATTTGACGTTTGTCAACGATTCCGAAATCTGCCAGTGAGAGAGGCGCTTTTACAAATATAATTATTTTGACATGTTAAGTATGGTTCGTGTGGCAACGGCGCGGCGTCCCTTTGTTGTAACGGGTAAGAGTACAAAATATCGCCACCGCAATACATCCCGAGGGTATCGTAAAAGGCGACTAAGGGGACACTTTCGCAAAACGATCCATTGCGTAGAGAAGGAAAACTCGAATGTAACCCGATTTTCAGTAAAATGACAATCGTAAAGCCAAGTTGAAGACCTTATGGGCGTCTGGAAAAAAATCAACTGTGGGTCGCGGTGACCTTAGCCTGTACGTTTCAACACGGCAATAGGCTCACCACCTATTACGTGGGACATAAAACTATGAGGTGAAATGTGGGCGTATACTATGCCTCGGCCTACCCCTTCGGGGATAAAGGCGTGACTAATATGTATGTATAAAAGTAAGCTAACCTAACAAACAATTTATTCACATTTTTTCATATAAATACAATTACTATTCTCTTATAATATGACGATGAACATTTTGGTGCCTCGACACCCCAAGTTTTTCTATTACTTTTAGTTTTGAATACAAATGAGAATTTACCATGTATGGCGTTCACCATAAACGAAAGTGAAGCGGCCATTTTGTCGTTACTAGAATGATAATATCCGTAATGTGTGATATCATTCGATGCGTCAATATTCTTATTGCTCGCTTATTTTTACTAGCAATTGAACGAGATTTTGCTTGTGTTCTAATATAGTTCAGACTTCGACCAACGTTAAAGTGAGCGCATCCGCTCATTTGGTCGTAGTCGGTGTTATTGTTCCGAAGAAGAATTGAAGAAGGACAAATTTTCAAGCCCATAGGGCCTTCAACTTAGCTTAACGATAGTCATTCTACTGACAACCGGGTTTCGCTTCGAGTTTTCCTTCTCTACGCAATGGATCTTTTTGCAAAAGAGTTCCCTTAGTCGCTTCTTACGACTCCCTCGAAATGTATTGGGGTGGCGACACTTTTTACTCTAACCCGTTGCAAAACGGAACCCCGCCACGCGGGCCATATTTGAGGTAAGAACTGTTAAATAATATTTTTCTCAATAATACCGTCAGATAAGCCAAATAAACAGGAACAATTGTATTGTTTACGCTCCCAATGTACCATAAAGTTCCCGCACTTGTCCCATTAGTCCAGCATCCGAAACTAAAACACAAACAAGCAATCGCGTCGACACGCACGAATAATGGCGATGAAGTGATTTTAGTAAGCAGTGTGACACACAGACAGAACGACCCGCCAATGTTTTGGGATTTAGAAATGTAATTTTTTGTTTATACATGTCAATCAATCAAATCAGCCTATGGCAGTTCACTGTTGAACGTAGACCTCTTTCAAATTACGCCACAATACACGGTCCTACACCTTTCGCATCCAGTCACTACATGCGACCTCAATATTTTTTTGCTGTGTTAAAATTTTTATCAATATGTTTTTACACTCTTCTCCACTTTTATTGAGTAAGTCATCATTTTCTTCTGTACATCTCAACGACCTTCTAAAGCGTTTTTAGGGTTTCGTAGCCAAATAACAAAAACGGAACCCTTATAGATTCGTCATGTCTGTCTGTCTGTCTGTCTGTCTGTCTGTCCGTCCGTGTGTCACAGCCACTTTTCTCCGAAACTATAAGGCCTATGCTATTGAAACTTAGTAACTAGATGTATTCTGTGAACCGCATTAAGATTCTTACATAAAACTAGAAAAAAAGCAGTAAATTTTGAGGGTCCCCATACTCAGACCTGAAACTTACATTTTTTTTTATCAAATCCATACGTGTGGGATCTATAGATAGGTCTTCAAAAATGCTATTGAGGTTCCTAAAATCATATTTTTCTAAAGTGAATAGTTTGCGCAAGAGACACTTCCCAAGTGGAAAAATGAGTGTCCCCCCCCCCCTCTAACTTCTAAACTAAGAAAATGATAAATCTAAAAAAAAAATGTGATGTAAATTGTCACAAAAACTACCAACGAAAATTGGTTTGAATGAGATAGAGCTGTTAGTTTTTTTTTAAACGTCATAAACCGCAATTTTCAAACACCAATCAAAGTTACAACGAACTATAAGAACTTTTATATATTATGTTACTTGCTGCTACGAAACCCTTCATGGGCGAGTCCAACTCGCACTTGGCCGGCTTTTTTTGTTTTGTTTTATTTCCTGCTGTTGTTATTTCTGTATTTATTATTGTACACATAATAAAAAATAAGAATAGTTATGCATTGTCATTGTTTCTGACAGAAAAACCATAAAAAATATATTAGACACTTTTACTGCGCTCACGCCGATTTTTTCGGAACAATTTATACTTTACAATTTCGAGACAAGATCTGCTCTTAAAACCCTTTGTGAAAATTTAAATCGTGCACATCATTTCATACATATTTCATTATTAAACTAGCTACGGAGCTACGGAGGTCTTCATACCAAAAAACGTCAAATATTTTTAAGCTATTGCATAGCTTCTATCGCGGGCCTTGCGTGGAGACCGAATCCAGAAATTGTGTCACGAAAACGAGTCACACTCGGCTACCTTCGGCCACGTTCGTGTATCTAGTCTAGCAATACATAATTTTTTTGTTTACGTCAATTATGAACTCTGCAGTCGTTATATATTATTATTATTATGTCAAATAATCCAAAAATTGATGCTTGTACCCAGAATCGATCTTGCGCCTTCTGCGTACCGATCCGCGTCTTAACCACTCGACCAAAGTTGAATTAAGAGTGTTGGTCGAATTTAGAGTTCTTAATGTGAAATGACTATTTCGATGCTGTCAATTACATTAGTTGCTGTCAATTTACTTCGTCTAAATAAAAATTCGACTATAGGTGTATAGGTATTCATCATCTATGTACAACAGTGAACTGTACTCGTATAATTTGTGTAAAAAGTGTTTTAAATATAAATAAACAAAGTGCATTTATTAATGTAGAAAGTCACGAAAAATAGTGAAAGAAAATGAGTGAGTACTCTATATACATACATTTTATTATTATTATCACCAATGCAGTATCATTTTTTGTTTTGTTAATTTATATATACTTAATATTGCTATAAAGATAACCAAACCCGGGAGTACGTTCCCATGGGAAGCGGGAAGAAAATTTCACGCTGACGTAGCCGCGAGCGCCATCTATCCCATACCTATGTACTTTAAACGTGTCATAAAAGTCACAACAATACCATACATGCATATTTCAAAGAATGTCTATTATTACCATAAAATTTGTAAAAATAGTTTTTAAGCAGAAAGAAGAAACCTATTGTTTTATCTTTTAACTAGCTGACCCTCGCAACTTTGTTTACGTCACACAAGGTCTATGAAATTAGAGGTATTTATTAATCATACTCATCAAGTAGCGTGTAAATCTGCCCTGTAGGCTATATCAAAATAGAGCTTAATGGTTAAAACTATTCCTCAGTATAGAATTTTCCTCAGTATAAACAATTTACATACAAACACCGGCGTGTTCGAATTTTATTACATGTATCAATGTAGTAGACGTAACGTGTATAAAATGACATCAATCAAATGTCATCAATATTCTGAAAAAGAAATTAAAAATAGAGTTCACAAACTCTTTTGAAAATACATACTGTACCTACCTTAGAGGATCGTTATGAAGATAACAGGATAGTTAACAACCATCCATAGAAAATAGATGGTATAATGCTGAATACCGCAAAGAACAATCGGCGCGGCATAGAATGGGGCCTATACTGATATCCTGGAGGATATTAATGATGCCGATGTCCTGTGCCTGCTGAGGCACAGGACATCATGTCTGCATCATGTCTGCAGGACGTGCAGGATGTGATGTCCTGCAGACATGCATCCGTCATGCATGTCTGCAGGACAACGTGCAGGACAACGAGCAGGATGAGGCAGCGAATGGCTGGACTGAAATTAAAATCGACAGACGCAAGAGATGTGGTGGAGGCACTAATTCACGTACCTCGGGAGTGTCGTGTCAGAAACTGATGGAATAGAAGAGTACCCTACATCATTTCGAGTCTCGCCAAGGCCAGAATAACCTTTACACAGCTGCGCCCCGTAGGCAGTTGCGAAAATAGACACGAAGAGTGAAACTCAAAACAAAGTAAACGTTAAAACTGTACTGCTAACTGCTATACGGATGCGAGACATGGAAGGTCACTAAAGTAAAGACATTTCGCACCAGCTACCAGCTATAAGTCTTCGTCAAACGCTGCCTCCAATGGATCCTCGGTACATATGGGCCCGAGAACATCACGAACGTAAGACTATTGGAACGCTGCAGTGAGACCCCAACAGATCAAACGTCGGAAGTGTAGCTGCTGCGCTGGATTGGACACACGCTGCAAAGGGACCATGAATCACATCATACCAAGGCAAGCCTTACTGAAACTACTGGTAGGCTTTCAAAAACTGTTCGATAGTAAGTAGGTACATTTATTGATAGTGGCTATAGGCTACATAACATAATGCGAAGATTAATAGGAGTGCTGCAGCAATGAGGAATGTTTCGAAAACGGAAAACATTTAATCGTTATAAGAGTATCCGTTGCGCCTCTGCGTAAATGGTTGAAGTTACATAAAAATAATTTATTACAAAATAATTGTTCTTCTTAAAAAGTTCTAAAACAAAATTCCAAAAGCCCAAATGTCCACAGTCAAGTAGGCACTTGGTACTTTACTTTGTTGAACATAGGCCTTAAAATCTTACTTCTTACTAATATTATAAATGCGAAAGTTTGTGAGTGTGGATGTTTGTTACTCTTTCACGCTCAAACCGCTGAACGGATCGGGCTGAAATTTGGTACGGAGATACATTATAGTCTGGAATAACACATAGGCTACCTTTTATCCCGGGAATAACTTCCCGCGGTAACAAATTTTACGCAGGCGAAGCTGCGGGCATCAGCTAGTATTCTTATATAGAAATAATTATACTAGCATAGTTGGTAAAAAATGCTATGTAATAGCTTTACCGCGGCAGTCCCCGAGTGCCACACGTCTTTTTTTTTATAGCGACAACAGAAATATAATATAATTAGTGAAAATTTCAACTATCTGACTATGACGGTTTATGAAATACAGTCTGGTACAAACAGACAGTCGACGGATTTTCAGTAATAGGGTCCTGTTTTTACCCTTTGGGTACAGAACCCTAAAAACAACCCACTGGAACGTTTGAAAATTCTATGGAATAAAATATTATACGTTAGCACTTTAAATATTCACCGTCCAAAGCTCACAAGTCTAACCGCCCGTATCGCTCGCGCCATAATTCGCCGTCCACCATTGTCCAGTAAGTGTTTATCCATGTTCGGAGTTTAGCTAAAGCGGTTTAAGTTTATACAGAACCAAAAATGGATATTTTAGGGCCTTATTGTTGTCGCCATAAGGAAAACCCAAGGTCCACTTACATACATTTAGTATATTGTGACTGTAAAGGTTTTCTTTTGTGAAGTTTCTTTTTAAGTTGGGGTTGTTGAGGAATACTAATAGAAGGTTGGTTACACTTGAAAGAATTGCAGTTAAGTCCTATTGTGATGATATATTTGCGTAGTCGGTCAAAAAGTAGTTTGCCCTTCCTTCCCAGGGTCTTAAACTATCTCTCTATACGAAATTTCATAAAAATCGCTTCAGCGGTTTAGGCGTGGAAGCGTAACGGACAGACAGACAGATAGACTTACAACAAACAGTTCGGAAGGTATAATATTAGTAGGGATTCACTTAAAGCTAAAATAAAATTTATCATGCATTTTCATTATATTTTCCACGAATTGCAAAAGCTGCTTAACATTCTAAGAAATGTTTCTCCGGTTACTAGCTCAAGTCCAGATTCCAAGGTTTCTAGCTGTTTAACATTCTGAGAAATCTCTCTCCTAGCTACCGAAGCTGGTTCTCGTTTTAAATAAACTGAGTTATAAATTCCGAAGCAAACCAAACGTTTTCTCGTGATGAAATCAATTCCTTTAAGATGCATTCATTTTGTAGAAACCGCACAAAATACCATTCGTTTTCTTGGTACCGCGCAGATGAACACGGCTCGTATCAAATGGATTCATTTTCTTTTCATATTACTAAACTGTCTGTTTTCAAAGAAAGTTATGTATATAATTTTCCTTTTACACGACTCCTTATAGTCCAGTCATTATATACATTTGGAAATGCAAATGAACCGAGAAAGCCAAATTTTGGATATTACGTGTGGAGGGGCTAGAAAAGCTTAAGTTCAAATTGTCGACCAAAATAACCTGGTGGGTTTTCCGCCATCTTGAAAAAAGGGTTATATTCAGTTTTTTCATCATAATTCGGTTCCCCGTTGAGATACGAAAATTTTAATAAAAGTTTTTTGTTGCTCTTTGTACGATCTACAATTAAGGTCTACACATTTTTCACGTATCGATCACCGTTATCGAAATATCGATCTAAAAAGCAAAAAGATCGATAAAAGTAGAGCAGGCTTATGAGGATGCTGATACCCTCATTGTAACCACAGCAATTAGAGAAGCTTCGTTTCATGACGGCGTCAAATCGTCGGCGAAGATATCGATCTTTTGGTTTTAATTTCCGGACTTGCACAGGACAAAAAATATTTTTTTTTCGCAAACCAGCTAAAGGCAAAACAACGGCAAAACTATACTCTCCGAATAGTTTCAAGCATGATAAGTCTGTTCTTGAGAACATTCTTTTCATCCATGCTTTCAGCGGTTGTGACACCACGTCGTCTTTCTATAATATTGGAAAGTCGAAATTCATCAGCACCCTCGAGAAGAACCCGAACCTCCGGTCATCGGTAGAACTATTCAAGCAAGAAAAGGTCGATCCGGAGATGCTAGCTTGCGCGGGAAAACTATTCCTTATCGCTCTGTATGGTGGTCGTAAAGAGGATACAACGATGGATAGTTTGCGATTCCACCGCTTTGCAATATCAATAACGACAAATAAGACGAATAATGTTTCACTACTCCCACCAACGGAAAGCGCAGTCCGCCAACACGTTTTCCGGACATATCTACAGGTACAAACGTGGCTCGGAATTTTCAAAGATCCTCAGGATGGGGTTGGCGACAGACGAATTACGGGCTTGAACCAATTTGCACCACAGCCGCACATGAACTTTTAAAACTCATTTCGTGCAAATGTAAAGGAAAGTGTGAGGCTGCTTGTGGGTGCAGGAAAGCAGGAATTAGTTGCTCCGTTATTTGCCTGCACTGTAGTGGACAGACATGCAACAATGTCGCCAGAGTCGAGATTTTATTCAACGACGATCACGATGATGATGATTACGTTTTTTCAACCGTCCCAGCATCATTTACTGCGATTGAAGAGTTTTCACGACTCGAAGAGTCTACCGAGGAAGAACTTCTACAGCCAGTACCATCGAAACGGCGAAAAACATGTGAAAAAAATTACCACCTGTAATTATTGTTTTTTGCTGCATAAAAATGATTGCTGCATAAGATTTATAATTTGGCTGGTTTATTAATTAATTTTGTATTGCAATAATTGCTTGAACAACCATTCATCCATTTTGACGTATACAACCGTGCGAGCGGCTAAATCAAAACCGGGCACAGTCTTACTGACTTTGCGCCGTGCTAGAGGTCGTAATTCTTATCAAAAATAAAAAATAAAAAAACGAATTTGTAGGTCTGAACACGCTCACCAATTTTCATTATTGACATTTTTCGATATCTTTCACGAAAAAGAAGGAAATAGCTAAAAACATTTTTTTCTCCCCAAATTTATGGCTTTTTGGATCGATATTTCGATAACGGTGATCGATACGTGAAAAATGTGTAAACCTTAATTGTAGATCGTACAAAGAGCAACAAAAAACTTTTATTAAAATTTTCGTATCTCAACGGGGAACCGAATTATGATGAAAAAACTGAATATAACCCTTTTTTCAAGATGGCGGAAAACCCACCAGGTTATTTTGGTCGACAATTTGAACTTAAGCTTTTCTAGCCCCTCCCCACGTAATATCCAAAATTTGGCTTTCTCGGTTCATTTGCATTTCTAACCCGATTTTTTCGACGTAATGACTGGACTATTATGAAGGAGACGGTTCTAAATTCGAAACTATGTGTATTATTTCATGTAACTACTAGCGCCGCGAAAAACTTATAATTTTTTTATAAAACTTCGATTAAAGTTTTGAAAAACAAAAAAGATGTTTTTCATATTTTTGTTGAATAGTTGACTGTCTCAGTGGTGCAGGCGGTAGTAAAACCTCCGGCCGCGCTTGAGGTCTTGAGATCGATTCCCGGGTGGGGCCAAATATTTGTGTGATCTACAAAATGTTTGTTACGTAGTTTGGGTGTTTTCTATGTAAAATATGTATTTAGAAATATAAAAGTGCCTATGTCTATCAGTCGTGTAGATCTCATAGCGCAAGCTTAAATTAGCTTAATTCGGGCTAGATAATGTTTTGTGTTTTATTTATTTATTTGTCAGTTGTGTGTTAATTAAACAGTCTATCATGGTTACCTTACAAATACAATAAAAAAATATAAGAGTTCGAAGATGATTCAATGATGGTTGGTCAAATATATAACAGTATTTAAAAAAACATTTTTTAATTTACCCAAAGTTTATTTGTTAATACCTGTGAATGACTAGTTAAACTTATCCCATTATCTAGCCACAATAATAATTATAACAGTAGTCAAACTAAACTACAAACCACTCACAACTGAAACAGTAAAGCAATCTATTTGCTGCAATCTAGCTCACGGTCAGCAACGTAAACTACGCGGTATTAGTCGCTCTGTAAACATGTGAACTACTTGTTACAAGTACATTGAGGGCCATTAAATTAGCGGCAGGAGCATGTCGTGACGACCCGCTGTTAAAATTTTTCAAGCCGCCCTTAAGGCCCTCAACTTGGCTTAACGATTGTCATTTTACTGACAACCGGTTTTCATTTCGAGTTTTCCTTCTCTACACAATAGATTGTTTTGCGAAACTGTTACGACACCCTCAGAATGAATTTGGGAGGCGACATTTTGTACTCTTTACAGTTGCCACACGGGGCCTCATCGCCTTATGATGTTTATTTTATTTTACATGTAAAACGATTCACGAGCTAAACCCCTTTAAAGTTTACGATGAAATAAGCATGTCGAATTCGAACCACACCTTCATGATTGTGCTGTATCAGAATGCTTCATGAAACTGACCCACTGCTTCTGCCTGAAGTAAAGGAACAAAGTATTTACGGAGGCGTCTTTTTCACAGTGATTGGAGAACCCAAATGAAAGACGTAGACTGTCGACGCATATGAACTTAAATTTTATGCACTTTTAATAATCACAAATCTACACCGCTGCCATGTCACCAATTATGCATGGAAATGAATACTGCGGTGCATGACTCCAATTTCGTTGTCTTTCGAAAATTAATTTTAATTTTTTATAGGAAAAAAATTAACAAGTTATAGAAAGAGTATACCTGCGTATAGATACTCTTTCTATGACTTACTTCTTACTTTTTTTTACTATTAACCGCTTACTTCATGGCCCACTTAAAATACACAGACAGGATAAATGAGTAAAGTTTTCTAATAAAAACCTCTTACGTACCACGCGAGGGGGCATGCGATTCCAACTTTTTTTCTGAGTAACGATATTATTACGTGAGCCGTCACCCTTTTGTCGATGATGTTATTATCTGGTTGTACAACATTTGCATTTATGACTTTATTTTTGTTCCTTTTATGCAATGGTGACAATAGAAATAATCTGGCAGCGATTCATCGTACTTTAGTGCTTTTTTACGTGTTATAATCTCTATATCCTCATAGAAAATACTATGCTGGACTCTCTTGCCTACTGAAGTCACACTTGGCCTTCTACGGTCTGGAACCTCGGCTAAGCCTTCAGTAGGATACTTTTGGAAGTTCTAGGGTATCCTTCCGAGGGCTTACCCGGAGCTTTCAACCGAATGCTGTTAGGCCTACCTAACAGCATTCGGTATAAATAGAAACCACACGAATCCTAATACGTGTGGTTTTTATTTCGTAGGAGTCCGGCATAGTATCCATGTAGGATTTTCCTCACGTTGAAAAAAAAGCCCTCGGTAGGATGTTCCAGGATTTAGAAACATTTGAAAATTATGAAACCAAAGTTATTCCATATCGCAAGTTCATACTTCCTTAGTGTAGGGTAACCTAACAGGTTTCTGTGTCAAAAATATATCCGATAATAATTACATATTCAACAAAAAATCTAGGAAGAAATAAAAAATAATCTACCTACTGTAGACAAAATAAGTCTATAACCAAAAAAAGAGAAAATATTTCCCATATTACGAACAATAAAACACTTTCCTCTCAAACTTTGAAAAGGGGAAACAATACCACTTATTCGCAATCGGATATAGTAAATAATATCTACCCGCGTTCCTTGCCAAATCGCGGCAACTTCTCAAATTAACCCAAAATTTATGTAGCGGTGAAAGTTTTAATGTACCATGTAATGTATCGCCAGACGTTTTGCCGCTTGTCCGGATTCATGGCTGTTGTGTGACTTGAGAATAGTTTTTGTTTCTGAGATCTTCTTGTTGTTATTATGCCCTGGTACTTTCTGGGCTGAATATTGTTTATGAGTAGACATTTTGGTAGTTTATTTTAACCCACGACCAAGAAACTCGGCTTGTAATATTTATCCCACCAAAAACATCCCTGTTGAATAGGAGGCCAAGTTCCTATGAGCTAATTGTTCGCCTAAAAAAGGGTTGAAATCCAATCCAATGCCAAGTGTAGATGCACTTTAAAATCAATCATAATCATCTTCATCAACAGCCTAATCCACTGGTAAACATTTGCCATTTCCAAGACTCGCCACCACACTCAGACCTCAGCCTTCCGAATCCAGCCACTACCCACTACCGCATTCACGTCAACGGTCCATCTGGCCGAAATTCACTTTACCATACACCCAACTTAAAATATGGTGTAGTTGTGAAAATACGTAGGTACCTACTTGGTTAAAAATATCTAAAATAATGATACTTCTAAATTTGAACTGGGCAGGTTAATTTAATTATATACATAATAAATTTAATTATACAATTAATCAAGTGTTACGTACTCCACGAAAACCTGCCAAGTTTTAATTTAGAAGTATCATTATTTTAGATATTTTTAACCAAGTAGGTACCTACGTATTTTCACAACTACACCATATTATTTTAAGTTGGGTGTATGGTAAAGTGAATTTCGGCCAGATGGACCGTTGACGTGAATGCGGTAGTGGGTAGTTGCTGGATTCGGAAGGCTGAGGTCTGAGTGTGGTGGCGAGTCTTGGAAATGGCAAATGTTTACCAGTGGATTAGGCTGTTGATGAAGATGATTATGATTGATTTTAAAGTGCATCTACACTTGGCATTGGATTGGATTTCAACCCTTTTTTAGGCGAACAATTAGCTCATAGGAACTTGGCCTCCTATTCAACAGGGATGTTTTTGGTGGAATTTCAATACTTTTTTTCAAGAAACCGTGCCTACTTTTTCTTTAATAAGCTTTAAAGTGTGCATTATGTATACATGACATTATTTTATACCCCTCCCTTCCCCCCCTCCTCATTGTATTCTCATTTTATCACTGATTCATAAATATTTTTATAAGAAATTAGATTTTCGATTAAGCCAACTCATGCGTTATAATATGAAGTTCCACGTTTAAAGCTTACATACTTCTTAATAATATTCTTACAAAATTTTCAGTTTAATCAATCCAATAGGTTAATCCCAATTGACATAGTTTATTAGCCTTCTGCTTACCCCCAAGGTTATTTTATAAATGTATATTAATGTCATAACATTAATATATAGCTTATGTTTAGAATAAAAGGATGACTCACGCTACACCGTGCCGGGTCCGAGCCGAGTGCCGGCCGCAGCAACGTCAATTAATATTATATATATTTTGTGTCGACAAACTCACGTTAAACCATAGATTTAGAATTTTTCGCGCTAAATAAATGCGTTAAACCGAGCGGCAACTGAGTGACACCTGAACTACGGAAAACGCTCGGAAACAACTTGGTCCCGCCTCGGCTCGGCCACGGCCCGTTGCATGAATACAGTGCCACCTAGCTTCGCCCGAGCAGTCGTGAACGCAACCGGCTCGGTGACCGTGCTACGGCCGACACTCGGCTCGGACCCGGCACGGTCTAGCGTAAGTCATCCTTTAGAATGCTTGCTGATCTCTAAACTACTGGACGGATTTGATCCAAATATTTCGCAAATATGAATAACAATATTCAATGTGCAGTATTGACTTTTCCATAATTTGTATGTATAGAGTATTTGATTGACATTAATCAAAACATTGACAACATCTTTCTCAAATCTGATTGAGTTTTTAAACATGACATGTGTGAAAATAAAAAGTAAATTAAATCAAAAGAGTCCTCTCATGACTAAAAAGTATTGATACAAATTCGAATCAAATCCCCCCGAAGATAACAATTGTAACCCCTTTTTAGCCATGTTCTGGAATGAATTTCTATAAAATACGAAACACATCTTCCATCAATTATGTTAGAGATGATTTATGCAAAATTTGAAGAAGATCCGACCAAGGAATCCTGTCGTCCCATACAAACTTTGTAACCCTTTTCCAACTCACACTTGACCGATTTCTTAAATTTCTCAATTTTTCTTTAATCTACATATAACACCTGGTCTGTGTGCCAAATTTCATAACGCTAGGACAATTGGAAGTGGCCTAGAGGTTTTGATGACCGGTCAGTGAGTGAGTGAGTCAGTCAGTGCCAAAAATAGGTATATTCACAGGGTCATATTTCAGGATCTACTGAAGCTACATCTATGAAATTTGGTACACTACCTTAGTACTAGTATATGAATACGTACGGACAATTTTATTTCTGTACTTGCAATAGGCACTGAGCTACAGGGGGGTCAAAAGTGGGTCGAAGCGGTTCGTGTAAATAGAGTACGACATGCGCTCGGCCTGTTGCTAGAACTTGGCCTGCGCACTGCCGTGCGCTTAGATAACCTTTATTGGCGGCATCATAGCTTTTGAAAGGATAAACAAATTTCGATGTGTTTTTTTTTGTTAAATAGGAGTTGTGATCGAGATCGTGGTAACAAGGAACTTGCGTTGTATCAAGTAGTCTTCTTACACCTTAGTTAAATCTCGGTTACATTCATACCTTCCTCTTAAGTGCATTTGGTTCACTTAAGTTGTCTTCCCTGGCACTGCAATATTTTACTATCGTTCAAAAAATTTTTTGTATCTTCTAAAATACAACTGCCAATTGTGGTCAAACAAGTTGTTAAAATAGTAGAATATGATTCGTACAATTTTGGGCCCTTCAAATAATTTAACATAATTTTCGCTCCTCTACTGTATTAACTCCACCAAGCTAAGTTGACGAACGCGTGGAATGAACCCTTACCAACCTACATCAAGTACCGGAATCGCCTTAGTACCGTCCGCAAGGATGCAGACCACGCTCATGTAGGTATCCGTTTTCGTTAATTTAGTTCAGGACAAAAAAATAACTTGATCGATTATACAGGATGGTATTTAAAGACGGTATTTAAAGACGGTAGTTGGAGGTAAAGTACCCTAAATATTGATAAAGGCAAGTTTTGCTGCAGGGTGGAATTTGAAGACGGTAGTTGGAGGGAAAGTACCCTTAATATTGATAATTACAAGTTTTGCTGAAAGGAAACATTTCTTTATTTTCAAAAGTAAGTAAAACTGCATTTAAAGATTTTTGAAAAATCACCTGCTTGAGCCGGGAATCGAACCTAGGAGATGTAAAAAAAAAAACATCCTGTATTTTATGATACCTACCGAAAGAGTCTTTAATAAGAAACAATTTCTTTTAAGCGACATAGTATCTTAAATTAAAGGAACACCTAGTAAAATATGTTTTTATTGTAAAGCTCACTCACTATCTGAAGAAAAAAAAACAGTCTTCAACAGTCAAGTCCAAAAGTCCAAAAGTCCCAAAGTTCCAAAGTCCCAAAGTCCCAAAGTCCCAAAGTCCCAAAGTCCCAAAGTCCCAAAGTCCCAAAGTCCCAAAGTCCCAAAGTCCCAAAGTCCCAAAGTCCCAAAGTCCCAAAGTCCCAAAGTCCCAAAGTCCCAAAGTCCCAAAGTCCCAAAGTCCCAAAGTCCCAAAGTCCCAAAGTCCCAAAGTCCGTCCCAAAGTCCCAAAGTCCCAAAGTCCCAAAGTCCCAAAGTCCCAAAGTCCCAAAGTCTAAAAGTCTAAAAGTCCAAAAAGTCCAAAAGTCCAAAAGTCCAAAAGTCCAAAAGTCCAAAAGTCCAAAAGTCCAAAAGTCCAAAAGTCCAAAAGTCCAAAAGTCCAAAAGTCCAAAAGTCCAAAAGTCCAAAAGTCCAAAAGTCCAAAAGTCCAAAAGTCCAAAAGTCCAAAAGTCCAAAAGTCCAAAAGTCCAAAAGTCCAAAAGTCCAAAAGTCCAAAAGTCCAAAAGTCCAAAAGTACAAAAGTCCAAAAGTCCAAAAGTCCAAAAGTCCCAAAGTCCCAAAGACCCAAAGTACCAAGGTCCCATCCAAAAGTCCAAAAGTCCAAAAGTCCCAAAGTCCCAAAGTCCCAAAGTCCCAAAGTCCCAAAGTTCCAAAGTACCAAAGACCCAAAGTACCAAGGTCCCAGTGATTACACCGCGGCGGCCATTTTGGATTGCACAATGATTCATACTTAGCATACCAACTTTAGAAAACTTTAGAAATTTTTATGACCAGCCATTATGTAATTTACATTTTTTACGCAACTGTAGCAAACGTACGCAACGGAAACTCTCAAAAGAAATGAAATATCCTAGTTGTCGAAAAATGTTTCCCATCCAAAAGTCCAAAAGTCCAAAAGTTCAAAAGTTCAAAAGTTCAAAAGTCCCAAAGTCTCAAAGTTCCAAAGTCCAACTGTAGCAAACGTACGCAACGGAAACTCTCAAAAGAAATGAAATATCCTAGTTGTCGAAAAATGTTTCCCATCCAAAAGTCCAAAAGTCCAAAAGTTCAAAAGTTCAAAAGTTCAAAAGTCCCAAAGTCTCAAAGTTCCAAAGTCCCAAAGACCCAAAGTACCAATGTCCCATCCAAAAGTCCAAAAGTCCAAAAGCCCAAAAGTCCAAAAGTCCAAAAACCCTTAAATGACATGCTATCCCTGGATAAAGTACTCTTAATTCGAATCCACCGTGGTGGGGAACAGAACAAAGATGGCGCGTAACCAAAAATCGTGACGTGACGTGACGTGACGCAATTTTTTTTCCAACGCCGATAAAGAAGTTTCACTTCAAAAAAAGGACTGTTTCCTTTCAGCAAAACTTGTCATTATCAATATTAAGGGTACTTTCCCTCCAAGTACCGTCTTTAAATTCCATCCTGTATATATACAGGCGGATTGAGAAACCTTCTCCTATTTTAAAAGTCGTTAATAATATAATTGTGAATATCCTAGTTAACTGTTGGAAGTATTTTTTGCAAAAACTAAGAGTGGCCTACACAACAAAAGTCAAGATAACAAATCAAAAACTTAAAAGACAGACAACTGACGTTGGACTAATTCGGAATACGATTTCATTCCAGATTCAAAATGGCTTCCAAGAAATTCGTTAATTTCATTTTGGTAAATTGAAATGGTTACCGAAGATGACATTTGAAATTGTTTTCGAACGAGTGCTCTAATTATATCTGGCGACGGTAATTTCCCCAATTTGTTTGTTAACGGTTTAAGATCGAATTAGTTCGTTGAGTCGTAGTTTTTAATACTTTGCACACAAATGGTAAACATAATAATATTTAAGGGGTGTCCCATAAAAAAACATGATTATTTGCGTACGGAATCCTCTGTGTGCGAGTCCGACCGCACTTGCCGATTTTTTCTTTCTTGTTTTAGCTCTAGCGTAGCTACATTAAGGCTTTCTTTGATAAACCTAATTACCATAATAAGACCATGGAGTTTTAATTTTGATAAAAATAAAATAAAGCAAGAAATTGATGTCTTTCCCGTTATTATAAAATAGGGTATCTCTGAAGATTATTTTTTGTACACCTGTCTTCCAGCTAATGTTTTGGAGTAAATTCTCAGCAGTGTTTCCTATTAAAAAAAGTGCTGATAATTGATTTTCTCTTACATTGTCCTGAACACTAAACCTAGAGTGCTTTTGAAATACTAATGATGAAATTGATTTTGAAATTAATTTACGTTATTTTGTTCCATGCGTTCCAGGAAACTGGTTAATAAATTCTTGTGGCGTTGCAAGACGCCACCAGCTAAGCTGTCCTAAAACTAAAGCCTCATTGCACTAACGCTTTTCAAAAATCAATTGTTTTATAAAGTTGGTGCCATTCTGTTAATATCACATAACATCTAGCCAGTCAAACCATAAGTATGAAGGTACTCCGAAATGTCATAACTCAATGAAATGTCAAAAAATAAATGAACAAGAAAACGTGTTCCAATTTCAAACTAAGTTTTCAAAATGATATACGAGCTCTTTCTTTGTGTAGCGCTCCATTTTCAGTAATCAAAACAATCATAGATCAAAAGAGCTTTTAGAGTTGCCATGCTCGAAAAAATAACAATATTTAAGCAGTGAGCTCTTATTGAAATACATTAGTTATCACACAACATCATGAAGCCCAAATAATTTTGCTAGTCTATACTTCTATGCTAATATTAGGTGCTTACATATGAAATTGGCGTTTTGTATAGGAGGAACAAAAAATCGAATATTTTTAAATATAATATATTTAATTAATCAAAGTATGAACCATTGTTTTCTATGCATTTTTGCCATCTCATAGGTAGTTCATTGATCCCTTTACTAAAAAAACCAGTCGGACGGGAATCAATAAAATCTGTGAAGGCGATTTGGACTGCCCCATCAGAGTTGAATTTTTTTCCCTTGCAAGAAGTTGTCCAAATTTCGAAAAAAATGGTAATCTGTTGGAGCAAGATCCGGGGAGTACGGAGGATGTTTTAGACATTCCAATTGAAGCTCTTCTAATTTGGTAGCCGTCTGTTGTGCAGTGTGTGGTCTAGCGTTGTCGTGAAGCAGCAGTGGCGTGGAGCGATTGACCAGCCTAGGTTGTTTAGCCGCTAGCTTTTCCATCATGGTTTGCAATTGCTGACAATAGACATCAGCCGTAATAGTCTGGCCAGATTTGAGAAAACTGTAATGAACAATACCGGCACTAGTCCACCAAACGCTTACAAGTAACTTTTTTGGGGTTAATTTTCGCTTGGGGCAGGATTTGGCTGGCTGGCCAGGATCCAACCATTGCGCTGAGCGCTTTCGATTATCGTAAAGAATCCATTTTTCGTCACAGGTAATGATTCGGTTTAAAATACCTTCATTATTCTGCCGGTTCAGTAATGTAACGCAGCAGTCGACGCGCTTTTGCCGGTTTGCTTCAGTCAATTCGTGAGGTACCCACCTTTCAAGCTTTTTAATCTTCCCAATTTGCTTCAAGTGAATTAAAACAGTTTTATCACTAACACCGCAGCCTGCAGCTAACTCGGACGTGGTTTGCGATGGATCCGCTTCCACAATAGCCTTCAATACTTCATTATCAACTTGAGTCTCAGGCCGTCCACGGGGCTTGTTCTGCAGGTCGACATTTCCTGAACGAAAACGTTGGAACCAAAAACGAACTGTGTTTTCTTTTGCAACATGACCGCCATACACATCATTCACCCTTCTAGTCGTTTCCGCAGCACTAGTGCCACGGCGGAACTCGTACTCGTAAATAATGCGATATTTTAAGTTTTCCATTTTGTAAAATGAGTGACGCAAACAGAAAAAAACAGAAGAAAAAAACAAATGAATGACGGTCATCGAAGGATAAATACATGAGTAAATAGCTGGGAAAATTTGAATTTGGAATTCCTTACCAAAGAGGAGAAAATCGTAATTAAAATGGCCAGTACGAAAAACGCCAATTTGATGTGTAAGCACCTAATATTATAAAGAGGAAAGATTTGTTTTTTGTTTGTTTGTTTGTTTGTAACGAATAGGCTCCGGAGCAACTGGACCGATTTGGAAAATTCTTTCACTGTTGGGAAGCTACACTCTTTGCGGTGAACATAGGCTATATTTCATTCCAGTATTCCCACGGGAACGGGAACTACGCGGGTGAAACCGCGTGACGTCCACTAGTGTAATAATAAAGCTTATGTATGAGATCTTGACTTGATAGACATAATTATAACAACCATAGATAGAACAATCTATTATTTAAATAAATATAAATAAATAATAAATATTTGTGGACAATCTCCCACAACATCATCTAGCCCAAATTAAGCTAATATGAGCTTATATCATGGGATCTAGATGACTGATAGACATGTATATATTTTTAAATACATGCCTATTATACATAGAAAACCCTCAAACTCTGAGGCAGGCCCATGACGGCAGCGTGACATGAGGAGTTCACGCACTCCCCCCCCCCCCCCACCTTTTAGAAGCGGGATCACACCCGAAACCCCTCAAAGACGCGGGATAGCACCCGATCCGCTAAGCGAGGCCGCAGTGGTGGCCGTAGGTCTGTTGGTGGTCCTGGGACATCCTTCCGAGGGCTTACCCGGGGCTCCCAATCATAGGCAGGAGGCGGTAGGAGTCCGGCATAGCATACATGGTGGATTTTCCCTCACGTTAAAAAAAAAAGGTAGGTAGTTTCGAATACTGCCATTACGTGGATTTGTATGAAGTTTTTATGGATTAACGTAAATTGTACACCAATTTCTTCTCTCATAATTTTCAGTCTTGATAAACAGCCTTGTTGTGCTGTTACGCGGATAATTTTATTCAGAAACCACTCCCTTTGGTATAAATATCAAAAACATTTTCAGTTAAACATTCCATAAATATTACCGGCATTTATTACCATAAAACTATTATAATTTACTATGGCAAACTTTTGTCAAGTACAGGAAAACCTACCATTTCGAAGTTTGTCGATTCTACCCGAAGAATCCCGAAGTTATACGAAGTTTCCCGAACGCCACATAAATTTTAGTCCAATTACACACTACACGCTTATCACCAAAGTTTTTACTGAAATATATCTTTTTTATTGGCGTAGTTTTTAAAAGGTCCAGTGTTGCCATTATGAATGGGGTCCCTTATGTTTGGCAGTTTTATTAAGCTGTTTTATGTATAAACTGGTTTTATGGTGGGGAATTTGTGTAACTTTATGTGAGCTGAAGGAAATTTTGTATGTTACTCATACACATTCAAAATCTACTTCATCGTGGATCATTGAATAAACTTTACTCATACCCATTTTCAGCACTCCATGGATTCACAGAGCACAGAGGATCACTGTGTGGGTTTCTAAGACTTGCGACCCATTTAAGTACCTAGATTTAGTGTGGTTACCTTAAGAATTAGTTAGTAGCCTACCTATCCCTTAAAAAATTGGTTTTGCGGTATGCAATAGTGAAGCGGGTGTCCTAATCAATAAGCGACTCACAGTTTGTAGTAGAAATTAGAGTTTATTGAAGTGAAGAACACAGTACAGATATTCAGGACACAGTTCGTTAAGAGAAGACAGAAGGAGAATTGAGAGAATGAAGATAGCACTGGAATATTTACAGAATAGTTTATATGCGTTAGAACTTAGCACTCGATACTTCGCGGCACAATTTGTCAGAGTGTAAGATAAATCTAAAACGTTTCGGATGAATTTAGTCACCAACTCTTTATGTCCCAAGTACTAGTGGAACTCGCGCACGGAGGGTTCCGTAGCAAAGAAACGGAAAAAAATCACTGTTGTTGTATGGGAGCCTCATTTTCATATTTGCTGTTCTAGCGGCAACAGAAATAACATCATCTGTGAAAATTTCAGCTCTCTGGCTATCACGGTTCATGAAATAAAGTCTCGTGAGGACAGACAGATGGACGCCGAGGTCCCTTTTTTACTTTTTGCGTACGGAACCCTAAAAAACAGGCAATATCGTACGTGAAATATGGGTTTATGAACATAGCGTGGTCGCCGTTTTCACAAACAAAAGAAGAAGCCGTGAGACGGTCTCGCCCTACTGCCCCTCTCTTAAAGGTTTATTGTGAAAGTGAAAGTACAATCCGATTGACGTTGTCATGACAAATGTCAGAACAGATGATTCCCGTGACCTCGTGACGTAATTTAATGCAAGAGAGTCGCAGTTTACAGACACAAGTCTCACCATAAGCCCCTCTGCAATTTATTTTATAGAGAGGGGCTTAAACTGCATGTGAATTTAATTACAATGCTGTCAGGCACACACAGAAATGTAACATTTAATTTTCTCTTTTGACATCAGGAATTAAAAATAGCACCGGCATGTTACTGTAATACGAGTAGAAAAGAAGACTTGAACTTCATACTCTACTTACTGAAAATATATTTCGCAACTTAACACTCAAATTCAGAATTAAGTTATAACATAATAACATTGCTGAAAGCAATTTACTAAAATTACCAAAGAACTAAATTATTTATTAGTGATTGAACGTTCTAGGTACTCCGCAATAACCTCATAATTCAATTTTATTTTCTCTTTAGTAGTAAGCTTTCATCCTTAAATAAATTAGAAATTGAATTTTAAAAGGAACTTTTATTATGTATAGTTCGTTATGAGGTTGAATTGATTACTAAGAAAAGCGTCTTGAAACTTCTGAACCGTGTTGAAAAATTCTTTCACTGTTGGGAAGCTACCCTATTTACGGTGAATATAGGCTATATTTTATTTCCATTTTCCCACGGGAACCGCTATTTAAATATATATAAATTTCAGTTATCAATCTATCACTGAACCAAATTCCAGCCAGATTCGATTAGCTGGTAGAGCGTCATTGAATAACAAATATCTAAACATATTCAATAACGGCACTTGTACTGTTCCACAACATTAGTGCCGTTATTCAATATGTGCAGCAAGTTCCACCAAGTGCCATCAATCAACAGTATAAATAAATATCTAAACACTTGTATTATTTTTCTCTTGTATTTCACAAGTTGAATTTTTTGTGTGTACAATAAATAAATAAGGTTAAAATAAATTTACAAGCTTTCACATTATTAATAGGATTATGTTATAATTTTCAGACCATGAACTTTGACATACATTAGATACATTTATTGCAACAGTTATCATAGCCTTTTTTACGTGAGGAAAATCCTAATTGGATGCTTTGCCGGACTCCAACCGACTAAAAACCACACGTATCCTACATAACAGCCTACGGTTGGGAGCCCTGGGTAAGCCCTCGGATGGATACCCCAGGACTGTTATCATAGCCTTAAATTATTTTACAATTAAACTATCCTCGTTATAAATCATCACAAAGGGAATGTCTATTTAAATTTCAGATTAAAATCGTAATATCTTTATGGTGTAACATAATTACAAATTGTAATTTGATTTTAACGAATGTCCCTGTTTTTAAATTAACACTTTTTGTTGATGATCGGACAAAAGACCTGGTTATTACGGTTCGAGAACTTTACAACGAATAAATAGGGGTTTTGAGGTTTTCGGAAATAAATTTAATTTATGCAGTTGTTGTTGATTCAGACATTGTTAATTTATTACTATTTTTGGGGTTCAGTACCCAAAGGGTAAATAAACCGGCCAAGTGCGAGTTGGACTCGCCCATGAAGGGTTTCGTAGCAGCAAGTAACATAATATAAAAGTTCTTATAGTTCGTTGTAACTTTAAAATGTTCGCAGTGGTAGTGATTTCACTAACTGGAAATTGCGGTTTATGACGTATTAAAAAAAACTACCAGCTCTATCTCGTTCAAACTAATTTTCGTTGGTAGTTTTTATGGCAATGTACATCATATATTTTTTTTAGATTTATCATTCTCTTAGTTTAGAAGTTAGAGGGGGGGGACACATTTTTCCACTTTGGAAGTGTCTCTTGCGCAAACTATTCACTTTAGAAAAAATGAAGTTAGAAACCTCCATAGCATTTTTGAAGACCTATCTATAGATACCCCACAGGTATGGGTTAAATGAAAAAAAAAAATTGAGTTTCAGTTCTGAGTATGGGGACCCCCAAAATTTACTGCATTTTTACTAGTTTTATATAAGAATCTTAATGCGGTTCACAGAATACATCTAGCTACCAAGTTTCAATAGCATAGACCCTATAGTTTCAGAGAAAAGTGGCTGTGACACACGGACGGACAGACAGACGGACAGACAGACAGACATGACGAATCTATAAGGGTTCCGTTTTTGCCATTTGGCTACGAAACCCTAAAAATGGGTGTCTGTCTGTCTGTCCGTCATGAGGCTGTACTTCAGTAACTGTGATAGCTAGAGACCTGAAAATTTCACAAATGATTTATTTCAGCTACCGCTGTAACAATAAATACAAAAACAGAAAAATAGTAATAATTAATGGAGGTTCCTATACAACGTGATTTTTTTTAGTTTTTTGACATAGAACCTTCCTTGCACGGGTCCGACTCGCACTTGACCGGTTTTTAACCTCCGACCGCTGCTGATGGCCAAACTACGGGGTGTTATATTTTAACCTTTGTATTATTGGACCATTAATGGTTCATATTGAGGTGGGGGGCCGCTCACCATCCTTACAGAAGCAGGCCCTAGACGACAGCGTGACGTGAGGGATTTACGCACGCCCCTCCTAAGAAGCAGGATAACACACGAAAAACCCTCAAAAGGGCGGGGAAAGCACCCGAAAAGCGAGGCCGCATTTGGAGTCCTGGAATATCCTTTCAAGGGCTTACCCGGGGCTTGCAACCGCAGGCTGTTGGGCAGGATACGTGAGGTTTTTTAGTCGGTAGGAGTCCTGTATAGCATTCATGATAATTTTCCTTCACGTACAAAAAAAAGGTTCATAATGGCTATTATGGACCAATCAGTTTAAATACCCAAAGGTAATCACCAAAGATATAGGTAAAATGAAGGAGTTCAATAATGACTCTGCCCGACCCTTCCGTGATAAAAGGCATGATGATTGCGTATTTATGTATACGCTAATTCTCTAGACGATTAAGTGATCACAGTAAAAACAGTTATTGTTGAGTTCAACTTTTGTGTGGGTACATTTTCGCTTTAGTAAACCCTTTTGACGAACAAAATGATACGGAATGAATTTGGACCATAATACTGCCACTGCATTGGTATTCATATATATACAAAAAAAAAGTCCTCAAAATATTTAACACCAATAACTACCCACTTATTAAATGATCCTTGACAAAATCTCCATCCAAAGTTGCCTGTAAGAGATTGCTTTTTAGCGATAAGGCCGCCCTCTGTACATTTTTTACTACCATAATCTCTTTATATAAATGTTTTTGTAATGGTGTGCAATAAAGTTTAATCTCTTCTCTTATATTCTATTCTATACCTACTTGTAATAATATTTTAAGCTATTATTTCTTAGAATTTTTAAACAAGTTTTTAGTAGCTTTTTCATGAAATATTTTCCAGTTTATGAGCGTTATAAAATAATATAAAACACACTCTTGTTTTTGAAAAATCGTAAATAGAAAATATGAGGGTAACTGAAAATGCAGCGGGAGTGCATTTACCAAATATATTGCCACGTGTTATTATGCATGCTGGAAACTGTTTTATTTAAAAGAATAATAATAAGAATTTATTAAAAAGTGTAATATAATACATTAAATCGGTAAAATTTAGATAATTATTATGTAAATCTTAATAACTACTTAATGTATTCAATAATTTTTACAACTACTTAATATTACAGTTTTAAATAAATTCTCAATATTTTTCTTTTAAATAAAATAGGGAACTAGATAATAGCTTTAACAAAAAAATTACAATAATAATCATTATTGTAATTTTCTTGTTCTATAGTATTTTTATGCTTATGAAAGCAGGCATAATTTAATTGGCATCTGCTCCTACGTCAACTACGCTAGCTAAAAAATTGGTAAAGTGGTAGATATTTTATCCTTGGTATACAGTACCGTGGAATGTAGGAATAGCACCCGAATTACTTGTGAGAGAAGCTGGGGGTTACCTTCATTTATAAATGATACTTACACAAGGTCTAAACAATACCGATTAAAAAGTTTTATACAACCAAACCCATGGCGGCGGGATAGCACTCGAATCCTCCAGATCGCGGTGGTCGCCTGGAAGGTTCGAGTGATGTTCGATCGCATTCCTACGTCCCATGGTACCGTATACATTCCAGGGTTCCCGCAGACTTTGTCGGAATGAGACTCCTGGTAGTAGGCAGTTGTAAAGTTGTATTTAAGGCATATTTTTTTTTATACCACTAAAGTGGCAGACAAGCATACGGCCGCACCAGATGTTACGGTGGTCACCGCAGCCTATGGACGTTTGCAACACCAGAGGCGTCACACTCGCGCTGCCTGCTCTGTAAAAACCTTCTAAGACCCCTTTGCCGAACTCCATACTGTAGACGTTTGGGAAAAGCGAATAATCTGGTTTTAGTCGGTAGGTATCCGGCATAGTAAAAAAAACACATTTGACTTAAAGCCAGTTTATAGGATCTTTTGAGGTCAATATAAAAATAAGCTGTGTCGAAAAGTGGCCTATTCAACGATGGCCTTAATCGTCGCGACCTGAATATATTTATATTGTAATGCTTCAACTTTTTAGGGTTCCGTTGCTCAAGGGTAAAAACATGAGGCTGTCTCTTAGGAAACTTGCTAGCTAGAGATACTAGAGAGCTGTGATTTTTGCAGACAAATAAAAAAATCAGAAAAAAGATGGGGTCTCCCATTCAATAAACGTGCTTTTTGACCGTTATTTTAGTACGAAACCTCCTGTGCACATGTTCGACTCGCACTTGGCCACCTTTTTTACATCCCCTATGCTCCAGATATATCACGAAACTGACCTCGCGGCTACTTTAGCTAATGTGATTTCTTATCTACATAAATTCTGCTGTGACCTACATGAATAATATACTTATTTGTGTTTTCGGAGTATTTATTGAAGAAAGTAAAATGTAATGTTTTTTATGGAATCCATAGTTATTGTAAAACTCATAATGTTCTCATTAAAATTTGTTAATGTGTAAGGTCATCGTATAAGAATAATATAAAAATCTAACAAAGAGGGTAAAAAAACTCAGAGGGTTATTGAACTCTGGTTTAATAGGGGTTCAACTGGCCCAGTGCAATCTCAACAATAATCTGATCAAAGAGTACAACTCGCCCGAAGACGAGAACAATATGTCACCTAATCAGAATGGGAACGCTTGGTGAGAAAAAACCCCATTTTTTTATTTTACACTATCGAAAGTCACGTGGTTTTACTCGCGTAGTTCCCGTACCCATAGGAATACGGGAATAAATTATATTTTAGTCGTCCGGGTGTAGTTTCTCAACGGTGAACATGTTTTTCAAATTGGTTCAGTAGTTTCGGAGTTTATTAATTGCAAACAAACGATTAAATCTTTCCTCTTTATAATATTAGTATACATGATGTAATATTAGAATGATAGAAGTCTTTAAATACTTTTTATCTTGGTTTCAGATCACGCCTCAGCAATAGTTGGCACCACCGCTCGGCTGCGCTGTCGCGTGGACGGCAGGTCCTGCGGTGCCATGCACAGCATCAAGTGGTACAAGTCCGAGTCCAGGCTTTACGTGTACTCGATAACTGGCACTACCGTCATAGATCGGCCGGAGGGACCTATGAAAAACAGGTGAGTTGGTTTTTTTTTATTTATATATATTTAGCTCGCCAAATTGACGTCGTCACTAGCATGATGGAAAGCCGTGGCGCATCTAGCGATTGGGGGCCACTTCTAACAGTGGTCCTCCAGTTGGTGGCATTGTGATGTGCCTCTTCACGCTCCTCTTAAAGAACCCGGGATTGTAAGATGAGGGAAACATGTGTGCGGGCAGGTCGTTCCAGGTTTTTATAGTTCGACAGAGGAACGATCTTTTGAAACGCTCTGTTCTGACGAAGACTCTCTCCACTGTGTATGAGTGGCATCTCTGCCCGGCACGCGTTGTTCGGGATCGGAAAGGAGAGGGTGGGATCAGGTTGAAGAGCTCTTCACTTACAATGTCCGTGTCTTTAGTGGGAACAGTCTATCCATATCTACTCGATTTTGTCCTTCAATCATCAATCTATGTCCATTATTTTGTTTCCTTGGTCAGATTAGTCTTACCGTTGATATTTTACACGATGTCAATCGTTTGGCTTTCCACTTGCTACGATCCTGGCATACAACTTTCGCTTCTTCTACTTTCATAACTGTTTTAATACACGCTCGACGGTTAAAGGTACTCTTGACCTTGCCTTTTTGCAGGACTCAATACAATTGCCTGAATATCTACGTTCCCTAGGGGGAACAATTTTTGACTATAATTGTATAAAAATATCTTCTGTAGGGTAATCTACAACCCATCGAGGCGTCACATACACGGCCCGATTGCTATATCTATCACTAAAACCTGACCTTAATGTCCTAACCTCCAGTAGGTCAGCTCTCATTAAAGCCTTGTCTGAACCCGATACGCGTGTAACCCCCAAATTAAACAATGTCGATTCATACCTCGCCCATAAACCAAAGGCGCTTCTGGCGAATTTAATACAAGCACGTAATAGTGCTTCTACATATTTATGAGTCGACCCTTTCGTGTGATTATTATGAAAATCCCTTTTGTCTTATAAGTGCTATTGAAACTTATTTAGGCAACATAAGGCTGGTATAGATATCGGTCAGTAATTTGGAACGATCAGTCAGCGCACGTGTTTCCTTCCTCTTACAACCCTGAATTCTTCGAACGGAGTGTGAAGAGACACATCATGGGGCCGCCAACTCGAGGACCGCTGTAAAAAGTTTTATATTAGCCCAAATCAATGGATATAGGCACGGCTTTTCATCAGGCGGTTGGCATCATAGGTGTAGGTACCTACACTTCAAAAATCAAAAATGTTTTAACTGTATTTTCTTTTTATACTACTTAGGTGGCAGACAAGCTTACGGCCCACCGGAAGGTTGGTAACCGTAGCCTATAGACGTTTGCAACACCAGAGGCGCTACACACGCGCTGCCGACCCGGGCGCAGGTTGTGACGACCCACAGTTGAAATTTTTCAAGCCTTCAACTTGGCTTAACGACTGTCATTTTACTGACAACCGGGACCAACGGCTTATCGTGCCTTCCGAAGCACGGAAACGCTCGTAAATAAAATGTCACAAAGTTGTCCACGTGGTGGTCACCCATCCATATCCGGCCATAGTAAATGTTGCTTACTGCAGTGATCGTTTACAGAACACTGAGTCCGCGGGGCCACGAGCGCTTCAAAAATCACGAAATTACAGTAACTTGTTTAATGGACGTCTTATTTTAGGCATTTACACTTGAATAAAATATCGTTTTTTTTTAATGTGTCAGACAAAGGTACGACCCACCTCATCAAAACTCGTGTGGCATTTCCATTTTCGTGCTTCAGAAGGCAGGTTAAGCGGAAAAGGCCTGAACTGTGGCTTGAAAAACCAACAGCTTGCATATACTGTTGGTATAAAGCCCATTTCAAGGTGTCAAAACACAGAGTAACGCGAACACCTCTGTTGTGCTGGTCGCGTTGCTCTATGCAGCAATAGGCGCAGCGCGGGAATTAAATAATCGCAAATGTCTATTACAATCTCAAACAAATAATAACAAAGCGCAAAAACATTATTATAGATACTGCTATGTCTTTAGATTAAAATGTAAAACAAACGAACTTTTTAGTTTTCTGCATATTGGATCTGTGTCCCCGTCTAAGCCTACCAAAAGTCCGGGTGTCTTCGTAAGAAAAAAAAGAAGATACCCGTGTTAAACACAATAAGTTTTTCTATAAAAATAGTACCGATCTTCATAATATTACTTTAAAATATATTAAGTTCCAAAACCCAGGTAGGGTTTAATAGAAATGGATTTCAATATTTCATTAACAGAATTTAAGGTACCTGTATTCCATTCAGATGCAAAAAATATTACAAAATAACGACACTAGAGGGCGCCGGTAAGCTTTGAAATATTAATAACGCAACAGACCGAAATAGAACTGACGGCCATTTTGAAATTAATAAATCTTTGTTGGCGCTTTCATATTTCTTTGTTCTTTGTAAATGTCATTTGGAAGCGAGGCAAGGCTCGTTCTAGGAAAGGAATTAATACCTGAAGTTTTCATTACTGTTAGATTTTTAGTGGAAATTATTTAGCTACTAGCTTTGTGAGTGCTTTGAACTTTTAGATGTACGTCGTAATAACTATTGAAAATGAAAATAAAAATTGATTATTATTGCGATGCGTTTTACGTTTAACGCAGCATAATATATTGAAATTAAATTATTATATTATTAAAGTTTAAATTATTTTTAATTATGAAGGTGCTATACATTCAATAAATATAGGTACCTTATAATTATAATCTTGTAGATCTAAACAACCAATAAACATAGTTTTAACCATTTTTAAAAACATTAAGTTAAAAAATAATAGTCATTTTTAGATAGCTGTGCAAATGGATAAAATTTGACACAGTTAAACTTTTGATAAGAAGTGTCTAAAGTATTTTTATGTGAATTATTATTGAAATTTGAATTGAAATTTGAAGTTATTATGTCATTTAAATGTTAATTGGTCCCACTTCTAACTACGCTTCAAATCAAAAGAAAGAAAAGCAAGGTTTTTTTAGTATCACAACGTTCATAAAATATAAATTAGAAACATGGATTAACAAGATACCAAACTAAACTAACAAAATTATTAAATTGTAACTAAATAGTAATATTAAAAAATAAACAGAAAGTAACTAAAAAAATGCACAAATCTACAATACTAAACTTCCATAGGCTACGGTTATCAACCTTCCGATTGGTCGTAAGCTTATCTGTTACCTAAGTAGTAAAAAAAAATCTGTTAGTCCCGTAAAAATAAAAAAACGTCTACAGATACTTCCACAAACTACCCACATAATACAATTTCAGACGAAATGAAATATGAAATGATTTAACCAGAGCTCATCCTCATCTTAGCGCGATATACCTCCTATTTACCCGTACATTACGTCTGAAAACATTCCGCAAAGTATCGCATCATGTGGTTATTGTTCAAAACGACCGTACTTACCGGGCATTGTGTGAAATGACACGGCGATACATCTTTGTCCCTCCCACGTAAATGTTCTACTGTTTTATTTGTGTTTGTGAGCAAAAGAATAACTGAAAACTTGAGAAAACTGCAGATGATTTTTGTCTTCTTTTTTAGAGTTCCGTACCTTAAGGGTAAAAAAACGGGACCCTACTCATGAGACTTGGCCATCCGTCTTTCTATCTGTCTGTCATGAGGCTGTATCTTATGTACCGTGACAGCTAGAAATCTAAAGCAATCAATTACTGTATACCTAATTAAAAATAAAAAAATTCGTCTGAAGTAATTTTATTTCCAAAAAAATCATAGAAAAACATCTGCTATTTGCTATTCATAGAATTTTAATGACTCACTTTTTATTAAAATTGACTGAGCCGTTGAGTAGTTACGAACGGACATTGCACCAAACACACATTTAGATCAAACTGATAACTTTGGTTTCTGCTATGAACAATACAAAAGCATTAAAATGTCCTATCATCTAAATACTAATCTAATTTGTCACGAATTAAATTCGTAGCAAGATCTATCTCGTAGAGGGTCTACATTGACTACGGCGTAGCAATACGCTACGTGATAAATTTTGAGTCACGTAGCGATTGTATAACGCCGTGAAAATGGGACAGATGTATGTTTATTACGGTGTTGAGGTACGAGAGGGTAGGCAGGATTATTGATTGGCCTTACGTGGGTTACCGTTGAACCAAATTATTAATGATGATTTCGTGTGTACAATATTCATTAATGGTTTTCAGGAACGAGCCGACGATGCAATTCTTTTCAAATTAATGTTGTACGATTACTGAATATTTTTTTCGCTTCATCAAACAGACGGATGGGAATCTATAATGAAACGATGGTGTCCTTCCATGTGCCTACGATAACGAAACGATATGCTCATGCTTCCTCCACATTACTCGCGAAGTTGAACGAAGTTCATCGGCGAAGTTGCCCGAGTCAAAGAAAAATTTGGACGAAGTAGGCCGAGGAACCCCTCTACACTATTCGTACTCGTCCAACTTCGTTCAACTTCGCGAGTAATGTGGAGGGAGCATCAGGGTTCAGGCGCGCCATCGTGACATTGAGTTTTGTCCCACTTCTTGGGGCTGAAACTGGGATCAGGTAATATCCGGATTCTTAAGGGAGGAGGTGGGCAAAAACAAATGATAACTTTATATCATAGAATAATCTAGGAGTAACAAGTAGGTACAGAAAAACCAATTATATGGCTAATAACCGATGGTATTAGTTTATACTACTAAGATGCAGCATAAAGCCCATTAGATTGAAAGTGGTCCTCGAAGCCCATAGTTTGCTATAGCCGGTCCTTGGATAGGCGACTACCATGTGACATTTATTTGAGAGCCTTCAGAAGACACCTTAAGTCCATGGTGCTGACTGTCAGTTACATGCTTTTTGTTAATTCAAGTTGAAGGCCTGGATTTCCCACGGGTGACCGAAATTCATTTGATCATTTGACGTGTGACCGAAAAAAACATTAGACCATTCTACTACTGATCGAATGAACAATTGACCAAAAGAGTTTTTATCGAACAAACATTTGGTATTTTTACTACTGAGAGAATGAACGTTTGGTCGAAAAACAGTTGACTAAAGAATATTTAAGCTGTAAGCGTAAACTGTAAACTTGTCTGTCCTCTCAGTAGTTTAAAAAGTGAACGTTTTGAGCTTAATATAATGAAAAGTCAAAAATGCCTGTATTTGCAGTCGTTGTAAACCTGTGATGAAACTGCCGTAGCAACATTTTCTTGCACCGCAGTCAATAGCAACATTAATTTCTCGCATTTCGACTTGCAGTTAGCGAACTTAGTTAACTTAATTGAGAAATTGTTCACTGTTCTCTAACTGTGGCGAGCTGTTAACAGAATTACTGTTGGGACTTCATGGAAATATGAATATTTAGAACTATTTCATATATTATGATTAATAATATAATAATAATTTAACTGGCCTCGTGGTCCAGTGATTGGTTTGCCTGACTACGGATTCGGAGGTCGTGGGTTCAATTCCCAACCAGGACAAATCTCTTGTGTTGATTTGTTCTGTATCTGGGTGTAATTTATCTATATATGTATGTATTCAGAAATATATAAGTATGTTTACCAGTCGTCTATGTCCCAGCACTAGCATATATTACCTTAATTTTGGCTAGGTGATGTTGTGTGAGAATATTCGCAAATATTTGTTTATTTAGTTTCAAAGTGATTATACATAAATCAAAATATATTTGCGGCAAGTCCATCTATTTCTACCTTAAAACTATCTCATGTTTTAATATTATACTGCTGTTCGCAGTTCCACCAACATGGAATTCTGTTCCCGTTCTCGCATCCCACGGTAATTTACTCAATTGGAATGCGGGAACGGGATATATTAGTAGCCTAAGTGATATTCCAAACATTACCTATGCCTGTACCAAATTTCAACGAGTGCGAACATCCCAATATCCAAATATTTTTACAATCTTTCACATTTTACTTCTGCGAAGAGTAGACCTCGCGAACACCCAGGAAAAGAAAACAACCTGTGAGGAATCATATACTTGATGTTTCAGCTAAAAATAATCAAAATCCGTTCATAAATAACGCGAAAGTAATCTTCACTCCTTTTCTTACCCATTTTCCACCTAACAAAAAAAGTTATCGATAAAAGTTGTATTTTAAATCAAAGATACGTAGGCAACGTGGTTAAAAAATGCGTCCTCTAGACCGGGACTGACATAATATACACAGACATATGGATGAAAGCAAAATCGTCCATAATGACGAATCGAAGACTCGCTCGCTTCGCTCGTTCGGTCGGAAGATAATCATGTTAATGATCACAATCACTAATGCAATTTTTTCAGGCACTTCAAAGTCACTTCAAATCACACACAAGCACCCACCTTCACGCAGATACCCGCCAAACTTTATTTCATAAGTGCTCATCCGAAATGAAGCCATTGAGAAACCTTAACAGCAACAAAGTCGCATAATTAGGCGTTCCAACTTACTAATTGCTAGCGTTAGCGTAAACTTGGAGCTGTTTCAACCGTAATGGTTACGGTAACCGGTGAACCTTGTTACTGCTTCCTACAGTGAAATTTCTGATAATTTCAACACATTTTTATTGAGGAATTAAGAAAATGTTAATGGAAATTTGGCGGTATTAGAGGGAAACGCGCTTTTGGTAATTATAATTTCGTTTTATGTTTATAATTTTGTGTGTTGTATACCGCGGTTTATTCTTGTGATGTTTTTCTTAGCCCGTGTGGCGACGGGAAAGAGTACAAAATATCGCCACCCCCATTCACTCCGAGGGTTTCGTAAGAGACGACTAAGGAAACACTTTTGCAAAACGATCCAATGCGTAGAGAAGGAAAACTCGAAATGAACCCCGAAATTCCAAGATGACGAGTATTATCTAATGCAGCTTTTTGAGGCAGGTATTATGACGCTCCGTAAAAAATAGTAGCCTGAGTTTCTTTTTACAGAGCGTCATTCGATGTCAAAGTAAACTAGTATTTTACTTTTATCCGCCTGTAAAAGGAATGCTACTCTCGATAAAGATTTAAGATCACAATACCACGAACTACAATACTAAATCAAAGTCCGATACACCCAAATACCTCACCAGATTAATCTTTCTACCGAATATATTCCATTGTTTCAAATACAAGCATCGATTGCCGGAACACAGGAATGCACCAGTACGAATCGAGACACATTCGATACAGCATTTTGCGCAAGTAATTGACAAGTTCGAGTCGATGGAAGTTTTATTGGAGTTGGACGGTCACTAGTTTAGTAAGTCGTCTGATTCAGAAGTTTAGGGCTGTCGTATAAGTTAGCGAGAATATTATTAACATTCAAAATATTGACATCAATCAATACATAAAAAAATCGTAACAGGTCGCTGTCTGTACATGGAAGATAAATAAGAAAAAATATTATAGGGGGGCTTTATGAACGCAATAGAACCCAAAACAATGATTTTTAGAATTTTTGTCTATTTGTCTGTATGTCTGTTAGTCTGTACGTTTGTGCACGCTAATCTCAGTAACCGCTCAACCGATTGCAATGCGGTTTTTTATTGTGTTGAAGTTTGCTTCTCTTAACATTTAGTATTTATTTCATTTCAATCGGTTGATAAATAAAAAAGTTATAACACTTTTAAGAATCTATTACATTGAAGATATTTTGAAATGTTAATTGTAGGGGTTTCTTTGAATGTGAGGGTAAATCTAAACTGGCGTGTTGGCTTAATCATAAAAGAGCTTAATGATCAAGGCTATTTTAAAATAATTCAGACCGCGCCGAAGGCGTGGGCGCAAACAGGGCAGTTTCACACGCTGCTTAATGAGTCTGATGAAGAAGTACCTCTCCTTTCACACCTTATGTGACGTAAACGAAGTTGCGAGGTCAGCTAGTTCATTATAATATTATGAAAGGACTGATCTTTGGTATGTGGCGAAGGCCCTGATATACAAATACAAATTATACTTGGCTCCCGTTCCCGTGGGAATACGGGAATAAAATATAGCCCATTTTCACCGCCAAGAGTGAAGCGTCCCAATAGTGATGGAATTTTTCAAATCAGTTCTGTAGTTTCAGAGCCTATTCAATGTAAACAAACAATCAAATGTTTCCTCTTAATAATATTAGTATAGATTACTAGTGATACATATAAAAAAAATGAAGACAGTTGATACTGAAACCCAACCTCATAACATACTGTATATTTCTGAAGAGCTGGACATCCCGCAGAGAACTTGTTGCCAAAGAAAGTTTTAGTAAATACAGTCAAAGTGTACCCAATTTTAGATCTATTGAGATAAGAGAGTTTTAGTGAGACCTCCTCAATTCCTAGTAAAGTTATCGAATATCTTCAACGTTTTTGAGTAAAGTAGGCGTCCAGCATTTTATCTAATCGATCTTTATTTCGACCGGTGTCTGTAATATGCTCTACTCGCTGATGTCGATCCAATAAAACATCTGTCGTAAGATACCATTACCTTATTGATACAAAATCATGAGTCTCATCTGCGTGATCCCTTAATTATTCTGTCACAACCCTACCACGAAAACGTCAAATAAAAACAGTCACTCAGAGCTAACTCTTTGCCGACATGATACCATCCAAACAAGATACGATCCATCACTGCATCGTCCGAAAATATCCATACAATTTCACTTATCTTTCTCGTTCCAAATCGAAATATTGAATCTGGCAACCGACCGTGGCCGGTGTAAACTGGTTCCAACCGCTTCAGACCGGCTTAGGCAGAGTACATATATATTGCAATTTAAGCCTTGAAATGCAAGATATTATATTCTGTAATGGCGCTTTGGAACTCAATTTTGTCTAGACAGCTTACATTTTGGAAGTGAAAATGTCTGATTGGAATATTTGGAACTGCATAGCTTATTATTATATTGCTTTAGTAATATTGTAATATTGATAAAATTAGAGATTTGTTCATAGTAGCTTGATATCTTTATTTCACGCAAATGGTAGGTCAAAATACTACCCGTTCGCTCTAACTTTGCCGTTGGCGTAGAGGCGTATACCCGATGTGTTAATTAGACGAAGTTGACAGTAGCTAATGTCACTTCGTCATAGAAAATAAGCAACATTGAATGAAGAAGTGACATTAGTTGCTGTCAATTTACTTCGTCTAATTAAAAATTTGACTTTAGTATGGAGCCGAGCGGCAAAGTTAGAGCGAACGGGCAGTAAATAAATGTTTCAACCAGTGTGTTACATTGTACAGCACTCATTCCATTCTATTCTTAATACATAAACTCTTTCATTCCTACCCACACGATTCAATTTTTTTTGATCTTTTATTCTGGGTTTATACCCAACAATATCCGAAACAACTGAACCATTTTTATGAGCGTCTAATTGAATAGCTGATGTTATAAGAAGTAATAAAGTTGCAAGCTTTGACTGGTCTATATTTTATATGTATGTATGTATGTATGTATGTATATTTTCGAAATTACCTGATGACTTGCTCATCTATTAAACGCCCTGTTGAAACTTAGAAACTTAAAGTCTTAGGGTAAAAATCCTGTTATATACGGGCCGATGCGTTGTTGGCGAGGCAAATGAAGAGTACAAGTGAAACGCTTGAATGTCCAATGTCAACAGATTATTGTTCCGTTATAATTATTTCACAATGATACAGAAATATGTGCGTATTCGTACTAATGTATACCCACAAACCTTTACAAATATTAAAAAAAATACATTACATTTACATTAGCATACTAATTGCTTTTCAAAAATAATCTTTACAATTATTTAAAAAAAAAAATGTTATGTTTTAAACTCCACCCCTAAGGAGGTAAAATAGAGGTCTAAGTTTCATCGAAGCAATGGCCACAGCTAGTATTAATATGTCGACATGGACTTTGAAACAGAACTAAGCTTGTTAGTCAAACTGAAATAATGTATACGTTCCCTGTATATTTTGATAGCATATATACCGCAGCCAGTGTGTGCCCAGCTTTAAGTTTGAAACAGGCTCAGATCGGTTTGGACCGGTGTATATTTATGCGCTATAAACCGACTAGTAGTATTTCGGTTTTAGCAGTTTTTATGCACAGAGCTACTAGGTATGATTTGTAGTGTATTGTTTTTGTGTTTTATTGAGCAGTGCGGAGTCATTAGTGGAAGTATTTCTGCGAGTTTTGGCGAGAAAATATTACGTTGGATTTTGAAATTTTAACGTATTACGTACACGGTCCTATGTCCTTTGAATTCGTCGGTCCATCTGGTTGGGAAGCGTCCTATTTCGTGTAAATACTTTTCGTAAATATATAGAAAAAGAATTGATCTGATGGTTCGGGCGCGTGGAGAGGACTTTTTTATACTATTTAGGTGGCAGAAAAGCTTACGGCACGCGGGAAGTTGGTTACCGTGCCTATGGACATTTTCCATACCAGAAGCGCTACACATACGCTACCGACCCGGGCGCAGGTTGTAACGACCCACAGATGAAATTTTCAAGCCGCTAAGGCCTTCAACTTGGCTTATCGACTGTAATTCTACTGACAACCGGGATCAACTACTTAACGTGCCTTCCGAAGCACGGAAACGCTCGTAAATAAATGTCACAAAGTGGTCACGCGGTGGTCACCCATCTATTACCGGCCATAGTAAATGTGGCTTACTGCAGTGATCGTTTAGAGAACACTGAGTCCGCGAGGCCACTTCAAACTAATATAGGAGGAGGATATATGGGTATCAGAAAAAAATAACGAAATAAGGCTAAGGCGAGCTTCAATGGACACACTGGTAAGGGTCAACTTAAGCGTACAAAATGCCTAGGTGTTGATCATAATTCTTTACTTTTTAGATATTTAGTACTAGCTGACCCGCGCAACTTCGTTTGCGACACATAAAAGAGAGTATTACTGTAGTGCAGTACTCCCGTAGCGTCTCGTCGTTAATATTCAATACTACGTGAGAGAAAGAGAGAGAAAGGTTTCTCGTCGCGTGTATTCCCGTCGCATTATATTTAAAAACAATTTCGTTTATGAAAAAGGTATCCCGTGGCATTATTGTAGAAAAAAAATAATTGCCATTAAAATGGTTATTGCGCACCAACCCAAAGATAGACACATGCTATCGCGCAATTTTTTTGGAACTTTTTTAAGAGAGTAAATTTTGTAGTACATATTTTTTACATAACTATAAACACATGCACGAAGCTCTCAAAAGGAATAACTTTTCACCCGTTTTTGAAACATTTACTATTACTGCTCCGCTCCTATTCATTGTAGCGTGATGATATATAGCCTATGACACTCCACAATAACGTAGCTTTCTATTGGTGAAAGAATTTTTAAAATCGGTTCAGTAGATCCCGAGATTACCCCTTACAATTTAACAAATATACGAACACACAAACTTTACTTCTTTATAATATTAGTATAAAAGTATAAATGAAAGAGGTATCCCGTGGCATTATTGTAGAAAAAAACTGATTGCCATTAAAATGGTTATTGCGCACCAACCCAAAGATAGACACATGCTATCGCGCAATTTTTTTAGAACTTTTTTTAAGAGAAACAATTTTGTAGTACATATTTTTTACATAACTATAAATATTTACGCAGCACACGCAACGAAGCTCTCAAAAGGAATAACTTTTCACCCGTTTTTGAAACATTTTTCACCGGTTGTCAGTAAAATGACAGTCGTTAAGCCAAGTTGAAGGCCTTACGGGCGGCTTGAAAAATTTCAACTGTGGGTCGTCACAACCTGCGCCCGGGTCGGCAGCGCGTGTGTAGCGCCTCTGGTGTTGCAAACGTCTATAGGCTACGGTTACCAACCTTCCGGTGGGCCGTAAGCTTGTCTGCCACCTAAGTAGTATAAAAAAAAAAAAAAAAAAAACATTTACTATTACTGCTCTTTTCCTATTTGTAAAAGCGTGATGATATATAGCCTATGACACTCCACAATAACGTAGCTTTCTATTGGTGAAAGAATTTTTAAAATTGGTTCAGTAATACCCGAGATTACTCCTTACAATTTAACAAATATACAAACACACAAACCTTAGTTCTTTATAATATTAATATAGATGAAACGTTATTATAAGGTGAAATGTGGGCGTATGCCTCTGTCTACTCCTTCGGGGATAAAGGCGTGACTATAATTATGTATGTTATTAACAACATAAGGAAAACGGACGGCTATAACAAAAACGATACAAACTGCCGCATTTAATATTATACATAATATATAAAAAGCATAAAATTATTTGATACGGGCCCTCATAAGTAAATAATAATATTAACCCTTTTGACCCGTGGCGCGGTCGGCCGGAAAATGCGGACTTTAACCGGTTATGTCCGGTATGAGCCCGTTTGAACTCGCCCGGACTGGAAAGCACTAGCAGGGTTAACTGTACAGTCATACTTAGTATATTGTGTTGGTAGATATTTTGCCTAAATGTTTGTTGTGTATCTGGTTTTGTTACTAAATCCATCTTGATTTCAAGGTTTTTTTTACTTGTGGCATGTAATGGATGTGCCCTGGGACATCCTTCCAGGGCTTAACCGGGGCTCCCAACCGTAGGCTGTTAGGTAGGAAACTTGTGGTTTTAACCGTATCGGACTTCGTTGATAAGTTACAAATATGGACGCAGCATTAGACTTAAGATTTTCGGTATTGAGGAAAACGACTGCCTGCCGGTGAAACTGTAAGGCCTATGCTGTTGAAACTAGTTAAGTAGATATTGTATTCTGTGTAGAAAAAAAGCAGTAAATTTTGGGGGTCCCGATACTCAGATCTGAAATTAAAAATGTTTTTTCATCAAACCTATACGTGTGGGGTATCTATAGACAGGTCTTTAAAAATGCTTTTGAGGTTTCTAACATCATAAGGTGAAATGTGGGGTATGCCCTCTATGCTACTGCCTACTCCTTCGGGGATAAAGGCGTGACTAAATGTATGTACCTTTGTTGTTAATAACATAATAGACGCAGCATTAGACTTGTTTTTTTTTAATTAAAACATTAAATTAATTAGTCTTACGGGCTTTCCCCGTAAGACTAATTTAAATAACGTGTCGCAGTTCAGTACCTAAGATGCTTCAAGTCAGTGATCGTTTACAGAACACCAAGCAAGTAATGTTGGTTTACGAGTGTAAAACGATCGAATAGGTCTATTAAATATAGTTAATTTATTATTATGTTCTTGTATTAATAATCTTTGTTTCTCCCACAGGTAAGACTAATACAACATTTTACGTTAAGGGGTGAGTTAGTATCTTAAATACGGGGTGATTGTAGCCATCGTTTATCAAAATAATATCGCTGAAAGACTACACTTAGATACCATCTTTGTAGCACCGCCAGTTAAAATTGACTTTATTTATATTTTTAAACGATTAAATGTTTTTAATCAAATATGCCCAGCTAAAATCTTCCATTAAAATCTGTACCTATTGGACTTGTTTTGTTTTTTGCATGGGCTTATTAATATTACTTTTTTTACCCTTTTAAGTCATAATAGATCCTAAATGTTAATTTTTAATGAAAAACAGAAAAGTTTTTTAACTACCTATTTAACGATACCTCGTATGATATAGTTCTAAAAGATTTTAATTTTCTCTAATAAATTATGGTGGCTGTTTGCGACCATATTTTTTTTCATTCATTTTATGTCATCAGTGATACTCTCTACATTAAGAAAAAATGATAGACATAAGAACTATTCAAATTGGTTGACGCGTTTAATCTCTAGAGTGCCACGTACATACATACATAGACTGATAAACATATCAATCATCAAAAATTAAAGGGACTAGTTTAAACAATTCAAGTATGTAATCATAAAGTTGCCAATATCATCAATCAATCATCATCAATCAATCAATCAATACATATAATACTATCGTCACTGTCTGTTTGTCTGTACATTTGTGCACGCTAATCTCAGCAACCGCTCAACCAATTGCACTGCGGTTTTCTTTATTACTTTGCAGTTGGCTTTACTTAACATTAAGTGTTTGTTTCATGTCAATCGGTTCATAAATAAAAAAGTTAAATCAATCTAAAGAATCACTTAAAAAAAGCAGCGTACAAAGTCGCAGGCAACAACTAGTATGAAATATAAGTTGAAAATACACTGCAACAAGTTTACTAAAATCAAACTCTCTAATAGTATTCAACTTTAAATATAATATTCAATACGTGGAGTTGCAAATAGCAATAAAATAGTTTGTAAAAGAATTTTACCTACTCGATTTCTTCTTCTTTGTATCACACTGTATGTATGAAACGTATTGCCGTTTGTAATGCATCTACCGATATTTAATATTCATTGCAATGCGATATGTATGAATGCATATTGGAGCAGAGAAAAATCGTATTCTTAATAGAACATTTTAAAGCGCTCGTTGCATTGCAGGCTCAGTGTTCTGTAAACGATCACTGCAGTAAGCAACTCATCCGTGCAGGTCCTTGGATGGGTGGCAACCGCATGACCACTATGTGACTTTTATTTGAAAGCTTTTCGGAATTCATTTAAAGCCGTTGGCAGCCGTTATATCAGGTTGAAGAACTTATGACCGGCGAAAAATGTAACTTTGTATGAGTTTCATCTTTACATACATACACAAACATTAAAAACTGATACATGAAGCGTTATTAATATGAATAAAATATCGAATAAATAAAAGATCAGTCTTTACAGAACACGCAACGGTTAAATTAAACTTCACCACAATGAATATTTAAATTCCTTTCCTTTGACAAATTAATAGTTGATTTTTAGGGTTCCGTACCCATAGGGTAAAAAACGGGACCCTATTCATGTGACTTTGCTGTCCGTCTGTCTGTGTGTCTGTCCATCACGAGACTAAAAAATGTCAACAGTGGGTCGATACACCCTCGTTCGGGTCCGGGTCGGGTTTGTAGCGCCACTGGTGTTACAATCGTCCATAGGCCATGGTAACCGATCATCAGGTGGGCCGTAAGTTTTTCTGCCGCCTTAGTAGTATAAAAACTGTACTATGGAAAGTACGGTATCCACGATAACGACTTTTGTTATACATATACATTTTAATGGATGTATTTATATAATGTATGAGTAAATGTATATGTATAAACATATGTATAATTAGTTGCAAACTGTGATTCGAACCCGGATCTTAGCACGATAGTTGCAAGTCACATACACTAACCACTGCGCCATCGGGGCAGTCAGTATTTCAAGCTTCATGAGTTTCATATTAATTACATGAATAACACATATTAAATACCGGCCAAGTACGATTCGGACTAGCGCTCGGAGGTTCCGTACCAAAAAACGGCAAAATATGTCGTTTATTGTAACCCCCTTAATCCCCTACACCCCACCATTTTTTTTCTGATTTTAGTATTTTTTGATATAGCGGCAACAAAAATACATAATAATCTGTACAAAAATCAACTTTTTTTCTATTACGGTAATGAGATGTTACAACCTTGTGAAGGACAGACCGACAGACGGACAGCGAAGTCTCATGAATAGGGACCCGTTTTTTATCATTTGGGTACGGAACCCTAAAAATTCGGTATTAATTTGTCAAAGGAAATTAATTTAAATATTCATTGTTCTACTTAAAATTACATGAAGTTTAATTTAACCGTTGAGCGTTCTTTAAAACTGATCTTTTATTCATTCGATATTTTATTCATATTGATGACTCTTCACGTATCAGTTTTTAATGTTTGTATGTATGTAAAAATGAAACTCATACAAAGATACATTTTTCTTTTTATATTAAGCTCGCCAAATTGACGAGCGAGCGATTGGGGGCCACTCTCACACTCCGTAAGACTTCTGACAGTGGTCCTCAAGTTGGCGGCCCTGTGATGTGCCTCTTCACGCTCCTCTTGAAGAACCCAGGATTATAAAATAAGGGAAACACGTGTGCAGGCAGGTCGTTCCAGGTTTTTATAGTTCGGCAGAGGAACGATCCTTTATTCTAAACTATAATCTATCTCTGTACAAAATTTTAGCCAGATCTTTTGATCAGTTATTTTTTTATACTGCTAAGGTGGCAAACAAGCATACGGTCCACCAAATGGACTGGTGGTCACCGTATCCTATGAACATTAAAAATGAAAATTTAGGGTTTTTATTTTATTCCCAGAACAAGTTCCCATGTGAACCAAGAACAGAATTGAAGCGCCATTTAGTGATTAATAAAATTTTCATGTTGCTTAACTTTGATTGCGAACCGTATTTTATAAATGAAATCGTTTTTGTTTGCCATTACTTTGCAATGAAAAAGGAATTGCTTCATCTGTTATTTTAATTTTGTTAACATTTATACCTGAACTCTTTGAATGGCGATTGGAAATTGCTATTGAAAGTGTGTGAATATAGATGTTGCTAAAAAATATATACTATTTTTCATCATTATTAACGTTGTAAGAAAAAAATTATCTAACTATACTAGTAATATAAAGAGGAAAGATTTGATTTTTTTTTGCAACGGCTCCAAAACTACTGAACCGATTTGAAAAATACTTTCACTGTTATTTTGCCGTTCCCGTATTCCCACGGGAATGACAACTACGCGGGAGATGAGATCCGTTTGTTTTAAATAAATAAAATAAATATTTTTCTTTACCTACGATTTTATTTTTTTTGTTTAACGTGAGTGAAAATCCTCATAGGATGTTATGCCGGACTCTTACCGACTAAAAAACCTCACGCCACGCCTAACAGCCTATGGTTGAGAGCCCCGGGTAAGCCCTCAGGAAGGATGTCCCGTGACTCCCAACAGACCTACGGCCGCCAATGCGGCCTCGCCCAGGGGGTGGTTCGGGTGCAATCCCGCGTCTATGGGGGGTTTCGGGTGTGACCCCGCTTTTAAGGGGGGAGCGTGCGTGAGTTACTCACGTCACGCTGCCGTCATGAGCCTGCTTCTGTAAGGACGGTGAGCGGCCCTCTCACCGTCCTCAGACCCCCGGTCATGGAGGCCGATAGTCCTCGGCGAAGACACGTCGGCGGCGCCCGGGGCGCCGACTGCGGAACTCGGGTGGGAGAGTTCTCTCCCGCACCCGGCCCGCCGCCTCCTTCGCGAGCATGACCTGCTCGCAGAAAGAGGCGGCGCAGTCCCACTTACTCCCGCTGGAGAGCATGGCTCGCACCATAGCCTCGAGCGAGAGAGTGTCCACGCCCAGACCCACTACGAGGACCTGGCGCTGTTGTGCCCACGCCGTGCACTCCACCAGTGTGTGGAGCGCCGTGTCATCGCTGCGGTCCTCGCAGTGCTGACACTCGGCCGTGGTTTCCCGGTGTTTTCGCCACAGATACCTACCGAAGCTACCGTGCCCGGCAAGCATCTGTGTCAACCGGTAGGAGAGAGCACCGTGTCTTCTCTCCAGCCACTCGTCCATGACCGGTCTGACGGCCGCGATTGTGGCGAATCCCCCCTTTGGTTGCTCAAGTCGCACCTTCCATGTCTCCATGGTTTCCTGATGGAGCAGGGTCCGCTGGGCCTCGATTTCTCGAGACGCAGGCCTTTGGCCCCGCTCCAGCGCCTCCTTGCGCTATCTGAACAGTGACGCAAGGGCTCTCGCTTCCAGGTCCCATGGAGGGGTCCCGGCTAGGAGACATGCCGCGTCACCGGAGATCGTGCGGTATCCTCTTATTTCTTTACCTACGATAGATAGAACTATTATCAATCTATCTATCTATCTATCTATCTACGTTTCCGTAAACTGGTTTCATTATTACATCTTTAACCAAACATACCCATATTAAGCCATCAAAATAACTCCGTGACTCACAGTACAATATTGATAATATCCCATTCAAAACATTTCCTCAGATATTTCCAACACCCCTTGGGCCTGTCCTCAAGGCATCAATAAGTGTACTAAGGGGGCGTCTCGGGCGTTTTGGGCGTTTTAGCTCGCTTGCACAAATACGCTGTATTCTAAGCGCGTTGGCAAAATGTTTGGGCTACGGTGTTTATTGTCAGACTAAGGGGACGTATAAATAAATATGGTTGCTTGTAGGTGACAAGAGGTGGCGATTTTATTGATGAAATAATTATATGAAAACCCCACATACAAATGTGCCTTTATGGAGATAAAGTGCAGTTAGGCAGAGGTAATTCACACACAGATTTTTTTTAGATAATCCTTGTTTGTTTTGCATAGAACAGGTATAGTATGTACCTAGTCCTACATGTTGGTATTTTATATCGAGAAGTGCGCTGTTTTATCACCTCTTACTAAAATCAAACGTTAAATGTCAAAATAGAATTTGTACATTGTCAAATAATAATAATTACAATGTTCAATAATAATAAAAACAGTTTTGCAAAAAAGAAAAGATATATTCCCCGAAACTTTGTTGGTCCAGTACTTATTACTATATTTTTTTTTGCAATGTGATGCTGCAGAGAGATTATTACCAGTGGTGCACTTGCTGACTAATGAGGTCATGGAAATACAAAACCCTGTACAAACAAGTCATTTTAGCGTGCTAGAGAAAAGTCAATCAATCTGATAAATAAATGGCGAGAGTGATTGGTCAATGGACTACGATAGGCTGAATGGTACTCGTAACTCAGTTCTGAATAATACAAGAATATTTTAAGGGGTTTTAAACTACATAATAATATATAACAAAAAAGTATAATCACGATTATATTTAGCAACTGGACCGTGTCGTCAGTTGACTTTTACTTTTTACAGTATCGATAATTCTACGTAAAATAGTGTCACAGTTTTGAATGCCACATAATATCAAAGATTCGTCTGGTTCCAAATTCTGTTATTTTTTTGCGAATTGAATAATTAGTGCAACTAATTCCAAAATGATTAGTGATTGAGAAGTCTCATTCATTGTGCTAAAGAGCGTAATGTTACCAAGTCACGTTTCTAAGCTACTTAAGAGGTATGAAGCACGTTTTACAGTGCTGCTATACGTGTTTGTGTGTTAGCGGTACTCATCAGCGCTCTTTAGGGATCAAATAATAAATCACAATTTGGCAACACTCAAAACTTTATTTATTTTTAGTCTCTTGAGAAAGTGTTTGTTTCTATAATTACCACACTGGCTAGACGGGTTGGATTGGAACATGGTTTCCTTGCGAAGTGCCTTTCTCGAGTAACAGTAGGCGCACACTGATCAACAGTCGCTGGCGTCGCCGTCGGTGACATGTCGCGGTGACTGACGTCATGCAAAAAGCTGTCGCCGAGTCGCGGCGACAAGTCGCCCAGTGCGCGGAGCTTAGGAAAAAATGCATGTAATTTAGCACGATAAATAAAATAAAATAAACAGTAGTCGGTTTCAGCATTACCAATACAATAAGTCAAATTACAGTTGCTCTTCGTAACTAATTATAGCAGACCCTAGGCTCCAATTGTGTAATTAATTACAACAGAGTTGCATTAAAATAATAGTAATATAATATTTTTAACAGCGTAATTTCTGTTTCCAGTTCTGAGCTTGACATAGGAATGAAAAGGTAAAGTACTGTAGCTGTATGTAGTAGATGTTTATAATGTGTGGTATTTTCGTTGTAGTTTAAGTAGCAAAATCAATATATTATGTCATAGTAATTCAGTGTTGTCTATAAATATTTATTATCCATAGAACAGTCATCCCGATATTAGTATTTTTTATCATAGCGCCAACAGAAATACATCATCTGTGAAATTTTCAGCTATCGTTGTATCGTCTCGTGAGGAACTAACAGACAGACAGACAGACAGACAGATGGACGGCGAAGTCTCATGAATAGGGTGCCGTTTTTATCCTTTGGGAAAAAGTCCTAAAAAGTACGTATACATATAAGTAATAATATCCGTTGTCTGGTACCTTTAACACAAGCAGGTTAATCTTAGCTTACTCAAGGAATTGGATGGTGTTGTAAAAGCAATTTTGATATAGAGTATTTTAAAATCAGTTTAGCTTGCCAAAATCACGTCTACCGCCTAATGGAAAGCCATAGCCACACCTACGAGTAGGAAATTTTGCGCAAACACGTAATAATAAGTTTATGACTTGCTCCCCACCCGATAGCTGAGCCTAAATAAATAGCTAGCCGCCACCCGAATACAGATATATATTGCGCCTAAATGTCACATAGGTTCTTTATCACATAAATGGACATTATTATGTTTTTAGCAAACGAAAATTCGCCATATCCCAGCAGTTCCATTGTCTATCTAGTTCCATGATGGAACTACTGGGATACGACGCAAAAATCGCCAGGTTAGTCGATAGCCGCCAGTAATATCACAAGAGTGTTAAATATTAATGTAGGTATTTGAAGTATTATTTATGTTACAGTAGTATTTTTCCTTTAATATAAGTTACATTACAGTATACATATTACTAGATGACCCGCACAACTTCGTTTGCGTGATAAATAAAGAACCACTCGACCGATTTTGCGCAAACTTCACATAAACCATCTACTAAATAGTCCGAACAAACCCTAAACATTTAGTTTGGATAGGTGAGCCCGTTCTTGAGTTATAAAATTACAACGAAAAGTGTCATTGATTTTTATATATGTATATATATAGATTGGAAGAAGCCTACGTCCAGCTGTGCACTGTCATAAGCTGATTTTGATTGATCGGAACACATTCATACCTATTAAAATTACGTTTCTTTCCCATTGGGTTAAATAGACAATCTAAATAAGCAAAAAACTCGAGTCTTTTAGTTATCAGTAATAATAATATTATAATAATATTGAAATGGCAGACGCCGTCATCATCCATACTATAAGTTACTTAGTTCCATTTAACCCCCAACACAATAGCCAATTTCGTAGTTAGCATATTTTCCAACAGTTTAGGTCCCATTGCGGGTGGTTCATTACCGTTCTTCTACATAAGGCGGGCGTGAATCGTCTGCAGTGGGGGTCCCATATCCCCTTACATTAAAAGTCTCAATGGGCCTCTGCCTGTTGGACCAATATGTCCCCATGTAAGCCTACCAAAAGACCGGGTACCTTCGTAATAAAAAAAAGAAGGTACCCCGAGTAAGACAGAAATGTAATATAATAATAATAAATATAACTATTTTTTTATATTTTTAAATGTACCTTTTTTATACGTATATTTAAAAATGTAATTTATATGTTAATGTATTTGAATAAAGAGAAATAAATAATAATAATAAGAATAGAACTATTATTTTTTCTTTTGCAATAAATAATTTACAAGTCCATCTATTCTTATCTTGCGACTTGAAAAACTGCCTTTTTGTGATATAATATTAAATAATAATGTGTCGCAAAATATTCAGACTATCAGAAATAAAAAATAAACTTACCAAAGAACTTAAATAATTTAAACTTGTCTCAAAACTACGACGCTGAAAGTTTTCCCATCGAATACGTTAAAACTTTGTATATCAGGTTTGTTAATATTTCAATCAGAGATTTACATTTTTGATATGAAACTATCCGAAGCCTCGAAAAGTCGTTATCTACTCTTTGAAACTTTGAAGGTTGTATTCATAAGATATTAGTTAAAGAAATCAGCATTATTGAAATAGAACAGTAGAACAAAATTTTGTCATCTCAAAATTAAATTAACCAAATCTCTGTTAAGGTATCGTTTCTACACAAATATACATTAATATTTCATGTATGAAAATGCAATTTATCCATAGATAGCGCTTATCAATCTAAATATTAACGATGTTTCGATCATAGTGTAAATTTTTTGTCAATTTGACAGTTTCTATCAATTTCTATCAAGGGTGTCTAAAGAATCCACGGACATCCTTGATATCCAAGGCACCCGGAAACCGAATGGTTCGAGTCGGTTCGAGTCCGACATGACAATTTGGAGGTTTCCCCGCGAAAAAGGAAGAGTGCCTCTAGACATATATGTTAGATAAACTAACTGTTCCCCGCGGCTTCGGCTGCATAAAATTATAACCCTCCCTTTGCGCAGTCGCTTATAGCTTATGTCCTTGCCAGGGACTCACTCTACCGTTATCCCAAATTTTATCTAAATCGCTTTACCGATTTAGGCGTGAAAGCTTAACAGACAGACAGACAGACATACAGAGTTACTTTCGCATTCATAATATTAGTAGGGATACTCGTAAGCTTTTCTACTACAGTCACAAGTATGAGTACAAAAGATAGTCTGCAAGGCTGATTGCTCGACGAAAGTAAATATGAAATATCTTATTAAGATTATGATGATCAAGGTCTCCCAATACTAATCCAATATTCCTATCCCTTCCCAGATAAACTCGCAAGTATTCCCAAGTGCCTTTCACAGCCTTCGGATGGCAGCACGTAGTCACGTACCGTTTTTATGTAGTACTGAACCCGTTAGAATGTGGGATCTCGTGTTATGTGTATTTATTACTGGTATTGTCCGGTTGAAGATGTTTCTTGCTTAGAGGAAATTCATCTGTCCTCTGTAGGTACTGTTCTTATTATAATACTTTCATTTTCGGAGTACATATTCAGAAACCCAAAATATGCACACGTCAAATGGATAGCTTCTTTTTCTGTATTGGGGCTTATGAAACAGATTCAGTACAGTCATACGTTCTACAAAACATTACAATGCTCTTAAAAATCAACTTAAAAGGTAGAGTTGTAGTAGAGAGAATTTTTGCTAGAACTGAACGATTCAAAAGATCGTTACTTTGTCGAACCATGAAAACCTGGAGCGACCTGCCAGCGCACGTGTTTACCTCCTCTTACAATCCTGGGGTCTTCAAGCGGAGCGTGAAGAGGCACATCATAGGGCCGCCGTCTTGAGAGCCGCTTTCTAACAGACTGCAGACTTAAGTCTTACAGGCTGGGACGGTGGCCCCCAATCGCTAGATGTCGCTGTGACTTTCCATCAGGCGGCGGCATCATATTAGCGAGCCAAATATAAAAAAAAACTTGAGAGGTGTCAAGGGACACCCGGATGGAACGAAGTTCCTTTCGATTAAAGTGAAGGAATTGTAATAAAATTTTATTTTAATTTTAAAATTTTATTGTAAGCAAAAACAAAAACAGAAACAAAAACAAAAAGAAAACTAATATAAAAAAGTGAGTGAGTGAGTTCAGTGAGTGCGTGTAACCTTTACGCGCGACTGAAACTGAACAGAGCGAAACTCCTATTTGCTTTGGTGTTGCTCGTAGAGTTCATGTTCATCCCCTGGCTAGCACTAGCACTACCACTATCACTACCACTATCACTATCACTATCACTACCACTACCACTATCATTACTACTATTACTACGACTATCACTACCACTATCACTACCACTATCACTACCACTATCACTACCACTATCACTACCACTATCACTACCACTACCACTATCACTATCACTACCACTATCACTACCACTATCACTACCACTATCACTACCACTATCACTACCACTATCACTACCACTATCACTATCACTACCACACTATCACTACCAAAAGTGTCGTTACAACTTTTCGTGAGAATTTTTTCCGTCTAGCCCCCTTTCACAACGCGCGATAAGGAACTTCGTTCCAAAAACAAAAACAAAAACTTCCCCCCTTCCCCCCCCTTCCCCCTTCCCCCCTCCCCCCTCACCCCCCTTCCCCCATATTAAATCCCCCCCCCATATTACCCCCATATTAAAGAAGGGTAGAGGTACCTCTACCCTTCATACTATAGCAAAAACATATAATCGGCCGAATTGAGTAACCTCCTTTTTTGAAGTCGGTTAAAAAAGTGTCGTTACAACTTTTCGTGAGAATTTTTTCCGTCTAGCCCCCTTTCACAACGCGCGATAAGGAACTTCGTTCCAAAAACTAATTTTGCTTTTTACTATAAAACATTTCATGATAGTATGCTTCTTATTGTTATACATACATATAGTCACACCTTTATCCCCGAAGGGGTAGGCAGAGGTATACGCCCACATCTAACTTCAAGTTTTATGTCCCACGTAATAGGTGGTGAGCCCACTGCCGTGTTGAAATGGACAGGTGCAGGTCACGACGACTAGCAGTTGTAACTTTACAAGTCGTCCAGGCTTGTAAAATTACTAGATACTGTTGGCTTGTAAGACCTTCAACTTGGCTTAACGATTATCATTGTACTCACAACCGGGTTTTAATTCGAGTTTTCCTTCTCTACGCAATGGATCGTTTTGCGAAAATACATATTTCCTTAGCCTCATTAGACACCAGATGAATTAGGGTGGCGACATTTTGTACTCTTTCCTGTTGCCACTCGGGGCCCCATCGCCACACGGAAAATATTCTTTGAATATTATCTGACTGACTGTTCTACATGCGAATAATCGAGTTGACACACTTCAGAATAACCGTTTATAACCGAGTCAAAAGCTTGAATGATTATGATGGAATAGTAAAAGAGTAAAATGAAGAGGTACTCTGCAGCACTATAGCTGTTACAACAGCTCCACAATCACGTTCGTTAAATTGCAGCTACAATTCAAGAGAGTGACCCGGTTTCACTCGCAATGTTCGCAGTTATGTTCATGCACTTAAACTAAATAGACAGTACGAGAGCTGCATTTTAAATTACATCTTTTTTACATTGGTTTTTGTATGGTACATTTTGCACTTGGTGAATTTTGTAAAGTGTAGGCACTTTTTTAACAGGAATATTCCCATTCGCACTATTATAACTTTGACTCTTGTAATACAGTGTCTACAGCAATGACCAAGATCAGGAAATAGATAAATAAATGTTTACTTACGGAACTTACAAAAAATTCGTCGTCTAGGGCAATAGATTTTCATGGAAAATCGTATCGTATATTCAGACAATCCTACTGTCAGGTGAGGTAATGTACGGTGTGCAGATTCGTTTGTCAAACTGAATTAATTTAATATAACGCTAAGATACAATTTAAGACTGCAGACTTGGTAAATACGTTGACATTAATTCAACGTATTTGAGTTTCTAATACTTTATTTTGAAATGGAAATACCAATGAATTATTATTCTTTTTGCAGTTAGTGCAACTCTAAGTTGAAATAACAGAATATTTTACCCCCATGGATCGATTTTAGGTCCACATACACTTTCCGTAAATTACACGACTGACCAAATTATTTAATAAAAAGTGAATTGAATTCCGAATGATGATGCTACTCAGTACAAGAGCTAAGTGCACCGCACTCAAAGACTCAGAAAAAAGCTTATGTCGACTGTCCATCTGTCTGTCTGTTTGTTGCCAAATAGTTGCCATATTATCTTTGGCAGTTTATTATGTCTTTAAGCGTGATAATATGATAGTTGAACTTTTTACAGATGATGTACATATTTCGTTAGCCTAGCCGCTAGAAACGGAAAAAAAATTAAGTCTGACTCTCACCTAACTAAAGTAATTTTTCTTGTTTTTTTTTATACTTAAAATACCCAATTCCGATTCTCACAAAACTGCTTTTTTCAGTTTAATAAAATAATTTTACTATGGTTAAGCTACATAAAATATTTTATAGTTTTTTTGCTTACCCTACTACAACATGCAACTGATACTTTCACACGTCAGAACCGGCTAATTGAGAGTGGAACCGAAAAATCGTTAAACCCCCAATTTAGGCAGTAATTCAGACCGACAGACAGACAGGTAGAGGGAGTTCTGGTAATACCTCCTAGTTGAAAGGCATTGAATTATTGACTGGACAGGCTTGTAAGCAGCTTTCATTGTATTTTTATTGTTTGTTAAATCTATCTTTATCTCTCATATGTACTTATATGATTTTATCTGATTTTATTCTATTTTATTGACCTAATTTAGTATATGACATCAGTTGATTTTATATTGAAATTATTGAATTTTATGAATTTTATTTTATTGATATTTTAATTAATTAATTACGTAGGTACTTGTATTTGATTTGTTCTGATTCTATCTATATGTTTATTGATGTTATGTGTTCAATTGAATTTAGGTATATAATGTATGTTAGTGTTTGTAATTTATTTAATTTATTTTGTAGCTAATTTAATTTTATGGTTCATGACCTGAAAATAAATGATTATTATTATTAAATCTTTACTAACATAAAGTAAATTAATGTGTTTAAGAAATATTCTGAAACTGCAGAACTGACTTCAAAAATTCTTCTTCACTACAAAAATTATATACATACATACATTATATACATACATACATATACTTAGAGTCCCGTTTTTATCCCCGAAGGGGTAGGCAAAGGCATAGTATTCGCCCACATTTTACCTTATAAGTTTTCAGTCCCACGTAATAGGTGGTGAGCCTATTGCCGTATTTTGAAATTAGTTAATCATAGTGAAAAATATTCAATTAGAAAAGATCGCATACTTTCTAACACCCAAAGTCTTAGCTTTAAGCAAAGCTTTACGTTTATATTCTTGAGTTTCTTTATTTGTTAAATAAAGCAATACAATTCTAAAAACTTTTTAACATCAGCATCACGTATTTAGATAATCCCACCTACTGAAGTTCTGAAGAAGGTTTCCAACTCCGAAGCTTGGATTACCAAGATTTGCTATTGTCAACGCGTTGTAAACTTTCTGGATAAGCTGGACACGAATTTGATGTTCATTCTGAGCTCAATTCTTGCTAATCTATACTTATCTATACTAATACTATAAAGAGGAAAGTTTTGATTATTTCATAATTATGTTTGTTTGCATGCATAGGCTCCGAAACTACTGAACCGATTTGAAAAATTCTGTCACTGTTGGGAAGCTAAATTATCCCGAAGTCATAAGGCTATATGTTATTTCCGCATTCTCAAAGGAACGGGAACTACGCGGGTGAAACTGCATCACATCCGTTACTATAATATTTAAATGCCAATGTTAATCTTTCTGTATGTTACGCATTTACGCCGCAACCTCAAAATGAACTCAATGTTCATTCATCATATGAAGGATATAGGCTATTTATTCGGGGAAAAAAATCTTTGCAAGACGGGTACGGGAATAATTCACATCACAGTACAGTTAAGTAATCTGGATATAGGAGTGATCTGAATTCCTTGACTCGTTGCCGCCCAGACTGTTTTCTGTATATGATCACTGCAGTAAACTAGGCTGGTCTTTGGATGGGTGACCACTTTGTAATCCTTCGTTTGCGAGCGTTTCCGTGCTTCGGAAGTTTTTTGGTCCCAACTGTCAGAAACATGGCTGTCGTTAAGTCAGGTTGAAAGTCTTCTTTTTTTTTTGTTTTTAACATGAGGAAAATTCTACATGGATGCTTTGCCGGACTCCTACTGACTAAAAACCACACGTATCCCTAACAGTCTATGGTTGGGAGACCCAGGTCCAGGTTGTAGGTCTAAATAAAGTTCAAATATTTCAACAGTGGATAGTCCAACTCTGCGCTTGTCCATTTAACACGGCCATATTCTCACCAACTTTTACGTGGAAAAAAAAAACTGATGGTAAAATGTGAACGTATTATATGCTTCTGCCTACCCTTTATTGGCTAGCGATAGCGTGACTATTACAAATGTTTGTAATTTGCATATTATAGCAATCTACATTCCATACTGCAAGCTCCTTCCTCGAACTGCAATTTTTTCATTCCAATATTCGCTACTTCATGGAAACAAGTGCACCAATAAAAGTTTCTGACATTACGACATGCGAAGCGAACATTTATTAGTAGATATTTATGTTCCTGTTAAGTTAATGTGGCAATAGCTTGTGGTGGAATTAAGCGACTGTTTCATGTATATTTTTATGAACATGCTTCATAAGGCGTTTAATTTGTGTGGCGCTGAGAATTTATGGGAGAATTTTGCGATAGGTACGTGAATATTCTTAGTTTATTTTTCAGCGAGCGAACTGTGCATATTTCGAAAATTGTTGTGAGTAAAGTTAAAAACAGTACATTTAACGCGGTCATTTTATTTGACTTGAAATTTTAGATTCAAAATAGGAAATGATATCTATAATGTAATTCGTACCACTTATTTTGAGCTCTTACCTAAAATTTTGGATTTGAAAAATTACTATTAATGAACGGAATTGCCGTAAAATATACTGTTTATTTTACCAATTTTATCTGTATCATAATAAAGACAACTTAGACAAAGCATTTATATGCAAAAATATTATACCTAATTAACTAAAACTACAACATTTCTACTAATTGTTTAGGTTTCACAATTAGGTAATTTGCATGATAATTTTCCTTGCCAAATTTCTATTTTTCAAATTCCTTTTCTTTTCCTTTTAGTTAAAATTTTTCCTCTTCGTTACACCAAATTTTTTTGTTGTATCTAAGAAGAAAAATGTTCCTCATCTAAAAACGTCCCCGAACATTACCGCAGTAATTTCTCAAAACGCGAAGAAAAATATAAGTTGAAAATTCAAGAAATTTCTTTAATCAGAGATAAAGAAAGATTCATTTCCATTTCTCTCCAAAACAGATACCGTTAATGTCTTAAACCCAAGGGTGGTAATTTAATTTTAACTTTCGCCTTATCTTGATACAGACCGATAAGGGTTTTAATTAAGCTTACTAACAATTTTTTGAAATTTCTTGACTCAAATCACTAGACAGTTTCAATTTAGATTTTAATTTTGGTTACAGTTTTTGTAATAGTTAAAGTTAATATTAGTTTTAGTTTAAGTTTTAATAGGAATCATTTTTTGATGTTTTACAAGTGCCTTGCCATGTATAGGTTGTATAAAAAAATTGCAGATCGTTTAACCGTTAGAACGGGAAAGACTAACTCTAAATCTCTATACATCTATACTAAAAGTGAAAATATTTGCTTGTTTGTTTGTTTGCATCGTCGAATAGGCTCCGAAACTACTGAACCGATTTGAAAAATTCTTTCACTGTTATTCCCATATTCCAACGGGAACGGGAGCTACGTGGGTGAAGCCGCGTGATGTCCGTTAGTGTATAATATTTACATAATATTAGAAAAGGTGAAGAATACCAAACCCTTCATCAAAATAAAATTATTATCGATCCCTAGAAACATCAATTCAATCAGAAATCTGAATATAATTGAATAATTCTTTGAGACGTTTCTTTAACTCCGCCAATAATTTCTTGATCACTCTCAATTATCTCCTAGGGGATGAAAGAATATTCAAATGATTGAGTTAACTCATCGGTCGCTTTAGCTCATTCGGTTGATGTTACACCGTGACGTAATATATTATCGATTTCGTAATAGATATTCTGATTTCATTGCTACATTATTCTCAATTATATTGAGAGTGATTTCTTTCGAAATTGATGGAATTGAGTGCTTCTTTGCATTATTTTGATTCCATCTATGTCGCACGGCTTAGCCTGTTTGGTTTTGCCTATTGACTCTGCTGGGCATGGCTTCCTTTTATATTTTTGTAGATATTTAGACCTCGCCCATCACTTTAGCCTGACTTACTTTGGACTAGATGAGCGGCTTAAAAATATTCTGCAATGTTTATTTATTATTTATTGAAATACAGTTCTGTACTGAATGAATGTAATAAAATGGGCTTAATAAAAAAATCCTCATGGATGCTATGCCAGACTTTTATCAACTAAAAAAACCTCACGTATCCTGCCTAACAGCCTACGGTTGAAAGCCCCGGGTAAGCCCTCGGAAGGATACCCCAAGATTATTTATGTTACTAAGTACTAATTCATTAACATGTTTGTTTTCGTTCTTTAAGAACGTGAATTTTCACGGCGCGGCCTAAGTAGTTAGTTTTTGCTTGGTATATTTTATATTTACATACATTCTACTGCGGTGTAAATATTACTCAAGTAACGAGACCGCCAAAGAGAAATACGAGTATAACTTGTCGCAATACGTATTAAAAACTTTATGGTTTTTTAACTTTGTGAAACACGACGCTACTGAGAGCACGGAACGAAACTTTCTGTTTTTAGTTTTGAAGTTATTTTGACTTTTGCTGAATTAAAAAGGAAAAGTATAATAAAAAGTTTGTTTGTGCAAAAAATATAGTCTAGTTCTTTCCTCTCCAACAACGTTCGAAATTTTCTTTAGGATAATTTTAGATGCAGAATTCAAGACATTCCAAATTTTAACTACCACTAATAATAACTATATTTTACACCTTCAAAACTTCACTGTACTTATTCACGTATATTTCAGTATTCAGAACTATACTTTGTATTAAAGCGTTTAACATTTCAATACAGATTTTAATAAAAAGCCTATTCCTAATCTGAGACCTTAAACTGGACAAAAACTAAGCACTGGGTACTTCAATAGTTCAAAATTCTACACTTAGTATGCAGGTGAACCCCTGAAGCATCAATATGCTGATGACGTCATAGAATTACACCTACCCACATTACATGAACTGTAATCGGGAACATAATAGCATACGTGACTGTCCATACAAAGTTAAATTCGAAAACGTTCAAATGAAAATCACCTTTAAAACCTCAGCGATAGAGTTGAAATAGGATGCAATGTAATAGATTGTTTTTAGAATACACGGTATCCATCGCCAATATATTTTGAGCTGTACAATCTAAACTATGTTTGATGGCTCTGAAAAAATGGTTCTAAAGTAAGAGCTCAAGTTGTATTGGTGTGTAAAGTTATATACAAAAGTACTAAATCATCATAAAAATAGACTTTTATTATGATAGTGGCTCATCCCGCGGCTTTGGTCGTTTCGATCTCAATAAATATTTTGGTTTATTTTATCGTTTAGGTACATCAGTTTTACTATTACTGTTTATAACCTTTTAAAGGGCCAGAACTGTAAGCAAAGGTCTAAATAAAGTGGATCAGTAGACCAGTTAGGACGGTTTTATGATTTACTGTATTCGGTACTATTTCGAATGTATTTTGGATTATATAATCTTACGGAATAAACATAAATATCATCAAGCCCGGTCCTACCGGGGTAGACAGAGAGTGAGGCCATATTTTTGCTACGATCCTGACATACATTTTTCTCTTTTCTTTTCGTGGGTATGCTACGCAATCTAAGCACAACTTATTACATAGAAGTTGAGTTTTGTACTTAAACAAAGTTTGCTGTGACTAGTTCTCGGATGGGTGACCACTTTCTGATATTTCCATTTTCGAAATATCCAGTAAAGGAACGTTAAGCCCTTGGCCTCTCCTATATGGGCGATTTGAAAAATTTCATCAACCCGTGAATGTTCATTTCAAAACGGCTAATATTTAAGTCTTTTCATCTTTTACGTATGATAAAATATGATTGTTTTATTACTTTGCTTTTCAAACCCAATAACATACAATACACATATTTGGTGATATTTCCTGTTTTGTCTCCAACTGCTTCTTGACATCCAAGTACAAGCAATTTTGATACTTTACTCAATATATGTTTATTACATCGTCATTTCAAAGTATTGCATACTCGTATTCCATAACTTATTACACATCAAAAGAATAACATCAAAGCCCAAAACATTTGTTTCCAAATACCAATCTGAATAGTGACACGCAATTTTCGGTGCAAATCGTTTTTATTTCACGAAAAAAAAATGGCCGCTACCAGTTTTGCAAATATGGCATACTAAATCAAGTTTGGCATATCTTTTACATGCCTTATGGGCTATCAGAGGTAAGATTTGTTGTTCATGTGACTTGAGCACTTATATGAGAGCGAAGTCACGTATTCAAATTTGGTTTTATCTGTGAATTTTTATGTATTTTTTTATGTTTGACTAGTACTTTTCTCGATAAGTTGCGATTTTTAGGTTTATTTTACGGTTATGAGGCCATAAAAGAAGCGCTCGTGGCCCCGCGGACTCAGTGTTCTGTAAACGATCACTGCAGTAAGCAAATTTCACTATGGCCGGTCCTTGGATGGGTGACCATCCATGTGATCACTTTGTGACATTTATTTGAGCGTTTCCGTGCTTCGGAAGGCACGTTAAGCCGTTGGTCCCGGTTGCCAGTAAAATGGCAGTCGTTAAGCTAAGTTGAAGGCTTTATTTCAACAGCAGGCAGTCACAACCTGCGCCTGTCCATTTAAACACAGCAATACGGCTCACCACCTATTACGTGGGACAAATTATACAAAGGTGAAATGTGGGCATATAATATGCCTCTGCCTACCCCTTCGGGGATAAAGGCGTGATCATATGTATGTATGTATGTATGAGGCCATAACCAGGTAGGTACCTACTTCGTTGGGAATATAATGGTGGCAAACGTAAGCGTAACCAGAGGAGTCCCTGTTTTAGAGTAGAAGGAGAAAATTAGCGTTAAATTTCTCCTTCTACTCTAAGTATAGAATTCAGGGAGTAATTGGATGCGGAAGGAGCTGGGCCGTGTATTGTGGCGTTATTTTAAAGAAGCCTACGTCCAGCATTAGACTGCTATAGACTATTTGTTTAAAAATAAACAGGTATCATAATTCTAAAATCTGATAATGACATTTGATAATTTTTCAAACCTAAATTATTAAACTGGAGGAAAGTTTAAACACCGATAGGAATCACTTTTGCGGTAGTTATTAGGTAATATAGGTATTTAATGTAATTATTCGACTTTAAATCGACCATTCAACTAATCTCAGTTAATCCCAAACGGAATTCAGTACACTCAAAATAGTATTAATTATTTTTATCATAAGATATTTGCCTAAACTCAAACATATCACTTGTCCAGTACCATCCTTAGCACATTGAAGTAAAACTCACAATGGACGAAAGGATAACCTGCCCATAATTCATCCCCTCAATATTAGGGTGGATTTACACACCACATTTCATTTGGCCTACCCATCGGCCGCTTGATTTATGCCGAATCTCCCCAATCCTTGTGGAAATGGTGCAATTCAAAGCAGAACAAGAAAAATGCTTTTTGATTTATGGTTCAAAGGCACTTGATACTTTATTTTTGGGAGGGTTGGTTTGTTGGTATGGCTATCGTATCATATCAAGTGCAGCTCGTACTCGCCCATTGTGGGTCCGCAGTGTGTTTTTTTTTTTTGTAAAACGTGAAGCCATGGTAAAACATTTATGATGAATGCAACTGTTCCTTTTCTTTTTTACTGACTGATGAACATTTCCGACATTGTCCTTTTATTAATTCTTTTTATCAAATCAACGCCCAGCCGAAACCCTGAAACGTACCTATTTTTTTTTAAATTCCATCAGATCTTATCTAAATCTCCGCTAATCTATTTTAAATCCACCTTGTAACTGGTACTAAAACAGGGTAAATATACGATTTTTATAGTAGTAGTTGATATCATTTATTTTTTCTTTTTTTTTCATGTTTTTTTCATCCTTCATGGATGCCGAACTCCTACCGACTAAAAAACCTCACGTAACGCGCCTACAGCTGGGAGCTCCGAGTAAGCCCTCGGAAAGATGTCCCAGGACTCCCAAGTAGTTGAGCTCTAAGGTTTGTAATGGAGCAGTTTGTAGAGCCTCACGTGTTGCAGAATGTTCATAGGCTACGGTAATCAACCATCAGAAGGCTTATCTGCCATTTACTAGTATTATATTAACTGTGGGCTAAAAGTGCTCGTAGCCCCGCGGACTCAGTGTTATGTAAACGATCGCCAGACCTTGAATGGGTGACCATCCATGTGACCACTTTGTGCCATTTATTTAAGCATTACCGTGCTTCGGAAGGCACATTAAGGCGTTGGTCCCGGTTGCCGGTAAAATGGCAGTCGTTAAGCCAAGTTGAAGGCCTTTTTAGGTGGCTTGAATAATTTCAACAGCAGGCAATCACAACCTGCGCCTGTCCATCTCCACACGGCAATACGGCTCACCACCTATTACGTGGGACAAATTTTAAAAAGGTGAAATTTGGGCATATTATATGCCTATGCCTACCCCTTCGGGGATAAAGGCGTGACCGTATGTTTGTATAAGTAGTGGGCAGCTGAAAATTCAAAGGACGCTACATCGCATGAACTATACCGCGGAAATCGAGACTCCAACATTTGCGTCTTGCGGGCCGGTGAATAAATTTTATTTTTCCGCCATTCGACATCTACCCGGTTCAATTCCGGTGAGATTTATATCATATTAGAAGGATTTGTAATTGTATGATGCGTTTGGGTATTAGCCTTTTTGTTATAGGTAAAAATGTTTTCAAAATTTACGATGGTACAGCAATTTCTTTATAGTTTGATTTTCTTTTTTTGCTTCGATGTGGAATATACTATGATCGTGCAATGCATCCCATTCGATTATATTACAGAGTGAACTGTGCTACGGAATCCATGATCTAATTTTTTTTTTGCACCATAGATATAGAAACCACTTTAATATTATAGACGCGGAAGGTTATAGGCACGTTTTGATGGATATTTACTAGGTACTGAATCACGCTTTAACTTTAACACGAGATTTCTGATGCTGATCTTGATATTTAATGGTAAAGTTTTTCAGGAACAGTTGACAGGAGTTTGTTCCCGGGACAGTATCTATGCGTTAACTAATCCACGGTTTTAGCTCTAACACTGAACATACTCTTGTCAACAATACTTCACCGTTCAAGTGACGCCACATGTCAAGCAAGTGTAAAAATAAAATAGAAAAAGTCATGCTACTTGGCAAAAAACTATTAAAAATATTATTTATTATTTTTAACAGTGTAAACCTAATGATTATCCCCCTCATACATTACCTTTAATGTTTTCTACGCATGAAAATCGTTATTAATGAACACCTATTGTGGTGTGTTACCAACCTCGAATTAAGCTTTCATGCCGCGTCATGTTTATATACCTGAAAAGATTTAATGACCTTAAAAAGAACTAACTGTAACCCCGGTTTTGTTCGTGACATACTTAGAAACCCCGTTTCAGTTCACACCTATGATCATAATTTATTACTTTTGAAGTAATGTCATGGAACTCTATCATATGATGACATTTACGATTAATGGTCCACTTTCTTGGGTATTAGAGTAACGATAATAATAATTTATTCATTTCTCATTAAACAACCCAAAAGTATTTCCTGAGATTTTATTGTAGAACTGAACAAACAAACTATTCAGAATAAATATATTAACAGTTACTTATAAAACATGAATATTCAAGTATCAATATTATTTAATACCTACTACGATCTCTTTGATTTAGCGTGTGAAAACCTTGAACCGACCTACACAACAAATTATGTACCTCACATCTCTTTTTAACATTTTCTTTTCAAAATGGGTTTTAGCGGAAATAGGTAACTATTTTGTCGTATGGAAGTCCCTCATGGATTCTATTCCGGACTCCTACCGATTAAAACCACAGTCATGTTTTCTATAACTGCCTGCTCTAAAGGATATCTTAAGATTGCCGACAGTTGCGGAAACCCTTGGTATCGAAACAGCCTGCTTGGGACGAGTCTAACCCTTAATTGGGAATAACGCTTTGACGATGATAGTTACATTATTGTCATTAACAGGCTTATGTTACGAGCAGATCTTATAAATAGCTGAATAGTTTATAATTTATAAAATCCGCTAAAAATAATTATTTCGGGACTTAAAATGATGAGAGAGGCGTACGTCCAGCAATTGACTGTAATGGATAATTTGATTGATTGGTATTAAAATTTCATATTCATATTTCGATGAAATTCTTTAGAGCAATCAGTTGAGTAAAACCGGAGATATGAACAAAAATATCCAACCAAGGTTGGATTTGCGCATGATTATTAACCGACTTCAGAAAAGGAGGAGGTTCTCAATTCGTCTGAATTTTTTTTTGTGTATGTTTACCGATATTTCCGTCAATTATAGACGGATTTTATATTTTTTTCCTTTGTTAAATTGGGTTGACTTCTGAGGTGGTCCCATTTTCACCAGGTCAGGTTCTTTTATTCTTTAGCTCGCGAAAACCGACATCAACGCGGACGGAGACGCGGCTAGTAAGTTATATTATTTGACATATACATATACGATTTCTACCAATTCACTAACATTTTCTTCCGTTGTGAGTCGGAAATACACCTATTATCACATAGGAACTTTCTTTCGCCCATGCTTATCTTGTGGATTTCCCTGCCTGGGTTTTCCCAAATGCCTACAGAATGGATCCTTCAAAAGGGGTGTGTCAAGGTTTTTACAGTATCGGCAGCGCGAGTGTAACGCCTCCGGTGTTGCCAACTTTAATGGGCTTGTCTACCACCTTAGTGATAATAAAAAAAAGATAAAAATAATAGCTTATCATATAATGTATGTATATATATAGTATATATATAATATATATATATATATATATGGTATGTATAATATAGTATTTAAGTATGTATATTGCTATGTTATGTGTATATAATATATGTTTTAAATTTGGACCATGAAGTTACCATTGCATTGGTATTCATAATATATAAAAAAAAACTATCCTTAAAATATTTAACACCAATAACTACCCACTTACTAAATGATCCTTGACAAAAATCTCCATCCAAAGGTTGCCTGTAAGAGATTGCTTTTTAGCGATAAGGCCGCCCTCTGTACATTTTTACTCCTATAATCTCGCTACATAAATGTTTTTGTATTGGTGTGCAATAAAGATTATTCTATTCTATTCTATTCTATAATTCTTGATAAAGTACCTTATCCGACTGTTCTCATATCTCTCTCCTTAGGCGTAATAACTCACATTTTCGCCCCCCGAGAATACTAAGCGACATTCTCTCGCCTGCATAAATTATATGGCTCTTACGTTACAGCTACTATTACGAGGAAAAGCAGGTAAAAAGCGAGTTTATTTGATAGCAAATATTATCTTGGAATGAAGATTTAGCATGTCAAATGTTTTGTTTCTTTAAAGAAGAGAATATTAAAGTCTGTTGCTTTATTATTACGCTTCTAGCACGGATCTACAAAAAACCGGTCAAGTGCGAGTTGGACTCGCCCATGAAGGGTTTCGTAGCAGCAAGTAACATAATATAAAAGTTTTTGTAGTTCGTTGTAACTTTCATTGTTGTTTTAACACGTGCGCAGTGGTAGTGATTTTTCTAACCGAAAATTGCGGTTAACGATGTATTAAAAAAAAAGTACCAGCTCTATCTCGTTCAAACCAATTTCCGTTGGTAGTTTTTATGGCAATGTACATCATATATTCTTTTTAGATTTATCATTCTCGTAGTTTAGAAGTTAGAGGGGGGGGGGGGGGGGGGACATTTTTCCACTTTGGAAGTGTCTCTTGCGCAAACTATTCACTTTAGAAAAAAATAATGTTAGAAACTTCAATAGCATTTTTAAAGACCTATCTATAGATGCCACACACGTATGGGTTTGATGAAAATAAAAATTTTGAGTTTCAGTTCTGAGTATGGGGACCCCCAAAATTTACTGCTTTTTTTTCTAGTTTTATATAAGAATCCTAATGCGGTTCATAGAACACATCTAGTTACCAAGTTTCAATAGCATAGGCCTTATAGTTTCGGAGAAAAGTGGCTGTGACACACGGACGGACAGACAGACAGACATGACGAATCTATAAGGGTTCCGTTTTTGCCATTTGGCTACGAAACCCTAAAAAGTATGGATATCGCCTTTATATACCATTAATGAAGCATTAAATTGGCTGTAGAATTAATGTGTGTCCATGCGAAAGAAATCTTAGTTTCCTGGCCTAATATGACATACAATCACGCCTATATTCCTGAGGAGGTAGGCAGTGGTCAATTGTGTCAGTATCCGATAGAGGATTGTGGAACGAAATCTTTGCCTCGGGTTTACCATACGTCTATCTATATAGTAAGTATGCGGTTCTTCAAAAATAATCTTAGAAGGTTCTTGGAGGGTCGGAAACGTGTATGGTCTACAAACATACATACATAAAATACATACATACATAAAGTATGTATGTATGTATTTTACGTGAGGTCGTGAATGTAAACGGACGTGCTCAGTGCTCATGTAGTTTTTATATTTAAATAATATTTGATCGTAACCAGGTCAATATTATTCTGACGCTGCAAATTTTTTTGCTGCATAGTTTGATGCTAAATGCGATAAATATAGTGTTTTGATTTAAATCGAACGAAAGTAATGACGTAAATTTCGAAATGGACTCGCCATTCAACCGGAGTTCCCGGACTGCCCGTAGTCCACCCCCGGGCTCTTCGCGCTCACAGGAAGAAACTACTCCAGCCCCTGCTGCACCTCAGCTCTCCGTGATCTCTACTCCAGAGATACAGAAATGGATGAGTCAGATCGACAGCCTTCTGACTGAGGTATGCTCTATTTCAACCGATGGAGGGAAGTTGAACAGCGAAAGCAAAATTAGAATCACCAACATTTGTCGAAGTGTGACTCACGGGGTTTCTCAGATGGCAATACAGTACCAGTCGGTTAAACAAAAGCTTATATCAGCCCACGCTGAAATTGAGACCTTGAGAAAGGACAATGACACCTGTCTTCAATTGCGAGAGCTAAAAACCGACATCCAGAGTGCTACTAAAGCCGCACCTCCCGAGTCCTACGTATCCTACTCTGACATCATAAAGACCGGTAAGAAAAATTTTGTTTGCCCTCCAAAATCTTCTAGTATAACAATATATCCAGCAGACAAGGAAAAAACTAGCGAAGAGACCAAAAAAATGGTGCAGAATATTATCAATCCTGAGAAACTGCAATTACACATCCGTGGCTTGAGAAAAATCGGCAAAGGTGGAGTAATTATAAGCACAGCAGGAAAGGATGACCTGGAGAAACTTAAATCATCCCAGCAGTTACAATTATCGGGTCTCAAAATTCAAGAAACTTTCAAAAAGAGGCCTAGATTAATTTTCCTAGGTGTGCCGTCTAATACCACAGAACAACATCTCTTTGACTGCCTTTTCGAGCAGAATATTACTGAAAAGCGCCCCAGCCTGACCCGTGAACAATTTTTAAACTCAATCAGACTTAGTCATAAGTCTGGCAAAAAAGACACCCCATACACTAATTTTATCGTTGAAGTAACAGCCGAAATTAGAAATTTACTTGTTAAACAGGAACGAATTTTCATTGACTGGACTTCTTGCCCAGTCCGAGACTACACGCTTGTAACTAGGTGTTATAAGTGTCAACAGTATGGGCACTCGGCTAAATATTGCCGGGATACAGAACCAACTTGTGGTCATTGCGGATGTCTTGGCCACGCCCTCAAGGAGTGCTCTGCTCGCAGTCAGTCGCCTAAGTGTGCATCTTGCATGCGCTTCAACAAGCCACACAATCACGAAACTGGTGACCTACAGTGCCCCGCCCGAAAAACTGCAGAGGACCGACTACTCCAATCAACAGACTATGAGGGCGCCTAGGGCGCCGAACGAAACAAAAACTTTTCAGGCCCTAGAGTAGTTTAAACACTATTATGGAAAATGTACATAAAGAAATTGAGATCTTAGGGGATAGAGACTCCTGCATGTGTTCGCCTAGTGAGTGCCAATCGGAATTAGGTAATAAAAACTTGCGTATTAAGATTTTTCATATGAACATACGTAGCTTAAATTGTAATTATAGTGAACTCTTAGTTTTGTTAGCAGATATGAAGTGTACTTTTGAGGTCATAATATTATCTGAGTGCTGGTTAAGTAAACACACATTCCACCTATGCCCGGCTATGATTCGTATGCAACCAATGTAAACATAAATCAAAATGATGGCGTAGTGGTATATGTGAGAAGCAACATACAATGTCAAATTGAATGCCCTACATTTAATGAAGGTTCTGTCTTAGTGTGCAAATTTAAAAATGACCTTGCTATTGTCGCAATTTACCGCTCGCCATCATTTTCCAGCACAGATGTGTTTACAAATGGCTTGTGTGAGGTATTATGCAATTTATCATCATTTAAAACTTTGGCTATTCTTGGCGATATAAATATTGACATCTTACCGGGGATTCACTCCCCTGATACTGACCAATACTTGGAGATGTTGGCGGAACAAGGCTATCTCTCTAAGCATTTTTTTGCAACTCATAACAAAACTTGCTATGATCATGTTATGTTAAAATCTAAGCTTAGCTCCAAAACATTGGTCGTTACATCTACGATAACAGACCATTACTCAACCATTTTGTGCATTGATTACCCGAAACATAACTCAAAATCATTGAAGACAAAGCGTTTAGACGTTGAAGCGGCACTAAACGAACTCCGACAGGTAGATTTTAGTGAACTGATGGACATTACTGACACTTACACTGACGTGCTGATCTCTAAGATAAAAATAACTATAGAAAATTGTACTAAAACAAAATTAACATCTTTAAAAAAGTCCGCCTATAAACCATGGATAACCACAGGTCTCTTAAAGTGTATAAGAAACCGCGATAGACTGCATCTTAAACTCAGAAATGATCCAAATAATGTGACCTTAAAGATAACTTTTACACGATACCGAAATTTTTGCTGTAGACTCTTGAGTAAACTTAAGCGAGTATATGAAGCTGGAGAGTTTGCAAAGGCGGGAAAAGATCCAAAGGCAAACTGGAAAACTATAAAGTCTGTTACAAATATGCCTACAAAATCCAGCCGGTCTACTAATTTGTTGCTAGCTTGTGAGAATCCCAAAATCTCTGCCAATCAGATAAATAATTATTTTGCAACTGTCGGCCAAAAACTAGCAAGTGATATCACAAATATGACTACTCCGATGTCTTTGCCACCTAACTTTTTTCCTAACACCAACTATTCTAACTCGATTGCCATTCTAGAAACAGACAACAGGGAGATAGAGAACTTGATCCTGTCACTGAAAAACGACTGTGCTTCGGGTTGGGACAATGTCTCAGTATCCCTTGTAAAAAATGCAAGATTCGTTCTGGTCCCTCATATAACTCAGCTATGTAACCTCTGTATCAGTGCAGGTGTTTTTCCAAGAGCCCTTAAACGAGCAATTGTGCATCCCGTCTATAAAGGTGTGGGAGATAAAGTAAACGCTGAAAACTACCGACCTATATCTGTGCTGAATATTTTTTCTAAAATTGTGGAAAAGGTTTTAAATAAGAGATTATTAGATTTCCTCGAAAAAGAGAACATACTCTCAAATAATCAGTATGGTTTTCGAAAAAATAAATCCACGGAAGACGCTGTTCTACACTTGACTGAAACCGTCTCGAAAACACTAGATAAAAAATTTAAATGCGTTGGCATATTCCTTGATTTGAAAAAAGCCTTTGATACAGTATCGATTCCTATTCTCTTAAATAAACTAGAGAGCATTGGAATAAGAGGAGTGGCACTCAAACTTTTCCATGATTACCTGAGTGATCGGACACAGTGCATAAAAGTCGATGAAGTCACTAGCGAGTATGCTCAGATCTCCTTTGGTGTTCCCCAGGGAAGTGTTCTAGGACCTACACTCTTCCTGATTTACATAAATCAGCTTTGTCAACTTTGCTTTGCAGGGTGTTCTGTAATTTCCTATGCAGATGATACTGCCCTAATAATAGAAGGAACAACGTGGCAAGAAGTCCAAATTAAGGCTACAGAGATTATGAATCTAGTTACCCTCTGGCTTTCAAACAATTTACTCACTCTTAATACATCAAAGACAGTGTACGTGACTTTTGCGACCACTTCTAGGTACTTACCTCCACCAGACTCGATCTGCATCAGGACTCACATCAATTTGACTGACTCGAATGACTGTGCAGGAGTAGAATTAATAAGATCTTGCTTGATAAAATACTTAGGAGTATATATAGACGATACGCTCTCATGGAAACACCAGATTGAATCACTGAAAGCTCGCACACGTAAGCTAATATATATCTTCAAATTGTTACGAAACTCTGCGAATGCTACCATCTTAAAAACTGTCTATTTCACCCTTGCACAGTCTATACTAACATATTGTATGCTGGCATGGGGAGGGGCACCAAAAACGACCATGCTACCACTTGAAAGAGCACAGAGAGCTGTAATTAAGGTGATAAATAGGAAGCCCTTTAGATACCCAACCGACCAACTATATCGCAATTACAAAGTCCTGACAGTTCGTAAACTATTTATTCTCAAAGCAATTCACCGTACTCATACACTTCTCGAGTATGATCCTATCGCGTACACCTTAGCCCGTAGAAAGTATGCAATTTGCGACCCAGTTGTGCACAGAACTTCGCTCGCAGCCCGCCAGTGTTACGTCCTGGGTCCAAGACTATACAATAGAGCTAGTAGAAGCATAAGTTTGTACACTAAATCTAGATATGAATGCAAGAAAATGCTTACAGATTGGTTGCAGCATTTAAATTATGAAGATACAGAACAGTTACTCGAGGTTCTCAGTTAACTCAAATGTACCTTCAAATTTTAAAATGTACCTTTTAACCTTTATAATGCTTTATTACCTTTATAATGCTACTTTATTCTTCTACTTTATTCTTAATGTTAGTTTATTTTTATTTTTATGTTTAAATTAATTAACCTACATAATGTAAAATAAATAAGTAATGTTCTCGGTGATATTATTTTTTTCTTATGCTTTGTATTACAATAATTGTTCCAATGAATTACTTAGTTTACTTTTACTCGATTCTTTTTCTACTGGTTGCGTGGGCCCCCTGGTGACCTATAAATACAGATACAAACTGTTGTATCTAGTTTAGGCACCAGTCTCACAATTAAATTAAATTAGACGTGAAATAGATAATGTATAGCCACTAAGATGCACTTAATGATATAAGTTTTTATAATTATTTTATATTTGTACTTTAATTGTTGAGGAAATAAAAATATTTTTATTTATTTTTATTTATTTATTTATTTATAATAATCACGCTTGTCTCCCATCTGGGTAAACAGACACTTTTCACCTGGTGGGCAATAAGATTGTTTACCTCCTTAATCGTATGTCTAGGTAACTCTTTGGGAGTAAAATGAGTCTATAATTATACTTATATGTATAATTATATCCCATAAAATCGTACACCCTAAAAACCTTAGAAGCTTGATAAAGAATAAGATAGACGTAAAAATACCATGTAGTTAAAAATATTGTAACTAGTTCAGTCAATTGAACCGGCCAACGGAACTAAAATAGAGGATTATTCAGTTCACCTGAAGTTATTGCCCGTAACACTAGTTTCGGAATACATTTTATGGAAAAGCCTGCGAGCTTTACTATTTCACAAAAAAAAACAACAATTTTGTGATTGAATTGGACTCTTAATAAGAAAAATAAGTCCTACTCAAATTGGGTAATTTAGTGTCCACCTTCAATAATGATCGTATTAAATCCAAAGTAATTTTGTTCCTGAAAAAAAAAACGTAATAACCATTTTCTTTATGAAATATAATGTACATTAGAAAGAATAAATGAATCTTTTTACCGTTGTAAAAATACTTAAGCATTATAAACTACCTCTTCTTTATTTGCGCGATGTCCCTCTGTCATATTTAGTTAAACCTGCTCAAATAGGCACGCAATTCTTAAAGAGATAATCCTTAGATAAAGCCTCTTATTTATATTGTCAAGCCATAGAAACGGCGAGAAAGCGTAAGCGTTTCACAGGCGGATGAGCTATCGCTCTTTTCGTTTTGAAATGATCAGTAACATGTGGATCTTTTCCCTTTTCTCCTGGAAGTGAAGTATTCAGTGTGGAGGGGGAATCCTCCACACTGAAAAAATTTTTAATGCCCTATTACGATAGTTTTAGCTTGATTGCGTTCTAAATGTCTATGACAAACTTTGAGCACCAGTACCGAGCAACGCGACGCGACGTTAAAATTACCTTTAAATGAAAATATTATATCCTGAGTAATATTTTCTATTTGACTTAATAAAATGTAACTTATTATAAGAATTAAAGTGCGTTTGCTTTAATGGGGTGCAGTAGGTAATCGTTTTTACACCTGATGAGCCGTGTGCTTGTAAGGTATATTGTAATCAAAAAATTGTTGAATTACTGATGGTTCCAATAATAGTCATAAATTGATGTCAGCCTAATGTACTACACTAATATCTCATTTACATTAATGAAATTTGTGTGAAATGAGGGTATTTCAACACTTGACATTTTTGTCTATTCTTATTTTACTGTTAAGTACTTAAGTAATTCCAGCCCTTTCAAAACCTTTATTCAAAAAATCAATAGCCGTCTAAAATGTCGCTTGTTTAAGAGCCACACTTGCAGCTAATCCTCCCAGCCCGCGCGCGATAAGTGCTCGAATGGTAAATCCTTAAAAATTGCGGCACCGTGTCGACACAGCTACGGTTTTGTCATGTTGGTGGTACACCAGTGATATTTTTTAGCTTACACAAAATTCTGTTGGAAACGTCGCGTCGTGTCATTAGTGCTTTTTCTCTTTTTTCGGGGAATTTTAGGAGTGAGATTATCTTAGCAGATGTTACATTTTTCATCTTTTTAGATAAATGCTATAAGGTACGTCTCAAATGTTTATTAAGGATATAATTATGTCCTGGGACATCCTTCTGAGGGCTTACCCGGGGCTCCCAACCGTAGGATGTTAGGCGTTACGTGAGGTTTTTTAGTCGGTAGGAGTCCGACATAGCATCCATGAAGGATTTTCCCACTCGTTAAAAAAAAAAAAGTATGTAATCATGTGATAATATATCTATGCTCGTGGCCCCGCGGACTCAGTAAAAGATCAATGTAGTAAGCAACATTTATTATGGCTGGTCAGGGATGGGTGACCATCACGTGACTACATTTTTTTACATTTGCGAAAGACATGTTAAGCCGTCAGTCCCGGTTGCCAGTAAAAAAATGGCTATAGGCTCCAGCGGTCAGTCACAACCTGCGCCTGTCCATATCAACACGGCAAAACGGCTCACTACCTATTATTACGCGGGACAATTTATTTCAAAAAAAAAGGTGAAATGTGGGCATATAATATGCCTCTGCCTACCCCTTCGGGGATGAAAGACGTGATCATATGTATGTATGTACGACAGGCGTGATTGACCGCTGAATCCATAAGGATTAACTTGGCATTTTACTGACTACCGGGACCGAGACGGCTTAACGTGCCTACCGAAGCACGGAAACGCTCGCAAATAAATGTCACAAAGTGGTCATGCGGTGGTCACCCATCCAAAACCGGCCACAGTAAATGTTACTTGCTACAATGATCGTTTACAGAACACTGAGTCCGCGGGGCCACGAGCGCGTCGGGCGCTTCAAAAGGCGTATATTGTATGTGATAATATCGTAACCTGGAAAATAAGGATCTTACATAAGCTTGTTATAAATTGTTTAAGTAGCCATTTTGTCTTGATCTTTAATCTTAATCTTGTTTGTAATCTCACCTGCACCGCTTAAGAGTTTTCTGTGACAATATCCGAACAAATTTTTAATAATATGAATACTGTCTTGTTTTGCCCGCGCGGTATTTATTTCCGTTTCGTCTTCCCATGGGAACTTTTTCCCGGGATAAAAGTAGCCTAAGATTCCAGGCTATAATCTATGTCTGTACCAAATCTTAGTTAGATCCGTTCAGCTTTTAAATTACGATTGTATTGGTACCAAGCATCTTTATAAACTTCCACATTTATTATAATATCCATTATATCCACATATATTACGACAATTAGCTCACTATCTATTAAACATGACAAAAAAAGAAATAAGATAATTTTTGAAAAGCAATTAGTATGCTAACTGATCATAAATTTTAAATATGGAAAAAGAATTGGTTTCGAGCAGGATTTGAACCTGCGTCTTCTTGCATACCGTGCAAGACGCTTAACCACTAGCCACCGAAACCTACTTGGAACCAACCAAATTTTCCACCTTATATACAGTCAAGAGCAATAATATGTATACATTGTCAAGGCTCCTAAAATATGTAAACACCTTCGGCTCCAAAACGAAGTACTCAACGTGAAGAGCATAAAATTGTAACCACGAGTTCACACCATAAATATATATACACTATTGCTTCATTAACATGTATTCACGCGTTGATTCATAAGGTGTACTCATCTTATATTCCATTAAATTATATTTAATTTCTCCGCCAAAAACATGTATCTGAACGGTGCTGCATAAATATGTATCCACTTTTGATGAAAACAGCCAAATTAGATATATGTGATTTAATATCTAAATAGAACCTTAGACAAAAAGAATACTGAACTGAAAAAATAATGTGTGCTCAAAATTGATATTTTGCTGGCACCGACTCTCAAAAATATTTTTTAATATAATTTGATGTTGTAAATCCCTACTAATATTATAAATGAGAAAGTACCTCTGTCTGTCTGTCTGTTACGCTTTCACGCTTAAACGGGTGGAGTGATTGAGATGAAATTTGAAATAGGGATAGTTTGAGGCCCTGGGAAGGACATAGGCTACTTTTTAACCGACTGCGCAAAATGGTGGTTATGATTTTACGCGATAACGGCTTCTACGCGGTCGAAGCCGCGGGGAACAGCTAGTATTTGATAAATACAAAAATCGTCATATGTGTACCTATAATGTTTGAGGAGTTCCCTCAAGTCCTTATAAACTTTTTTTTCACAAGGAGAGCTCCGCTTATGGACTACCCACGCTGGCGAGGCATGGGCTCGTGTGAGGGGCGCCTGGGAATACTCGCTAAAACTCCTTGACACCGATCTGCCTCTGTGACGGTGTTCTGTGATCTGTCTAATGCACCAAAACACTGAAGCGGTTTACCACTGTTGACCGAAATTCATTTGATCATTTGACGTGTGACCGAAAAAACATTAGGCCATTCTACTACTGATCGAATGAACAATTGACCAAAAGAGTTTTTATCGAACAAACATTTGGTATTTTTACTACTGATCGAATGAACGTTTGGCCGAAAAACAGTTGGCTAAAGAATATTTTAACAGGGGCTGAATCAAAATGGCTAGGTTAGGTTAGGTTAGAACTGCGACCACAACGCACGAGCCGAGCGAGCGAAGCGAGCGTGCCGCGGCAGCGGCCGGCGAGTGCCAGTACCGAATTCTACTTATTTCGCTTTTGTTTGTTAAAATATTCTTTAGTCAACTGTTTTTCGGTCAAACGTTCATTCGATCAGTAGTAAAAGTACCAAATGCTTGTTCGATAAAAACGCTTTTGGTCAATTGTTCATTCGATCAGTAGTAGAATGGCCTAATGTTTTTTCGGTCACACGTCAAATGATCAAATGAATTTCGGTCAACAGTGGTAAACCCACACTGAAGTCCTCATAAAGCTACCCATCAGGACAATATTTTGAAAAAAAATTATACCAATCTGGAAATATATCCTTTATTCCGGTTTATTCCGGTCTGTAAATGTCGGAGTTATAAGGTAACAAACATTAAAAAAAAACCTCCTCTTTTTTTGGAGTCTGTTAAAACACATTCGGGTTTGCGATACCAAACAACCCGTGAAAGGTTTCAGATCGATTAACTAAAACTAATATTATAATACGGTACTTTAAAGAAAACAAACAAACAAACTTTGTCATTTTCATACACATATATAAGTCCCACAAATTATAATAAAGAATTTTTCTGAGAAAATAGATCGGTGATATTCGTATGGTTCGCGAAGGTGCCCGACCTACAGACATGAACTCTAGCATGCATTCGTTTCTCACAATTTTAAAGAATTTGTTTGTATACAGAGTTATGAAATTTTAGTTGTATACTTATTATTGGTGGAGTGTGTATATATATTTATGATGTGAACCCGTGGTTACAATTTTATGCTCTTCACGTTGAGCCCTTCGTTTTGGAGCCGAAGGTGTTTACATATTTTAGGAGCCTTGACAATGTTTACATATTATTGCTCGTGACTGTACGAGTTTTTTTTTTTTGTTTAACGTGAGGGAAAATCCTCATAGGATGCCATGCCGGACTCTTACCGACTAAAAAACCTCACGCCACGCCTAACAGCCTATGGTTGAGAGCCCCGGGTAAGCCCTCACGAAGGATGTCCCGTGACTCCCAACAGACCTACGGCCGCCAATGCGGCCTCGCCCAGGGGGTGGTTCGGGTGCAATCCCGCGTCTATGGGGGGTTTCGGGTGTGACCCCGCTTCTAAGGGGGGGCGTGCGTGAGTTGCTCACGTCACGCTGCCGTCATGGGCCTGCTTCTGTAAGGACGGTGAGCGGCCCTCTCACCGTCCTCAGACCCCCGGTCATGGAGGCCCATAGTCCTCGGCGAAGACACGTCGGCGGCGCCCAGGGCGCCGACTGCGGAACTCGGGTGGGAGAGTTCTCTCCCGCACCCGGCCCGCCGCCTCCTTCGCGAGCATGACCTGCTCGCAGAAAGAGGCAGCGCAGTCCCACTTACTCCCGCTGGAGAGCATGGCTCGCACCATGGCCTCGAGCGAGAGAGTGTCCACGCCCAGACCCACTACGAGGACCTGGCGCTGTTGTGCCCATGCCGTGCACTCCACCAGAGTGTGGAGCGCCGTGTCATCGCTGCGGTCCTCGCAGTGCTGACACTCAGCCGTGGTTTCCCGGTGTTTTCGCCACAGATACCTACCGAAGCTACCGTGCCCGGCAAGTATCTGTGTCAACCGGTAGTATCTGTGTCTTCTCTCCAGCCACTCGTCCATGACCGGTCTGACGGCCGCGATTGTGGCGAATCCCCCCTTTGGTTGCTCAAGTCGCACCTTCCATGTCTCCATGGTTTCCTGGTGGAGCAGGGTCCGCTGGGCCTCGATTTCTCGAGACGCAGGCCTTTGGCACCTCATATACGAGTAGGTACGTCTTGGGGCGATGTAGGCACCATCTACCGGCACTTTTTATAAATTTTATAAATTTAAAAAAAAAGAAATATGTTGCAATAAAAAGTGCTCTTCTTAACCCCTAGCGTTTAAAGGCGGAGTAGGTACATCTTGGGGCGACGTAGGCACCATCTACCGGCACTTTTTATAAATTTAAAAAAGAAATATGTGGCGATAAAAAGTGCTCTTCTTAACCCCTAGCGTTTAAAGGCGTAACGATATTATATAAGTAGACATTCAATTCAACTGAAATTTATCATCAACAATTCATTGAAAAACTTCAAACCGTTACAAACAAAAAAGACATGAAAATAGGTAAAACTCCGTTTTATTTCCATACATTTTCACTTACACGTGTCGGTCAGCAGAAATAGCTTTCAGCAAATGTGGCGAATGTCAAGTTTAGTGGCACTAAAACTAAAAGTAATACTAAGTTTATGGGGGACGCAGTGTCCAGGAATGTGGAGTAAAGTTTAATGAAAGCGCTTTGGCATCTTACATTGAGCTTTGGCAAACTGAATAAAGCGCTTAATGTCGTGTTGGATTGAATTGGACTACTGTTTATGTACTGAAAAGGAGTGTTACCTGGTTGTTACTGCTGTATATACTGGGTGTAACAAAATTACCTCTCCAAATTTCATGAGATGACTTGGCATCGGAAATCAAATACAAATATTTAATAAAAAAAAAATTTCATTCTTTTTTATTTTTTTTTGTCGCACATTAAGAATTCATTTTTTACCGCGGCAATTCGAGGTTACATGATCGACGTGGCAAAACAAACACAGAGCACCCGTCTGGCTGTCGTTGTCGTTTTCTACTGCCGCTCAGTAGCGATAGAAATGGTGAAAATGACAATTTATAGGACCTTTAAAACGGCTTTACGGTTATTTCATGTGATTTTTTTTTCTTTATTTTTGTAATGTTTCTTGACTGACGCCACGTCACGTGACGAAATTTGGAGAGGTAATTTTGTTACACCCAATATAAGCCCCGCACGTTGATATTGCGCTTGGCGGCCATCTTGGTGACGTATGTCCGTCGAGTGGTCAGTTCTAAAAAAAATACCATACGCAGCTTCGCGAGGCCAGCCCGCGCTCGCGCTACGTCACGTTGACGTCACTTAGCTGTCATTATGACAAGGTTCCAGCGCAATATCAACTTGCGGGGCTTATACATACATTATGGTCACGCCTTTATCCCCAAAGGTGTAGGCAGGGGCATATTATTATATGCCCACGTTTCATCTTATTAGAATTTGTCCCACGTAAAAGGTGGTGAGCCGTGTTGAGATGGAATGACGCGAGTTGTGACTGCATGCTGTTAAATTTTTTAAGCTGCCTAAAAAGGCTAACCTTGGCTTAACAACTGCTATTTTACTAGCAACCGGGACCAACAGCTTAACGTGCCTTTCGAAGCACCGAAACGCTCAAATTATTATCACAAAGTGATCACATGGTTGGTCACGCATCCAAGGACTGGCCATAGTGAAAGTTGAGTAGTAGTACTGCAGTGATCATTTACAGAATACTAGCGTTTCGGTGTAGTGATAGTGTAGGGCAATGTATACTAGGCTCAGTTGCTAAGAAGGCCAATGCGCGTGGGGAGATGGTGGTGGCAGTGTCGTTGGATATTGCCAACGCGTTCAACACCATCCCCCACGAATGTATAATGGAGGCACTACGCTTTCACAGAGTGCCTTTCTACCTATGCGCCATTATTAAAGATTATTTAGGAGATCGAAGCGTTGCTTATAAGGACGAGGACGGCTGCATCCAATCTTGAAGAGTAGCATTAGGTGTGCCCCAAGGTTCTGTGCTGGGTCCGTTGCTCTGGAACTTGGGGTAAAACTGGGTCTTGCGCGGCGTGCTGCTGTCAAGGATGGTGGATGTCATGTGCTTTGCGGATGACACCTTGGTAGCAGCAGCCGCAAAAGAGTGGGAGGATGCAGTTCGTCTGGCGTCAGTAGGCACGTCCCTGGTTGTTCGGCGCATTGGTCTTCTGGGGCTGGAGGTAGCCCTCACGAAAACGAGGGCTATGACGTTCCATGCCCAAGGTCGAAGAGCCCCAAATGGTCTTTTTGTGCGGATCGAGGGTATCAGTGTACCGGTCGAGGTGCACATGAAGTACCTCGGCCTTACATTGGACCCTCGATGGACCTTCGAGGAACACTTGAAGCTTCTCGCTCCTAGGCTGCGCAACTCAGCAGCTGCACTCGGACGCCTACTTCCCAACATAGGGGGTCCCGGACCCCGGTGCGCCCTGCCGTCGGCTGTACCACGGAGTGATACGGTCGATGGCCCTGTATGGAGCTCCGGTGTGGGCGGAGTGTCTCGCCCGACGGACGCGGGCTCTCTTGCGTCAACCGCAGAGGATGATGGCGACCCGGGCCTTGCGTGCTTATCGCACGGTCAGCCACGGAGCTGCCTGTGTTTTAGCAGGCACGCTACCGTGGGATGTCGAAGCACTTGTGCTTGCGCGGGTCGACACCAGAACTCGGGGTGAGGGCACCTGATCACGAAAGCACTGGGAATACTCACTAAAACTCCTTGACACCGATCTGCCCCTGTGGGTGTGTTCTGGGATCCGAGTAATTCACCAGAACACCGCCGGGCGGCTCAAGGTAGCTGAGCTACTGCGCCGATGGAGGTTTACCCTGGTAGGTGCCAAGTAATCCTCAGACGTGGTGGCCTGTGCAATGCACACGCGACCCTCACACGAGCCCATGCTTCGCCAGCATGGGTAGTCCGTAAGCGGAGCTCTACTTGTAAAAAAAAAAAAAAAATGCTCAGTTGCTAAGGTATTAAGTTCGAATCCCGGGTGTGTTAAATGTTTGTTTCGGAGTTCGGTTATTTTGTGTTTATGTTTGGTTTGTAGGTATGTATGAGTATTTGCGAATATAATAATACTAGCATACCCGCGCAACTTCGTTTGCGTTATAAATAAAGAACCGCTCGACCGATTTTGTGCAAACTTCACATAAACCATCTACTAAATAGTCCGAACAAAGCTTAAATATTTGGTTTGGATAGGTGAGCCCGTTCTTGTGTTATAAAGTTACAACGAAAAGTGGCATTGATTTTTTTTATACTTATGTATGTATGTATGTATGTATAGATTATGTAGGTACTAGATAACGCCAAATTTTACTTCGGAGATAAAAGTGTTGCCATTTTTTTTTTATTTATTTAAACTTTCTGCACAAAATATATTTGTACAAAGGCGTACAAGTGCCATTTGTTGCTCCAGACATTTTTTTTAATGTTAGGCAAATCCTACAGGGATGCTATACCGGACTCCTGCCGACTAAAAACCTCACGTATCCTACTTAACAGCCGATGTCCCCAGGATTACCAACAGATTAAGGCTACCACTGCGGCCTTATCCAGACTATATTCGATCCCTGAGCCAAATTTGTGCCAAATCCGTTCAGTTCAGTCAGAGCCACTTCAAAGTTGTGAGTATGTGCAGTCACATACATACTGACAAACTTTCGCATGTTCTGAGTAACCTAAGCGCACCACCTTATCAGTTGTTAATAAATCACGCGTACAAAAAATACAACTTAAAGGATCTTTTTCTTAAACGCGATATATAAATCAATTTCTCTTACCCCAAATGAAGTTAATGTAACATTTATGTATGAAAACTTGGTGTTTAGGTGTAGTTTTCTACATAAATAAATGCTGATACGAAATTTTATGACCAGATCAGCGCGGGAACACTTGCACAAGCACATTTATTGCTGGTTTTACGGCCCTCATAAATTTACGGACCCTGCTCCAGAAATGGCGGGTAGACGTAAATTTGTACGTGTCACTCTTGTTATACCCCATTAGTTTAGTTGTTACTTATACCTTTAACTATTTTATGTAGTTTTTGGGTAAAAACGGGACCCCATTCATGAGACTTCGCCGTCTGTCTGTCTGTTCGTCACGAGGCTGTATCTCAGGATCCGTGACAACTAGAAAGCTGAAAGTTGCCGCTATAACAACAAATAAAAAAAATCAGGAAAAAAAAAATTTTCAATAAAAAATAAAACCGACTTCAAGCAAATCCTGAAAAATAAAATTTACTTAGCACAAAGGAATATGTATTTTGATTTTATCATATTTTATTCAATATCATATTGAAGTCGGCGCCAAGTAAACCCTTAGTTTTATGTGGGTATTATATTGATGGCACCAACTTCAATATTATATTGAATTACATAATTTTTTGCTAATTTTGGTACGAAATCCTCTGTCCGCAAGTTTGACTCGCACTTGGCCCGTTTTTTCTTCTATGGTGGTGATGGACTAAGTGAAACTCCTTTTCATCAACCTTTTAAGGGTTCCGTATCTAAAGGATAAAAGTGGAACACTATTACTGAGCTCGCCAAATTAACGTCGCCACTGATGGAAAGCCGTGGCGTATCTAACGATTGGGGGACACTCTCACAGTTCGTAAGACTGCTGTCAGTGGTCCTCAAGTTGGCGGCCCTGTGATGTGCCTCTTCACGTACCGCTTGTAGAACCCGGAATTGTAAGTTAAGGGAAACATGTATACGGGCAGGTTGTTTCAGTTTTTTATACTTCGACGGAGGAACGATCTTTTAAAACGCTCAGTTCTGGCGAAGATTCTCTCCGCTTGTGTGAGTGGCACCTCTGCCCAGATTGTTGAAATATTACTAGATGATGCATTTCTGTCGCCGCTTTAACAACCAAATACCCACTTACTAAATAAATCACAAGAAGTAAATATTATGGGTACTCCCATAGAGCAAACATTATGTTTTTTTAGTTTCTGGATACAGAAACGTCAGTGCACGAGTATGACTAGTATTTGACTGGTTTTTAAATTTATCGAAATGAATAACGAACAGAGCCAGCGAACTTGGCCGGTTTTTTATTATTCCTGAATTCTTTTCGTCTGTTATTGAATCAATTTTTCGACCCAATTCTCAGTGTGAGTGGGTACCAATTCCCTTAACAACTTGCATGTTGTTAATCATTCCAAAAAACTAGATCGACCTCATCCGTCATACATCTGACCTACTTATTTTAACCACATTCCATTTTGGTCAGCAAATATATAACGACAATGCCAACCAAATAATATACTTTATCTTAGGGCATTAGAGTCGAAATTGATAACAGTAAGTCGGGATATAAAATTCTATTTTGTTATTTAAATTTTGCCTTAATGACCTCAGTGATAAGGTTGGATTTACAAGGGTAAGGTTGGTCAATGTCTTTAGTAAGTTATAGAGCTATAAAACATAACGCCTTTGGCTCATACAACTGCATGATTTTATATTTCCATAAGGGATGTTAGGTCCTTTATGGTGTTTGAGGATAGCCGTGTTAAGGGCTGGGGGTTCAATGAGAATTTCTTTATTGTTTCCTTAAACATTTCCTAAGTTGGTAACCCTTTTTTATTTGAGGCTATATTAAAGGAAGAAGTTTTATTTATGAAGGTTTAAATAGAAAACGTATTTATTGACAAAAATAGCGTATTATCACATCCTAACTACTTACACAATATTTCTCAAGAGCTTTCTATCTCATGATAGATATTTTACATTACAAAACTTAAGTCATTTGAGTCCTGTTCTGTAGTAATAAACTTAAAGTAAATGCTCAGTGATCGCTTCTGTGCGCTTTGTTTATCTATCTTTCCAATAACACACCGCCCGTATTATGGAAAGTCATGGCAAAATTTAGCAATTCGGGATCGCTCTTATAGTTTAAAAGAATATGAATATGACTCCCTAGTTGGCGGGCCAATTATGAGCCTCTCCACGCTTCGCTTGAAGAACCCACTCTTATAACGAGAAAACACTGGCAGAGCGAGAATAATCTCTATTTAAGCAGGGTAACGTAATAATCGTAAGATTCTGGCGAAGATTTGCTGTAATGCAATATAGTGGCACCGCTGCCCATCACGCATGCTCAGATTCAAAAATGAGGATCAAGTGAAAGAGCTTTTGAGAATACTGTGCCAATTTTCTGCGACAATGGCGTACGGCCCAAGACTTCCCGTTACCTCAAGACGTAACAGTGGCTGTCGTATCTAAGTTAGAGACACTTCAACTTACTAATATTATAATGTGGATGTTTGTTACTCTTTCACGCTCTAACGGCTGAACAGGTCTTACTTAAATTCGACGGAGGAATAGATTATAGTCTAAAATAACACATAGGCAAACATTTTTCAACGGGAACGAAGTATAACACGAACTCCATCTAGTAACTAATTTCAAGACTGACTCAACAAAGCATAATATCTTCTGAACCGAGGTCGATCCGGTTAACCGTTTACGACCATACCAACGTTTATGTGCCTGAATATTTGATGTTGTCTTGCATTTACTACAGAGTCATAAACTACATGAAGCATATGACCAGAGACTCTGAGCTTTAAGTCTAGGTTGTATAATGTAGACGAGAATGTGAATAAGAAATACAGCGCAGGTATAGAAATTTTGTTGAATTGAACACTAGATTTCTGAGCGGTGAAAATATCCTGTATCCTTCCCCACAGAACGAATTATAGTGCGCCTATTGCAGTGTTCAAGCCGCCCATGAGGCCTTCAACTTGGCTTGGCTTAGTGACTAACGGGCAGCCGGCATGTGACTTATTGCAAAGCACTAGACAATTTTCGAGTGTAATGGAAATATCACAAATGATCACCCATCAAGATAAATTACCATTAACGCTAGTGGCTAACTTAGGGAACACCTTCCCAAACGATCCATGGCGCAGAAAAGAAAGAACTCGAAATGGAACTCGGTTGTAAGTAAAGTGACAGTCGTTAAGCCAAGTTGAAGGTCTTATGGGTGGTCTAATGGTGGCGGTCTATGGTGGACCTGCGTCTGTCTATTTCAACACGGTAAAACGGCTCAGCACCTATTACGTTGGACATAAAACTATAAGATGAAATGTGGACGTATACTGTGACTCAGTCTAACCCTTCATTGATAATGACGTGACTATATGTATAAATGTATGATTAAAATATTAGTTTCTATAACTTTCGCTTTCTGAATTTGAATTTGCTATTGTTGTAAAGCTTTCGAAACTTTTTCAAAACCTTTTTATTTACGTGTTTTTGTTTCACAAGCCCTTCACAAAGAACCCTAAAATCTTTCGTAAGACCCTCACGTACATATCGCATTAAGTTTACGTCTAACGAGACTAGAGACGTTAAATGTGATGACATAAAAATTCTATAGTTTTCAACAAAAACTTTATTTCAGCTCGTAATACTTTTATTATTGTACAATAAAATGGCAGACCAGAATAGCGGGAGAAAAGTGCTGTTTTATATTGACAAGTGTATGATGAGGTGATGGCTGGGAAGAGTCTATCTGTGATGATGATGATGATGCCTCCGACCGATTTCGGCCATGGCGATCACTTCGACTCCTAGTCGGCTCGGCGCTGATGGGCTCGAAGATGGCTAACATAGCCGATCTTCGCGGTGAACTCTCGTGTACACTGAGGGCACGTGAGAATACCACGCACGTAATTGTACTGAATGACAGCGGGTGGGCGGACTTTCAGCTCATCGCGTTTAGCGTCGAGGTCTGCCTTTCGCTGTTCCTCGAAATCGTTTACTCGCCTTTGCACCACCCTGCGCCATTCTGGACGTTGTGCTGCCAAACCTTCCCATTGAGACGGCTCAATGTTGCATCTTCTCATATGACGCTTCTGAACATCTTTAAACCTGAGGAGTTGGCCGCCATGTTTCCGCTTGCCCTCCTCTAGTTCAGAGTAGAATATGCGTTTCGTCACTCTCTCCGCCTCCATACTAAGTAGGTACATATTAAGTAGGCCTCAATGCCACCGACATTGGCACGTCGCAAAACTTCGGTGTTACGCACTCGGTCGGACCATCGGATCTTCATGATGGAACGTAGGCACTTGAGGTGGAAACGATCCAGATTGCGTATGTGGCGCCGATACACACACCATGTCTCGGAGGAATATAAGAGGTTTGGCAGCACAATTGCCATGTAAACAGATATTTTGGTGGCCAGCTTAAGGTCATGTGAACAGAAAACCTTGGAACGCAGCTTTCCAAATGCAGCAGCGCGGCACAGATCCTGCTGCGGAAGAGACTATCTATACTAATATTATAAAAAGGAAAGATTTGTTTGTTTGTTTGCATCGAATAGTCTTCGAAACTACTGAACTGATTTGAAAAATTATTTCCCTGTTGGTAAGCTACACTTTCCCCGGGTAACATAGGCTATATTCTATTTCCGTATTTCTACGGGAACGGGAGCTACGCGGGTGAATCCGCGTGACGTCCGTTAGTGATAAATATAATACCGGGGGCCTGAGGACGGTAAGAGGGCTGCTCACCGTCCTTACAGTAGCAGGCCCATGACGGCAGCGTGCCGTGAGGGATTCACGCACGCCCCCCCTTAGGAGTGGGATCACACCCGAAACCCCCCAAAGACGTGGGATAGCACCCGAACCAACCCCTAGACGTGCCGCAGTGGTAGCCGTAAGTCTGTTGGGAGTCCTGGAACATCCTTCCGAGGGCATACCCGGGACTCCCAACTATAGGCTGTTGGGCGTTACGTGAGGATTTTTAGTCGGTAGGAGTCCGGCATAGCATCCCTGATGGATTTTCCCTCACGTTAACAAAAGTGATAAAATCATTATCAAAACTAACAAAACCTGCTAAACTCGAATCGGCTGGACGTATCTAAATGAAATTCGGTACAGAGATAGATTCCATTATGGAGTAACAAATTCATTGCCATGGAATGAAGGGATGGGAACAATACAATACATTGAAGAATTATTGTTTCCATTTATACTGGGAATAAGGTTCCATGGATAACTGAAACAGAATTGCGGACGGTATATTATGCCTATTATTTACTTAAGTGTTAAACTGCAATAATAGGAAAATTATACCGCACCTACTAAATGAGCTAATTATTACGGATCAAATATCTGCTCACCAATAGTTGTTTAATTTGATGATTATACGTTTAATAGAGAACTAATTAGGTTATTACCATTGCAATAATCTCTAATCACGGCGTTTGTGGTTGAATTCCACCGAAACTCTATGTTCGATTTTAATATTTATTTATTTGTAGGTATGGAAAAGTTTGGATCTCAAAAACAAAATTACTATAATATACTAATATTATAAAGAGGAAAGATTTGATTGTTTAAATATTCAAACAAATAAATATTCACGGACATTTCACACAACGCTATCTGATCCCAAAGTAAGCTAGGAATAACCTGCTTGTGTTATGGGTATCAGCCCACGGATATTAGTACTTATATAATTGTAAATACATACATATTATACATAGAAACACCCAGACTCCTGAAACAACCATTTATGGGTCACAAAAATATTGGTCTCCGGTGGGAATCGAACCCACGACCTCCAACGCCGCAGGCGGTATCACTACCGACTGCGCCACAGATGCAGTTGTTTGTTTGTACGCATCAAATAGGCTCCGAAACTACTGAACCGATTTAAAAAACTCTTTTACTGTTGAGAAGCTACGCTGTCCCCGGTGAACATAGGCTATATTGTTTAATTCCCTAATTCCCACGGGAACGGGAGCTACGCGGGTGAAACCGCGTGACGTCCGCTAGTTATTTATATTTTCAATCGTAAGCATTGATGGAACTTGTTGTAATACATGACGAAAACAAACACTTGTACTTACTTTCAAAATTTACAAACAGTGATGTTACAAATATATATTAATATTATTATTAAGTACAACATAAAAATATATACAATCATTAAATATTAGAATTATAACTAGGAATTAAATATTTACAGAAAAATGGGAGAAGAATAAACAGAAAAAAATTAAATCTTAGTTTAACACATCCTGACCAGTTTCGCGTTAAAGTATTATCAAATTCAGAGGTAACTTTAATGATTATATTACTTTTACAGTACCTATTTAATTTTTATTTATTTTATTAACCTTCCTGCCTTGAAAAAAAAAAGGTTGAAGGTCTTGAAAATTAGTCAGTTATTATGATCGTAGCAAGTGTAGAACAAGAAGCCATGAGACGGTCTCACCCGACTGCCCCTCTAACGTTTATTTTGAAAGTGAAAGTTCAATCCGATTGACGTTATCATTTTTGTTTTATTCAAACTTTGAACAGATGATCCACGTGACCTAGTGACGTAATTTAATGCAACAGAGTCACAGACTACAGACACAAGTCTCGCCATAAGCAATCTATTTTATAGAGAGCGGCTAAAATTGAGAAATAAAGTAACCTTCGTTAATAAAATAAAAATTTTGTCACTTCATTGTACAGAAAGTTAGAAAACACTGTTAAGTATTTAACGACTAAATCTTGTTTTACAAAGTGTTTCAAAAATACTTTAGAACCTGACACAAGAAACTCTTTGTTAACTGTACAAACTTGTTCAGTGTTAAAACTTTTCTACTTGACCCTCTACGAGAGAATTTTGAGATCGAAAACGAACTCGAATAGGTACGTACTTTTTGAACATCTTTCATTTTGGCTTATTCGTAGTTTTATTAGCTCAGTGTGTAAAGTAATTTACTCTTTTGTCGGTTTTAAGATGGACAATCTTGACTGCCTCTGTGGCGCAGTCGGAAGTGTAACCGCCTGTCGCGTTGGAGGTCCTGGGTTCGATTCTTGGGTCGTTCCAAATATTCGTGTGATCCACAAATGTTTGTTTCAGAGTTTAGGTGTTTTCTGTGCATAATAATAATATGCATGTTTGTATATCTATCACTCATCTAGATCCCATAGCACAAGCTTATAGGGCTAGATGATGTTATGTGAGATTGTCCACAAATGTAAAAAAAAGTGGGTTTACTGACGATGATTGAACGTGACAACGTCATAAGAAAAAAAATAATAATAATAAAAAATAAAAAAATATATATAAAAATAGAAAAATGAAAAAAAAAAAACTAAAACTATCAAACTAAAACAAACAAAATATTAAAACACATATAGCAGTACCATTGTACCTATTTTTCCTTTTATTATTGTTATTTTTAATTTCCTAGTGTGTGCATAAATTAATAAATAAATAAATAAATAAATAAAACACATATATTATATTGATTATACCGCCATCTGTTGAAAACATTATTAAAATAAATGGAACGCCTCAGAGCGAGGCAGAGCGAGGTAACGCGAGGGAGGTAACGACATATTGCGTCATCTTTTTTCGTTCGTGCAGCCGGCTCCATCGAATTATAAGACGTTGTCACGTCAAAAAAGTTTGATGGCATTGAAGACAGGGTTGATGTACTTTAGGAGACACGGTTGCTAGTTCTTAAGACCAGTTGAGGGCCATAAGGGCGATAAGAAAATTTCAACTGCAGGTATTTACAAACGTTCACATTCCAATCTAATAAGCATTTATCCCATAGATTATATACTTTACACTGAAAATACATACAATAAAATAGGTAACCACTATTAATAAGGCGAGCTAGGTACCGTAGTTATACTTAACTGATACCTTAGTAGCTAAGACTAAATCATGTTAAGCGAAGGTAAGAGAATCTCTCAAAAGTTTTTAATTCATAATTGTATTCATTACGTAATGTTGTAAATACTCTGACCAAACCGCTAATAAAACATCTCGACAAGCGTAAAACAATAAAATAGCAATAAAGAAAATGTTCCCACGGGATATAAAACGATATTTTTATAGGAAAAGTGTACTTACCATTTAACAACCATTTCTATCCCCAACATTCTTTGAAAACATTACAAAGTTCAACCAAAACCTCCCGTAATGGATTCTCTGATATTTTCTTTCTTGTGAGTTGGAGGCTAATGTTGCCAATGCCTGTAGCAAATTACCCTGCCATTTAACTCCTGGCCATAAAGACGGGTGTTATAAGATAAATAATATTTATATAATATTTGTGTCATTCTCTGCCTAGTATCATGGCCTATATGGAATTTTATTTCTCTTTCGTTTATTTCCTACCTACGTTAATTTAAGGAAAAGGATTTAATTTATAAGAAAGCAATCATAATAGCTTATCACAGTTCACTGAAGTAGGACTCCCAATTTCCTCCCAATTTCCAAAAAAGAGAAATCGGCCTTATTGTACCACGCTCAATAATTAATTCCACTCTGACACATGTCAACCAAATTTAATGCGCTTATTCCTTATTTTTACCCGAACTGCCGAAGACAGGAGGGTAATGTTTTTAATAGGTAATGTAAATTATGTTTGAATTGTTAGAAAAATTGTGCATAAAATATAATAACAATTTACTCATGGTAGGTGATTTTAATTTGTATTCATGTAGCGAAAATATTCGCAATTATTTTGAATATTTTGTAGCCTTCTGTGAAGTCACTCAGTATAACACAGTACCGAACTGCAACAATAGACAGCTAGACCTCGTATTGAGCGCGCGCAGTGGCGTGTGCGTGGGCGAGGCGGACGAGGGCTTGCAGCCCGTGGACCGCCACCACCCGCCGCTGGCCGTGCGCCTCGAGTTGGGGCGCGCGTCGCCGCCGTCCCCCGGGCCCGCCGCGTCCGCGCCGCCCTATCCGACCGTGCGGCGCTCTCAGGGCTCGTTATCAATTCCACAATGGAATTTCAGTAAGGCCGATTTTAATCATCTATATTATTTGTTTAATGCGATGGATTGGAGTGAGTTGTACGAACAAAGTGATCCTGAACTTATTTTAAATTTGTTTTATATGAAAATATATGCGGCATTCGAACTTAGTGTTCCCCGTAGACGAGTCGGCATCCGAAATAAGACTAGGTATATATATCCAGTATGGTATACATCTGACCTCATTATGAAAATAAAACACAAACACGCTTTACATAGACAGTATAAATCTAGTAAATTGCATAGTGATTACAAAACATTTAGTTATGCTAGGGCGACGGTAAAGGTGGAGACGGCGCGAGCCCACGATCGGTACAGCGAACGAGTACAGCACCATTTGGCCAGCGACCCGCGCGCCTTTTGGGACTATATGCGGTGTAAACAACGTGCCTCAAGTAAAATAAAGTTAGTAAGGGACGGACGCTTTTTGGCGGAGCAGGAGTGTGCAGATGAGTTCGCACGGTTCTTTCGGTCGGTTTACAGCCAGGAGACGCCCGTGTTGAATGTGGCGGCGGCGAGCGCGGCGCGTGCGCCTGCCCCGGGCGCCCGGATCTGCCTCACGCGCCTGCGTGAGGACGACGTGCGCGCCGCGCTGGCGCGTCTGCCCGCCAAGCGCTCCATGGGGCCCGACGGTATCCCCGCATTCATTTTTAAAGACATTCGCATGGTATTAACGGCCCCCTTGTTACATCTTTACAACGCGTGTATAGAGACTGCCACGTTTCCGGAGCGCTGGAAACTCACACGTGTGGTGCCCGTGCCCAAGGGTAGTGGGGGGATGGAGGCCGGTAACTACAGACCCGTGGCTGTCCTTAGTGCGCCGGCCAAAGTGTTCGAGGCCGTCATTCACAGCTGCTTATACAAACAGGTGAGTGCGCAGTTAACAGATGCGCAGCACGGCTTTCGTACTGGACGGGGAACGTCGGGTAACCTCTTACATCTGATGTCACGTTTGGTGCCGGCGGTGGACGCTGGTGTGCAGGTGGATGTGGCCTACTTTGATTTTCGGAAAGCCTTTGATTTAGTCGATAATGACACCCTTTTAATGAGACTGGCGGCCGTGGGTTGCACTCCGCATGCACTAGCGTTCTTCGCCGATTACCTACGCGATAGGTGTCAGTATGTGGACTGTGGGGGTTGCCATTCCGACCCATACTTTACGGGATCGGGGGTGAGTCAGGGTAGTAATTTGGGACCTCTCCTCTTCATATTGATGATAAACAGCTTGCCTGAGGTAGTTATTAACTCGACGCCACTACTTTTTGCGGACGACCTTAAGTTAGTACGAGAGATCACACAGACTGCAGATCACGACTTGTTGCAGCGGGATATAGATAGGATTACCAGTTGGAGTCTAGAAAACAAACTATATTTCAATATTGCTAAGTGTTCGATTATGTCATATAGTCGGGCGCACCACCCTAGTCATCATCGTTACCTCATGAATGGAGAGCCATTGCAGCGCATAACGGAGGTCAAGGACTTGGGTGTTCGCTTCAGCACCGATCTAACGTTTAGGAAACACATCACCGAGGTTTGTAAGAAAGCTTACCGTAATCTTGGCTTTGTTTTGCGACAGGCGAACCAATTTACGAATATCGCAGCCCTGAGAGCGTTGTATGAGGCCCTGGTTAAAAGTCACCTTGAATGCAATGCTGCTATTTGGTCCCCACATGAAGAGAAATATAAATTGATGCTGGAGCGTATCCAAAACAAATTTGTAAGGTTTCTATTTCTGCGACTGTATGGTGTATACCCTGGATATCCCTTATTGTACCCTACGCTGTTTATCCTGGGTATGGTAGGGTACTACAAGCTAGAGGTAAGGCGAGAAGTAGCACTGGCTACCTATGTGTTCAAGTTGATTCGCGGTAAGATACACAACCCAGCCATATTGGCGGAGGTAAGGCTGTGCGTGCCGAGTGGGTACGTGGGGCGGCGGAGGCGCCCGCCCCTGCTCGGGGTGCCGGTGGCGCGCACCAACGTGCTGCAGCAGGCTCCGTTCACGCGCGCGCTGCGTGCGCTCAATGCGGTGGCAATTCACTTAGATATTTTCTCCTGTTCGCTGAGTGAATTCACACAGGCCATATATTGTGTTATATCTAATCTTGCTAATCTATGAGTGGGAAGGTTTTGATACTAGTAAAATTCGAATTTTAAGTACATACCTATATAAGTATTAACAATTCAATGACATTTCAATGTTGATAAATTTGTGTGTGACAATTTTTTATTTCGTTTTTATACTATGACATGTGATTATAATTTAACATTTATTATTGACAAGTACATTTATTTGAGATTTTTATATTGACATAAGTATAACTTTTATCTGACATTTTTAATATTTTGATGCTGAATTTGACATTTTAATATTTTTATTGAGGATGTTTGATATTTACTTGACTATTTGTTATTTTGTTTATTACACTAGCAAAAATGAAATTTATTATGAATTTAATTTAATTTATGAGATTGTAATCGTTGTTATCTAATTAATATTGTAATGTAAGTTCTAATTCATGTGTCAATAAGCTATGTTATGTTTTGATTTGTAGCCTCACTATTGCATTGGGGGATTTCCTGTAAAGATAGTGAGAAGCATGTAATTAAATAAAAAAAATAAATAAAAAATAACCCAGTCGCATTAATAAAAACTCTTTGTTTGCATACAAAAATTAACAATTTTATTCTCCTGGGATAATCACACATTTATTATTAAAAGTTCTTCATTATGTACACAACAGGTAACTGACCCCGAATTTATACAAATCATTTTTTTCATACAAATACAAATTTATTATTTGCGATATATTGGGTACAGATAATCCTTGCCTATAGCCATTAAAATAGCATGCGAAACACATCACATTCACACGTCACATCCTACTTCCTACTATATTATTATAAACTTTTACACTTTAAATTGTACGCATTAGTAGATTCACTACCGGTTTTAATTTCGAAATCTTAAGAAACAAAGAAACGGATTTAGATTTAGAACATAGAGAAGGATTAAGGTTCAAGATTCAATTTGTAAAGAGAAACTATGCTTGTTATTTGAAAAAAAAAAAAGGTTAAGTATGAACCAATAACTGTTCAAGCCGGTAAAAAAGGATTTCAGGTAAAGCTTGGAGGCAACTAGTCCTACTATCCTACTTCCTGCTAATATTATAAATGTGAAAGTTTGTGAAGATGTTTGCATGTTTAGATGTTTGGATGTTTGTTACTCAATCACGCTGTAACGGCTGAACGAATTGGGCTGAAATTTTGTACAGAGATAGTTTATAGTCTTTTTTTGTTTTTTTTTTGTTTAACGTGAGGGAAAATCCTCATGGATGTTATGCCGGACTCCTACCGACTAAAAAACCTCACGTCACGCCCAACAGCCTATGGTTGGGAGCCCCGGGTAAGCCCTCGGAAGGATGTCCCAGGACGTATAGTTTATAGTCTGGAATAACACATAGGCTATCATCCCGGGAAAAAGTTCCCACGGGAAGCGGGAACCGGTACCGAAATTCACGCAGGCGAAGCCGCGTGCATCATCTAGTTTTATATATAATTTTAAACTGAGTATTTTTTTTATTTTAGGATTAATTTAGGGAAATAAATTTAATTCTGGCAATACTGCTACTACGTCAGCCATAGTGTTTCAGTTCGATTCGTTCCGCTCCGATGGGGCGCGAAATCGTCCGAAGGTGCCCGATTGTTTTCTTTGACCTACACCCATGAGAACTTCATTTATTATAGATCTTAGAGTTATTTCTTTCTTTGCATGTAATTTTGCCTAAACTTGAAAGCATAGTTTACGTACCTATTTTCGCCAGACTTCCAAATTAGGTAGTTGCAGTTAATTTTTTTTTAGGATTCTATATCCAAAAGATTAAATCAAGATCCTGTTGCTGAGAGTTCTCCATCCGTCTGTCTAGCTAGAGTGCGCGTGAATACTGCTACCGTTCCTGCTCCCCATGGGAAAATAATCCCCAGATAAAACTCAAACATTAAAACATCTTTGACAAACATTTACATGTATAACATTAGTACCTACAAACACAAACTGCACAGTATTTCAGTTAGAGCTGAAGCCACCCTCTAAAACGCAAGCTCATCCTTACAAGGAGCTGTCTGTCTGTGGCTTCCTAACAAAGTGTGACGTCATCCAGAGCGATGTGCGGTCTCAGCGCTCGAGTCGCACACCTGCGCTGAAATACTACAGGAGATATAATTTATTTGGTGTGATCATTTTCTTAGGAAGTTTTTGATGTTCGATTTGGTTTCTCATTTAGATTTATATAGATTAATTTGCTGTTCGCCGCGGCTTCATCCACGTAGAAGTCGTCATTACGTAAAATCATTACCCTTCTTTTGCGCAGTCAGTTAAAAAGTAGCATATGTCCTTCATTTGGGCTCGAACTATCTATATACCAAATTCAATCAAAATCGGTTCTGCGGTTTCGGCGTAAAAACGCAACAGGCAGACAGAGTTACTTTTGCATTTCGTAATAAGTTGTCAACTGGCTCCCCGCGGCAATGCCCGCGTGAATACTGTTGCCGTTCCCACTTCTCATGCGAACATAATCCCCGGATAAAACTCAAACATTAAAAGTTAGTACCTACAAACACAAACTGCTCTTCCTAACAAAGTGTGACGTCATCCAGAGCGATGTGCGGTCTCAGCGCTCGAGTCGCACACCTGCGCTGAAATACTACAGGAGATATTTGGTGTGATCATTTTCTTAGTAGGGTTCTGATGTTCGATTTAGATTTTCAATTAGAATTGTATAGATTTCTGATTATATGTGTATAAAGTCTTTTTATACTTTTACTAACGGACGTTAAGCGGTTTTATCAGCGTACTTCCCGTTCCCGTGGGAATACGAGAATAAAATAGTCTATATGTCACCGAGGGTAACGTAGCTTCCCAACAGTTTAAACATTTTTCAAATCGGTTCGGTAGATTCGGAGCCCGTTCAATGCAAACTAAAAAACAATCAAATCTTTCCTCTTTTTAATATAAGTATAAATTAAAATAAAGTGAAAAAAATGTTTTAGGCCAACTGGATTTCTAAACGTCTCATCTAAATCTTTTACAAAAACTGAATTTTATTATTACCCGTAACAGCAAAGAATAACTTTATTACTTACCTTACAAGCTTAATAAAAATAGTGTGCTTATTCTACCCAAGCTCTAAGTTACAGCTTTTATTAACACGAGTTTAGTGTTTATTTTGCCTCTAGAATTTTTCACAAAAGTTTTCATTTATGAGACGACGGCTTTAATACATGGTATACTACAAATATTATGAATGCGGAAGTTTGCAAGTCTAGAAGTTTATTACTATTTCACGCCTCACTCGTGGCACCGTGGACTCAGTGTTCTGTAAACGATCACTGCAGTAAGCAACTTTCACTATGGCCAGTCCTTGGATGGGTAACCATCCATGCGACCACTTTGTGACATTTATTTGAGCGTTTCCGGGCTTCGGAAGGCACGTTAAGCCGTTAGTCCTGGTTGCCAGTAAAATGGTAGTCGTTAAGCCAAGTTGAAGGCCTTTATAGGCGGCTTGAAAAATTCACAGTCGCAACCTATGCCTGTTCATTTCAACACGGGAATACGGCTCACCACACTATTACGTGGGACAAATTTTAAAAAAAGGCGAAATGTGGGCATATAATATGCCTACCCCTTCGGGGATAAAGGCGTAACCATATGTATGTATGGGCGTTCCTTAGTATTCACAAAATTGCATGTTTATACAGTACCTATCCGAATGAATTCGGTTCATATCCGAACAAATAACATTAAGCCGACTGTGCATTCCGCAGATAAACTAAATCCATATTCAACAATAAATTATTGAGTACAGTAAGCAATGCAGGTGCTGAATGTACATTAGCATTGTGCATTGTTGTTTCGAACAATACGAACTTTGTATCGGCGCATTGAGCGGGCCGCTGTACTTGGGGTAACTTCGTACTCAGCTTTTTGTTGTAAAGAGTTAGTAAGTTTTCGAGAGCAATTATGGGGCAATATGGGAGTGTATTTGATTTAATTATGTTGTATGCAATGTTTATTGTATTTGTGCTTTCTTATTGTTAAAGCTACAGCCAGTAGACTTTGGAGAGTATATTGTTTGTTTAATTGAGTGCAGTGTTGTTATTGTACTGTTTTCGTTGTAGCTGCCAGTAAAGTCAAGAGATCTTGGGGAATACAAATTATGGAGTAATATTTCAGTGTGGGTTTTTTTGATAGCAGTTAATATACAGTTTTAGGGTTCCGTACCAAAACCGTAGGGTTAGGTACCAAAAGGGTGAAAGTGTGACCATGCCACTATAACAATAAATACTAAAATCAGAAAAAAGGGGGGATTAACGGGACTTCCATACAACAAACCTGATTTTAGCCGTTTTTTGGCACAAAATCCTAGGTAGAAATGTGGGCGTAGACTATGCCTCTACCTACCCCTTCGGGGATAAAGGCGTGACTATATGGTATGAGTGTAATATTAATGCTAAGGTTTGTGAGTGTGGATGTCTAGATGTTTGTTACTCTTTAACTCTCTAATGGCTGCCTGTAACCCTTAGGCTAATTTTGATCCCAGGAATAAGTTTTCATGAAAATCGAGGACGGGAACAAACTTACACGAGAGCGGAGCCGCGGGCAAAATCTAGTTTCTAATATTTATTGTAACTTTAAAACAGTAATTCAGCTTAAAATTGGAAGTCAAAACTGTACCAAAACCTGCGTCAAAATCTTTTCCGCATCATATAAATACGAACTGGAGTAGTTTCGTTGCTTGCCTCAAATTTGGCGCTCTTTTATACTAACTCTGATTTCGTATACACGTTCTAATAACTAGCGTAGTGGAATCGTTGTTTTAAAATCTGTTGAATTGATCACATATAAAATGATGATCTGCTTGCAAAAGTTCCAAAAATATTGGTGTAATCGTTTCGTGATCTGATAGGAACCATCAGCCGGAGAAACTTTTATAAAATGGATGTTTGAAGTGAGATCTAGTAACTAGCAATAGAATTAGGCGCTATATGGCAGGAATTAACCGTTGAACGATATTAAGAAAGGAGACGCAGAAGAACCCATTACACGTCCTCTACCGTAAATATTAACTCTCAAAAGTCAAGAATAACCTGAACTAATTGTAACGAATCAAACTCCTCAACGAAAGGGATGAAGGAAAAGCAAAACTACATTTACCCTTCAGAGTTAGTAGCAAGCAATACTTCATTTAACAACAAAACGTAAATATTTTTCAGCCTTGAAAAAGCCGCTCGCAGCTTTTATTTAGTATACAAAAAAACTCATTAATCATCCCACTTTCAACTAGTTTCAAGAATTTAATCGCACAGAGCTAAAACACAATAGAGTTGGCGTTTGCAGGACATCGTACAATTAAAACGGTCTTTAGAGCTGGCGTTGGCATCGACAAATGAACTGCCTCGGCAGCCATTTTTTATTTTGCCCCGCTCTGTGTAGTACAGGTGGGGCGACAATTTATTTACGTAATTTATTGGGGCAGATTGAGATATTGGTTTTAATTTTGTTATCTATGGCCTATTATTAAGTTTCTGCATAAATAAGGTTTTGTATTAAAGATTTTTTGTGCTCTTATAATATTTTAGGCAATTTTGTGGTATGTAGAAGCTGACCTATTGGAATGAATGAAATTGAAAAATATATATTTGTAGAGTAGTGAGAAAGTGCATGCATGGAATGCATTTGGGCTTTAGGCCATTTAGATACTAGAATTGTGCTAATGAAATAGCAATTCAAATGTTTTAACTGAATTATAACTATGAATTGATATAAAAGTAAAAGATATAATAAGAGCAGATATTATAGCAACTTTGTTTTATAGTATGTTAATTTTATTAACTTCAATACGTGTTTTACAACTTTGAAAACTATTTATTAACTGCCTCAGCCACATTATGGTAGTCTATGCGACTGCTGTTACTAAGGTCTTGGTTCAGATCGAAATAAATAATTGTGTTGTTCGCAAACGTAAGTTTTGTAGTTTCGGTGTCTTCTATGATCAATTGATATATTTTAAAAAGATAGCAGTATCAGTTGTCTAGATACTATTGTTCTCGAAAATAATCATTATAATAATAATTCTAGGTACTGCTATTCCAGTTGAGCAGTAATTACTGTAAACGCATAGTAATTTTACTAGTTCCAAAACTATTTTTTACGGAAGTGGGATCATATTTGTAATTTGTCAAACTAAATAAAAAAATTGTAGTTAGTTCTTTAGTTTCAAGGGGCATAAAATATTTCCCATAAACACCAAACAACTGACCGCATTTTATTAAATATTCCCATCAATTTGACTCAATGCTCTAAGCTCCATGCGAGGAAAATAATAAAACCACTCTTAAACTTTTATGCCACCAGATGCAACTTATATTTAATAAAAATAATTTGATGGAATTACCCCCGTTTATAGTTCATTTTGTTCTCGACTGTACTGTTTATTGTCAAAACTGTAAGTACTTTATAGAACAATAAAACGGAATATTAAAATATAACGACACTGTGAAATTTTGTACATTTAAATATTTAGTTCATTGACTTAAGTCTAATATTTAAACCTTTCCATTGGGTGTAAATGGGTTTTTTCTTCAAAAGGGTTTTTATTTCTAAATCCCTCGTAATAGATGGTGACCAAGTTGCAGTATTGAAACGGATAGGCACACAGATTTTGTAAATTGAAATTTCATAACAGTCACCCATCTCACGATTAATAGTATCGTCAGATACTTAACTTTACAATTAATAAATCGGGCTTTAAGAATTTCCAAAATAACATATTAATGGGAGAATTCTCATAGCCCAATTCTCTAATATATACCTTCAGTCCTATTCGCTATTTATGAGCCCTAGCCTATTATAGAACGTAGGTAGCCCCTTTTAGTCTCACTAACTCAATACCTTTTCCTTTAACGTGTACCATTAAAGTAGCAACCTTTCGGCGTAAGCTCAAGTAATTAGGTCAAACTTAACTTCCATTAATTAACCATCCCATACGCTAACAAAAATGTCGAAAGAACTTTGCGAAATTAAAACCGATTCCTCCCCAACGCATAAGGCTATCAATCTAGTAGACGGACCACTTAATTAACTGTTACCACATTACGAAAGGTTCTGCACTCTCACTGTCCTCCCATTATAAGAGAATTTCGTACAAAAAGAACAAAAATAGTTGTTCCGTATGAAGTTTCGAGATTTTAACTAACAAATTGTAGGGTAGATTTATTTTTGTTGCAGCTGTGTTTTGTTGAGAACTGTTCTGAATTTATGTAGGTCTATGGTCACTAATTTTGAACTTTATTAGTGTACTAGTTGTCTCCAAGCCTTAACTGAAATCTTTTTTTATCAGCTCGAACAGTTATTGGTTCATACTTAACCATTTTTTTTTTCGAATTACAAGCTAGTTTCTCTTTATTAATTTAATCTTGAACCTTAATCCCCACGACCTGTTCAAACAGTTTGCTTAAAGACGTTTCTTTGCTTCATAAGATTTCGAAATTAAAACCGGTAGTGAATCTACTAATGCGAACAATTTAGAAGTGTAAAGGCTTTTTTTTTAACGTGAGGGAAAATCCTCATGGATGCTATGCCGGACTCCTACCGACTAAAAAACCTCACGTTACGCCCAACAGCCTATGGTTGGGAGTCCCGGGTAAACCCTCGGAAGGATGCCCCAGGACTCCCAACAGAGTGTAAAGGCTTTATGCTGCTCTTTAATCGAACTTTTATACTCTATTTTTATTTACGCTTAAAATGTCCTGCGCTGGATCTGTGGAGATAACCATCTGCCACAAAGGGAGGATCCTCCGACTAGGCAAGGAGATATTGCCTGGCGGGCCGACTTCCAATTGTTAATGTTGGGCTCTATGTATCATTCCTCGCGAAAACTTTCATCTTCACATCTTGTCTTTTTTTTTCACCAATGAATTTATTTTATTATCATTCTCTAACATGATTTTTTTCTCTTGCCCACAGAATAGCGATAGCATACCTGAATAATGCCACAAATGCCGAGCTGGTCATCAATGAGGTACAGCCTGAGGATGAAGGGGTGTACCGGTGCGAGATCACCTACCTTCAAGTTGGGGAAGACTGCAACACCGTGCAGATCACTGACTTTCGTACTTACAGTAAGTGATAAGTTTATAAGCTTTTTGAAAAATGAATAACTAACGGACGTCGCACTGTTTCACCCCCGTAGTTCCCGTCCTCGTGGGAAAGCGGCCATAAAATATAGCCCATGTTACCCGGGGACAGTAAAGCTTTCCAATAGTGAAAAAAATTTTCAAATCGGTTCAGTACTTTTCAATGACTGGCCACAGTAAATATTGCTTACTACAGTGATCGTTTACAGAAAACTGAGTCCACGAGCACTTCTCTATAATAAAACAGTGTAAACCACTGGTATATACCTAAAACAAGGCGTTAGTGTCGCTGTAAGGAGTTGGACAGATATATCGGTCTCATAAGTTTTGTCAACATGACAGCCAATCAGAAACGGACGGTCCGCTAGTGAGCGGCGTTCTGGTATCGATAGTTCTGAAATTTAATGTGTTTAGGAATTTTTTTCTCCTTTTTTTTATTTGCAATTTGGAGAGCAGCTGATAACTGTGTATTTATCCAAGTCTGCCAATCAAATCAGCTTAGCGCAATGCACTGCTGATTGTAGACCATCTAAAATTTTCATAATTTTGGCATTGTGATTTTTCTTGCCGTTTCACACTGATCAGACGAGTCCGTATATTTAATCGGTGAACTGCACACTTATGCATTTTTTAATACCACTAACGGTGGTCACCGCAGCCTATGAACGTTTGCAACACCAGAGGCGCCACACTCGCGCTGCCGACCCTGTAAAAACCTAAATAAACCTATATTTGTTAGTCTTCATAGTCAGTAACATAACTTTGATCTTTTCAATTTATTGCCAAGGTATATACTAAAAGATTGCCACATATTAATAAATTATATCATTTCGATATTATTTCATACTTATTCGTATCGTGTTACCTGGAGATGCAGAATGAATGGCTTACTCTGGGCGAATTTTGTATTCCCATGGCCTTGCAGTGGCGTACCTTATTGTACGACTGGTCGCCAGCTTTGCTTAAGTTATACCTGAACGCGTTTCAATTGACCCTCCCCGACCAAAGTAATCTGGTCAGGTGGGGGAAAGCCACAGATAAAACATGTAATGCATGTGGAGAAGCGATTGGAACTGCTAGGCACCTGCTGGTAGGTTGTAGGACGTTACTAGACCGGGGTCATTACTCACGCCGACACGATAGGCGATAGGGTATTGGAAATCATACGTGAGGCTGTCAGTTTGGCGGTAGCAAGAGCGAAAAAGGGATTAGCCACAAACAAAAGAAATGACATTGCGTTTGTAAAGGAAGGCTGTTCAAAGAAAGTATCTCAAAAGCCATACTCAATTTTGATGGCTGCCGCCGATTGAACTATACTCTCAGACACGTATGAAAAACACTACAAAATCCCGGAGGATGTATGTGCCTCGTCATCCAGACCTGACATATTCCTGTTTTCGAGGATACACAGGCGTGCGGTGCTCGTAGAGCTGACGGTGCCGTGGGAGACCAACATACCGAAGGACCACGCCATGAAGACAAATAAATACTTTGACTTGACCAATGAGTTAACCAAAAATGGCTATGTGGTTAAACTCTATGCCGTAGAAGTAGGAGCAAGGGGAATTCCAGCTAAATCCCTGTATAATTTATTTAAGGACCTTGGATTGCCAAGAGCTTCAGTAAGCTCTTTACTAAAACGCGTATCCAAAGCGGCATTGATAGGATCTTACCAAATCTGGTTGGGCAGGGGGGGGGGGGGGAACATTGTTGACGGTGGAAGGTGATCGTTTATGCGCATAGTAAGGTGGCCACCCTAAACCTACTCGAATGGGTCGCCAGTCCCAGACGCCGTCGGGGTGTTCCCCCCTGTGCCACGCTATGGACCCGGCGCCCGCACGGAGAATCCATGGAATGCTAAGAATACGATCTCTGACAATAATTCGACCTATGCAAAGAATAAAGTTATATGTGCAAAATCACGACTTTCCAGGAGAGCGATTTGAAGTTTGTCGTGGACAAAATTCAGTTTAACTTTTTTATCTATTAACCTAGAGTACTGAATCTTTTAAGATATACATGGGACTACATAAGGTAATATTTTCTATATAAATAGATAATTTTAAACTAATATTTCTGAACTTAGCAGTATATAAGCGTACATGTGACGTTTTACTGTGGAGGTCTCAAGGTTATACATGCATTTATTACTTTATTTTAGGGAAAAGTGCAAGTGTCATGTGTAAATATAACTTTATTTTTTTTAAATTTAGTTTTTTTCTGCAGTTACATGTGTAGTAAAGGTTTGCAACTCATTAATAAAACTATCTATTTATGGTCGATTAATTATTTAATATCACCCGTTGAGTCTAATTATTATTTCTAACACAGTATATAGCACAGTACCATAGTTGTTATAATTATTGTCTAAAAAAGTCAACATTGGTACTTAACAGTGGTATCTTTAGCATAGATAAATAATATATCATTATTAAACAGGAGACTGTACCTGGTGATCGTGTGAAGTATGGCCCTATACGGGGCCCCCCTATGGGCGGAGACCCTGACGGTCATCAATGTGACTAGATTGCTGAGCACGCAGAGGGCGATGGCCATCAGGGTGATAAGGGGATACCGCACGATCTCAGTTGAGGCGGCATGTCTCCTAGCCGGAACCCCTCCGTGGGACCTGGAAGCAAGAGCCCTTTCGTCTCTATTTTAATGGCGCAAGGAGGCGCTGGAGCGGGGTCAAAAGCCTGCGTCTCGAGAAATTGAGGCCTAGCGGTCCCAGCTCCACCAGGAAACCGTGGAGATATGGAGGTACGACTTGAGCAACCAAAGGGGGGATTCGCCACAATCGCGGCCGTCAGACCGGTCATGGACGAGTGGCTGGAGGGGAGACACGGTGCTCTCTCCTACCGGTTGTCACAGATAATTACCGGACACGGTAGCTTCCACGGCAGAAACCACGGCCGAGTGTCAGCACTGCGAGGACCGCAGCAATGACACAGTGCTCCACACGCTGGTGGAGTGCACGGCGCGGGCGAGGGCGCAACAGCGCCAGGTCTGATTCCGTCCTCCAACAGGGACAAACACCTAAAGCATGAAGCGGGAGTACGGTGACTCTGTTTTTCAAGAAAGGTAATAAGACTAAAGACCCATCTCACTCCTGAGCCAATGTTTACAAGTCGTTCGCGAGAGTAGTCACAAACCGCCTCGCCGGAAAGCTCAACGATTTTCAGCCAAAGGAGCAAGCCGGGTTTCCGGGTTTACCGTTGACCACATACATACTGTTCGGCAGATTGTTCAGAAGACAAATGAGTACAATCAGCCGCTGTGTATGGCTTTTGTGGACTACGAGAAGGCTGTCGACTCAGTCGAAACCTGGGCAGTCCCTGAACTCTGCAGCGATGTCGTGTCGACTGGCGATATATCGAGGTACTTAGATGTGTGTACGACACCGCAACAATGACCATCCAGCTGAAAACTTTAAAACCAACTCCATAGAACTGCGTCGAGGTGTAAGACAAGGTGATGTTATATCGCCTAAGCTCTTCACCAACGCGATTGAGGACATATTCAAGACGCTGCCGCTGGATTGGGATGGGTTGGGTGTCAACATCAACGGCGGGCGCATCTCGCAACTTCGGTTTGCTGACGACATCGTTATAGTAGTGGAGACACTGGAACAATTAGGCGGAATTCTGCACAAGCATTCAGTAAACTGCGTCGAGTTTTCGTTTCGCCTATACCGCAATGCCTGAAGACGATAGTCTACAACCAGTGCGTTCTACCGGTTATGACTTACGGTGCCGAGACGTGGACACTTACGGTGGGGTTGGTACATGCCCTTAAGGTCGCGCAGCGAGCTATGGAACGACCTATGCTTGGAGTGTCTCTGAGGGATAATCTTCGGAATGAGGTTATTCGACAGAGAACTAGAGTGGTCGACATAGCTCGCAGAATAAGCACTTTAAAGTGGCAGTGGGCAGGCCACATCAGCAGAACTACCGACGAGTTCTGAAGTGGAGACCGCGACTTGGCAAACGTTGGGTAGAACGTCCACCCGCCAGATGGACCGACGATCTGGAAATGGTCGCAGGCTGGGACTGGATTCGTAAGGCACAGGACCGTGTGTTGTGGCGTAGATTGGGAGAGGCCTACGTCCAGGAGTGGACTGCCATAGGCTGATATTTTGATTGATTGATTGATGTAGTACTAAAAACAAATAGCTTCCCGTACGTCGGGCATCTCTTGAAAAATGTTTTCAGCTCCTTGTGGTAACGGTGACTCTATTAACGCATTTTGGTTTTTAACGATATTCTCTGAAAATAGAAATCAGAAAAAAAATGCATTACTTGCTAACCGGGCAAATATTTCGAAGAACTTTGGCTACAAACACTGGCATGAAAATTTTATTAAGTACCTAGGTACATTAAACTTTAAACAAAAAATAATGGTGTCAATGGATAATAAAAGCTATTTATAAGTAGCTAATATTGAAATTAAATAATTTTGTCTCATTTTTCATACTAAATTTTAGTTGCAAGAAGGTTATATCTTAATATTGATCCAAGAATAAAGTAGCATCTACATATAGAACTCATATTTTAGATGTGAATTCCGCCGAATTAAGTTACTTGTGCATATATTACCGGATATTTTTACGTAATCTACAAAGAATAAAGTAGTATAGGATGATATGAATGAATTTTCAGGAGTTATATAATATTTGATTAAATGGTTTATACGATAAAAAACAGATATTGCACTCATTACTTGACATATTTTCAATGAAGCTGATCTTCCATAGAATATGGGTGTATATAGGTGTTCTAAACCTATATACACCTGTATTCTATGGAAGAGCTGCGTTTATTCAAGTTATTTGCATTTAAAATATTATTTCATGATAAAATTGCCAATTAAAGTTAACAAAATTATTTAATTTGTCATACATGGCAAAATAAACATAAAACATTTACTGATCTGAAGTAATATTCATTGATTCTTCATTATTTATCACGATATAATTTTTTGCTGTTGTATGATTTAGCACTTTCTGCTTAGTAAAAAGATTTAACATATGTTTAGACCGAGTGTTTTTCATAATGGCCACCTAAATTACTAATAATTTTATAAACTAGACTTATTTATAATTACTACGGCGTTGTACGCTCGAGCGAACGACCTTACGAAGAATATTAGCACATGTGTTGATGTGACCTGGTGAGAGGGTGGCGGACGCGGAGCTCCCGACGGTAAACAATGGTACCTGTGCGTATAAGTCCTTACACGTTGGAACAATAAATTACATGTAACCTTATTCAATTGATATCTTCGTAACTAGTCAAGTTTTTAAACTTTTGATTTTACTAGTGCATAAAATAGGATAATCTAACACTATTTACACAAAAAAACACTTTAGCTGTTTTTGTCACATGTAACTTTATTCTTTGCATAGGTCGAATTGTAAATTTGACTGGCATGAGACATTTTTTATATTCTTAAAATGGACAATTAAGAGTTTGACTTATTTCAAAATAAATGACTTACTCCTAAATACACCACACAACTACTATTAAAACATCGATACGTGTCCCATCACTACACACCGCCTCTGGGCCCTACGATATTGCATTTGTCCCGCCACGAGCCAGCCAATTCAGAGGTGTAATATATCACGTCCCGCTCTTACACGTGTTATTTCCGCTATATCCATCTCTGTCTAACATTAGAACATACATCTTTTTATGATACAAATGGCCGAGCCATATTTTATTGGACTCTTGAGTGCGAACTATATATTTTGGTAAGAATTATTTGATAGGTATCTACTGTCGTATTTGTTTGTGGTGATATTGGTTGGGTTCGTTTATTGTAAATGATCTCTTTACTGTACTGAGTATACATAGTAGGTACATTAAACATTATGGTCACGCCTTTATCCCCGAAAGGGTAGGTAGCGGCATATTATATGCCCACATGTCACCTTTTTAAAATAAAAAAACCGGCAAAGAGCGAGTTGGACGGAGGATTTTGTACCAAATAACGGCAAAAGATTGTATGGGAGTCCCTCTTAAGTGTTATTTTTTTTAAGTATATAGCATTTGTTGCTATAGCGGTAACAACAATGCATCATCTGTGAAAGTTTCAACTATTTAGCTATCACGGTTCATGAGATACAGCTTGATGACAAACAGACAAACAGCAAAATCTTCATAAAAGGGTCCTGTTTATACCCTTTGTGTACGGAGCCCTAAAAATATGTATCTATATTATATAATAAATGAAAAGTGAAAACTGTACATTGCAAATAATAAAAAAAATAGTCGCTGGGTGTTGAACATAACATACCGAAGCCGAAAATATGGTAAGAAAAATGTTTGTCTGTTTGTCTGTTTGTGTTTCTTTGTCCGAAGGATCTCAAAAAGTACTCTATAGATTTGATTCCAATTTTGCACAAATATTAACTAGGGGTAGGGTCTTCAAATAGGCTATATATCATCACTCTATATATCCTTGGGGCTAAGCAGAGAGCAATCAAATTGGCATTATAACGTAATTTTCAAGCGTACGATGTCACGGGCAACAGCTAGTTTAGAATAAATTAGTGTAATAAAAAAGTGTTACACATCATTAAACCAATACCGTATACGGGACCCAACACGCCCAAGGCACTAAGCTAAATTAAGGATGAGAAAAGAAAGCAACAATCCCGAGGCCCTTCGAAATTGTGCCGCTAATTTTAACGTGAAAGTATTAATTAATGCCTTCGGACTAAGCCCTTGAAAGAAAAAATATATTTCCTTTTTTTCCCTACATAAGCCTCAATTACGCTCGTTTCTGGAAAATCCCGGCTTTCTGGGGATTGTAAATAAAAGTTTTGTGTAGACGGGCAACTATAAAGTTGCTAGCTGTTGATGACGTGGATGGAAACTTCAAACAGTTTTACCGCGGTTTTTATTCTTGTTAGTACGTTGCCGTTTCTCAGGGTCATAGGATGGGATATTGGATAATGGCGTTATTAAATACTAGCGGACATCACGCGGTATCACCCGCGTAGTTCCCGTTCCCGTAGGAATATGGGAATAAAATATAGCTTTTGTTCACCGCAACGAGTGTAGGTTCCCAATAGTGAAAGAATTTTTCAAATCGGTCCAGTAGTTTCGGAGCCTATTCGATACAAACAAACAATTAAATCTTTCCTCTTTATAATATTAAAAGGTATAGATATAATGATGTTACTATGTGACGAAGAATTTGTAGGACTTGAATCACAGGATATTCCTTAGGTTGTTATAAGATATTTGAGATATTATTGTATTCGTATACAATAACAATTAGAATTGTTTTAGTCCTTCGTTTGCCTTTGATCTTATAAAAGAAAATATAACATTTGAAGATAATAAAAATCTATAGCTCTTGTAGTGTATAAAATGAAAAGGGTAAGAAAAGAAAAAAACAAATAATATATTTAAGAGACAATTATGAATGTTCAAAATGAAAAATAGAATGAAAAGCTGCCCGTCTGAAGTGTGCAAAACTTCATTATCTACATTTATTAAAGTTACTTTTTAAAAATAATCTTTTCTGATATTGTTAACACTCCGTTATAACAAGGCTAATCTGTACTTAGGATAAAAGTAATTAATTACAGTTTGTGTAGACTTTATTAACAAGTTTTACAACTTTAAGGAATTACATTTTCAAGCACTAATGCTTCTCAATGTTCTATATTTTATAATCTGGTCTATTCAATAAGTCTGTGTTGTTCAAATACAGTCTGGTTTACATAAAAGTAGAGTTTTCCGATTTCAAGGTTCTCCCAAAAATACTCATAATGAAATTTCACTTGTCATTGCGTGTGTTTTGTTTGTTTAGACTATTATACGATAGACAATGATGGACATGTCAGTAATACATTTCTTGTCAAGCTATTATATCGTGACTTGACGTGGTAGATATATATATACATGTGATCACGTCTTTTATCCCCGACTGGGTAGGCCGAGGCATATTATATGCCCACATTTGACCTTAAAGGGTTTGTCCCATATGGGTGGTGAGCCGTATTGCCGTGTTGAAATGGACAGGCAAAGAAACAAAACAAAAATATTTTTTTTTCACAAACGCATATACAGACGTACTTGTAAACGTCCAGAATATAAACCAAAGAATTACCATCAGTTCACAACGCGACCCACCTGAGAGGAAATGGCAAGAAACTCAGTGGGTTATACTTTTTAGTGCTAAAGGTGCTTTTTAGTGCGCAGGTGGTGACTGCCTATAAAGGCGTTACTGAATACGTGATAGATGATGATTTAAAGAGCTTGAGGCTCATGGAGTATGCTGAAGATCGAGCCAAGTACAGGGTGAAGAGTAGGGTGGCCATCGTGTGACGATACTCTCCCAAACACCACAACATTTAGCTTTATGTCACCGACATCCCGGAGAATCTGATGAGACCTCATTCTCAACATCCGAAAGATTCATCGCGCGGATGTTGAATCCATGTCGTGGTACAGAGGAAAACACTAATGAAATAAAACACAATGTCTGTGACTAAAGACCCAAATAGGTCGATTGGAAAAGTAAAATGTCCAAAGTAGACAACTTTTCAATAAGCTTATTCACCATAATTATATTTTTACGCTCACTTTGATTACAAAGATTTTTTTCTTACCTTTTCAAAGAATCTTCCAAAAATATAAAAACACAAAAACCTTTTCACATCATCGACTGAGTTAATATTAGTTTAGGCTCCTTACAATTAATTAAATTTCACGCACAACCGACTTCCTTAGGATCTTCTTTAAATATTAATGAGTTGTTTGCGGAAAACCAACCGACTTCACGATTAGAGGTTGCTTTGGGGTGGGCAGAGATACTTTTACTTGAAGCTAACTAGTATAGCAAGATATTGATGCTATTGAGCCCCTAAAATAACCTTCAGATTTCCCTAGTCAGCCTAATCCTTTATTTGTACAGCTGCTGATTCATGGTCGGTTATGGTAAAGAGAAGGAAATCTCGTAAGACGATTATGTATCAATCCTATAAGTCAACATGGTATATCATAAATTATAATATTATTATATACTTACTTACAAAATGATTGGAGCAGTATGTTGGTGTAATTATATTTTTCAGCATCCCGTAAACCACAGTGTGATGAAACGCAGTGTGATGCAGATATATGTTAATTTTATAGTCTTGCCATTTCTACCTAACCTATCGAAGTATTTAGGTTTCAAAATACCGTCACATCTCAACATAGCATTATTTCAAGCAGCTTCAATAAGTGTCTCTGCTTCTACCTGGATATCCAAGCAATTTTCAATATTGAGATAAAATATGATTTCACTATATTGTTTCCACCTATGTAACGGTTTATTACATGTATGTACTCGTATTTCCATACTAGCAACCTAACCCCAATTCCGTAATAACCGTCTTTTGTCCAAGAGTGGCCCTCAACGGGTCTATCGGACCCTCCGAACAATAAGACTATAAACCATTTATGGGCAATTCCGCGCAGGTTTCTGAATATTTATCATAGCTGTACCCTTTTGTCGACAGTTTTAGCAAATAATACCGAAATATAAATTGGTTATTTATGCGTTGTTTGTTACATTCGTGGAATAATGCAACGATATTTCTGTTTTGCACTTCGACTTTTTGGGCGTTGAAAGCTTCCTGGGGGAAAAGGTGTTGTAAAAATATCGTTTTCCTCTCGTTCAGAGGATTCGGTAGGCTATTTGTCTTTTAATTTGATATTTTCTTTCTTCATAAATCCACCTAGGCCAAATGAAGCAATTAATATTGAATTAATAAACTTGTAATAACATTTATGTATAAATCTACTCATATTATACTATACTTTAGTTAGATTGAAAGGCCATAAAAGGTCAGTTTAATAGTAAAAAAGTAGCCTATGTCCTTTCCAGGGCCTCGACCTATTTCTATACCAAGTTTCAACTCAATCGCTCCAGCCGTTTAGGCGTGAAAGCGTAACAGACAGACAGACAAACAAAGTTACTTTCGCATTTATAATATACTAGCTGATGCCCGCAGCTTCGCACGCTTACAATTAGTAGGAACATATTCCCGGGATAAAAGTAGCCAATGTGTTATTCCAGACTATAATGTATCCCTGTAAAAAATTTCAACCAGATCCGTTCAGCCGTTCGGGCGTGAAAGAGTAACAAACATCCACACTCACAAACATTCGCATTTATAATATTATAGTAAGAAGTAGGAACAGTAGGGATGTCGACCGCAAAGAGTGTTAGCTTCCCAACAGTGAAATAATTTTTCAAATCGGTTCAGTAGTTTCGGAGCCTATTCGATGCAAACAAAGAAACAAACAATTAAATATTTCCTCTTTATAATATTAGTACAGAAATGTAACCCTACAAAAGCTACTTTATAAGTAGACAAGACATCAGAAAAAAACAACCTTTACACGTCCGCAATAAATTCGTCCACGTCCGAATATATCACTTTAGCGTTATCGTTCGTAACACAATGCTTCATAACCATTGTACGTACAGTTCCGGCGAACCGTTTCCTGTACACACCGAGCGAGCAATGTATAGCTTATATAACGAATAAATCGAGCGTATAAAAGTGCATTTTTCTCAGCACAAGCGTGATATGTGCACGACATATCCTTCCGTTTGCGAAGTTGGTTAAAGTGTTGTATCTTTTACGATATTGTTTGTTTGTTTTGTACAAAATTGGGTCAAAATATTTTATGATTATAGAGATTATTTTTTGAATTTGGTTAGAAGTTTTATTGTGCTCACATGTTCTTAGGGTTTCGTATCTAAAGGGTAATAAACCGGCCAAGTGCGAGTTGGACTCGCCCATGAAGGGTTTCGTAGCAGCAAGTAACATAATATAAAAGTTTTTATAGTTCGTTGTAACTTTGATTGATGTTTTAACACGTTCGCAGTGGTAGTGATTTTTCTTACCGAAAATACGTATTAAAAAAAAACTACCAGCTCTATCTCGTTCGAACCAATTTTCGTTGGTAGTTTTTATGGCAATGTACATCATATTTTTTTTTTAGATTTATCATTCTTTTAGTTTAGAAGTTAGAGGGGGGGGGACACACATTTTTCCACTTTGGAAGTGTCTCTTGCGCAAACTATGCATTTTAGAAAAAAATGATGTTTGGAACCTCAATAGCATTTTTGAAGACCTATCTATAGATACCCAACACGTATGGGTTTGATGAAAAAAAAAATTTTGAGTTTCAGTTCTGAGTATGGGGACCCCCAAAATTTACTACTTTTTTTCTAGTTTTATATAAAAATCTTAATGCGGTTCACAGAATACATCTAGTTACCAAGTTTCAATGGCATAGGCCTTATAGTTTCGGAGAAAAATGGCTGTGACACACGGACGGACAGACAGACAGACAGACAGACAGACATGACGAATCTATAAGGGTTCCGTTTTTGCCATTTGGCTACGAAACCCTAAAAAAGGAACCCCATTCAAGAGACTTCCCCGTCTGCTTGTCTGTCTGCCCATCACGCAGTATGTATCTCAAGAATCGTTATAGCTGGAGAGCTGAAATTTTATATATCGCCAATATAACAAAATACTAAAAACCTGAAATTCACATACTCTACCACTGCTCCATTGAGGCACTCAAAATCTGTAGACATCAAATTAAATTATAAGCTTTTTGTGAAGATGAAATTGTTCACTTATTATTTACGTATTTTATATTTAAAATACTTACAAAAGGAACATGACACGTTCACTAAGCTACGAAGATACGCGGCAACATCAAATAAACGACGCCTTTGATCACGCCGACATCTAAAGAAAACGCTGAACCTTATAATATACACGCCCTGTACTTAAAAATACATGCGGCTTCTAAAATTGTTTAAGGCTTATTAATTAAATTACATTGAGCAGAGAGGCTACATTTTAAAATCTGCTACAAGCTTATATGCTTTTAAACTAACTATTTCGTAAATGTGGATACATTTTATTAGTCTCAAGGACATCCTGGGACAGCCTTTGAGGACTTACCCGAAGCTCTCGCTCGTAGGCTGTGGCAGGGCACTGTGGTTTTAGTCAGTAAGAGTTAGGCATAGCAACCATTAGGGAAAAAATAAATCAGTTTCAAGCAGTTCTCCAAGCCGCATCGTTTGTCTTGATGGGACAGACTCTTAACCAATTAAGCTATCAAAATCTACTCAAAAATTGTCAACTTATCTTCTTAATACAACAAATTTTCCGAAAACGCTTAGATTGTGGAATGAGCTCCCAGCCTCGGTATTCCCAAACGCATACAGAATGTGGTTCTTCAAAGGTGGTCTAGAAGTTTCTTGCAAGTCGGCAGTGCGAATGTAGCTTCTCTGGTGTTGCAAACGTTCATAACCCAGGGTGACCACATGTCCATCCGGTGAGCCGTATATTTGTCTGCTGCCTTAGTAGTATAAAAAAAACATACTTTAAATATTTTTAAACGTAACCATTGACATAAATACCTAACTATAAAATCGTTATGAAGCTATATTTACCCACAGAACCTGCCAAAGAGTTATATTTACCAAACCTAGTCACATCCAGTGCCGGTATATCCTGCAAGTGATGAATAGCCTTCCTCCGCAGACACCGGGGACATTTTAATTCAGCTCCCGAACGCCAGTCGAAAGGCTTTCACTGCACTTCAGCCAATATTTTCTGAATAAACTTTTAAAGACCACGTTTAGAGGTAACGACACGACAGTGATACGACTTTTCTATGTATACGAATATTATAAAGAGGAAAGATTTGTTTTTTGTTTCTTTTTTTGTTTGTTTGTTTGTAACGAATAGGCTCCGGAACTACTGGACCGATTTGAAAAATTCTTTCACTGTTGGGAAGCTACACTCTTTGCGGTGAACATAGGGTATATTTTATTCCCGTATTCCCACGGGAACGGGAACTACGCGGGTGAAACCGCGTGACGTCCGCTAGTATTTGATAAATCTACACTAACATTATAAAGGGGGAAGATTTGTAAATTTTTTACAACTAAAGTGGCAGAGATCCGTGTTTCGGAAGGCACGTTAAACTGTTGGTCTCGGTTGCCAGTAAATTGGCAGTCGTTAAGCAAAGATTAAAGCCTTTATAGGCGGCTTGAAAAATTTCAACAGCAGGCACTCACAACCTGCGACTGTCCATTTCAATACGGCCATACAGCTCACCACCGATTACGTGGGACAAATCTAAAAAGGTGAAATAGGGGTATATAATGTGCCTCTGTCTAACCCTTCGGGGATAAGGGCGTGACCATATGTATGTATGCAAAGTGGCAGAAAGTATATGGACCCTTCTGATGGAAAGTGCTCACTGTTAGCCTGTGGACGTTTGCAACACGAGAGGCATGTAATGGTAAATTCAAAAACTACCGGACGTATTTTAAAAGTTCTTTTGCTATTAGAATATTAGCATAAAGATTACTCCCGTATTAACGGGACTACACGCCGAACCCGCGTGACATCCACTAGTGGAACAAGTTTAGTTGGTATAGACAACTACTCTGTCGGTTTTCTCTGGTCGGATCAAATATAGACTACACAATACTTTATTGTTTTGTTGTTAATGTTATTTTTCAGGTTGAAAAGTGGCCATAAAACAATCCATTATAATGAAAATATTTCTTTGAATATTTAATTATTAACTAGAGAACGTCACGCGGTTTCACCCGCGTAGTTCCCGTTCCCGTGGGAATACAATATTTTTTCTTCCATAAGAACCTTCTCCTGCCAATACCTTACACAACATAAAAAGAATTAGTGAAATCGGTCCACCCGTTCTGAAGTTATGCGCTTACCAACACATTTTACGATTCATTTTTATATATAAGATAGTGATCAGTATCAAATTCCAGATGGGCGAAGCCGCTAACATCAGCTAGTAGTAAGATAAAGGAATGCAGTTTCTTTAATCTAATCGTATAATGTAAACAACCTATTTCGCTTATAGGTGGCTCCGTCAAAAGCTAGCACTAAAAACATTGGGATTAAAATCCATGTTTTCTTTCGAAATATGTCCTTTTACGCATTGCTGTAAATGAAACATCCCTTTGAGTTTTGTTTTGTTCATATTTCTGCAGTATTTGCTGAGTTATTTTATCCGTTTTGTGTGATATTATCTGTTTGGAGAATCGTGAAGTCTACTTACACAAATACTTTTATGAAAAAATCTACTAAGTCAATGAGTAGAATGTTGAGTTTGCTAAAATAAAAACTAAGAAACAAATGGTAGGCTGTCTATTGGACTATTAGCATCATTTTGACAAAATACTGTTCTGATCATAGATTTAGAATTTTTCGCTACTCTCAATAGATATACAAAGTGTGCGAGCGAGACCTCATTATCCATAGCACTTAGCTCAAAAGGAAAAGAGAAAGCAAATTGTGTACTCATATGTCAGTATTTTGAATCGCTGAGCCCGCTGGGATCCTATGGCGGCTCGTATGTTATTTATAATATCCAATAATCTGTAGTGATCTTACGATTAAATAGAAAATTTTATATTTTCAACAATATTGTCGTGTTTAGTGTGTGAATAGGATATTACAAAACGCAATTATACGAAGAAAGACTCGTTTAACAGGTCATTTGTGACTTCGTTCATTCCATTTTTGACGTACATATTTTGCCAAATTGGATGCAAAATTTCACTGAAAGTCCAACTGATAACGTAGATTATACATTTTCCTTCATACATAACACAATATTTAATGTGTAAATGCATTTTTGGAGGATATATAAGGCAGAAATAGAAAGGGCTGTTTACAGTAAAATAGTCATGGGTAGGTATCGATAAGGATGTCGCTAGTTCATTATAGTGGCATTGCTACAAACAAACTTATCTGGATTTAATTTACTATAAATATGATTGATTTTTACTCGAACTGTGTTATTTAACCTTTTTTTTAGGGGTTTGTGTCTATTTTAATATAATATTTCCAAAATTTGTGATCCATTTTGAGTTGAATTTTTATAATTTTACTTCACTTAAGGTACTCCACGCCACACCGGGATGTTTGCTGTGCAAGGCGCAGATTAGCCTCTGCGTCGAATACTGTTCTCACCTGGACGCGCTTGGCGCTATGCAGAGACGTGTTATCCGATTTCAATTATAGGTTGTCCTAAGATGACGGTAAGCCTCGAGCCGTTAGCGCAGCAAAGAACCATAGCGTCCTTGGCTGCCATCTACTGAATGTATCACGGCGAATGTTCTGAAGAGCTCTTCAACCTGATCCCACCATCTCGTTTCCGATTCCGAACAACACGTCGGGCAGAGGTGCCACTCATATATAGCGAAGAGAATCTTCGCCAGAACTGAGCGTTTCAAAAGACGTTCCTCTGTCGAACTACAAAATCCTGGAACGACCTGCCCGCACATGTGTTTCCCTCATTTTACAATCCCGGGTTCTACAAACGGAGCGTGAAGAGGCACATCATAGGGCCGCCAACTTGAGGACTACTGTCAGAAGTCTTGTGTGCTGTAAGCATGGCCCCCATTCGCTAGATGCGCCACGTCTTTCCATTAGTTTCCATCAGTGGCGACGTCAATTTGGCGAGGTTAATATATTTAAAAAAATCTACGAGTAATATCTTTTATTGTTACTAGGGTTCAATAATAAATGAGTTTCTAGGTTTAGTATTACGATAAGAGTTGGATTATTAGTAATATTTCAAATTCAATTGGCAAAATATATATGTACGGCAACAATGCAATGTACGATGCCATAAGTTACATGTTAAAAGTGTATTTTCACATTCACACACTGAATCAAAATTCGTAAAATCACTACAGAATTTCTAATATTACGAGTTACCCCATATAATCCCATTTTTACTTTTTCATAGTCGATTACATTCAAATTAACAATTTATTCCCCAAAACAAGAAGTTGGAGATGAAACTTCTAAGCACTTTGTGTGCTTAGAAGTTTCATTTTCATTCCATCCATTTATACAGATACTTTTATCGATAACATAGGTGTGACCATTCAACAACACTATTTAACCCACACATAGATCTTTCATTTTTGGTCTCGTCTTCAGTTTGACACTGTTCATCTTGTACATTCTAAATCTATGGTTCTGATCGAATAAAAAAAGAACGCAGAATTAGGTAAATAATGCAAAAAAAAACAATGAAACAGGCATAATAATATTTATAATATTAAATAAATAAATAAATAAATATTTACGGACATCTCACACAACGCTATCTGATCCCAAAATAAGCTAAGAATAACCTGCTTGTGTTATGGGTATCAGACCACGGATATTAATATCTACTTATATACTTTTAAATACATACTTATTAATCTTATTATACATACAAACACCCAGACTCTTGAGACAAAATTTATGGGTCACACAAATATTTGTCTCCGGTGGGAATCGAACCCACGACCTCCAGCGCCGCAGAGGCAGTCAATATTTTTCATAAACAGATATTTATAATATTTTTTATAGTAAGTTTTGATGATTCTATGAAGTTTGTGAGACTACAAGTAAAAAAATAAAAATATCCTCGCACTTAAAAATATACGGTTAAATAAATAAATAAACATGGTTGGACAATTTCACACAACATCGTCTAGCCCAGACTAAGCTATAAAGCTTGTGCTATAGGATCTAGACGACTGATAGACATACTTATATATTTCTAAATACATACATTTTATACATAGAAAACACCCAAACTTCGAATCAAACATTTGTGGATCACACAAATATTTAGACAGACCCAGTAATCGAACCCAGGACCTCCAACGCCGCAGGCCGTACCACTACCGACTACGCCACAGAGGCAGTCATCTGTCAATATATCAAATATACATTCTGAGCTGGTTACTTATTAAGTATTATAGCATCTCTGTCAATATAAAAATGTAGCTACGATAATTTCGTAGCTCCTCTACAAAAACTTATCTGCTACGAATATATCAGTAGCGTGGATATACGAGTGTTGGAGATGTACGGTCAGACAAAAATTTGGTTTACCACCCTACGATTGAATTTCATTTGAACGTCATACAACTGCTAGTTCTATTTTACCTTGTTATAATTTTGTGAACGACTTTTTTATGTGTGGAAGTTATCATGGATGTCATGCCAGTCTTCCTCTGGCAGACAAACAGAGTTTCTTCTACATTTATATTATTAGTAGAATTTATTGAAGCGCTCGTGGCCCCGCGGACTCAGTGTTCTGTAAACGATCACTGCAGTAAGCAACATTTACTATGGCCGGATATGGATGGGTGACCACCACGTGGACCACTTTGCGACATTTATTTACGAGCGTTTCCTTGCTTCGGAAGGCACGATAAGCCGTTGGTCCCGGTTGTCAGTAAAATGACAGTCGTTAAGCCTAGTTGAAGGCCTTACGGGCGGCTTGAAAAATTTAAACTGTGGGTCGTCACAACCTGCGCCCGGGTCGGCAGCGCGTGTGTAGCGCCTCTGGTGTTGCAAACGTCTATACGCTACGGTTACCAACCTTCCGGTGGGCCGTAAGCTTGTCTGCCACCGAAGTAGTATAAAAAAAAAAGTAGGAATTATTTTTTACGGACCTGGGTGTCGAGTTTTAATTATCATAGCTCACAAGATCTTCCTCCATTATTAAAGCTTAGTGATAGATAAGATAGAACTATTATCATAGCTGGCACACTATTTTTTGGCTGACTGTACGGTGACGTCACGGTGGGAGATCGTCAGTAACGTTACGTAGATAGGTGATGGTCTGAAGGCCATCAGTACCGCTACGAATGAGAGGTATTACGTTCTTACTAGTGATGTGACATTATCAATAACCAAATATCGACAATGTTACTTTCGACAAAAGATACTTTCTTGTTGAACTGTTGAAAGTGGAATTCAGAATATAATTATCTGTTTTGTAGCAAATAAAACTGTTCTAAGTATATACTAACTACAATATAGCAATACGTCTTGAATATTATTATCAAACCAAACTATCTAGTACTATGATAACGGAGGGGAGGAGGGAGAGTATAAGTTATCTAAAAAATCCTAGTGTTTATACGTTTAGTAGCCTACTGTCTCTGTGGCGCAGTCGGTAGTGATACCGCCTGCAGCGCTGGAAGTCGTGGGTTCGATTCCCACCGGAGACAAATATTTATGTGACCCATAAATGTTTGTCTCAAGAGTCTGGGTGTTTCTTTGTATAATATGTATGTATTTTAAATATTATATAAGTATTAATATCCGTGGTCTGATACCCATAACACAAGCAGGTTATTCCTAGCTTACTTTGGGATCAGATAGCGTTGTGTGAAATGTCCGTGAATATTTATTTATTATTTATTTACTGTCCTAAGAATTATCTCTCTCTCAGTCCTATGTCATAACTCGACCGAAACATTCAGAATGTCCTACCCTAAGCTAAATTACTTCACACTGCAATGTATATTAGACCCAAAGCAAAATGAAAACAACATCAGTACATGCACCCACAGTACAATATATTGAGTTAGCTCAGAGAAGCTTGTAATTTCACTGCATATGTTGCAACTTTGTAGACTAAGGATATGAGCGGAGTTTCAAGCAGTGCTTGCACGCTAATTGTTATCAACTTACATTAACAATGCACGTGCTTGAAATAATTTGTAAATTTTGCGCTAGAATGGTGACAAGTTAGTAATTATCGTTCTAGTAAATCTAGTTTCTTACACTTCTGTAATGAGAATATACTTTGTATACAAGATATTATTTCGATTATTAGATTTTTTTTTTACTTGCTTGCGTACATTATAAATCGTAAGGCGAACGATTATTATCTTCAATTATTGTGCACTTTATTGTTAGGCACGATGATTATTACTTTAAAAAAATATGAGAAGTGAAATTAGTCTCAGGATTCGAATCATATAATAATATTCAGAAATGGCAAGAACTCTTTTGCATTTTGAAAAAAGCCGACATTACAAGAGTGCAGAAATTCTGAAAGCATTTTAATACCAGAAGGAGTCCGCTCGTTCACCCGCGTAGATTTTTGGTCCCGTTACCGCGTCCCATGGAAACGTATTCCTGGGATAGTGAACTTATTTGTTATTCTAGACTATACTCTATACTTCCACCAATCTTCAGCCCGATCCGTTCAGTCGTTAAAGAGTAACAAGCATTTCACATAGTGGAAGATTATGTTAAGCTGAAGGCCATATAAATTCAAATATCGACAACTCTTTCATATGATATTTGTGTCACATCACTATAGTATCTGGAGGGTCCTACTATGCTCATTTCACGTGACATTACATGAATTGACCCACACTAAGCCCATACTAGAATAGTTCATGGATCAGAATATAAGCGATAGCGATTTGTACTTTATAATGGGCCATTTAACTTGTAATAAAAAAGTTATATATAGTAGCATTTATTTCTAAGTCAGCGGACGTCTCGCGGTTTCACCAGCGTAACTCCCATTGGCGTGGGAATACGGAAATAAAATATACCTTATGTCCACCGGGTGTAGTGTAGCTTCCCAACAGTGAAAGAATTTTTCATATCGGTTCAGTAGTTTCGGAGGCTTTTCGATGCAAACAAACAAACAGTGAAATCTTTCCTATTTATAAAATTTGTATAGATTAGTCTTGGTACAGCAATTACTTTAATTAGTTAGTATTTTACGTTAGAAATCGTGTAAGTAACGAAAAGCTCCAACTTTGTAGGCCGAAGTTTGTACGCTTTCCTCATCAGAATATATTACGATCTTAAGTATTTAAAAGTTTACTTAAATTTGTGGAGCCTATTTGATGCATAGATTTAAGCGCTCTTGACCCTGCGAATTTAGTGATCTGTATACGATTATTGCAGTAAGCAACTTTCACTATGGTCGGTCCTTGGATAGGTGACCACCACGTGACTTTGCGAACGTTTCAATGGCAATGTTAGACCGTTAAAATGTATACAGTGTGTCATCACAACTTGCACCTGTACATTTTAACAAGACAATAGGCTCACCACCTATTAAGTGGGTCATAAAAAACTATAAAGTGAAATATTGGCGTATATTATGCCTCTACCTATCACCTTCGGGGATAAAGGCGTGAATGTAATTAAGTATGTTTTTTTTAAATGACAACAAATAGCAATGAAATAAATATAAATGCCACAAATGGTTACCCTTCTCAAGATCAACCGCTGCGTAAGAGCCTTTACGCATCAAGTACTTCGACCTAAGTACTACACACCTCAAAATCCTCTAAACTCTCACAGAAATAACCCTTAAATCAATCTCAATTAAATAGGCATGGAGGATTTCCCACCATTACTCTAGATTACTGTACCCTCACCGATAAGCCGAACAGTCTCTGAAGAGTTATTGGGAATAAAAGACGCTTTGAAGCCATTCATTTTACATTTAGACTTAGAATTTCAGAACGAGGTGGGATATACCTAGAGCTTTTACATAAGCACTATTCAGTCTTATAATTTGATTATAACAAGCGATAACTGTGTAATTAAATTTCACTATGATCGTTCCTTGGATTGGTGACCACCACGTGATAACTTTATGCCAAGTTAAAAGCCGGGGCCGGGTATGAGCAGCTTGAAAAATTTCAACATCGGGCAGACACAACATGCAATGTCAAACACGACAATACGGCTTATCACCGTGACGTGTGACAAATTCTTTAATCGTGAAATGTGAGCACATTATATGCCTCTGCCTACCCCTTCGGGGATAAAAACGTGACCTGTCAAAATTTCAGTTCATATCATTTGAAAACAAAACTAAAACCAGCATAAAATTGTCTACTGAATCAGCAATCTACAAAATAGCACTTTAAATAAACATTGGGAAACTAAACCGCCCCGAACACGTCGGCGTTCGACAGTTTTGTCGATGCAAACAGCAGAACGAAATATAAAACAGTTCGCCCCAACACTCCGCCTGGAAACCCGCCAGGATTAAATATATACGAATAATAATACTATCCGTAACTACATTGAAAAATTCGGTTGAATACAGTATTTTGGTAGGAATTCGAGTTTGGGTTGTAATCGAAATGAAATTGTTTAGCACAATGTATAATGTTATGAAATTAAATCGAATGGCTGGATATCCTCTGCTCTTAAAATTATTCCTGAATTAGTACAAGTATTCAGTATTAAATAAAAATGTCCAAAAAGTTTTACCCCAGTATTTAGCTAACTGTTTTCGACTTTGCCTGTTAAATACTATACCCCATTTTCGTTTTGCCAAGCACTTACAGTACGGAGTTCTTTAAAAGTGGTCTTGGAAGATTCTTGCAAATTTGGCATTGCCCGTGAGGCGCCTCTGGTGTGTTGCAAACGTCCATTGGCTACGGTTACCACATCTAACGGGGGCCGTGAACTTATCTACCACTTTGTTGGTATAAAAAAAATACGTTGCCTACGTCACAATAATTTATTTGGCCATCTTAGGACGGAAGGTTTTTAAAATCGGTTCATTACTTTTAGTGCTAATCAATACTTATCTATTCAAATTCTGTTCTTGCCTCTATTAATATTAGTACAGATAATTCCTATACTTAAAACTAACTATAGCAAATGTAATGAAACTGTCACCACACATGTTTAAAAACGTATTCAAAGGCATACGCAGAAGCACAGTCTTTTGTACACTTCAGTGTAACATACCAGTGAGCTTGTCTTTGAGTTTAAAGCAAGGATTCGGGTTAATTAAAAGCAAAACTAGGAATATTGTTACAGCTTGACGGTTTAATAAGAGTCGCGCCATTTTGGTGCAAAGTCATGCGGGAGCTATGTTTTCTCTGTCGGTTATTTTTGACTATATTAAGGACTGTTTGTGAAGTAGGTATCGTGCAATGTATATTTTTATGCAATTCTTGTTCACAACTTTTTTTTTCGAAGCTACTAAATTTATTTACATCCTTATTCTCTAATTCTTGTGGCGCAATTTGGGAATAGCCTTCATCCAGCAGTGGACCGCTATAAGCTGATTTGATTGATTGAATTCTCTAAGAAAACTAGTTTTAAAAGCTTGGTTTCAAGATATCAATTTATAATTCAGTCGATCGTTATTTACCTTAGTGAAAGTTTGTAGAATAAACACACTAAGTTAAGCCTTAATCCTCGAATGACTAGGTAACGGACATACACCCACTCTTGGTACCTAATAGGTATCAAAGTTATTACCATCATAAACTTAACATCTAGGTATCCTATAATATGATTCTAATATATAGTAGCACAGGGGTCCAGTCAAATAATAGAATGGCAAGGATACCTTAAGCAAATAAGACTATTTCTCCCAGAACCCGAATATAAAAATAATATTTCATAGTGGTACTGGAATATAACATTTGCATAAGTATCTACGGGTGTTCCATTGTAACCTATTTTCTCTAATGAATTGAATCATTCAGTCCGCGTTTTCCTTCCGCCAGATGGACTTACAGCCGGGGCTAGGGTCTGAATGATGCTGAAACTGGGAGAGGTGTGCGACAATGGACTGCCATAAGCTGATTTGATCGATTGAGTCCATGTTTATGACAATGCCTTACGTTTGACTGGGACATCCTTTCGACGGCTTACCCGGGGCTCCCAACCAGAGGCTGTTGGGCGTTACGTGAGGTTTTTTAGTCGGTAAGAGTCCGGTATAGCATCCATGATGGATTTTCCCTCACGTTAAAAAAAAGCCTTACGTTTGAGGTCAGCATAAACATTATTTTAGCAAAACTACTTACCTACACGTTTTACTCCCGTTCGCATTTCTAAAACTCTAATCGAACTGATGAACAGTGCTATTTTTTGTCGTTGATCTGGAAATACGATTCCTTGTTCTCTAGATTACGATTTCCTTTTTCCTACTCCAACGGGTCGGATTTAATTAAAACAAACTTTCTAAATTCTCGAGAGGGAGTTTCCTATCGGGAAACGAAACTAACAACGCGTGTTGTTTAATTAATTTCCTTTTGTTCCCTCAAGGATATTTTAGTTGGAATGGTGGATTTAAACATAAAATATACTATTTTTGACATCTTCGTTTAAATTAAACTATGTTAAGGTGGATGTGTGGCGTAACTGGAATAGATAAATACAAAATGAGTTTATAAGAAGGAGTTTGAAAGTGGCATCAGTGACTGAAAAAAGTGTGAAAAAACCTTTTGTTTTGATTTGGGCATGTGATGAGAAGGGATGAAAAGCATGTAACCAAAAAGAATGTAGAGGAATACAGAACAATAAGAAGACCATACAAAAGTAATGAATGTAGTGTGTTAAAAATTATAACTTTAAAGAATTTGAAATCTGTTCAGTGATTTCTGATTTATTCGATTATTAACTAATAAATCCTCCCTTTTTATAATATTAGAGTAGATGAAAATCATTATGTGACCCCGGCCAGTGCATTTTGGTCGAATCAATAAACATGCTAAGACTACGTAGTCGTTTACCACCGTCATAGTATAAAAAAGCAAACATGGAAACTCCTATTACATATTTCTCATAAAAAAACTTGTTTTTTAAATAAAATAAAGTAAAACTACTCATTATTCTCCTCACGACCTATTCTTCAACTCTAGTACACTTTTCCATCCATTTTATATACTAACTCACATCTCTATCAACCCAATATAGAGCAATACACAGTGAGGTCAACACTAATGACCCTAAGTAGCCAATCTAAGATAATGGTCTGAGGGATTGCGTGCTTCTGATACGTCTAATGGCGTATATCAACACGATCGGACCTATTGTAAGTCTTTTTATTGAAGTACTACTTGAGACTAGTTCTAGAAAATTTGGTTTATCTTGTAGGATATTTTTAAAGGTGACCTTGCTTCCCCGATACAAGCTGGCGAAGTGCCTAACCAGCAGTCCCCGCGTTAAAAGAAAAAAATCTATTGGTCGAAGTTACCACCATTACTGCTGGTGGACGTTATGTTTGTCCGCCACCTTAGTTGTATAAATAAAATCAAGACAAGATAGATCTAGGGCCGCGTACTTGTCTGCCAGCATCGTAGTATTAAAAAAGCTTACATGGAAACTCTAATAACATATTTCTCAAAAGAAAACTTGTTTCTTTTACATAATAAAAGTAAGACTACTAATTTTTCTCCTCACAACCTATTCTTCAACACTAGTACACTTTTCTATATACTAACTCACATCTCTATCAACCCAATATAGAGCAATACACAGTGAGGTCAACACTAATGACCCTAAGTAGCCAATCTAAGATAATGGTCCGAGGGATTGCGTGCTTCTGATACGTCTAATGGCGTATATCAACACGATCGGACCTATTGTGGGTCTTTGTCTTGAAGCACTACTTAAGACACTAGTTCTAGGAAATATGTTTTATCTTGTAGGATTTTTACTAAGAAGAAATTTAAGGATTCTGATTGCGATGGATTATTTTATATTCATTCAGCGGTTTATGTGCGAAAGCGTATTAAACGACAAAAACAGGGACTGTAACTACGACTGCTACGAGTATGTTAACACTATTTTATGAATTTACTGGTACCTAAGTATTTTGGTAGGGAATTTTTCTTGGGGGTTGGTATACTTAATTCCCGTGTTGGCAAGGAAATCAAGTATACCTACCCTTGTACTTAGTTCCCATAACATTACAGAGAACCCTTCATGAGAGTGTTAATCTTGTAAAAAAGTATTTAAAACAATTTGTTGATATAGTTGGCCTTAGAATTACTTTATTTCGTAAACTACAGTACAAAAAGCAATGGACCTAAAATATAACCTTGCATGACACTAGAGTGAAAATAAACAACTGCAAACTAAATTGCCATGACAAAAGTAAGTAATTGCTTAACAAATAAGTATCGTTGAACTTGAGCTACAATTGTAGGAGAAACCAATACTTATTAAGAAGTTACTAAGTCATAGTCTGTTATTTATAAACTCAAAGGTTACATAAAAGTTAAACTAAATGGCACAGCTTGTATATAATTGAATTGAAGCAAGATTAATGTTAAAAGTTCTAGTAATATTGAGATGAAAGTATGCTTAGAATTGGTAAGTAAATGTAAATTTGCAATTGATTTGAGTATGCGACCAACTACTTAAATACTAATAAATTACCAACGAAACTATTACCAAAGAAAGCTTAAGTTATAAACATAAATATGTAGTATAAAAACTGGTTTGTAGTTATTCCTTTGAGATTCAAACAGTAATGAACTAAGATGGATCGAAGGAGTAGATAAGGATGATGACTATAATGATGATGATGAGTTGTTACTAGGCTTCGTCAGCAGTCAGGGTGAAGAGTTCTGTAGAGTTTTGTTTCTAGACAAATTACATTTAGTTCTTTCCATATCAAAATATTTTTATAAGTCGTCGTCATGCTTTCAAATATTGTCATAATGTCGAAATTGACATATCAAATAATATTCAGGCTTCGAAGTTGATTTTAAATACATTCGTTTGTAAAACAAAAGAAATAAAAATATTCAAAGAGCTCGGCGGTTGCCATAAAATCTGAAACAGTATTCTCAATATTCAAAGTTGACAAAGTTTTCCGTCTAAAAAGAAAACTGTGTAAATCGCATCAAAGTTCTTTTCCATTAAAACAAAGGGCAAATATTTCACAGCTAACAGTGACAGATTTAAAAATGTCCAAGACAAAGTTGAGACATTTGCCAAGACTTATGTTTAGTTGTGATTATCTGTTGGCCGCACCCTGGGATCTGGGTTGGAACATAGCCAAATATAAACATTGATTTTTAACTTTATTTTCATATGAATCTAGTAAAAAATATTATTAGTACGCTTCGTATGGTACGAACGGCGCCACATGGCATTTAGGTTCTACGTAGTGATAGTAATTTGCTGCATTGTGTGCAATTCATAATTTACTACTTAAATCTTTTAAAATAATAACTCTAGCAGAGCACTACATAATACCATCGATAACTATAACTTTTTTATTTTGTAAAATAATAACTCTAGCAGAGTACTATACAATACCATCGACAAAGATTGGAAAATCAAAGAAGCGTAGCAACTTTTTACACCACTAGACATTGAAACTCTTTTACGAAGCACAAGGTTTTTTATCTCTTTGCTTGTACAAATTCAACTCTTTTGAGTTACCGCAGCGATGACACGGCGCTCCAAACTCTGGTGGAGTGCACGGCGTGGGCACAACAGCGCCAGGTCCTCGTAGTGGGTCTGGGCGTGGACACTCTCTCGCTCGAGGCCATGGTGCGAGCCGTGCTCTCCAGCGGGAGTAAGTGGGACTGCGCCGCCTCTTTCTGCGAGCAGGTCATGCTCGCGAAGGAGGCGGCGGGCCGGGTGCGGGAGAGAACTCTCCCACCCGAGTTCCGCAGTCGGCGCCCTGGGCGCCGCCGACGTGTCTTCGCCGAGGACTATCGGCCTCCATGACCGGGGGTCTGAGGACGGTGAGAGGGCCGCTCACCGTCCTTACAGAAGCAGGCCCATGACGGCAGCGTGACGTGAGCAACTCACGCACGCCCCCCCCCCCCCTTAGAAGCGGGGTCACACCTGAAACCCCCCATAGACGCGGGATTGCACCCGAACCACCCCCTGGGCGAGGCCGCATTGGCGGCCGTAGGTCTGTTGGGAGTCACGGGACATCCTTCCTGAGGGCTTACCCGGGGCTCTCAACCATAGGCTGTTAGGCGTGGCGTGAGGTTTTTTAGTCGGTAAGAGTCCGGCATAAACATCCTATGAGGATTTTCCCTCACGTTAAAAAAAAAAAAAAAAGAGAGAACTTTGAGTTAGATGAGTCTTATTAAATTTTGCTATCAATCTATCACTACTTAAAAGAAAGTGTGAAACATCGGATTGCAACTATAGAAAATAAATTTACACCAAAACGTATGAGAAGCGGAATTTAAAAATAAAGTTGAAAAAATAATGTAAAATAAGATATTACACAAATTTATTCATTTATAACTTTATTATAATTGTTTACCATTTAAAAGGATTTATTTTTGTAAAGAAAAACCCATTTCAATAAAAGCAAGTAACGCAGTAACGTTACCAAACAATTTTGCTTTCAAAAGATTTAATAAAAACTTTTCAAAGCTCTTAATGGCTTTTAACGTTTGATTTTATTAAAGCTTCGATAAAAATCGAGAGAACTTTATTATTTCGAATATTCTGAAGCGTGTTTTCGTTTGTACTGAAAGTGCTTTGTTAAAACACCTTACAATCTTTGTGACTTGGAGTACGCACCTGTTTTGGAATTGCTTATATTTGTATGATAGAAAGGGAGGCACAAAGCGATTGTTGTAATACTGAGAATATTTCCAGTTGTACTTCTATTGCTGAAAAGAAAATCAATGTACTCAAAGCTTTTGTAAAACTTTTTAAAACCCAGGTTTATTTTAAGTAAATTAATTTTAAAAAATAAATATTATAAAAAGTTTAATAAATTTAGTCAAAATAATCTGTTAATAATTTGACCGTTGGAACCCTTTTATACATATAAGCGTAGAACTTGCTGAGACCCAAGACTGCTATTTCAGTTGCTACGAAAACTGTCAATTGTACCGTAGCCGACGCGTAGAGGTTAAATTGCGCTACGATTCTGTTCTGACTCTGTTGAAGTAGCAAACTTTGGTGCCTGATGAAGGCTTTACCTTTACCCCAACCAGAGCTAGCTGTGAAATGTTATTCGAATTTGAACCGACTAAAACATACCCTCTTTTTTGACGTATGGAAATCCTCATACTTGCTATCCTGACTCTTGCTTACTAAAATCACACGGTACTCTGAGAAAGATGTCCCAGAAGTTCTATACTAAACCCCTTAACACTTGCCCAAAATACAAATACACTCGAGAGCAATGAATCCGGGTCACTTAAAGAATCCTAAAAATCTCGGAAACTAAAAATGCTAGGTTAATGCAATAAATTGTATTTAATAGACAATGTAATACTCCTTAAATGAAGGTATTAAAACTTCTAAGTTATTGTAAAGTTATATCATAAAAAAATCAAATTTGAAAAAGGGCCACTTTCGAAGATGGAACTACGAAATTACAGCATTTGGTGTTGCTTTTGTTTGTAATCTGTCATTTATGTGGGTACATAAACCATGTTGATAGTGCTCTATATTCATTAATCAAGCTGAAATTATGTCGCTTACGCCTGAAGAATGCACCAGAATACTTACAATGCTGGAAACCGGCCGGAGTCAGCGCGATACAGCCAGGACTGTCGGTGTGTCGCTGTCAACAGTACAAAGAGTTCTCCGACGTTACGAAGAAACTGGTTCTAACCTACGCAGACCAGGAACGGGCAGAACCAGGTGTACCACAGCACGAGAAGACCGATACTTGGTGAACACCATGCTTCGAAATCGCTTTCTCACAGGAACTGAACTCACCAATCAGTTTCGACGCCTCGGAGGAAGTAACCCAAGTGCATGGACAGTAAGACGTCGGCTTGCTGAATCTAACTTAAAACCCCTTAGACCTGCAAACGGCCCTAAACTGGAGCGTGGGCATCGTATTTCGAGACTAAGGTATGCCCAGAGCCACGTAAATTGGAGTATTGAAGATTGGTCAAAAGTTATGTTCTCCGACGAATCAAAATTTATGCTCTACAAGCACGATGGAAGACACAGAGTGTATCGAAGACCAGGGGAAAGATTCAAGCAAGCATGCATCGAAGAAAAAGTAGCCTACGGTGGTGGGTCTGTACTTGTGTGGGCCGGAATTTCTTCTGAAAGTCGCACAGAGCTGGTGATCATAGAAAACGGCTCTTTAGCTAGCGTAAGATATGTGGAAGAAATCCTCAATGATCACGTTGGTCCATTTATGGTCAATTTAGGTGAGGATGCTATATTTATGCATGACAATGCCCGACCTCATACAGGTAGGATTGTGAATGACTACCTTCAAGAGATGAACATTACTCGTATGGAGTGGCCAGCGCGCAGCCCGGATATCAACCCGATCGAGCATGCTTGGGACGAGCTAGGCAGATGCGTAAAACAACGAAACCCTCCCCCAATCACGCTTCGTGAGCTCAAAATTGCTCTCACAGAGGAATGGGAGAATATTCCCCAAAATCGTATAAGGAACTTGGTGTACAGCATGCCAAACCGCGTAAACGCAGTAATGGTAGCACGAGGAGGCAATACGAAGTATTAAAATTCAAGAAAATCGTAATAAAGTTCAAAAATTTCATGTTTCCTATTTTTGTTTTAAGGAGAGATCAGCAGTTTTTTCTTTATGTAATTTTGTGTTAATAAAATGTATGGTGACTCATATTTTTTTTACTTTCATTTAAGGAGTATTACATTGTCTATTAAATGCAATTTATTGCATCAACCTATCATTTTTAGTTTCCGAGATTTTTAACATTCTTTAAGTGACCCGGATTCATTGCTCTCGAGTGTAATTTGATTTTCTGCAAACCAAAATTGTCACTTGAAGAAAGCGTTCTTATTTTGCACTTCACTTATAAAGCCTTTGCCATTAATTTGTCTTAATGAGTGCAGAAGTACATTGAGGCGACACATCGTTAGCTGTCTCTTGCCAACTCGTTATATTATGAAATACTTTCGATCCAAGAAAGCTCTTTTATAACTGCATGCTACGATATGGAAACGACACGACCATCAAAGTTAAGTAGCAGTTTCATTTATCGTTGTCACTCTGGAGATTAAGGAATATTTTTTATTTCACATACGTTTCTAGTTTTAACGTTGTTGATCCCTTTTGTAGAACCCCATACTGTAGACGTTTTGAGATAATTTATAAAGCTGATTGATGACATTTGATTTATGGTACCTACAATACAACTAATGTATTTCAATATGCAAAGCAGTAAGCACATTTTGCAATCTAAGCGTGCGTTATTATTTTTACTAAGATATTGGAATCTCTATCATCGTCCGGCGACAGTGTTGCAGTTATTGACTTTCTAGACTAATAATATAATTTATAAGTAGAGGATGGTCGTCTCGAAGTCGTTGAGTGTAAAAAACTGAAATCGCATAATGATGTGCCCTCTCAAAGAGACGACATAATTATAGATCGGTCGCATCACTATTTGAGCTATATTTACGGGCTCGAGTGGAAGTCTAGAACTTCAGGTCTTTCATCAAATCGAAGCTAGCTTTAGTAAAATGATGAAAAGATTTTATAGAAATTTATCTAAAAATAATATTACATTTTCCTGCTTTTATAAGTGGTAGGATGAAAACTAAAGTACCTTTACAGGTGCTATCAAGTAATTACTTAGAAAAGTATCGTTTTGATAATGTTAATGAAATTCTAAGGAGATTGAGCTGTGGAGCTAGAAATTCCTGTCTTACGTTTCAGCAAAAATAATTAAATGCCATTCAAGTTTAAAAGTTCTTTTGTTGAGATTACTTACAAAGGTTTTTTTTATTCATATAGGTAAGCTATTTCGGATAGTATCATACACGTCAATCAATAAAAAAAAAACTGAAAACTTAAGGTTTATTTATGAACACCATGTCTATACTAATATTATAAAGAGGAAAGATTTGATTGATTGTTTGTTTGTTTGCATCAAATAGGCTCCTGAACTACTAGACCGATTTGAAAAATTCTTTCACTGTTGGGAAGCTACACTCCTTGCGGTGAACATAGGCTATATTTTATTCCATTATTCCCACGGGAACGGGAACTACGCGGCAGAAACCGCGTGATGTCTGCTAGTCAGTGTCATCAGTCATCATATTAACAAAAATTTGACAGAAAGCAAACAGACAGTTATTTTCACATTTTTAAGTATCCGATATACTTAAAAATGTGAAAATAATAAGGATTGTAGTAATCATCAATCAGGTTTAGTGGTTGACTCCGTATGAATATGTAACATGTATTTTAAACTTGTATTCTGCTATAAAATTATGCTAGCGTTGAGCTTATGAACAAACAATATTGTATGGTATAAAATAATTCAACTCATCAGTGCGCGCGGCGCTATGTGTGCGTGCGCTAGTAATTATACAGCTTTAATTTGTGTGGCAGTGACGCGGCCGTCTTCACAGAGTACATTTTTATATTATGAGGTAGAGACGTAACTCGACTTATTGACGACACCAGCGGTGCCAAGCAGTCTTTGCAGGAAACGCTCAGCGTGGCCGCTAAATAAACATCATATTTATACATAAAGCATACAGCGCCATCTACCACGTTTGCAGGCAACTCTTACGTTATAATGAAACGAAATCAAATATCATGACAAGTCTCAATGTAACTGCAACGTTGAGATCCTGTGTAACTTGGTCACATTATAATTCATTACATAGTGTTCTTAGTGATAATACCATGGGTACAGTCGTTAAAGAAAATGTTTAATTCTTCACGGAGAAAATGTTTAAGAAGTCAGGTAAATATTTTTTATGTGTCAATTTGATGGAATTAATATTTGTTATCACTACGTTTATTAAAACAAAGTCCCTGCCGCGTCTGTCTGTTCACGATAAACTTAAAAACTACTGCATGGATTTTCATGCTGAGATCACCAATGATTCTTGAGAAAGGTTAACGTCAGGGCCTGATTTACCCATAAGCTAACTAAGCTGAAGCTTAGGGCGCCAGGATCAAGGGGGCGCCTGGCGTCGGGCTCGGCGCTGGGCTGTGATTTACGGTGCTCCCAAAAAGGAGCACACAAAAAATCTAGCAATTTTTAACAGATTGTAACAACTCCTAACAACATGTTTAAAATTGTTAGTTACACCAAAGTACCTACATAATAATATTTGGTAATTTAGTGAAAATACAAATACGTGCGTTAAAATTTAATTCCTGCGCCCATCTCCCTGGCAGCGTGGTAGTAAATATGACAGCTCCATCCGTGTCGCGTTCAAGGCACCCAGGAACCAAAGTGAATGGGTGTCCAGCTTTTTGGCCGGTAGAAGCATAGGTTCTGAATGCATGTCCATAAACGCTGGAGTACCGCAAGGCTCAGTGCTGTCCCCCACTCTGTTTCTGCTGCATATCAATGAGATGATGTATATTGACTGCATTCATTGTTATGCGGACGACAGTAGGGGCGACACTTGTCACACGGGCCGCACCGGTATCTCTCGGGCTGCAGTGGAAGAAAGCTGTGAACAACTTGTGTTTGAAATCGAGACAACTCGCAATAGAGTGTCCCATTGGGAAAAAAAATCTTGTTCAATTCCTACTATGACACAAGTTTGTGTATTCACCGCAAAGAAAACACAATTTACTGTAGCGCCATAATTTCAGGGCACAACTCTCTCCTACACTGACAGTATAGGTATCCTTGGTGTTGACATCTCCAGTGACGTTCAGTTCCGAAGTGATTTGGAGAATAAGGCCAAGCTGGCGTCCAAGCCGCTCGGTGTGCTCAAGAGGGCGCGGCGGTACTTACTGCGGCGCAAACACTGCTTCTGTTTAAAGTCGCAAGTGCGGCCGCACATGGAGCACAGCTGCCACTGCTGGGTGGGGGCACCAGAATATCAGAATGAATTGACTGAATTCTTCCGTTCGACTCGGTGCAGAGGCGAGCCATGAAGTGGTCAACGATCCCATGCTTGCAGGTGGTGTGGAACCTCTTCACGACAGGAGAGACTTTGCCTCCTTGTGCGTGACCACCGGTACATCTGGTGGGCCGTATGCTTGTCTGCCACTTTGGTGGTATAAAAAAAGTGTGAGACGGTGCTGTTGAGACGATGAAACCGGTCATGGAGGAGTGGCTGGAAAGGCACCATCGCACCAATATTACAGACGATTTAATTAACCCCGCCGAAAAACGAGAAGTGTTTTAAGTTTGACCTGTGTATCTGTGTATGTGTGTGTCTGTCTGTGGCATCGTAGCAGCCCAACAGATGAGCCAATTTTGCGGTTTTCTATGCTCGAAAGCCAATGTGCCGGGGCCATCCCCAGAAATCGGCTTTTGAACCGTTCTCAGCTATAAATTTTGCATTCATCAGCTCACTTCCTGAGTTATGAAGGGATTTCACTAAGATTCACTGGTTCGATTTATCGGAAACTGGATGTACCGAGGTACTGTTAGGTACTTTGATGGTATTTTTATCTCGCTTTTCACTGGCTGATGCATCCAGTCATAACTTCATAAGAAGTCTCAGAATCGGGTTTTATTTTATTGTCAAATTAACAAAGAATAACGATTAGGAACTTAGGATCAGCTTACGTAGTCTCTTTTGTAGGTAGGACTTAAATTAGTTGCAGCTGGGGGCGCATATTCATAGCTAGCCTAGGGCGCGCGGAACCCTAAATCAGGCCCTGGTTAACGTATATAATTTGTTGAGGTTTTGTATACATTGACTAAAATATAATGATATTAGTTGGAGATGTCGTAAAAAATAAGGTGTCTGGGAGCTTTTAATTTTAACGAAAAAGCTGCCTAAACCCTTCGAGCCATAACAAAATAATGTATGGTAGAATTGTGTAACTTATAAAGGCCTACGGAAAAGTCATAAATGATAGAGCTCCAAATTCTGATGCAAAAAAAATAGAAATGCAGAGATGGTCGACGGAAAAAACATTGCTTATTTGAACTGTATGACTTGATTTAAAAAATTAAAAGAATATATCTATACATCAAAAAAAAACTGTTGAGGGTCGAGAGTCTGTACGTGGAAGATAATTTGAAAATTTTAATTGTAGGGCGTTCTCTAATCGATACTGAAGCTGAAAATGTAATTAGAAATTTTCATTTCTGTCTGTCTGTATCCTGATAATGAATTGAGTTAAATGAAACTTGGTACAATCTGCGCTTATGATCCGAGGAAGGTTCTAGGATACTTTTGTTCCCGATATATTGTGCGGTTCCTTTGGGAGTGGGCAGGGCAGTTTCACACGCTTTTCGCACACCTTATGTGTCAGCTAGTTTGTTATAAGATTAATGACATACTTTAGCCATATGGCTTAAAAGTTCTTGGGCTACCACCGTTTCATCCTGAACTAAACCGAATAGAAAATGTATGGGGAATTTAAACAAATTATACTTAATGCTTCGCATAAAATCGAACAGAATGTGATGGAAATAATGAAATTAATAAACGAACGTTTAAGTCAAATAGATGAAGAGATGTGGCGTTATACTTGTCGACACGCCAAAGAAGAAGAATATTATCGACGTTTTGATTGAATTTATAATTAACCTTGGAGAGAGCAGCGAATCCTAAAATTCCTCAATTTTATTCTTCAAACAGCGATACATATTAATATGTATCGCTGTATAACAGGCTGTATAACAGACATTTCACCCATTGAGTTTTTATTTTAGTTAACCAAGTGTTTGTATTTTGTACTTCACTGTACCTCATGTCACGCACACGAAGTCACTGTGTTTAGACGAGGCTTACCCACACATAGAGCCGCGCGCACAGATGAGTTGAACTTACTATAATAACGTTACCGTATATTTCAAATTTAGAATCGTTTTTAAAATAGGTTCTGTATTTATTCATGTGAACTTATGGAGCTATAAAGAGAATAATATGTTGAGAATATAATAGAAATATAACCTTTTTTGTATACTCAATAACGTCCAAATAGTTTTAGAATTGTTAAATGGTTGGCATTATTGCTAATACAATTTCTAATAGACAACTTTTGGAATATATCTAAAATGTAATTATTATGTAAAAGTTTCGTCAAACCAATCATTGAAGAATAAACAGTGAATTTTTATATTTATGTCTTTTTTTAACGTGAGGAAAATGCAACAGGGATGCTATGTCTTCTACCTACTTAAAACCACATGGTTACTTAACAGCTTACGGTTGAGAGCCCCGGGTAAGCCCTCGGAAGGATGTCCCCATTACTATATTTATGTCTACATGGTTTAACGTATGGAATTCTAATGCTGGAATCGAACCTACTATAACCACACGGTCCATACCTATTCGTCTGCTGTTGACCGCCCCGGGGGACTTCTCGGAAGCAACATTAAAGAGTAAACAAAAGATTCAGTAACGTCAAGAGCCAGTACTTATTACTAGGCTGGTATAAATTGGGCGGAGACCCTGACGGCCATCAATGTGGCTAGACTGCTGAGCCCGCAGAGAGTGATGGCCGTCAGGGTGATAAGAGGATACCGCACGATCTCGGGTGAGGCGGCATGTCTCCTAGCCGGGACCCCTCCATGGGACCTGGAAGCGAGAGCCCTTGCGTCACTGTTCAGATGGCGCAAGGAGGCACGGTTTCCTGGAGCGGGGCCAAAGGCCCGCTTATCGAGAAATCGAGGCCCAGCGGTCCCTACTCCACCAGGAAACCGTGGAGACATGGAAGGTGCGACTTGAGCAACCAAAGGGGGGATTCGCCACAATCGCGGCCGTCAGACCGGTCATGGACGAGTGGCTGGAGAGGAGACACGGTGCTCTCTCCTACCGGTTGACACAGATGCTTGCCGGGCACGGTAGCTTCGGTAGGTATCTGTGGCGGAAACACCGGGAAACCACGGCCGAGTGTCAGCACTGCGAGGACCGCAGCGATGACACGGCGCTCCACACACTGGTGGAGTGCACGGCGTGGGCGCAACAGCGCCAGGTCCTCGTAGTGGGTCTGGACGTGGACGCTCTCTCGCTCGAGACCATGGTGCGAGCCATGCTCTCCAGCGGGAGTAAGTGGGACTGCGCCGCCTCCTTCTCCGAGCAGGTCATGCTCGTGAAGGAGGCGGCGGGACGGGTACGTGAGAGAACTCTCCCACCCGAGTTCCGCAGTCGGCGGCCTGGGCGCCGCCGACGTGTCTTCGCCGACGACTATCGGCCACCATGACCGGGGGCCTGAGGACGGTGACAGGGCGGCTCACCGTCCTTACAGAAGCAGGCCCATGACGGCAGCGTGACGTGAGTGAGACAATTCACGCACGCCCCCCCTTAGAAGCGGGATCACACCCGAAACCCCCCAAAGACGCGGGATAGCACCCGAACCACCCCTGGGCGAGGCCGCAGTAGCGGCCGTGGGTCTGTTGGGAGTCCTGGGACATTTTATTTATTATTTATTTATTATACACTTTATTGTACGCCAGTTCAATAACTTAAGATGACATACATTATATACTGATAGCAATACAATGGGCGGCCTTATCGCTAAAAGCGATCTCTACCAGGCAACCTTTGGATGGAGAAGTTGGTAAGGTAAAGAGTGGTAGTTGTTTGGCGTACTTATAGATCTGCTATACTTTTCTTACATTCCATAGATACAATTTATCAAGTGATTATACTGCCTAAACATACATAACCATAAGACACATACATACATATATACATACATACCTACATATATACATACATACCTACATATATGCATACATACATACATACATATACACATACCTACACACCTATATACAGACATATACACATACATACCTACCTAAATAACGCACACTCGTACATAAAAAGTATGCTACATAGATAAATAGTGTTCCTTTACCATAGTTTTAAATTTGGCTAAAGTCTGTGCTTGTCTTATCTTGACAGGAAGTTTATTCCATAGTCGGATTGCAGTGACCGTAAACGATTTGTCATAGAACATGGAAGAGTGATATTGCATCTTTAACCTCAGGTTTTTTGACGACCTTAGACATTTCGAATGCGTGTCATTAAGGAACTCAAACCGTCCCTTAAGATAGGAAGGAGAAGAAGGGCTAAATAATATATTATATAGTAGCGAAAGAACGTGAGCATCCCGGCGAAGTCTTATTGATAACCATCCGAGCTGTGTTCTGAACTGTGAAACATGGTCATATTTGCGTAAGCCAAAAATGAACCTTATACAGACATTTTGAAGACGCTCAAGTTTGTCTAACTGGTTTTCGGTGAGATCGGTATAGCTGACATCTGCATAATCAAGTATGGATAACAGTAATGCGTTCGCAAGCGCAATTCTGGTAGTCATTGGCAGCAGATTTTGAAGCTTCCTTAAAGAGCCCGCAGATGCGAACAGCTTACGACTCACCTCTGTTATTTGTGGATCCCAAGATAAACTAGAATCAATATATACACCGAGATTCTTAACTTTTTTACAGATAGGTATTATTGTGTTGTCAAAGGTAACAGGGGGAATATCATCCCACTCAATTTTCGATACAATTCTGGAACTGCCCAAGATTGCTACCTGTGATTTCGTAGGATTCACCTTAAGTCCATAGGCCCTACTCCAGTTGCATATGTTGTTCAGATCTCTGTTAATAAATTCGATAGCTTCCGTTATTTGTTGAAGCGATGCTTGGTGGTAGATTTGTAAATCATCTGCATAAAGGTGGTAAGAGGAAGAAATATTAGTTGATATAAAATTTATGAAAATTGAGAAAAGTAAAGGGGAGAGAACGCCGCCCTGGGGTACGCCAACGACAGTATCACACCAATTGGATAACGTATTTTCAATACATACACGTTGCCGGCGTCCACACAGGTAACTTTGAAGCCAGTCAATCACTGTCGGAGATATGTTAAGAGAACGCATAACGCATAGCAACACATCAAAATCAACAGTATTAAAAGCATTACTGAAATCCAACAAGGCAAGGATTGTTAGCTTTCCAACTTCCATACCGGACCTGATATCATCCGTGATATTAACCAGAGCCGTTATAGTGCTATGACCAGGACGGAAACCGGATTGAAATGGGTTGAGGACATTATTTTTGAGAAGAAATCTACTGATTTGTGTGTGGACAAGTCGCTCAAGTACCTTGGATAGGAATGGGAGTATGGATATTGGGCGGTAATCAGTGATATTTAAGGGTTTAGCTTTTTTAGGTATGGGAATGATTTGACTACTCTTCCATGAAGTCGGAAAGACACCGACAGTGATGGAATAATTAAAGATGTAGCAGATAATGGGAAGGAGTTCATCGAGGATGGGAAGGATCATATGACGGCTGACACAGTCCGTACCCGTTGCATTTGATGATATTGATACAATGGTCCTCCTAACATCACAAGCAATGAAAAGATCAAAGACAAATGGTGGATAGTTGGGTTCTGGAAGAGATGAAAGAAAACCAATTGTTTGTGCCTTAGTCGTCTTGTCATAGTTAGACGAGGCAGCGAAATGTTGATTTAGCACATCAACGTGAAGGTCTTTCGGAATTGCATCTTGACGTTTTCTTCCAACCCCCAAAGATTTGAGAAATTTCCACACCCTACCTGGGTCCCCATTTTGGATATTACTATGAATGTACTGGCGCTGCGCTTTCCTACACACCTTATTGCAGTGATTACGAATTGAGACATATTTTTTATAATTATTGTCACTTGGCCTAATTTTATACCTAAATTTTGCTGCTGCTTTTCTGTGTATGAGATTTTTTATATCAGAGGTGAGCCATGGAGCGGGAGGATGCTTAATTTTGACAGGTCTAATAGGTGCATGCTTGTCATACAGCTTAATAATATTAGTTGTAAACATGTTAACCTGTTCGTCAGTTGACTCTGAGGTGGTCAGTGGAGCCCAGTCAATATCACTGGCATCCTGACGACATCCTTCCGAGGGTTTACCCGGGGCTCCCAACCATAGACTGTTGGGCGTGACGTGAGGTTTTTTAGTCGGTAAGAGTCCGGCATAACATCCATGAGGATTTTCCCTCACGTTAAACAAAAAAAAAAAAAAGGCTGGTATAAATTTTTGCTATGGGATCTATCTCCTCACGCACGCATATAGATTCTTTGAAATTTATTCTAATCTTTCGTTGTATGAAAATATTACCTAGAACACAATGTACATCTACTTCCGCAGTATTTTAATTACTGAGTTTGATGGATTCCTGATGACCAGTAAACACATGTCATTTATTACCTAATTCATGCACCAGAGTTCCACAGACAAATTATCTTGAATTGTAAAGTTAATATAAGGAAATGTCATCCAATTTTCGATTGTTAGTAAATAAACCATGACATTAGTAGACTATAAAAAAAACAAAAATAGACTCCAAAACAAACAGTTGCAAACCCGGGAGTCGAACACTGGACATCAATACATCAGTCGCATGCACTTACCACATCAGTTTTCTTCCAATAGATATTATTGTTTGCTCGTAATAGTTTCAAGCAAAAATGTAAGATAAATTTTACTGTTTAGAGTTTGCCAATGGTGAAATACGATGCAATGTGGGCTTGCCACTGACAGCGAGTCGTGTGCCAAACATAACAGTGTTGTGCTGATTCGACAAAGTTCGATAGCTTGAATAGGTATTAAAATATTTAATAAATAATATAAGTGTAGTGGTTTAGTACCCTAGTTTGGGGTTCTTCAAGAGGGGTCTTAGAAGGTTTTTACAGAGTCAGCAGCGCGAGAGTGGCGCCTCTGGTATTGCAAACGTCCATAGGCTGCGGTGACCATCGGTACATCTGGCAGGCCGTATGCTTCTGCCACCTTAGTGGTATAAAAAAGTGGTCGCGACAACCTTTGCTCGAAAATCCTATCCTATTGAAAATCAGTTCTTTTCATGACTTTATTCTATTATTACGGGTAGAAGCGAATTCAACAAATTAACATTCAATAAAATCGGTCCACAAGTTTTCGAGTAATAAGTGTTGTTGTAACAAACCGGACTTTGTTTTATATTATGTAGATTTAGAACGATTTTGCAATTTAAAATGCGCAATTAAACTTCTGTTTCCTTGCTATTTTAAAATTATTAGGAACTTATTTTACAATCATTTCTAAATAAGTAAAAGGGATAGTAGACGGAGTAGCGCACAATGTACAGAAAAAATCTATAAATTCTTTAATCTGAACCTAAACTCCTACAGCCATGACATATGTTACACATCCACAAATTCAATATCTTGAAACTGGACCTGATAAATATTCACTTTAAAATGATATAGCTATAGTGCAGCACAAATTACTTCGCAAAACAATAGTAAATTTCAAAAGATATTCAATATTTTCTAAACAACAATAATAAATAGTCGACACATCACTGAAATATCGGCACCCGTCCCGCCCAACGCATTAGCTGAGTACGTGGCGATAGTCCAACTCGATACTCAGCTATCGATGAATGCACAACACTAATGTGTCTGTGGGTGCAGAGGTTTCCAACCTATTTGTTGCAAGTGAAGTATGAGAATTTACTCTTTTGTACTGTTGACTGGGATCTGTTGTGTTTGATATAAGTTGTACTCGTACTGTAATGGAATTATGTTGTGATTGATTGAATAGAATAGTGGTTTTAGTCTATTAATTTAGGACGGAAGTTGATTTATTTTTCTTCCCGCTTGAAGTAAGATACTTCAGATCTTGTCCTGGGACATCCTTCCGAGTGCTTACCCGGGGCTCACAACCATTGGCTGTTGGGCGTTACGTGAGGTTTTTTAGTCGGTAGGAGTCCGGCATAACATCCATGAGGCTTTTCCCTCACGTAAAAAAAAAGATACTTTAGCTCCATATCAGGGTATTCAAACAGACATTATACATAGCAAGCAGTCAAAATCAATCAATCTTCATAGAAGTTGACTACTGGACGTAGACCTCTTCCAATTTAAGCCACATTATTGATACTGTTGATTGATGGCAGTTGATGCAACTTCTACACATATTGAAAAACTTCACTTGTACTGTTCCACAACATTTATTATTGTAATACCTAACCGGTTTCATTATCGTTAACTTATTTTATTAAATTTACGCCACTATTCCCATAGGTTTTTTTTTTTCATTATTCATCTTAGATCGTGTACCATACCCAAAAAACTTATAAATAACCTCCAAGTCATCTAAAGTGTACAGAAACATTGTGCTAATCAAAATACGTATTACAACTAAAATTAAATAAATAAATATTCACGGACATTTCACACAACGCTATCTGATCCCAAAGTAAGCTAGGATTAACCTGCTTGTGTTATGGGTATTAGACCACGGCTATTAATACTTATATACTTTTAAATACATACTTATCATACATAGAAACACCCAGACTCTTGAGACAAACATTTATGGGTATTAGACCACGACTATTAATACTTATATACTTTAAAATACATACTTATCACACATAGAAACACCCAGACTCTTGAGACAAACATTTATGGGTCACACAAATATTTGTCTCCGGTGGGAATCGAACCCACGACCTCCAGCGCCGCAGGCGGTATCACTACCGACTGCGCCACAGAGGCAGTTAAAATTAATGTTTACGGGCTATAAACGTCTAAATAATTCCCGGCAACTGAGCTAAGTTAGTGAGCTAATTACTCAAAGTACTGATAGTTTCGTTACGAAGGTATCGCATTCGGTTTTGAGAAAGCCACAAAGTGGTAACAGATACTACCCCGTAAGACGAGTACCGAGTATCTGACAGTTAGAATTTAAATGTACTTAGTATGCTTGAGTTACTTTGTAAGGTATACAAACTGTTCCAGGAATCTTTGTGTTAATAATGATCAATTTTCCAAGTGGCGCAGTTTTATGCGACTGCCTTGCTGAGGTCCTGGCTTTGAATCCCGGGATGATCATATTACACATGTGATATTAATTTTTTTGTTAAGGAGTTTCGATGTTTACAATGTAATAGCGTACGTATATTTTCGGCTTCAGTATCTTATTTTTTTTTTTTTTTTTTTTTTTTTTTTTTTTTTATACCACTCGAGTGGCAGACAAGCATACGGCCCCACCAGATGTACCGGTGGTCACCGCAGCCTATGGACGTTTGCAACACCAGAGGCGCCACAATCGCGCTGCCGACTCTTTAAAAACCTTCTAAGTCCCCTTTTGAAGAACCCCATACTGTAGGCGTTTGGGAAAACCGAGGCAGGGAGATCATTCCACAACCTAAGCGTACGCGGAAGAAAGCCTCTACCAGATCTCACCGTGCTCAAGCGCTCAGGACGCAACGTGTGAGGATGAATACCCTGTCTATGGCGAGCGGTGCGATGATAGAATGTAGCCGTAGGCATCATATCAAACAATTCTTCAGAGCACAAACCGTTGTACAGGCGGTAGAACACACACAGAGAAGCAAAGTCTCTCCTGTCACTAAGAGGTTCCACACCACCTGCAAGTATGGGATCGTTGACAACTCTCATAGCTCGCCTTTGCACCGAGTCAAATGGACGAAGCTGGTATTCGGGTGCCCCCGCCCAGAGGTGACAGCAGTACTCCATATGCGGACGCACTTGCGACTTATAAAGAAGCAGTGCTTGCGCCGCAGTAAAGTACCGCCGCGCCCTTCTGAGCACTCCGAGCTTCCTGGACGCCAGCCTGGCCTTGCCCTCCAAGTGACTGCGGAACTGCACATCACTGGAGATGTCAACACCAAGGATCCCTATACTTTCAGAGATGGTGAGAGATGTGCCCTGAAATTGTGGCGCCACAGTGAATGGGGTCTTTTTTGCGGTGAAAACACAAACTTGTGTCTTGGTAGGGTTGAATTGGACAAGATTTTGTCGACCCCAATCGGACACTCTATTGAGAGTAGCCTCGACTTCAGACACAAGTTGTTCACGACTTTCTTCCACTGCAACCCGAGAGATACCGGGGCGGCCCGTGTAATAAGTGTCGCCCGTACTGTCGTCCGCATAACAATGAATGCCGTCAATAGACAACATGTCATTGATATGCAGCAGAAACAAAGTAGGGGACAACACTGAGCCTTGTGGTACTCCAGCGTTTATGGCCATGCAGTCAGAACAGCTGCCGTCAACGACGGCCCTGATGCTTCTACCGGCCAGAAAGCTGGACACCCATCCGCATAAACTCTCGGGCAGTCCATAGGATTATGTTGAACACCCAGCTAGTATTTTGTTTATATTTTCAAGATAAGATAAGATAAGATAATTTTATTTTACACGAAACATGGTTAAAAAGATGTTACATAATAAAAGTTGTTGGTACATCATGTCTCACCGTAGAAACGGTATGTAAATAATCAATATAAAACATTGAAAATCAGTTAAACATGTCCCAATCAATTATACAAATCAACAACACTACCAATTTTATAACATTTACACCTTCCAGACATTACAATTATAATAAAATACCTAATAATAAATAATGATAATAGTCAATGTCAATTTTAATTAAAAATAATTGGATACAATGTCAAATATGATTAGGTCAGATTATATTCTTAATGTCAATATATATTTAATTATGATAAAAATGTCGATACCTTAAAATGAAGCCCTACTGGGAGCTACATAGTTAAAAAAACAAACATTATTTATGCCATGTCTTTACAATCTAGGTATTCTTGAATTGTGTAGAAACATTTCTCTAAAAGTAATTCACGTGAAAGTTTTTTAAATTTAGCTAATTCAGTTATGTTTCTTATGGATATCGGGAGTTTATTGTATATGACTGGTGCCCTACAGAAAATACTGTTGTGCTTCAATGTACAGTTTTCACTTTTCTATCACTTTATTATAACGTATAGATAAACATAAGGCGGACGTGAATTGGTCTGCGGTGGGGTCTCATTTCCCATTACATTAAAAATCTCAAAGAGCCTCTGCGTGTTGGACCAATATGTCCTGATGTAAACCTACAAAAAGCCCGGGATATCCGAGAAGAAGAAAGAGACATATCAATAATAATAATCTTTATTGGAAAGTAAATTAACTCTAAAGTAATTACAGTATACGCTCAAATATATAAACAGACAAATTCTAAACTCCATTCCATACAACACTTGAAAGGATATCACAGGGGCATAAAATTACCACAAAACGCTTCTGTAAACAGTACACAGTACTGTACAAAGCCGTACATTGCACAGTACACAGTACTGAATTCGGAGCAACTGAGCGCACGCATCGGCCTAATTAAACAGAAATAGTCTGTACGTACATAATCAGTGCTATGGTTGCAATTATACAACATTCTGAATTACGCGGAGTTAGTTTCGCTAGATTGGGTTGTAATTAATCCCAAAATATTGTTACATTTTTGATTTTACTTAATTTCATTTCATTTATTCATTCATATAAACAATTTACATTGTATTTATATAATCTCTATTAAAATTTATATAATCTGAAATGCGTAGCTGCTGCTTTGCTCTGGTATTTTCTTTGACTTTAATCGTCGTCAACTGAATGTGAAACCGAATTACTGACGACACATAACTAGAAATGATTTTTGAAAACTGTGCAGGCTCTGACTTTACTAGTATGAATTTTATGTAGATATTTTTATCACGCTCGAGCAAAATGCAAACCTGATAAAATAGAATTATTTATTTCCATGAAATTCTTGCGTTGTATTACTTATCAAGCATCGGTATTCTCCATTGATCCCCAATATTGTAATAGGTATGCCGATAATGTTAAAGGCATGAGATTTATGCACTTAAAATTCCCTAAAAACTTTCAACCGCCGGAAACACGTCCCGTTCGCATATAACGTCTTATTAGCAAATTGCCTCTTAAATAATAACTGATGGAAAAAGATATATAAAATATAAACCCTTTTGATGCATCTCGATTGGTTGTTATAGCGACTTATAAAGTGATAGGCCTCTTTATAAGAAAATCTCTTCAAACATCTTCTAATCCCGCCAAGCCACTTCTAGTAAAACAACATCCATAATTCAAATACGATGTTATCAGCTCTGTCCAGCCGTGAACATTCTGTATACGCAATAAATTCTCCCAAATTTGCGAAATGTACTACCACTAACTAGCCACTTTTGATACAAAGCATTCTACTCGTAATAAAGGCACACTCAGAAACTGAATTTACACAATCCAATGTTTACCAAACAGATTTATGAATGGAAATTTGAATGTTAACAGGAATTATAGGCTTAGATTGTGGAATTAATTCTGCCTTTCTCTATTAGTAGGTAAATTTTCAAGGGCTTACCCGGGGCTCCCAACCATAGGCTGTTGGACTTTACGTGAGGGAAAATCCTCATGGATGCTATGCCGGACTCCTACTGACTAAAAAACCTCACTTAACGCCCAACAGCCTATAGTTGGGAGCCCCGGGTAAGCCCTCGGAAGGATGTCCTAGGACTCCCACAGACCCACGGCCGCCACTGCGGCCTCGCCTAGGGGGTGGTTCGGGTGTGATCCCGCTTCTAAGGGTGAATCCCTCACGCTGCCGTCATGGGCCTGCTTCTGTAAGGACGGTGAGCAACACTCTCGTCGTCCTCAGGCCCCCGGTCATGGCGGCCGATAGCCTTCGGCGAAGACACGTCGGCGGCGCCCAAGCCGCCGACTGCAAAACTCGGCTGGGAGAGTTGTCTCCCGTTCCCGCGCCGACCTTTATTATAATCTAAGTGTAATATGTACCTATATAAACTATAAAATATGTATATGAATATCTTTCCTCGGTTTTCCCGTACGTCTGCAGTATGGGGTTGTTCAATAGGGGTCTTAGAAATTGTATTTGCAGTGTTGTCGCGAGTGAAGCACCTCCAGTTTCGCAAAAGTCTATATTCTACGTTGACCACTTGCAATTAGGTGGGCCGTTTGCTTGACTGTCACCTTAACAATATAAGAAAAAGATAATACACGAGCAAAAAATATATAATGTATATTGGTCCACCAAGTGGTTTTAGCCAGGACTTCAGCATAGCAACCATTTATTATAATACATTATTATAACACCCCGTCCGGGTTTCCGTCGGGGGTTAATAAAACACAGTCACTTGTACTTTTCCACTATATTCATTTATATTTCACAGTGCCTGAGCGATTTCGCTTTACTTAAAGTTTTGTCTTTGATAATGCTTTAAGTAAAGCGACACCGGTCAGGCACTGCAAAATATAAATTAAAATAGTGGAAAAGTAAAAGTGACTGTGTTTTAATAATGTATTACAACAAGTTCCATCAAGTGCCAACAATCAAGAGTATAAAAGAACCATTTATTATCTTATGGGGGACGCCAGCCGACGCTGACCGGACGAGCCAATCGCCTGTTCCGTTGCCCATTTCTTCCAAGAATATCAACCATGAGAATTTCTACACTTACATATAAATACTGAATGCTAAAATGTTCCCAAAAGTGCCGAATAACAAAACTTTCGTCTTAATTCTTACACACGTTTCCTGAAGAAGTTGCGCACAGTCGACACAAATTTTGCTGTTATGTCCGTACTATAAGTTACTTACTAACTATTAAGTAATTAGTTGGAACACTTTGGTCGCTTTTATTTCAGAGAGCAGTAATCTACACTAATATTATATAGAGATAAGATTTTGTTTGTTTGTAATGAGTTAACTCCGGAACTACAGAATCGTTTAAAAAAATTGTTGCTATTAGAAAGATAAATAATTCTCAAGTATATTCGTATCATCATGCTAGTGCGCAAAAGAGCGGAGTAGTAACCCATTATACTGCTTCGTATACGGAATATTATATACATCTACACTAATATTATAAAGAGGAAAAAGTTGTATTTTTGTGTGTGTTTGTATGTTTGTAATGAATAAATTCAAAAACTACTGTGCTGATTTCAAATTATTATATCACTATTGTAAAGCTACATTCACTCTGAGTAACATAGGCTATATTTTATTTCCATATTCCCACGGGAACGGGAACTACGCCGGCGAAAACGCGTGACGTCTGCTATTGTACTGTAATTTTATAAATTTGGCGTACAATAAAGTTTAAAAAATAAATAAATAATAATGCACCTATCAATATTTTGCGTGTCCTGGGCTATCCTTCCGAGGGCTTACCCGGGGCTCTCAACTGCAGGCTTTTAGGTAGGATACGTGTGGTTTTTAGTCGGTAGGAGTCCGGCATAGCATCTATGTAGTATTTTACTCACGAAAAAAAAACAAAATATATAGCTGAAGATAATTTATGCTAAACAATAACAAAGAAACAAGTATGGCTGATAACCTAGAATTACATAAAATGGGTCAAATAAGACGGTTCATTTACAATTAATGCGTCCATTAAGTATCTTCTTAGGGTGGCGGTGTTAGAGTATAACCTGGTATAACGCTGGTGGAACTGGGACGAGTGAGGTATGGTCCCATTGATGGCGAGAAAAGATTGTAACTGAATTTTTAATGTGAATGTAAAAAAAAAGGCCTCGACACTCAGTTTTCGTACCTCAGTTTACTTACAATATTTTAGTCCGGTTGCTTGCATAGGACATAGGGTAAGTCCTGAGTTATCGGTTTGACGCTTTTCATCTGCGAGGGCTACTGTGCTCTGTAGTGCGCAGTAAGCTATTTGTTTTAGCTGCTAGTAATGTGGTAGTCCTTAAGCCAAAAATGAAAGGAAACATAGAAAAGGAAAGGTAGGCCTTTTGAGCGTCTTAAAAACATTCAATACCTAACAGATAACCACAACTTTTCCGTTTTGAGGCCATAAGACTATGAAAGTGTCCCTTAAGTTGTAGGCCTATTGACGTGCTTCTGCGTGTTCCTCTGTAAGAACTGAGGATTCTATGAAAGAGGGTATCAAGTGCGGTAGCAGAGCGTCTCAATTTTTTACGGTTTGACAGAGAAACGCTGGAGCCACATAAATAGTAGCGGCAAATAAACCTGGCGAAATGTTTACAAAATACATACTAAGAAACTCAACATCATACTTACTAAGAAATCTATCCCCATACCAAATTTCAGCCTATCTATTCAGCCGTCAGAGCGGGATTGAGTCACAAACATCCAAACATCTTCTCAAATTTTCATATCTATACTAATATTATAAAGAGGAAAGATTTGTTTTTTTTTTTTAATTAATTTAATTTCTTTTTTTTGTTTGTTTGTTTGTAACGAATAGGCTCCGGAACTACTGGACTGATTTGAAAAATTCTTTTACTGTTGGGAAGCTACACTCTTTGCGGTGAACATAGGCTATATTTTATTGGTTACCTATCATAATAACTAAAGTTGTTTCAACCATTTTCAATACAACTACGGTTGATTCACCTATGTTCATTACGCATATTGGTCGACTCGACTACTCGTTAATTCACATAATTTCGAAAAAACTATAATTATTTTAACTAATGGACGATTAATATAATGTTCATTTAAGATATTGGACATGTTGACTACGTTTGAAATATCTAATGTACGAAGGGTGAATGTCGTTTCCACCCGTTCCTGTTTTAACCCGAAAACTTATCATTAAAGACGATTATTTATGTTCCTAATTCCACCCGTTTTTTTAATAAAGTATAGTCAAGTCTAACTACCGAAAATATTATTTCCAAGTGAGTGGAAGGCAAACTACAAAACAAACGAGTCGGGGTACTCTGAGTCGGGGTGTTAACCATTCACTTATAATGGTTCACACCTCGACTCGGATAGGTTAGGTTAGAAGGCTAAGGCGGGAGCGAAGCGGAGCGGAGCTCCCGCCTTAGCCTTCGTGGTTATTTTTTTTTTGTTTTGTAGTTTGCCTTCCACTCACTTGGAAATAATATTTTCGGTAGTTAGACTTGACCGTACTTTATTAAAAAAACTTAAACAGTGAATTTTCGGATATTTGAAATTCTGAATAATGTTTTTCGGGAAAATAACAGTCATTATGATACGTACCCCTGAGTACCTACTGAGACTCGTAATCGTACAATAAACTCGTAGGCGAATTGATTATTATGTATTTCATACATAGATCAATCAATCTTAGCTCAGTTAATTGTAGTTGAATTAATCGTAGGTGAATCGTCCAATATTTGTTTCGACCAGTAGTTATATCAAAAATAGGTGAAACGATCTTTAGGTGTTTTAATCAGTAGTTATTTTGACCGTAGTTGTATTGAAAATAGTTGAAACAACTTTAGTTATTATGATAGGTAACCATTTTATTCCTGTATTCCCACGGGAACGGGAACTACGCGGGTAAAACCGCGTGACATCCGCTAGTTTATAATATTTGTAGGATTCTTTAGATATATGCAAGAATCGTGACAAAAGAACTGGGACCACACCAGCCCAACATTGCACTGAGCTGCCGGCTTAGTGCCAAACGCATGCTTTGTGTGCGAATAAATTAGTAGTATATACGACTTGGGTCTCTGAATGTTGTACTAACGTTGTGGCTACCAGGGTTTGAGACTTTATTGACATTAGTTCGTTACGATGAAAGAATGACAAAACAGATATACAACGCGAAAGTGAATGGATGTAGGAGTCGGGGAAGGCCACGACACACCTACCACGACCAAATTAATCGTGTGTTAGTTGAAGGTGGTGTCAAGAGCCGAAGGAACCGACCTGCATGCATGAAAAGAAAAATGAAAGTTGAAGAAGCAAGTGAGGTGTGTATGGACCGTGCCGTGTGGCGCTCGGTTCTTTCTGCCTACCCCGCAAGGGATTTGGCGTGAAGGTAGATAGACAGATAGATAGATAGTTCGTTACTTGGATATACGAGCAAGAATGTCAATAATAGCTACAAGGTCCAGATAAACAGAACTATTTACGTTATAACAAGTAATTTTATTGTTGTTTTAATAAACAAGGTACTTTTACACAGGACAACAGGAACAAGGAAAGTTTATTTTAACGTTTGCTAACATTGGTATTACCTTAATAGGATATTTTTATTTGTTTCCAATATTTTGGTACTGCTCAAAATAAAAGTGGTAGTTTCATCTTTAAGCACCAGTACTTCTGTTCCTTTGTGATTATGACATAGGTAATTCAATCTTACTTTTTTTACTTTGAGACAAAAATATCAAAGTGAATTTATGGTTTTGGTTTAATTCCAACCTTCTAGCTACCGTACCTATGTTCGTCATAATTTTATTACTCAATATGAATGTAGGTATCAATATAAGAGGAAAATAAAAACTATTATTTATTATTATGAACTAAATGGTTCTAAATTACTCAGGACTGATATTACAAATATATTCGTGACATATTCTTGACTTATTAATTACTAAAATATGTCGTAAACATAGTTAAGCCGTCCATAAGTCTCAAGTAATCCTTCCTTTGACATTAAATCTGTCACTAATGTACAATCGAAGTCAAATGTATACAAACTACGCAGAAACTAATATTACCTCGTAAGTAAACATATAGTTGATATACTGTTACCATATTCTCGGAATAAAGTTAACTGCTCTTACTTACAATATAATTCTAAGCCCACCATAGTTGTATGCCCACCACTTAATGAACCTGTTTCTGTGTGGCTAATAGATTCACAGAAATTGAAGCGATTAAATAATAATACACGTACATAATAGTCACGTCTTTATCTCCGAAGGGGTAGGCAGAGGATTAATATACGCCCACATTTCACCATATAGTTTCATGTCTCAAGTAATAGGTAACAAAAACCTGGAACAACCTGCCCGCACACGTGTTTCCCTCATCACGCGTGAAGAGGCACATCACAGGGCCGCCAACTTGAGGACCACTGTCAGAAGTGGCCCTCAATCGCTTGCGCCACGGCAGGTGGCGACGTCAATTTGGCGAGCTAAATATAAAAAAATGTAGGTAGTGAGCCTATTGCTACGTTGAAATAGCCAGGCGCAGGTCGTAATGACCCGCAGTTGAATTTTTTCAAGCTGCCTATAAGGCCTTCAACTTGTCCTAGCGATTGTCATTTTACTGACAACCGTGTTTCATTTCCAGTTTCCCTTCTCTTCGCAATGAATTGTTTTGCAAAAGTGTTCTCTTAGCGATTACACTATAATAATATAACAAATAGCTTCAGTAAAGTTTCCACTTCTTTATTATAGCAAAGCTTTATGACAAATTGCTAAGATTTTAATAAGGCGAAAGGAAAATTATGACAGAAAATATAAAACAAGAAGAATTATATGCGCTCCTCATCAAAATCTTTTACGCAAAACCTACAAAATAAAGAAATATTATAAGTTTCAAGTACCAGGTGATATTTTATTTGGTAAAGTTTATGAAATACAATGAATGAATGTTGACCAAAAGAGCTTGAGTGTTACGACAACACTAACTATGTAATAAAATCAAATCGAAAGTTTGTAAGTGTGGATGTTTGGATATTTGTAATGTTACGTTTCTTTCTAACAGCTGGACGGATCTCGTTATAAAATTTGGAGCAGGGATAGAATAATAATTAGGAATAACCCATAGGCTTTTTTCTGTAGCGTGAGGAAAATCCTACAGGGATGCAATGCCGGACTCCTACCGACTAAAAATCACACGTTTCCTACGTAATGGTTGGGAGCCCCGGGTAAACCCTCGGAAGGATGACCCCGGGAATAATAAAAAGAAGGAATAAAAAAGCTTTTATCCCGGGAATAAGTTATCATGGGAACCGGGAATGAGAATAAAATTTCACGAGGGCGAATATAAAGGCCAGTTGTAAAATAAAATAAAATAAATATTCACGGACATTTCACACAACGCTATTTGATCCCAAAGTAAGCTAGGAATAACCTGCTTGTGTTATGGGACCACGGATATATTTTTAAATACGAACATATTATACAGAGAAACACCCAGACTCTTGAAAAAAATGTTTATGGGTCACACAAATATTTGTCTCCGGTGGGAATCGAACCTACTACCTCCAGCCCCGTAGGCGGTATCACTACCGACTGCGCCACAGAGGCAGTTAAAGTAGAGTTGTAGTATATATTTGTGTATGATTTAAATTCTATCGCAGTTTTCATAGCTTCGGCGGCAGACGTGAAGATGCAAGTTCCAACTATTCCTAGAACTTGAACCATTATTGCTCCAACATTAATAAATTTAATTAAGTCTCCTATCTTTGAGAGTCTTGACTAGTTTTTATTATTCTCAGATGCTAAGGCTATCAAATGAAAAAAGTTTATATTTCTTCAAATTGAATTTTATTTCAATAGTTTTTCATTTTTATTTCTATTTCTAACAAAACTTTAACGAAGTCTCATGAATAGGGTCCTGCTTTTTACCTTTTGGGACGGAACCGTAATTATCATTTTTGATAATGAGTTCCTCGACGGTCTATGATATAATTTCAAGCTCACATTTTCCTGTGTCAATCACTTGTATCAGCACCTTACTGTTTTAATACATCATCCACTCATCCAAGAAATTATTTTTTAAAATTTGTGCACCTAATTCTCTGCCGGTATCTCTACCATCAGCCTTAATCAGATAACTTGCAACAACCATACATAATTACCCCCAACACACCCAAGAGTACCCGAAAAATTACTCTACAAATATGCTGTAATAATCACATAATTTTCAAAAGCTAATTAACTGTAAAGTTAATGAAAATTCGTTTAAAAATCTTAATTATACGGCGAACCTTCGTCAGATGTCACCCGTTCGCACCTTATTAAGCATTATATTCAGTGATATGGGTTAATTGTGTATGGAGTTTGATATCATGGGATTTTATACCTTTGTGATTTAACTTGAGTGTTGTTTTTGCGACTTATGGTTTTGATATCGAGAGATTAATCATGACATTTTAACAGCTTTTTTATGAGTTTATCCTTATGCTGGACTTCCTACTAGCTAATATCTTACGTTTCCAGTAAGTACAAAAAAGTCTACAGAACAAAAAGGTACCGACATTATATTTATGATAACTAGTGGACGTCAAGCAGTTTTACCCGCGTAGCTCCCATTCCCGTGGGAAGACAGGAATGAAGCCTATGTCACACGGGGTAATATAGCTTCCCAACAGTGAAAGAATTTTAAAAATCGGTTCAGTAGCTTCCGAGCCTATTCAATACAAACAAACAATAAATTAAATCTTTCCTCTTTTTATTAATAGTGAAGATAGATAAATAGGGCCGCACACGGGGCGGGAACGGGAGAGAACTCTCCCACCCGAGTTCCGCGACGTGTCTTCGCCGAGGACTATCGGCTTCCATGACCGGGGGCCTGAGGGGATCACATCCGAAACCCCCCAAAGACGCGGGATAGCACCCGAACCACCCCCTAAGCGAGGCCGCAGTGGCGGTCGTTGGTCTGTTGGGAGTCCTGGGACATCCTTCCGACGGCTTACCCGAGGCTCCGAACCATAGGCTGTTGGGCGTTACGTGAGGTTTTTTAGTCGGCGGGAGTCCAGCATAGCATCCATGAGGATTTTCCCGCACGTTAAATAAAAAAAAAATAGTGCCGCACAAAATCCCGTTCATTTTTACAAAATCTTTCGGGCTAAAACGCCACGGTGCTCATTCATGGCTGGAACTCCGGGGTGGGCCCTCTCGGAAAAATTACCCCTGGACTCCTATCATACACATCTTCCGCCAGTGCCGTCTCTCCTTACGGATCCGATTTTTCTATTATTTCTTTTGAGGTTCAGGTGTTGAATTGCTTTGGTTAGAACCACGAGAGCTGTCGGCTTACTTTAATCATCTCACATAATATTTCGTATCGAGAAAATCGTCAGAAAACGCCAGGTTACGCTTTCAACAGCAATCAATTTCATTACACAAAGCTTCCGTTCGCTTAGAATTAAACACAAACCAGCATTAAATACCACGTTATTTTGCAAATTTAAATCCAAGCCTTCTACAAGCTTTTAGCATCCTGAAATTTCGTTTCCTTATTCAACAATTACTACAACCATCTCTGCGAAAAGGCTTTTAAAATACAATAACATTAGTAGCGTAGTCTGAACAAGGTTCTGGGATGCGCTAATGCCCCAGATCTTGTAGTTGGCTCGAGTTCTTTTGTGATCCTTCGTAATGCGAGCAGATCCCGCGTGGCTTGGGCAATAATAGAAGAGGAGGCTACACATTTTATGCAATATTTATGTGGTATATTTCTTGGTGTTTTTATTGCAGGTAACTTTTAAAAACATGTTCTTACTTTTATTTTCCACCAAATCGAAAAGCAATGCTACTTGTCATTTGTTATCAAGCCGACCGATGCAAGTTTGACTCACGCACAGAGGGTTACGTACCAAAAACCAGCACAGAGATCTTGTTTAGTGTACACTAACTGAAGCCCGCAGCTTCCCGTGGGAACCTATTTCCGGGGTAAAAAGTACATACATACATTATAATCACGCCTTTTTTTTCGAAGGTTTAAACAGAGGCATAGCATACGTCCACATTTTTTCTTATAGTTTTATGTCACATGTAATAGGTAGCCTATCCTTTGCTACTTTATAGCGGCAACTTAAATATATCATAAAGTCTATCTATCACGGTTCATGAGATACAGCTTGCTGATAGAGAGACAAACGACCACGAACGAACGGACGGACTGCGAAGCTTCAGTAATTAGGTTTCAATTAACCCTTTGGGTATGGAACCCTAGAAATAGAAACACTGAGAAGTCTGTACTATAAGTCTATGAAATGAGGTGTCATTTCCAGCCTAACTCTGTTGTATATTTTTCATAAATACTAATCCTAAGTCCATTCTCACTTCATTCGATGTTAAATATTTTACATGTATCCAAGTCTGAACACCCCCTAACGTCAATCCCGTACAACCCTCTTAGCAAACTTAATACGTGAATTGACTTGTAATATTGGCAAAGTTTCTTTTGTGAGAAGGTGGCACAATCTGGATTATAAGTGTCCGTTTTTATCCTCATAATTTCAGAGGAAATCCGGGGGGCTTATAATGTTGCGAAGTGTTGTTGGTAAAAGCTGTAGAAGGATTTTGTTAAATGCAGCTGAGATTTTTCTCACTGAACCGGAGTTGTGAGAAAAACAGATTGTAGTTATGTAGTTCTATGGTTTGAAAAATGATGTCGTTTAATAAAGTCACGAAGTAAATCGAACTTATTTAATTTATTGTTTAATATTTTCGGACACATTTCAGTTTTTCCATTTTATTTGACTCACTAACTGTCCATCACAACCAAGTGAACAACTACATTTAGTTGTTTTGAAAAAGCATCCTGATATTCATGTTATTTATGATTTACTGTAACACTATAGATCGACGAAATTCTTTGAAGCATTTGATTTCATTTAACGATTTGCATGGCGCCCTCTACAGTAAATACAGTTCAGGTCATTACTTAAGTATATGTATAAAGTTTCTGGGACATCCTTCCGAGGGCTTCCCCGGGGCTCCCAACCACAGGCTGTTGGGCGTGACGTGAGGTTTTTTAGTCGGTAGGAGTCCGGCATAGCATCCATGAGGATTTTCCCTCACGTTAAACAAAAAAAAAAAAAAAAAAAAAAAAGTATATGTATAAAGTTGTTCTGACTATGTTCATACATTTTAGCGCGTTTTCATAATATTTTAATATAAAGTGAAAAAAAGACAACATGGCTCAGACGGGAGTTGAAACCGCAACCTTTGCCTAAACCAGGGCAATGCTCTAACCAATTGAGCTAACGGGACCGTACGGTATCAAGTTGAAGATTTAGAGCTTTATTTTTTCTTATAGTCAGACTGAAGTTTCTATAATTGTATCTTGTTTGTATCACCCCAACTTTACTCAATCTTACACCTACTTATCCAAACTACTATTGTAATATGAATCAAAGTATAGCTTCACCAAAGTTATTCCACAACACTAAAATATTTACAATAACTTAACATTAACACCATCTGTTGTAACAGTCGATTAATATGCCAGGCCTAACTCGCGCAAGCAAAGTTTGTCCAAGTTTGCATATATAAGTTGCTGAACTACTTTGAGTAAATCACTGCTGGAGGGTATTGTGACGTAGAGTTGATAACAAACAACCTGTTGTTGGGACTTTCGTTATCATTGGTCGATAATTATTGTATTGTGAATAATTGTAGTAGTTTTGGGGTTAATGTGATTTATAAAAGTGTAGGTAATAATCAGAATAACTACCTACTTTGCGAGCATTACCATTTTATTATCAGGTTTAAGAAAAAGAGGTTTTTCCATCTATTTTGATAGTAAACGGAGCTTGCACGGACATTTTTCACATTGAAAAAGCTGCGAGTCAAGGTTGTGTACCGTCACCGTGTCTGTTTAACCTCATACATGGACAATTGCTTGAAAAAACTGCAGGAGTGTGCAAATGGTTTAAAAATTAACGAGCTAACCATCAAATGCCTTCATACGCAGACGATTAGGTGATATTGGCTTCATCGGCGAAGGAATTGCAGTTGATGGTTACCATAATGCATTTAATTTAAATTTAAAGTAGAGGGATGAAAGTGACTGTAGAAAAGACGAAAGTTTTTGAAAGAGAAGAAAATACGATGAATTGCCCAATGTACATCGAAGGGCAAAGAGCGGAACCGGTAAAAGAGTTTGTGTACTTGGGGTCAAAATTTGCTTAACTGAAAGAGAAAGTGATATGTCAGGATCGTAGCGAGTGGAGACCCATAGTCTATGGCTACCCATTGGTAAACAGGCGTGATGTTATGTATGTACTTATGTATGTTTGATAGTAACTAAAGTCTCTATGTAGTTTGATTATGTTCATGCTTAGATCATTTTGACCAGGAGGAGGACAACTTAGATAGTACCACAGGGTGGAAACTCCATACAAAAATGTTCGTTTTCACCCACACTAATAAACACGTAATGTGAATGCTTGAATCAAGCTTGAATGTGTGTGTGAGTATACTAGGGACACTAGCTATGGAAATAAAATAATAAGGAACAGAACGCAATCTCATGTATGTAGGTACTTTTTTTTCAAGTCTACCCTCGGCTAAGCACAAATTAAACCAAAGCAATAGCACAAAGTACGTAGGTAGTAATACGTAATGCAACGCAGTGACACTCTCTCATGTACTGACACGGCAAACGACACTTAAATTTTGGTGGGGGGATGGGGAAGCTTACTCGGTGGGAGGCAGGGAGTTGCCGATCTGTATGTAATACTATTATATTATCTTTGATAGTACAGATAGAAGTCTCCTGTGTGTACTACTTTTTTTTTACATCTCCCCTCTGCACACTCGCACACACATCAGTATAGAAAACTACTCTGAAAATCTTTGACCTCGTGTCTGTGAACTCTGTGAGCGGTGTCTATGTGCGCGTAGCCTCAGCGAATTTAGTTTAAAGGTCCATCTGTACAATCTCTAATTTGTGAGGATGGTGTATTATTATTAACGCTGATGTACCTGTTACATTAACCTACATCTAGAATCCTGGGACATCGTTCCAGGGCTTACCTAGGGCTCCTAACCGTGGGCAGTGAAAGGGCTCGTATGGTTTAAGTCGGTGAGAGGATGCATCTAAGAGGGATTTCCACACGTAAAAAACTAAACCTCACCTAGCAGAAATCACTTGTAATTTGTCTTTTAGATCTCTTTTTTGACGTGAGGGAAAGCCTACGTGGATGCTATGCCGGACTCCTACCGACTAAAAACCTCACATGTCCTGTATAACAGCCTACGGTTGGGAGCTCCGGGTAAGCCATCGTAAGCATAACCCAGGACACCTTTAGATCTTAGATCAACAGTATATTGTTGATAGGAAGCTTTAGATGTCTTACCTAACCCTTATTTGGTTAAATTTAGAATTTTTCGTACACTAATAAATATATAAATACACAATACCTAAAGTCGAACTTTTTATTATCTGCAGTAAAATGACGTTTTGTTGGTAGCCGCTTTTGTATAAAATAGTAGTTAAATGACATTTTGAAACGTCATTTTACTGCATTTAATAAAAAGTCGAACTACCTGTAGTTAAATTTTCTAGAATCTTCTAAACTAGATGTTTAAAAGTAGCCTCAATCAAATTAAAGAGGATGGACTACGCATGAGATCACCACGAGATCACTGACTCCCCAGTTTGAAATAAGCTGTAAAAGCTGATAAAATCTCAATTTTCCCCTGTAGAACTGCGTCAATAAGGCTATAAAACTCGTTTTTATTCAGTAATATTGTAATTTAAAGAACCATGAGACTCAGCCATTGAACTTTATGAATATTATCAGTATAATATCTAATCATGTTTTTGGGGAGAAAATATTTCTTTTTGCATAAAATTACGGAGTAATGGGCGGAAATATAAGGTTAAGTAAATTAGATTTTTCTCGCATTTTTTGGTGAAGATGGAAATTTTGAATTTTTTTTACTTTGTTGAGAGAATAAATATTTACCTCTGCAATTAATAATAAACATAGAACTTTCGATAATATAATACTAAAATGGCAGTTGCCGTTTAATCTATAGCTCAAAGTAACTCTAGCTAGGAGTGTCTGTACGTAGTTCCAAATTAACAGCCTATCACGTGCAATTATTATAGTGATGCAAATGTCCATAAGCTACGGTGTCTACTTTCCTTCACGTCCTGTGCTTGTCTGCCACCTTAGGGGTATAAAAATATGAATGTACTAAATGATGCTCGCGGCTTCGCCGGCGTGAAATTCGGTATACCCGTTCCTGCTTCCCGTGGGAACATATACACGGGATGAAAGTAGCCTATGCGTTATTCCAGACTATAAGCTATCTCTGTTTCAGCCCAATCCGTTGAGCCGTTAGAGCGTGATTGAGTAACAAACATCCAAACATCTAAACATCCAAACATCTTCACAAACTTTCACATTTATAATATTAGTAGGGTAGTAGGATACGGTACAGATATAAAAAGACATTGTTTTTATTTTTTGTCTCTCTGTTTGTTTGTACTGGCTAATCTCGGAAACAGCTTTTAAATTAATTAGCTTATTTTAGAAGGAGTAACTTAAGTACTTTTATTTTAATAGTAGTTAGCCAGGGCGAAATTGCGGGTCATAGACAGTACTTCCCATAAAAAATATTCGCTGATTACCACAATCTTTATGTAAATATTAGCTGATACTTAATTCAAAATTCTCCACCATTCCAACCATTGTACAAAAGTTGTCCTAATTAGGCAGGACATTAGCTCCACATGGCGGCAAAATTTATATGGATACCCTCCAAAGACGAAATTAATATATGGGCAATGGTTACTAAGTTGTGGAAGGTAAATCATTTGAGATTGAGGGTAATTTTGAAAATATGCGTATTATAAACGGCTTCGACCAAAGTAATAATATAGACTGGACCATCCATACATTAGTTTTGATGACGTTGAAGTGAGCGTTTGCGCTCACTTGGTCGTAGTCGGTGTTATTGTTCCTAAGGTGAAACGTGTGTCAGATCATTTTACGCAAGATGCCGTCCTGTGCGTTCCCGAAGTTTAAAAACACTACCGTAAATTTGAAATAAGAATGTATGTGTGCATGTCGCGTCGTTGCTACAATATCTTTGTGTGTAATTAGTCTCATTTTTTGAGTTCGTAATGTATGACGTGGGCCCGTCTAAACTGTTACTTGGTCGAAGATTAACGGAGCGGTTTTTTGGAGTTAGTGGTGGGATCTCCAAACTGCGACTTTGAAAGACGTAGATATCATTTCTAATCAGAAAAGACCATGCGCACTTATGCACGTAGTCACAAAAAAAGGAGTTTGATTTTATGAAGATATAATAATAAATATCCACGGACATTTCACACATCGCTATCTGATCCCAAAGTAAGCTAGGAATAACCTGCTTGTGTTATGGGTATCAGACCACGGATATTAATACTTGTATACTTTTAAATAGGTACATACATATTATACATAGAAACACCCAGACTCTTGAGACAAATATTTATGGGTCATACAAATATTTGTCTCCGGTGGGAATCAAACCCACGACCTCCAGTGCCGCAGGGGTATCTCTACCGACTGCGCCACAGAGGCAGTCAAATAAAATTTTCATTTTAGTTGAGTTTCATTAAGGACACGGGGTTTAGGGGTCATGCGTTACTCCTCATGGAGCTAACGTTACACCCTGAGGGTACAGTAGTGGCTTTTTCAATCAGATCCCTAAGATTGAATATCTTAGGGATTAACGAATAAGCCCACATTAGGAGGAAGGGCATAACGGTACTCCGTTCGGTGAGCAGCCCGCCTGGAGCAGTACCTCCGCCCTGCAGAAGACCGCGGTAATAGTAACCTGACTCCGGTTGGGTTATGTTCTCCGTCGGTTAGCAGGGTTCCAGAGCTCATTGGAGTGACTCTGTGCCGGTGACGGTGAGACCAGAGGCTTAATCTGTCTCCATTGGCAGATTGAGGCGCGGAATATTGGTACGGCGGTCAGGGAGACCCGGTGAAACGGTTGACCGCTGACCGCCCGTAGGCTGTACGGAACCCGAACCTGGGGATCACATAATCTCCGCCCCAGGAGGCTGAACCAGCAGTCTGTGTAAAGTCCCTGGTGCTGTGGTCGTGCCGGAGGAGGATACCGAAGTGGACGCGGCCACTGCATCGGGGGGGGACCGGGGGCCCTTCCGTACGCCGTGCCAATCTACCGCACTACCTCTGTCTGCCTTTGGTTAGTTAGAGTCTCGATTAGTCTCTTGCGCCACCGGCACACAGGAACTCCTTCACTTTTTAACCCCCCTTTTTTATCACAAAAACAACATGGCTAAAGGTAAGAAAAGAGAAACAGTATACACAGCGGCATCGTCGTCCACACTCTACATGGACCTTTGCAACATCAGAGGTATGCACAAGAACCTCAACGTAGTCCACCACCATCTCGAAACTGCGAAGCCGACACTCTTTTTCTTGACGGAGACGCAGATTTCATGCCCGGGCGATACATCTTACTTAATGTACCCTGGCTATAAGCTTGAGTACAACTTCAAGCCGAAAGCCGGGGTATGTTTGTACGTCCGTGATGATGTCTGCTGTCGCCGTCTCACAAGCCTTGAAGACAGGGACCTGTCTACGTTATGGGCGCGCGTGGATCACGGGGGCCACACTCGGATCTACGCGTGCGTGTACAGGTCTCACAGCGGTAACACGGACACAGTTCGCCTTTTTGACCACCTGCAACAATCGACTGACAAGGTGATTGAGCAGTATCCCTCTGCGTAGATAGTGATTCTGGGGGATTTCAACGGTCATCATGTTGACTGGTTGGGCTCCCGGATAACCAACTTTGCGGGGAATGCTGCTCACGAATTTGCCCTGACCTATGGGTTCTCACAACTGGTTAAATCCCATACGAGAATACCAGACAAGGTGAACGAGCATAGTGCATTGCTGGACCTCCTGCTGACAACGCGTCCGGATGGATACACCGTCTCAGTGGATGCTCCGCTCGGTTCGTCGGACCACTGTATCATTCGGGCGCATGTGCCTCTCGCAAGGCCTGAACCACCTCGGCCCAAGGAGTGGCGACATGTGTGGCACTATAAGTCAGCAGACTGGGATGGACTGCGGGAGTTCTTCGCGTCGTACCCGTGGAGGCGGCTTTGTTTTGCCTCAGACGATCTGGATTCCTGCGCTGCAGCAGTCGCTGAGGGGATCTTGCAGGGCATGGAGTGCTTCATTCCCAACCGCTGGATCCCTGTGGGAGCAAAAAAGCGACCGTGGTTCAATCGGCTCTGCAGAGAAGCTTTGATGCTGAAAGAATCTGCCTACAGAGCCTGGACCACGGCTCGTGCAAATTCAGATCCTAACATCTCTGAGGTGAAACGCAAATTAAATGCCGCCTCGAGGGCCAGCAAAAAAGCAATTGTCAGGGCTAAATTCGACTTAGTCGGCAGAATTGGTGAGCGGCTAGCGGGGTACCCTTCAGGGAGTCGTGAATTCTGGTCGCTTGCCAAAGCTGCCGAGGGAAACTTCTGTAAGTCTGGTTTACCACCTTTGCTTAAACCCGACGGTAGTCTCGCCCAGAGTGCCAGGGAGAAGGCCGACCTTCTGGGTTTTCTATTTGCCTCTAACTCGACCATGAGCGACGGGGGTGCTGTGCCGCCGGACGTTCCGTGGTGTGGAACTTCCATGCCGGAAGTTAAATTTACGCAGCGGGACGTCCGACGGGAGCTTCGTTCTCTGGACGTTCATAAGTCGAGTGGGCCGGACGGTATACCCGCGGTGGTACTTAAGCAGTGTGGTCCAGAGTTGTGTCCGGTACTTACACGTCTTTTCACGCTTTCATATTCCATGCGACAAGTCCCGGCGTTGTGGAAGATCGCGTATGTGCATCCTGTGCCCAAGAAGGGTGATAGGACCGACCCGGCCAATTATAGGCCTATAGCCGTTACCTCCCTATTGTCTAAGGTGATGGAGCGTGTAATTAATACACAGCTCCTGAGGTACCTTGAGGAAAACGACCTGCTCAGTGACCGGCAGTACGGTTTCCGTCACGGTCGCTCGACGGGCGATCTTCTCGTGTGCCTCACACACCGATGGGCGACGGCTATCGAGAGTAGGGGCGAGGCTCTAGCAGTGAGCCTCGACATTTCTAAAGCCTTTGACCGGGTCTGGCACCGTGGTCTTCTTAAAAAATTGCCCTCCTACGGACTGACCGAGAGATTATGCGGATGGGTGTCCAGCTTTTTGGCCGGTAGAAGCATCAGGGCTGTTGTCGACGGCAGCTGTTCTGACTGCATGGCCATTAACGCTGGAGTACCGCAAGGGTCAGTGTTGTCCCCTACTCTGTTTCTGAATGACATGTTGTCTATTGACGGCATTCATTGTTATGCAGATGACAGTACGGGGGACACTTGTTACACAGGCCGCCCCGGTATCTCTCGGGACGCAGTGGAAGAGAGTCGTGAACAGCTTGTGTCTGAAATCGAGGCTACTCTTACTAGAGACTACATACCTTCTTTCTTTGGCTGGCGCGTGGGGTGGGTTTGAAGCATGACGTGCAGCTGATGTGCTGGGGTGATGTGGGTGAGCAAGGTGAGACCTGTGTTGTTTGCCTAGAAAGTTACAATATATGTACTTAAACAAAATTTTGTACAGGTTAATTAGTCCATAAGTGGAATGATTTTCTGTTTTGAATAGTTATGTATAGTGAAATATTTTCAATTTAAATAGTAGTTATTAATTTGGTACGTATTTTTAATTTAAATGCAGTGTATAATTATTTGAGTGGGATTGATAAATTGTTACTTCTTACTCATATTTTTGTGCGAACATAGGAATATGTATTCACTGCTCAAATTGCATGTACCTAATAAGGAATTGCTATACTTACGATTGGCAGCGGCAATTTTTGTTTGTTTGTATGGTCGTTTGTTATTTCTTGTTGTCAGAATATGCGACGCCTCTTGGAGGATAGCATGCTTGCTTTATGTGTACACACATTTATATGAATCATAGTGCTACACATTATAGCACAGCTGCAGCATGCATTTAGTTTCATTTTCTCCATTGCACAATTTTGAAATGATGTAAATATTTCTGTTTTCTGTGTTAAAGATTTCTTGTGTTGTGCTTGTGAGATACGTCAGTGTCAAATAGAAAAACATGGCTGGGGCTTGGCGTCATTGGAGCTCGGAGACGGAAGTGGCGAATGTTGCCAGCCCTAAATATATTAATCTATGGTATTTTTTTTTTCTTTTTAAATTATCATGTGCTTATTCTGTTTGTTTTTAGTTTTATTGGTAATGGATACGTTCATAGAGAAAAAGAATGATAAGGATTTGTTATGTGTTCGCGTGATAGTGAATTTTTTATTTTTTATTGTATTTTTTGATTATGATATATTTTTTAAGTTATGGGTGCCCCTGTCAAGTAGGGTCCGGCCACCTCTGAAAACCAGCGCTGTCTGCTTGTTAGTGCAGGTGGACAGCATTACGCTGAGAGGTGGCCGTTATTCTGCTTTCTGTATTACCTACCTGCTATCATTAGTATTAGTTGATATTTTTTGGCGGAATAAAAAGCTTTTTCTTTCTTTCTTTCTTTCTTTAGAGTGTCGGATTGGGGTAGACAAAACCTTGTCCAGTTCAACCCTTCGAAGACACAGGCGTGTTTCTTCACCGCTAAGAAAGCCCCAATTACTGTAGCGCCACAATTCCAGGGCACATCTCTTTCCATCTCTAAAAGTATAGGGATCCTTGGTGTTGACATCTCCAGTGACGTTCAGTTCCGCAGTCATTTGGAGGACAAGGCCAAGCTGGCGTCCAAGAAGCTCGGTGTGCTCAACAGGGCGCGGCGGTACTTTACTGCGGCGCAAACACTGCTTCTCTATAAGTCGCAAGTGCGGCCACACATGGAGTACTGCTGTCACCTTTGTGCGGGGGCACCCGAATATCAGCTTCGTCCATTTGACTCGGTGCAGAGGCGAGCTGTGAGAGTTGTCAACGATCCTATACTGACAGGTGGTGTTGAACCTCTTCGCGACAGGAGAGACTTTGCCTCCTTATGCGTGTTCTACCGCCTGTACAATGGTATGTGCTCTGAGGAATTGTTTGACATGATGCCCACGGCTACGTTCTATCATCGCACCGCTCGCCATAGACAGGGATTTCATCCTCACACCCTACGTCCGGAGCGTTCGAGCACGGTTAGATCCGATAGGGGTTTTCTTCCGCGAACGCTTAGGTTGTGGAATGATCTTCCTGCCTCGGTTTTCCCAAACGCCTGCAGTATGGGGTTCTTCAAAAGGGGTCTAAGAAGGTTTTTACAGGGTCGGCAGCGCGAGTGTGGCGCCTCTGGTGTTGCAAACGTTCATAGGCTGCGGTGACCACCAGTCCTTCTGGTGGGCCGTATGCTTGTCTGCCACCTTAGTGGTATAAAAAAAAAAAAAAAAAAAGAGGAAATCACCTCAGGTGCTATGATGAACTTGAACCGACTAAAACCAGGGTCCTATCCGACATTGTTGTGTGCCCGCGTGTTCCTTAATCCTTAATACATGTTCCAGCATTCCCGGCAGACTTTGGCTACCACCGTGGCTTCGCAGGTTATGAAAGTTTTTACATAGACACATACATATACATATAATCACGCCTTCATCCCCAAAGGGGTAGGCAGAGGCATATATACGCCCACATTTCACCTTATAGTTTTAATGTCCCACGTAACAGGTGGTGAGCCCAACGTCACGTATCCTGTTCAACAGCCTACGGTTGGGAGCCCCGGGTAAGTCCTCGGAAGGATACCTACCCCAGAACTCCCAACACATCATTCTACCTATTTATAAAGTTGCATCATGAGGTACCTAATAATAAGTAATCGGTTCGACTTCGACATATATTTATCTATCGCATCGGTAATCCTAGTCTTGATTTAATGCCTATTGGAAAAGCCACATGTACAAATTTTAAAAAAAAAACCATAATGTAAAAGGAGTAAGTTGTACAACATTTTTTACGTTTCTACGGTGCAACATACATATATATATATAGTCTTTATCCCCGAAGGGGTAGGCAGAGGCATATTATATGCCCACATTTCACCTTTGTATAATTTGTCCCACGTAATAGGTGGTGAGCCGTATTGCCGTGTTTAAATGGACAGGCGCAGGTTGTGACTGCCTTTTTTTTTTACGTGAGGGAAAATCCTTATGGATGTTATGCCGGACTCCTACCGACTAAAAAACCGTTGAAATAAAGCCTTCAACTTAGCTTAACGACTGCCATTTTACTGGCAACCGGGACCAACGGCTTAACGTGCCTTCCGAAGCACGGAAACGCTCAAATAAATGTCACAAAGTGATCACATGGTTGGTCACCCATCCATGGACCGGCTATAGTGAAAGTTGCTTACTGCAGTGATCGTTTACAGAACACTGAGTCCGTGGGGCCACGAGCGCGGAGCCACGGTGCAAGGAATAATTCACTTCAAAACTGACAAAAGTAAAAATTTTATCGTAAACTCGAAATGTTTCCACAACTTGTATGAATATTGGAAACTTGAGTGATTTACAACACAACTTGAGAATATAAATGTGTGTGCCGTCTGCTCATTGCCAATTCCCATAAAATTTAAAACTATTTGATAAATTTACAAATACTTTTTCTTCCAATACACAAGTTTTTGACAACATAGACACATTTATCACACTTATCCGATAATTCATATTTGTTTGTAATAGTATTTGTAAAAAAAGGAATATTTAGGTGGTATTCAAAAATTGTGTTACGTTATTCAGCAAAGAGGATTTGACTCTCTCCCTTTGACATAATAGAATCTGTCTGAACAAAAATGTTTAATTTGTTAGTATTTAATTTATGATGATAATACTATATATCAATAATACCTATTGTTCTTTGACATTATTTTGTGCAATTTACGTACTGAAAATTTAAATTAGGATTCCGGAAATCAACATCTAACTATCTTTACAAATGTCCCAAATACGACACGAATCGGACCAAAATGTTAATTAAACATACCACCGAGATACATAGCGATCCTCATAAACGCTCATCGACTGACAGATGTCAACGCTGTCAGTTTTCCCTCAAATTCCATACTGATGTGACATTGAGATGTTTGCGTCGCGTCTGATTATTGTAATCCTATTATATATAAAATACTTCGTATGTATGTAGGTATATACATAGTAAATTCATACATACGAAGAGCTTTAATAATATTTGTAATTAAAACGTAATAGGAAATTTTACATTAGTACAAAAAAAAACATAAAACCAAAATTGCGTCATATTTTAACAGACTGACGTGTAACAGTGCCAAAACCTTAAGATAAGAGGAGAATTGAAAAACAATATTTTTGCTTTGCACATTGATTTTAAATCTATACCTAATAGAACTTTTATAATCAAATTTGAGGATTTATAAAAGACTGAAAACATCAAATTACATTTACATTATTTACCAAATAAAAGCTTGCTGAAGCCTGCAATTCCTGCACAAGATGGGCTAGAGTGCTCACACACGCCATTGCAGCTTAATAGCATTAGGTCCCATTGGGACCGCCGCAACTTTACAAGCTTTTATTGAATAGAAACGCAATTTCAGTTCCGAATGTTTATGACAAAATTGCAACCTAAATTCTCTGTAAAGGTTTCTTTGAGTTCAAATAATTGAACTTTTAATTTGCCTCAACTTGTCTTTGTCCATTTCAACATGGCTAGGCTGTAGGATCGCGACCGATACGTCGGACCAAATACTACGAGGAATTTGTAATGAGTCAGTATGCTTCCGCGTGCCCCTTAGATACAATAAGGCATCATGAATGAAAATATATTTATGCATCTTTTCTCTCAATAACTTTACAAAGAGAAAAACCGGCCATTTGCGATCCAGTCTCGGGCACGAAAGGTTCCGTACCAAAAACAGCCAGAAATAAATTTTGGGCTACCTTTAAATAAACTTTTTCTTAACATTATTATTTGTCGATAAAGCGCAAACAGATATACAACGTCTGTGAAAATTTCAGCTTTTTGGTGGTCTTGGTTTCCGAGATACAGGCCCGTGACAGACAGACGGACAGCAAAGTTTCTGTAATAATTATGGTCTCGCTTTAACCCTGAAGTACGGAACCGTCTCACATTACATTCCTGTCAAAATTGCCGCGTTTTTTTTCGTAACTGTCATGGCGGCGCAATACCTGTCACCTGTCAAAAATAATGAGTTTTGTTTTATCAACCCAGTGACAAGGACGAGAATATGCAATAAGTTTTATTTTTTAATATTTGTGGTATGACTACTTATACTTTGGGGAAGCTTTTCTGGAATATAAAATGAACACTTGATGCATAATGAATCATTTATATGAGGTTATGCTTTTAATTGCATTTCTGCTAAGTGCTAATTCGTGTGGTGAGTACGTGCGTGCCTCCGCACTATTAGGTCGCTTCAAACTACCAAACGTTTTGGAGGATCCTTGCGATGAAGGTAGTCTGAGAATGATTCTTATAAATTGCTAAACATCAAAGGCAGGCCTCCGGCTTCATTGTATTTTCCGACCTGGGCGCCGATTCTCGACCACACAAAAGCGTGGTCGCAAATTTACAAGTGGAACGTCGTCCGTCTCATGTTTTGCCGTTTTTAAATATGAGACACGACGGTGACGTTTCACATGTTTCATGTCATGTGTAGCGAGAATCAGCGGCGCCCAGAGCTTATTGGCATTTTATTTCTATTTTGGATATTCGATTACTTTCATACCTATTGAATTTTTAACAAAACTGATTATTAAAACAGTTTTCTGTGTCGCTTGACATTTTAGTGGTTCACAGATATCGCCGGCGAAGTGCTAATCAGACCCGCTCGCACAGTTCGACCCAAAACGGCAAAAAATCATGTTCGGAGCCCAATTTATTTTTTCTGATTTTAGTACAGAAATACATCATCTGAGAAAATTAAGCTGTCTAGCTATTACGGTTCATGAGCTACAGCGTCGTGACAGATAGACAGTCAGTGAAGTCTCAGTTTTACAGTTTGAGTACTGAATCCGAATTACCCTAGATTTCCCTTGTTACTCGTAGTTACTATTGTATTGCCGCAGTGGTGTAGTTTATTTTATGGCTTTCGTGTCGAACACTGATCAAATTATCATATATTTTGTAAACTAGTTATTAGCCTCGGCTTCGCCCGTTCCATACTTGTTTACTAAAACTTCATCCTCTCATGATACCTCTTTAGGGTAAAAGTTTCCAAAGATGATTTTTAGGGTTCCGTATACTAAGGGTAAAACGGAACCCTTCGTACGGGAATCTGATTCGCGCTTGACTTTTATGCTAACACTATCTACCAATGTCTCTCCTCCCATTGTTACATGATAGAGTAAGTTATACAGGCTTTCCATTATTACACCATTTGTAAAATAGTTGCTTCTCGGGTGTCTAAACTAAAATATAAACCAAAATAAACACTATATTTGTGTAAATAATGTCGCTACGCTCCAAACAACTAGTACAAAATCGCCCTACTCTTTGAACTCCAATAGTAATTAGTACTGCTGCACAAAAATTCGTCGATGTAAAACTTATCGATAGTATTCGATAAAAAAATTTGTGTTTTGTAAACGATAACTGCTGTATGCATCTTCGCTGTACCTGTCCTCGTAAATCTTCATGTTTTATTATTTATATCATCCGGTCCTCGGATGGGTCACATTTTCATTTTGGGAGCGTGTCCGTGCTTTGAAAGTCCCGTTTACCCGTTTGTTGTTCCCATTTGTACCATGACAGTCGTTAAGAAAATTTAAAGGCTGTCTTATGAACGACTCAAAAACTTCAACAGAGAGCAGTCACAACCTGCACCTATCCATTCAAATACGGCAATAGACTTGCTACCTTTTACGCGGGATAGAGACCTCTGGTTAAAATAATGTGGGTGTGTATTTTTGAATATGATAATTCATCATGTTGCATTCAAAAATTGTGTGATACCTAATATCAGTAGCTTTTTAATATTAAACCGTTTATTAAATATTTTTTCCCTTTTGTAAGGTAGAAATATATAGTCGTTAGGTACTTTACCGATAGTAGGTACTTTTGCTAATTATTTTATCCCCAAATGTGTATATGTATTTTTCTATATAAGTTTAACAACATTTAATTGCGTTAGTTTTTCAGATATCACTTTTTGACATATCGACTGTGTTTTGACACCTATCGATATATTTGTCACTGTCCCATCACTACAAGAGGACAGTATCAGTTGCACAAAGTTAATTAAAAGTCGGTCTGTCCAGCTCTAATTTAATTAAAAGTGCTACAAGACGGTCCTGTATTTGTCTAATGCTACTTGCATTATGGGTTCATTGGAATTAAAAGCAAAAAGCAACTCTTTTGAAGTGAAATATGATGTTTTAACTATGTTCATTGAAAGCAAAACCTTTCATTTTTAATATTCCCTTCAAAGTCAAAAGCTTGTACATTGCAGATCTTACTAATATTATAAATGCGAAAGTTTGTGAGTGTGGATGGAAGGTGTATGGATGTTTGTTACTCTTTCACGCTCTAACGGCTGAACGGAACTGGTTGAAGATGAATGATACAGGTATATATTATATTCTGGAGTAACCATTGGCTACTTTTTATCCCTGGAATAAATTTCCAAGATGCGATAACGGAACAGAATTCCACGCAGGCGACGCAGCCATAAGCTAGTTAAAAATAAAATTGAAATTATTAGTAGGTACCTACATAAAAAAAACATCAGATTTTACTAATGCTATTTTCTTCTTAGAGTCATTGTTTAAAAACTTGTAGTACAAGCATCAAACACATCTATGATATTTACTACTATAAAGCATACAAGCTGTACACAGCTTTTAATTGAACTACAGTTCAATTCAATTCAATTCAAAAACAAAGAATTGAATTGAATTGAATTGAACACAGTTTGTATGCTTTGTATGAAAGGGTGAAAATTTTTCTATCTTCCTCTAAGAGTCTTGAAATACTCCTCGTATGCCTTTGGTTTACAAAAATGAGTTTTCAGACATTTTAAAGTCAGTTATGTTTTCAATATTGTATTTTTCATTCATAGTCTTCAATTGATATTCCGTCCGTAAATACTAGTCTCTTTCTCACCTAAGACTAACTATCGGTTTCCATAACCGGGGGCCTGAAGACGGTGAAGGGGCAGCTCACCGTCCCTAAAGAGGCAGGTCCAAGACGACAGCGTGACGCTCAAAAATCCCCCAAAAACGCAGGATAGCCCCCAAACCACCTGCCCCCTCTTTTTCCTCACGTTAAAAAAGCCCCTTTCTCAAAGGTGACAGACAAACATACGGTCCACTTGATAGAAACTGGTCAGCGTAACCATTGGACGTTTGGCAACATTAGAGGTGTTTTAATCGTGGCTCTGACTGTACCTGTTAAGTGCTTCATATTTATTTAAAGTCCAAATCGCAACCCGAACTATTTTTGACATTATTGAAATTACTGCGATCTAAGTTCCCAACTTTTTAATTGCCATCGTTTGACTTGGGTATGAAATCCTTAACATTTTTGCTATTTTTTTTATTTTTACTATCTTTTTATACTAAAATTAAAACACTCTCAAAAATAACTATCAAGTTATTAAATTCACTACAAAAGATAGCCAATACTATCATCACTACAACAAAAACATCGAGATATTTTGCCAAACAAAAGAATATTACAGTAAATGAACAGCTACTTTCAGCCAAGTACAGTCGGGTACAGTGAGAGACAATCAGCTAACATTATTAAGCAATGCGATTGAGTCTGTAGCCCCGATACCGTCGAGTAGATACGAGTACGTGATATCTGTAGATACGTTTATTTACTTTACTCAGTAACAGTACTGTTAGTATTTATTTTGAAATTGGATATTTCATTTTCAATTTTGTGTAAAATGTAATGGTTAGATTTGGTGTTTGCTGAACGTAAAATGATATTGCTTTTTAAAATAACAATTTTTGTTCTATGATGAAATGGACTCCAGATATTCCGTGTGGGGAGAAAAATTGATTATACTAGTCTGTTTTACTATTTTCTACATTTTGTTTCGTGATACACCACTCAGACATAAAGTTCTTTTTATTACTAACATTACTAATTTTATAACCAGTAATATAAAATCATAAAGCCAAAGATGCAAATATATATCGCTACGTAAATGCAGCTATGCTACAATTGTACTTATTTAGCTTCATTTTAGCACCATTTTTTTACATTATACAACAGCTGATACTGGCACCAAAGATTAATCAGTCATAGTGAATTATCTCTCATTAGTGGAAGAACATCTTGTCAAAGTAGAATAGGAAATAATTTGGGCACCGTTAAGCACTTCATGTGCATGCCTTTTTACAAATATTCTTTCACTTTAAATTTATAAAGGAAAACATTAGTGACTATTTGAGAAGGTAGCCTTCATGCAAACACGTTAATTCCCTTTACTGCACTTTTGCTTTTCGTAGAGTAGAAATCCACAATAATGAAACACCTACACAAAAATTTTGACTTCATTACATACAAACTGTGAAGAGAATTATCAATTGAATTTCCGAGTGGACTGTATAATTTTACTGAAGTGTTCAATTGATTATTGAACACTTTTGTATGTGCAAGTACAAATTTTAATGATGAAGAGAACAGCGTCAACTGATTTTACTGAATTGATTCTCGTGACGCCATTAATGATGTGTCAAAATTAAGCATACTGTTGACGAATTGCTCCTCGCTCTTAATTTTATAACTTAATGTATTATCGCCTGCAGTCTGTAGCCTCATTAAGTGTTCTGTAAACGACCATTGAGTTAAGCTACCTCCGCTATGCCACTTTGACCACTTTGTGACATTTTATTTGTACGTTAAGTCGTTGGTCTCGGGTGTCATAAATATGACAGTCGTAAAGTCGTAAATATTACAAGTTACAAGAAATGCGTACGCTTTTTTTTTTTTTTTTTTTTTGTTTAATGCGTACGTTAGACGAACAATATGACTTGACAAGTCTCACGTAAACACGTCAATGCACACGACTTACATTCGATCTGATATAGATTGATATCAAGTTGTTGATCGTTTATCGGACACATTTTAGACGACATACCTCTTATGAATAATTAGATGTGTTTTTTTTTTCATCTAAAACATTACATTACAAATTTAATGTGAAATTTGGTCTCGAGTCTCGAGCAGGACTCGAACCTGCGTCTTCCGGTTTGCCAGACCAGACGCCCTAACCGTTGGTTATTTTTTTTTTAAATTGTTCCAAAAATATTTTTCTCATTAATTTGTGATTTAGTTACCAAATAATAATTGTTTTTCAAAATTATCTCATAAAATTATATTTTCTTTGCCCACAGTAAAACCAAAATCGGTAGACGTTATAACCGGAGATGGTACAGCCTTAGCTGATGGAGCAGTCTTCGGCCCATTGCTGGAGAGAGCCAAGGTGACCGTCAGCTGTTCCGTGAAGGAGGGGAAACCTCAGCCGAAAGTGAAGTGGTTCTTCAAGAATAAGGCTGGTGGTGACATGAAGGCAAGGGATGGTGAGTGATATTTTTTTTAATTACGATTGATATAAGTAATATTATTTTTCTCGTTTTGTAAAATATACGAAGGTGGTGTGAAGTAGTAGGTTTTATAGGTAACGTATTATAGTTTTTAGATAGCGGAAAATGTCCTTATTTTTTTTAAGAGCCTACCAGACGCCAAATTGTTAAAATAAGATAGAAGATAATATACATTATCTGGCTCCTCCAGCGATGGCGACGGCCGCGGCGGCGCCCGTACGGAACCCGCCGCACTCACCAGAGTAGTACCACGGTTCCCCGCCGATTTCTTAAAGTTGACGGACGGGACGTTATTGCGGGCATTTTTTAAACATTCTTGCTTTTCCGATTTTAATAAATTAATCTCCTGCTCGTAGCTTACACACCTGAGGCTAACGTCCTGTAATTCATGTCTCAATTTACTATTTTCAAGCGCTAGAACACTGACGGTGGCCCGGATTTCCTTTAAGGCCGCGTGGGTCAGATTTTGAGTTTTTTGAAACAATCCTAGTCAAAAAGTAAAGGGTTTTTAAATCTGAAAAATATATATATAATAGTTAAGGATATAAGCTAAACATATTCCGAGCCCGTTACACGATCCAATAAATTTCATTAGATAGAAAAAAATCCCAAAGTTGACTCTCTCAGAAAAGTTTTTTCAAAACTGTGGCTAAACTATTAACATTTTATATATTTTTTTTGCACTCAATTAAAGGTATTAAGTTTTTATACACATTTTCCGAGCGTTTTTCTATAAACAACTATTTACATAGTTATCATGTACGAATATCTACCAAACGCAATAGAATTGCGCCGCTGACGGCCGATCAGTCTCGCCCTGGCGCTTGTGGAGGCAGGACCTGTGTCAGTTTTTTTCGCAACTATTTCGTAATTAATATGCCAAATTACGTTGAAATCGCGCCACAGTATAAAAATATCAGTAATGGGCAAAATGTAATTAGATTAACCGTTACAAATACATACGCGACTCATGGTAAAAATGTGGTGATCTTTTACTTTTTAAGTGTTTTTACGACATGGTAACCAGCTACCTAATGCATTAAAATGTCTACGAATTACATGATAATTTCGCAATCCAACATGGCGGCCACGCCGTAATCACAAAATTTCATGATGGGTATCGTTTAAGGGGTTTTTTGGTATGCTGAGTACGAATCACGTACTAATTTTGCAATACAAGATGGCCGCCGCGCCGTTATCACAAAATTTCATGATGGGTATCGTTTAAGGGGTTTTTTGGTATGCTGAGTACGAATTACGTGTTAATTTTGCAATCCAATATGACCGCCGCGCCGTAATCTCAAAAAATCATGATGGGTATCGTTTAAGCGGTTTTTTGGTATGCTGAGTACGAATCACGCGATAATTTTGCAATACAAGATGGCCGCCGCGCCGTTATCACAAAATTTCATGATGGGTATCGTTTAAGGGGTTTTTTGGTATGCTGAGTACGAATTACGTGTTAATTTTGCAATCCAATATGACCGCCGCGCCGTAATCTCAAAAAATCATGATGGGTATCGTTTAAGCGGTTTTTTGGTATGCTGAGTACGAATCACGCGATAATTTTGCAATACAAGATGGCCGCCGCGCCGTTATCACAAAATTTCATGATGGGTATCGTTTAAGGGGTTTTTTGGTATGCTGAGTACGAATTACGTGTTAATTTTGCAATCCAATATGACCGCCGCGCCGTAATCTCAAAAAATCATGATGGGTATCGTTTAAGCGGTTTTTTGGTATGCTGAGTCCGAATCACGTACTAATTTTGCAATACAAGATGGCCGCCGCGCCGTTATCACAAAATTTCATGATGGGTATCGTTTAAGGGGTTTTTTGGTATGCTGAGTACGAATCACGTGATAATTTTGCAATCCAATATGGCTGCTGCGCCATAATCATAAAATTTCATGTTGGGTATCGATTAAGGGGTTTTTTGTTATGCTGAGTACGAATCATATTTTGCAATCCAATATGGCTGCTGCGCCATAATCATAAAATATCATGTTGGGTATCGATTAAGGGGTTTTTTGGCATGCTGAGTACGAATCACGTGATAATTTTGCAATCCAATATGCCCGCCGCGCCGTAATCACAAAATTTCATGATGGGTATCGTTTAAGGGGTGTTTTTGGAATGCTGAGTACGAATCACGTGATAATTTTCCAATCCAATATGGCCGCCGCGGCGTAATCACAAAATTTCATCATGGGTACCGATTAAGGGATTCTTTCGTATGCTAGGTACCAATTTAATGTCATTGGCCTTAATTTTACAAAAATCCTGTTGTCATAGTATTTTCGCATTGCTAGGCCTAAACTTAATAAGCAAATCTTTTTAATGTACTACTGTAAATAGCTTAGTCGGCCAAATTGAATTCCAAAATTATCATGTTATTTGTACTCAGCATTCGAAAAAACCCATTAAAAGCGTTTACAGCTAAGAAGTCCCCATTCCTACCCCTGCCCTCTCTTCAGAGCATTACAATTCCACTAAAGGACAACCTGGAGATCCTCGGTATAGACGTCCGGCGTGAGCTCAATCACAAAAACTACATAGAGAGCTGTATTGGTCTGGCCTCGCGGAAACTGGGAATCCTGAATAAGGTGAGACGGTATTTCACGCCACATCAGAGATGTTTACTGTACAAGACGCAGATTCGTCCCTGCGTCGAGAACTGTTCTCACCTCTGGGATGACTCCGCGAGGTACTTGTTAGACGCGCTTGACGCTATGCAGAGACGTGCTATCCGAATAATTGGTTGTCCTGAGGTGACGGGAGGCCTCGAACCTTTGTCGCAGCGAAGAACCATAGCGTCCTTGGCTGCCTTCTATCGAATGTATCACGGCGAATGTTCCGAAGAGCTCTTCAACCTGATCCCACCATCTCCTTTCCGATCCCGAACAACGCGTGCCGGGCAGAGATGCCACTCATACACAGTGGAGAGAATCTTCGCCAGAACCGAGCGTTTCAAAAGATCGTTCCTCTGTCGAACTATAAAAACATGGAACGACCTGCCCGCACACGTCTTTCCCTCATCTTACAATCCCGGGTTCTTCAAGAGGAGCGTGAAGAGGCACATCACAGGGCCGCCAACTTGAGGACCACTGTAAGAAGTGGCCCCCAATCGCTAGATGCGCCACTGCTTTCTTACCATCAGGCTGGTGGCGACGTCAATTTGGCGAGCTGAATATAAAAAAAAAAAAAAAAAAGATATCCATCACGAAATTATATGATTACGGCGCGGTGGCCATTTTGGATTGCAAAATTATCCCGTGATTCGTACTCAGCATACCAAAAAACCACTTAAACGATACCCATCATGGAGTTTTGCAATTACGGCGCGGCGGCCATATTGGATTGCAAAATTATCCCGTGATTCGTACTCAGCATACCGAAAAACCACTTAAACGATACCCATCATGGAATTTTGCGATTTAGGCGCGGCGACCATATTAAATTGTAAAATTATCACGTGATTCGTACTCAGCATACCAAACACCCCTTAAACGATACCCATCATAAAATTTTGTGATTACGGCGAGGCGACCATATTGGATTGCAAAATTATCACGTAATTCGTACTCAGCATACCAAAAACCCCTTTAAACGATACCCATCATGAAATTTTGTGATTACACCGCAGTGGCCATTTTGGATTGCGAAATTATCACGTGATTTGTACTCAGCACACCAAGAAACCCCTTAAACGATACATATGGTCACGCCTTTATCCCCGAAGGGGTAGGCAGAGGCATATTATATGCCCACATTTTACCTTTGTATAATTTGTCCCACGTAATAGGTGGTGAGCCGTATTGCCGTGTTTAAATGGACAGGCGCAGGTTGTGACTGACTGCTGTTGAAATAAAGCCTTTAATTATGCTTAACGACTGCCATTTTACTGGCAACCGGGACCAACGACTTAACGCGCCTTCCGAAGCACGGAAACGCTCAAATAAATATCACGAAGTGATCACATGGATGGTCACCCATCCATGGACTGGCCATAGTGAAAGTTGCTTACTGCAGTGATCGTTTACAGAACACTGAGTCCGCGGGGCCACGAGCGCCGAGCTTAAACGATACCCATCATGAAATTTTGTGATTATGGCGCGGCGCCCATATTGAATTGCAAAATGATCACGTGATTCATACTTAGTATACCAACTTTAGAAAACTTTAGAAATTTTTATGACCAGCTATTATGTAATTTTCATTTTTTACGCAACTGTAACCATCTAGCAAACGTACGCAACGGAAACTCTCAAAAAAAATGAAATATCCTAGTTTTCGAAAAATGTTTCGTTGCTGCTCAGCTCTCATTCGCCTTAGCGTGATGTTATATATTTTGATATTTTTGAAAAATAGACATTCTGTTAAGGAACTTTTGAAATTCAACTAGCAGTCTCTTAGACTCTATAGTTCAAACAACTAAACAAACAAACAAACTCTTTAGCTTAAAAATAATAGTATAATATATATAATTAACTCGACCCCTCCGTACAATAACTCGGTAATCGTAAACTCAAAATTGTTCAGGAGAAAAGATTTACTGATTTTATCAAATAACTTTTTAGTGAGAGGGACTATTGACGTCATTGAGGTATCAAATGAAAGCTAATTTTTTGTTTATTGTAGCTGTACCATTAATGGGAACTTTCTTGTGTTCAAAACCTAGTTATTTACTAAAATAAATGTTACCAAAAATTTTCAAAATCAAATATTACACTACATTACTTACGGGGTTATTGCAGTAAATTTATCAAATATAATTTTTCGTAACATATTATAATGGACCTTTATAGCATAATTTTCTATCGCAGGAATGATACGTAACATATCTTTACGGACTTATTGTGGTACTATCAATACATTTTTATAAATGGTATTGGTAAGTAACAATGTTATTGCACTTAAAAGTTTTAATATCAATATATTGTTACCGCTCAGTGCCGCTTTTTTTATTCAGCATTTAAGTTGCGTATTCGAAGGTAGAAACGCATAAAAGTTGTAATATCTTTATTGTTTAAAAGTATTTTATGAGGCCTAGATTGAAATTTGATGCTCAAATATATTGAGAATATGTATTAATAACAATAAAGTAATAAATCAAATGCTGAAATCAACTTTGAGCTTTATAAACTTAAATTTAACAATTTTTCTTCAGAAATAGCTTCTGCGCCTTGGCATATGGTCTACCGCCTCAATTGTACAGCTGGATATTCAATTTCCTGCACAGACGATGTATACGGGTTCTCTGTGATGGTCAGACACCCAGTATATTGCAGAATATTGCCGGGGTGTGTAGTACCCAACTCTTTTTTTTCTGCTTAAAAATGAAATGCTATCCCATGAAAGAATTCAGTTTTATTCAAATAAAAGCACTCTGCACGTCAGTAACTCTGCCCGTACTACAGCCACGAGGACCGATGTGGAGGAAAAGAAGCTAACCCACCGGAAAATACGACTCAAGTCCTCTTGAAAAGGGCCTGAGTTGTATTTACATCCGTCGAGCAGAAATCTTGGTCAATTTTAGTGCTAGAGAGACACAGGCGTGTGTATTTACAACAAGGAAGTTTTGAATAACACTAACTGTAACTGTACCAGAAGGAATGCAGAAAAAAGAGAAACAATACTATTATTTTATGGGCGGCGGCTATCTACAGTAAGGGCGAGGCTCTAGCAGTAAGCCTCGACATCTCTAAAGCCTTTGACCGGGTCTGGCACCGTAGTCTTCTTACGAAATTGCCATCCTATGGACTACCCGAGAGGTTATGCGGATGGGTGTCCAGCTTTCTGGCCGGTAGCAGCATCAGAGCCGTCATCGACGGCAGCTGTTCTGACTGCATGGCCATCAACGCTGGAGTACCGCAAGGCTCAGTGTTGTCCCCGCGTACTCTGTTTCTGCTGCATATCAATGACATGTTGTCTACTGACGGCATTCATTGTTATGCAGACGACGGTACGGGGGACACTTGTTACACGGGCCGCCCCGGTATCTCTCGGGCCACAGTGGAAGAAAGTCGTGAATAGCTTGTGTCCGAAATCGAGGCTACTCTTACTAGAGTGCCCGATTGGGGTGGACAAAATCTTGTCCAGTTTAACCCTTCACAAGCGTGTATATTCATTGCTAAGAAAACCCCATTTACTGTAGCGCCACAGTTCTAGGGCACATCTCTCACTATCTCTGAAAGCATTGGGATCCTTGGCGTTGACATCTTCAAAGAGTTCAATTCCGGAGTCATTTGGAGGACAAGGCTAAGCTGGCGTCCAAGAAGCTCTGTGTGCTCAGTCGGTACTTTACTGCAGCGCAAACACTGCTTCTGTAAGTCGCAAGTGCGGCCGCACATGGAGTACTGCTGTCACCTGTGGGCGGAGGCAACAGAATATCAGCTTCGTCCATTTGACTGGAGAGTTGTCAACGATCCTATGCTTGCAGGTGGTGTGGAACCTCTTCGCGACAGGAGAGACTTTGCCTCCTTATGTGTATTCTACCGCCTGTACAATGGTATGCTCTGAGGAATTGTTTGATATGATGCCCACGGCTACGTTATATCATCGCACTGCTCGCCACAGACAGGGAGTTCATCCTCACACTTTACGTCCGGAGCGTTCCAGCACGGTTAGACCGATAGGGGATTTCTTCCGCGCACGCTTAGGTTGAGGAATGATCACCATGCCTCGGTTTTCCCAAACGCCTACAGTATGGGGTTCTTCAAAAGGGGTCTTAGAAGGTTTTTACAGGGTCGGCGGCGCGAGAGTGGCGCCTCTGGTGTTGGAAACGTTCATAGGCTGCGGTGACCACCGGTCCTTCTGGTGGGCCGTATGCTTGTCTGCCACCTTAGTGGTATTTAAAAAAATATTTATGTAATATTATATTTAAAACAGAATCAAATTTGACGTTTCAATTTAAAACTTACATGACATTGTGTTGTTTTTTTTTTTCAAATAATCTAATAGAATCAAATCTTGAGTTATTATTTAGTTCAGTTTAATTTAATTTATTAATCTTCAGAAATACTTTCATTCATGGTTTCAGAATGGGTCATGGTTTCAGAAAGGGTGGTATTCGCCATATATGAATCTTCGCCAGAACTGAGCGTTTTAAAAGATCGTTCCTCTGTCGAACTATAAAAATCTGGAACGACCTGCCCGCACACGTGTTGCCCTCATCTTACAATCCCGGGTTCTTTAAGAGGATCGTGAAGAGGCACATCACAGTGCCGCCATCTTGAGGACCACTTTCGGAAGTGTTACGAACTGCGAGAGTGGCCCCCAATCGCTAGATGCGCCACGGCTTTCCATCAGGCTGGTGGCGACTCCAATTTGGCGAGCTAAATATTTGAAAAAAATGTAAACTGGGCTGATAGACTAATACATGTGCTTGGGGAGCGGCATATAATTATGTTTATTTCTGTCTAACAATAAGGAAAAGAAAGAGACAAGTGCACACTGCAATCTTTGCGCGGCAAGACAAAGATCGATAATATCCAGTACAGAGCTAGGTGTATTGTTATTTAGAACATTTTGATCGATTAAACTGTTGCGTACATTTATGAAAAAAATCTATACTTCAACAACCTTGTTAGATTATATTAAGGAATAAGAATATTTAAGCTGGCCCAACAAAAACTCAGCACTTACTTATACAAAATACTCGAGAAATTTATTTACGCCAATAACTCGGTAAGTGCGACTTACTGAAAAACGTTTATTTTATATTTTTTGTATACACCTATTGCAAGTATATTGCCTACATATTTTTTGTTTCTAAATTTACACCAATAAAATTGTTTTTAGTTATATCTTTTTAAATATCAATAGGAAAAATCTGCCAAAAATTGACAAGGTGTATTCCAGTGTGTAGATGCCTAATCTGACATAACAGCATAAACCGCATAACAGCATTTTACCGAGTTATTGCACGGAGGGGTCGAACTCATTTATTTACGAAACTCTAATAAATCACTACAGATATTAAAGTTAGATGCATTTACTACGTCAAACAAAGTTAGCATGCTGTTTCTTTCTACTCTACTGTATACTGTGGCATGAGAGTTCACTGCCGCTGCCGGCGCGCGGTGTGTCTCGCGTCCGGGGCGAGGGGAGCGCCAAATGCCTACTTGTGCGCTATAACCGACCCTTAAAATATTTGTTTCGAGAGTGCTAAGCTTTTCCTTTATTACTCCGTTAACTTGTTCCATTATAATACTTGATAAACAATCTGTTTCCAAGTTCAACGAACTCTGACAAATTTCCTTTGCCAGGCTACGTATTTCCCTGTCCGGGACGTCGGTAGCGGCGGCGCGGGATCCTCGTACTGGAGTGTCATCAGTGACTCGTATGCGCTGTGTTACATTACAACAGGAATCACATTTAAAAGTGCGCTTTAATTGTGATTGTCCGTCAACAAAGTCCTTTTTAGTAATATTCAAACACCTGTTACTGTAGTGGTATACCACTTTGCATCCATTACACTTCAGTTGTTCCAAAATATCCACCTTTTTATTGCATCCAGTGCAACTCATTGTTTATTCAATCACAATAATCACAGTTCAAAGTTTCAAACTCGACTTGACGGCGTTATCGCGCCTCCGTCAAAAAAAACGGAATTCAGCAGACCTCACGAGTCCTGAGATCTAGATCAAAAGTAATAGTCTATTTGGCGTCATAATGGACTCTTAATATGCCGTGGATGACGTCATATTATTATAATTATTGCACTCGCTTAGGTAGGCAGGTATAAACAAAATAAAATAAAATAAAATAAAATAAAATAAAATTTATTCCCTTTGAAATTTTTAAAAAATTATTTAGGTTTGTCAAAATTTTTGTGACTCTACCGGGGGTTCGGAAATACTACAGACTGAGAAGAACACCCCAAGAAACTCAGTCTGGTCCCTTCTCTTCTAGTATCTTAGTATCTAATACAGTTTTTTTTTAATGTAGAAAGGAGCAATTCGTGTCACTGCCAGGCAGCCTTGTCTTCTAGAAAGTCTTTAATGCTATAATAAGCTTTCTGGCACAATTTAAGTTTTATTAGTTTTTTAAATTTATTAACTGACAAACCTGTTATGGCTGTCGGCAATGTATTGTACATTCGAATACAATTGCCCGCAAAAGAATTGCTTATTTTATTAAGCCTAAATCTAGGTACAGCCAATTTATTCTTATTTCTTAAGTTTAGATTATGGATATCACTATTTTTAATAAATTTACTGTTATTTTTATGAGTATATAATAAGTTTTCATATATGTACTGTGAATACACAGTAAGTATGTTGATATCCTTAAACTTTTCTCTTAATGACTCCCGAATCCCCATACCATAGATAGCCCGGACAGCCCTTTTCTGCAACACAAAGATAGATTCGATGTCGGCGGCGTTACCCCATAATAGTATGCCATAGGTCATGACACTGTGAAAATAGCTAAAGTAGACAAGACGCGCTGTTCTAATGTCTGTCAGTTGTCGGATCTTTTTAACGGCATAGGCTGCAGAGCTCAGTCTGCCCGAGACTTTTTCGATATGAGGCCCCCACTGCAAGTTGGAGTCTAACTTTATGCCCAGAAAGACAGTTTCATCGACCAATTCTACTTGATCATCCCTAATCTTAATACTGGTGTTAACGAGCCTAACATTTGGCAAGGTGAATCTAATACATTTTGTTTTAGTTTCATTTAACAATAAATTATTTGCGTTAAACCAGTGGACTACCCTAGAGAGGGCATTGTTTACTTCGTCAAGATCGCGTTGTCCACGTTCAACTTTAAATATTAAAGATGTGTCATCAGCAAACAAAACTACCTCGTGATCGTCTCTTATAAGGTGAGGGAGATCATTTATGTACACTAAAAATAGAAAAGGTCCCAGAATTGAACCCTGGGGCACCCCCATTGTTACAGCAGAACCATGTGACTGTTTACCATTTATAACTACTTTCTGTACTCTATCTCTTAGGTAAGAACTAATTAAATCCAAGGCCGTCCCCTGGATCCCATAATGATCAAGTTTTTTAATTAAAGTCTGATGCTGGACGCAATCGAAGGCCTTAGATAGGTCGCAGAATACACCATAAGCATCATACGACTCCTCCCAGGCCTCATATATATACTCTAATAATTTGATTCCAGCATCCGTGGTAGACCGACCGCGCGTGAAACCGAATTGTTTAGTATGGAATAGTTTATTTGTATTAAAATGATTTTGCATTTGATTAAGCATTACCTTTTCAAAGATTTTACTAAACGTGGGTAGTACAGAAATAGGACGAAAACTGGTCCACATTTAGTATAGCTACAATATTTTTGGAAATAAATAAATGTCACTATTAACAAGGGATGAAAATATTTACATCAATTAATTTTGTACGTAAGAATACCAGTTGGGAGCCAAGGTCAAAGTTTATAAAGCAATAAAAAATATTGACATAATAGTGGTCGACACATTTTTTTATTTTTCACTTGAATTTTTCATTATGAAAGTTGGTGATACGAATATAATAGCAAAACTCAATGTCATATGCGATGAAAACTCCCCATATTTCAAAACACAGGCCTGAGTAACAAGGAGGTCCACTAAATAAGAAACCACAGTGGAAACATCGCTGAGAGAACGACACAAACTCCACCATGTCCACTATTCGCCGGATACATTTTGATTTAATGCCTCGAGCCGGCCACGAATCGAGGCAAGCCTTCAATTTCGGCCTAATTTAGCCACCGATAACCGATCTGGATTAATTTACGGCTGGGAACGGAATTTTTGATTTATACCAGTACACAGAATTGTGTGGTTTGGGTGAAACTGGGTTGAGGGTCGGACGGTGATGCGATCTTGAATAGGGTGAAGTCGTGTGGTTTTTAGATAGGTAGGAATGTTGAGAGCTTTCGAAATTTCGCTTTAATATTCATTGAAAACTGCTAATAGTTGATGTAGTAAAATTTTAATTTATTATTTTTATAAGTAAGCAAGTAGAATGCTTGTTGGGAGTCCTGGGGTATCCTTCCGAGGGCTTACCCGGGCTCCCAACCGTAATTCTTTTGCGGGCAATTGTATTCGAATGTACAATACATTGCCGACAGCCATAACAGGTTTGTCAGTTAATAAGTTTAAAAAACTTATGAAATTAAAATTGTGCCAGAAAGCTTATTATAGCATTAAAGACTTTCTAGAAGACAAGGTTGCCTGGCAGTGACACGAATTGCTCCTTTCTATATTTAAAAAAAAACTGTACTGTATTGTATACTTAGACGAATTTTGGTAGGGACCGGACTGAGTCTTTTGGGGTGTTCTTCTTAGTCTGTAGCATTTCCGAATCCCCAGTAGAGTCACAAAAATTTTGACAAACCTATTTTTATTTTTATTTTTAAATTTCAAAGGGAATAAATTTTATTTTATTTTGTTGGCCGTTGGGTGTTACGTGAGGTTTTTTAGTCGGTAGGAGTACAGCATAGCGTCCATGAAGGATTTTCCCTCACATTAATGAAAAAAAAACCAAATAGAATGCTGACTAGATAAGTATATTTTAATTTACAATGTAGATATTCGTTTCTGAGATAGATGACCGTCTGTGATACTATTTTAGAGCGTCCCTTAACAGTTATGAGCTGCCCAGCAGCTTAGAAATTTCAGTACATAGCCACAACCTATCCCATTCCTGTCCATTTCGGGGGCCTGAGGACGGCAGGACATCTACTCGCCGGCCTTACAGAAGCAGGCTCAACACGGCAGCGTGATGTGAGAGTTTCACTCACGCCACACGCGCCAAGTAGCGGTATAACACCCGAACAACCTCATAGACGTGGGATAGACCCCGAGCCGTATTAGCAGTAGTAGCCAAGGTTTTAGAGAGTTCTGGGGACATCCTTCCGAGGGCTTCTCGCCGTAGGCAGAGTTAGAACATGTAAACATGTGGTCCTGCATGTCCTTGGCTCACCACCTTACGTTGCACAAAAATAAAGCTAGGGAAATGTGTAAGTTTATTAGGGTTCTGCCTACCCGTTCTGGGCATAAGGCGCGACTATAGAACCAAAATGGCTTTAGGGCAGTAAGAAAATGTATTTAACTTATTTTTTATATTATTTATACTGTTGATTGACGGCACTTGGTGGAACTTGCTGCACATATTGAAAACGACACTTGTACTATTCCACAATATTTATATAAGTTCCACAATATATTTATAAGGTCTAGATTGAAGGACACGGTATTACGTGTCCTTCCATCTAGACCTTTGAAATGTATGCTGCTATAATGCTGTAAAGCGAAACCGGTCAGGTTTATAATAATAAATATTGTGTAATAGTACAAGTGTCGTTTTCAAATGTTTTTAACTTATTTAATCAAAATGCCTAGTATCAGAAACCCAGCCTCTCTTAAGAGCTAATAGCAAAAAGGGAAAATCTAAGTACTTTAGTATTCAGATGTTGTTCGGGGTTGGCCTCAAAGCAAACGTTTTAAACGCAACGGTTGGGATTCGATTCCCGGTCTGTATTTATTGTTTGAGTACTAGCGTTGAATTCAAAGCAGAGTCGCTTCGAGGTCAAATGTTTAGAACGTAAATCTGATATAAATGACAATGTGTGCTGTATTTTGTCTGTATTTTGTCTGTAAGTTGATTATGCTCATGCTGTATATCTATTGGGGTAGGTAGAAACTATGATTTTCTGATTTTATTTTGAGTGTCTAGTGTGTGATATATGTCTAATTGTCCATTGCGTAGAGAAGGAAAACTTGAAATGAAACCCGGTTGTCAGTAAAATGACAATCGTTAAGCAAAGTTGAAGGCCTTATGGGCAGCTTAAAAAAATTAACTGCGGCTCGGCGGCACGGCAATGGGCTCACCACCTAATACGTGGGACATAAAACTATAAGGTGAAATGATGGCGTATACTATGCGTCTGTCTACCTCTTCGGGGATAAAGGCGTGATTATATGTATGTATGTATGTCTACTGTGAATTCTTACAAGGGATCGTGATTGACGGTTAAGCGTGTATACATTTATAAGTATGGGGAGTCAAGACAAGGCGGTGATCCAATTTTATACAAATTAAGGTGAAGTCATTTTAATAAGTTTACTGTACTGTAGCATTTTGACAATTTATCAAAATTCAACAACACAACCTTGTTACGGCGCGCATAAAATAATATATTTTTCGTTATGTTAGAACTGCACAATAGCTTAACTTTACGATTAGATATCTTATATATATATATAAATCTCCTGTCACGATGTTCGTCCGCGATGGACTCCTAAACTACTTAACCGATTTTAACCAAATTTGCACACCGTGTGCAGTTTGATCCAACTTGAGAGATAGGATTATTGTATACTAGCTGATGCCCGCAGCTTCGCCTGCGTGAAATTTTGTTCCTAGACTATAACATATCTCTGTAGGCACCAAATTTCAGCTAGATCCGTGCAGCCGTTACAGCGTGAAAGAGTAACAAACATCCACACTCACAAACATTCGCATTTATAATAATACCTAGTTAGATTTCTGATTAACAAATTCATAACGCAAAATAATATGAGCTAAGTAAATTTATTTATTAAATACATTTCTTAATTCAATGGCTAAACTATTACTTGACACAACTTCTCTTCTAATCCATTGACATCGTAACTTATTTCCTTCTTCAGGTAGTCCCAGCCTACGACGTTTGGACAAACCGAACTACTGTAGGCTTTGTCCTCCTAATACAGGTGGTCCAACCAAGACCTAGTAACGTAATAACAATGTAAATTTCATCAGCTGAGCGTTAATGTTCATTGTAATGGCTCTTTTCAGTCCTCTCGAATGTAGTCTACGTAGAGGCCATTCCCGAATTTTACAAAGACTGAGTCTGTTTCCTGACAGAATGCAGTCGGCACTACGTAGAATAAAGTTCATGCCTTCCATGACCAGTCGCTTAGGGCTCCTGACAAACTTTGTCGTAAGGATTGAGCGTAGATGGTAACATGCAGTGAATACTACCTGAAGCGTGGTCTTTCATTTTTCTGGCTAGCCATCTTAGAATTTTCTTCTTCTTTTCACAAATGTATTTTTGTCACACAAAATTTTAATAAATTAGCAATAATACTTCCATAAAGCATATTTGGTTAATATTATACCAATATAGCGCTTTTTATTTAACTTTATGGCTTTGTAGTAAAATCATCTGTTTGAAGTTTGAAGTAAAACATAAATGAAAACGTCAATTGTATTGAACTTTCACAAATTATGTGTCAAAATAAAAAGTAATTTAAGTATAAAATAAGAGTATTTAAGGAGTATTGATATCAACTCCGGAGAAAATCACTCCCAAAATAATTTACATTCCCTTTTTAGCTCGTTATAGTGTAAATTTCAATAAAATACGAAACACGTCTTCCATCAATTATGTTGGTAATGCTATATGCCAAATTTTAAGTAGATCGGACCAAGGAATCACGTTGTCCCATACAAACTTTACCCTCTTTTTTTATACCTTTGGAGGTGGAATTTGCAAAAATGTTAAAATTACTTTTTTCAAATTATAACAAACAACGCTTATGCTTAGTTTCATCATCGTACCATTAACTGTTTAAGCAATAATTGATAATAACTTTGGGTAAGTTTGGTTTGAATTCTATATACTTTTCCGGGATAAAAAGTACCCAGTGTTGTGCCCAGGCTATTAAAGAATAATTATACCAAGTTTCATCGTAATCGAACCGGTAGTTTTTGCGTGATGCCTGAACAAACAGACAGACAGACAGACAGACAGACAGACAGACAGACAAAAATTTTTTTAATCACATTTTTGGGTTCGGTGTCGGTCTAGTAACACCCCCTGCTATTTATTTTTTTGATATTTTGAATGTACAGAATTTTCACTTCTACAGATTTATTATAAGTATAGATTTTATATTTTATTTTTGTGAAAAGCCTACATGGCTATGGCCGGGAGTACCGGGTTGGAAAAAGCTGAGCTACAGCAACGCGTGGCCTGGCCCTCTAGTTTATTATCTATTATTATTAATGACGAATACGAGTTATTTTACGTTTTGCTTTCACTAGTAAATATATGAACTGACAGATGTCAAAATTTACCTATTAAAATGACGCCAACTTTAGTGCCAATGATGACAATTTTCGCCAGTCAAGTTGAAGGTCAATATGAGGGGCGGCTTGAAATAGTTTCACTAACCACGTTTGATGAGGTGGACCGTGTAATTATTTGCCACCACAACCACACCTAGCACGGTACGTCGATTCTCTGAAGGTATTTATAATAATTAGTTGACGATCCTTTGATACACCTATAGGTCCTTTGAAGTAATTTCAATCTAAAATTTAGTGCTAGAATTTCAGGTTCCCGCCCCAATTACAGCATAAACCGCAGTTCCAATCAGACACGCGGTCGCAGCTCAGTGCAACCACTTCATTCCCCTTGCGGCTAAGATTAATTGGTAATTAGATAAACCTGGTTCTGTTTAGTACATATTGTCTAGTATTGTTTTGGTAGAATAGAGATAGATACACATTAAATGGTGTAGTCTTTGTCCAATTAATAGTATAGACGGGCCCACGTCATTCATTACGAACTCAAACAAGAAGCCGGGAGACGGTCTCACCCAACTCTGTGAATGTGAAAGTTCACTCCGATTGACGCTGTCATTTTTTATTTACTTCAAACTTTGAACAGATGATCTACGTGACCTAGTGAAGTAATATAATGCAACAGAGTCACAGACTACAGACAAATTCTCGCCATAAGCCCCTCTGCAATCTGTTTTATAGAGAGGGGCTAAAAGTGAGACTAGTTCACACACAACGATATTGTAGCAACGACACGATATGCACACACACATACATTCTTTTTTCGAATTTAGGGTAGTGTTTTTACGCAGTGTTTTAAGGCGTCTTGCGTAAAACCTTATCACATGTTTCACCTTTGAAACAATAAAACCGTTTTTTTTTTTAAAAAAAAAATAAAACCGACTAAGACCGAGTGAGCGCATGCGCTTACTTTAACGTCTTCAAAACTAATGTATGGATGGACCCGTCTATACTATACTTGATCGAAGCCTGTAGCAGCATGCAGCAAGCATTGTCCTAATACCACCCCTACCCGGGGCTCTCGGCGGTAGGCATTGGTAGGGCACCGTGTGGTTTTAGACGGTAAGAATCCGGCATAGCATCCATTAGAATTTTCAGTACTTAGTCAAAAATCGTAAAACTTACGTATAGGCCCCTTTTCACACTAATTGGTTACCGGGTAGCCGGGTACATGGCCATACAATTCGCCGCCTGCCGGATACCCGGCAACCGGTATGTGTGAAAAGGGGCTAAGTCTAGCTGGTGATAGAATATCTTTTTTTTTTTTTATTTATTTATCAAGTTACAAATCAAGTTACAATTTGAATACAACTCGCGTAACAGCTTTAGCAGTTTGTAGGCGATTCGACCTTAATTCCTATAAAGTAACTTAAATTTAAGAACTTAATCTATACTCATAATAAAACTGTTGAGGGACGAGAGTCTGTACATGGAAGATTTTTTCAACATTTTAATCGTAGGACGTTCTATAATCGATACTGAAGCCGAAAATGTAATTAAAATTTTTCATGTCTGTCTGTCTTTCTGTCTGTCTGTCTGTATCCCGAATAAGTATCACGCCGAAACTACTGAATCGATTTGAATGATACTTGGCACAATCTAAGCTTATGATCCGAGGAAGGTTCTAGGATACTTTTAATTGCGATATTTTGCGCGATTCCTTCAGGAGAGGGGATGAAAGGCAAAATAGTTTTATAGCTATAATTTTTCACTGCGTGGTCTGATTTCAAATATTTTTTTGGTGTTATTTTTAAACTATCGCGGTTTTTAACACTCATACTTATAGAATTCGGGACTTCACGCGAAATACTATTTACTTACATTCTACCGACGTTTCGAGCACGTTGCAGCGCCCGTGGTCGCGGTTGGACTGAGGCGAGGATCGACAAAAACCACGAAGTTATTTCTTGTCGAACTACCCTCCGCTGCGCGTTGTTATTACAACGAAGGATAAGGCCGGCGACACACTACACTCACTACGTCAGTTTTAATTGGCACAGTTTTACGTTCAAGTTTATTAATCACTGAATTCCACATCCCGGAGAGCTTGTATCCATCATCCCTATTGAAATTTTTGTGTTTTCTGATTTCAATGGCTTCACGCACCATACGTGGATAATAATGGCGATCAGTGGAGAGGACTTTCGGTTGGTGAAGTTCGATCCAGTGATTAATGCCCGAATCAAGGTGTTCTGCTATTGCCGATTTGTTCAACTGACGATTTTTTACAGCTGCAATATGTTCTTTGACCCTTTCCGCGATGGTCCGCTTGGTTTGGCCTATGTAGGAACTACCGCAGCTGCAATCTACTTAGTAGACACCTGGTGTTTGCAGAGGAATGATGTCCTTTGGTGTTCGCACGTACCTAGCCACTTTGGTTAATGGTTTAAAGATCGCCCGAATGGAGAACCGCCGTAAACACGACCCGATCTTGTCCGTTATTCCCTTTACATATGGCAGATAAGCTGGTTGGCGTTCCACCTCCGGTCTCACTCTCCTCGGTGCACGTCGTGCCTTTCTACTACTCGCTGCATACCCATTCATCTTCAGTATCTCCTGAACATAGTCTAACTCGTAACGTCGGTAGAATGTAAGTAAATAGTATTTCGCGTGAAGTCCCGAATTCTATAAGTATGAGTATTTTTTTGGTTTCTGAAAGGGAGTACTTTAAGCATTATTCCACACTATTTTCAAAATTGAGGGTTATGTGGTTCAGAAATTAGGGGCATCTCAACTTTCGGTAAACCTAGAATTCAAGGGTTATTTTGAATGTGAGGGTAAATCTAAACGGGCGTGTTGGCTTAATCATAAAAGAGCTTAATGATTAAGGCTATTGTAAAATAATTCAGTACGCGCCGAAGGCGTGGACTGAATTGTTTTAGAATAGACTCAATCTTTAAGCTCTTTTATGATTAAGCAAACAGGGCCGTTTCACACGCTTCTTGATGAGTCTCATGAAGAAGTGCCCCTCCTTTTTCGTACACCTTATGTGACGTAAACGAAGTTGCGAGGGTCAGCTAGTACCTAATATATTTCTAATCTACTTAAATGTATAATAATATAATACGTAACTAATACACTGCTGCATGTAAGCTTCTCACAATAAATATTTTTGGCCATGTTCATACAACGGCATCTATCCCAAATTTAGCTATTGAATCTAGACAACTGATAGACTATTTTTAAAAATATACTCATTAACTAACATGGAAAACACCCAAACTTCGAAACAAACATTATTTTGTTGACACAAAAATGATTCCAACCTGGGACCTTAGCAAGGTAGTCGCATACATTTATCACTGTGCCAATAGAGCCAGTAAAATAACAGGAAGCCGTGAGATCGGTCTCACCAGATTGCCCCTCTGTAACACATCTTTTAAAAAAACCACGTGACCTATTGTTTTGAAATTTTGTATACTCTCCCAAAATGACCAGCTATTACTGTCTGCAAAATTTCAGTATTGTCATTGGTTTTGAAGTTATGAGTTTAATGCAACAGACACACAGACAAAATCTGGACACAAGCCCCTCTGCGCTCTAATTTATAGAGAGGGACTAAAACTAGAATCAAGTCCGTAAAAATAATTACTATAAAGCTAAAATTCTTATTCGATTCCATTCGTTCAACATAACCTAACCGACAGAGCATGAAGTACTGATGTGACACTCCGATTGGTTCCTAGACTTTTGAAGCAAAATCCATTTATTTTCACTCACAAAATGAAATAAGTATTTTAAGTAAAATATCTAGGATTAAATTCCCTGAATAGAAAATTCTGAGAGGATTGACATCGGTGACAGCGCGTCCCAATATTGGTCTGAAGAAATTCAATAATTCAATTTGAAAAATGTGGTCTCGCTTTTATATTTTTGGAGTAGGTTCGACTGTATTTTTTCGTGATAAGCTGGATTATTAATAAGGTTATTGAATTTTTATTTAGTTTATTCATTGACTGTCGGATTTATAAATTACTAGCGGACGTCACGCGGTTTCACCCGCGGAGTTCCCGTTTCCGTGGGAATACGGAAATAAAATATAGCCTATGTTCACCGCAAAAAGTGTAGCTTTCCAACAGTGAAAGGATTTTTCAAATCGGTCCAGAAGTTCCGGAGCCTATTTGTTACAATCAAACAAAAAAAATACAAATCTTTCCTCTTTATAATATTAGTATAGACTTAATGACGCTCGCACGTAGCGAGCCTGGAAGACGAAAGATGGACTAATAGGGTAACAAAGTGGAAGCCTCCCATCCTGTGTGAGAACCTTAAACAAGATGGGAGCATAAAATAAAAAAAAAACAGCTGGACCCTGCTGGCAGCAAATAGCTTAAGAAAGAGACAAATGAAATTGAGAATTTCCACAGATATTTCCATACTAATATTATGAAGAAAAAAAATGTTTTTTTTTGGTTTTTGTTTTTTTGCTTTTTGTTTTTTTTTTGTTTTTTTGTTTGTTTGTTTGTTAAATGCTCCCATCTTGTTTAAGGTTCTCACACAGGAGGGGCGTTTCTCCTTTAACCCCTCAAATATCCTAAGCACTAACATTGCTATGCACTACAATGTGTCCCAGTTCAGAACTTTACAATCTCTCTGGTATCTGTTTCATTTGTATGCGGAACCCGCTCTCGAGTGATAAATTACACGCTTGGCACGTGAGCTCTATGATGCATTCATATCGGGCGTTCAGAGTTCCGTACATAAAGAAGATATTTTGATGTTGGAATTTAAAGCAATTTAAAAAAAATAAACAACCAAACCATCCCTACCCCCTACTAATACTATAAACGCGAAAGTAATTCTGTCTGTCTGTCTGTTACGCTTTCACGCCTAAACAGCTGGAGCGATTAAGATGAAATATGGTAAAGGATAGTTCGAGGCCCTGGGAAGAACATAGGCTACTTTTTAACCGACTGCTCAAAAGGAGGGTTATGATTTTACGTCATAACGACTTTCACGCGATAACGACTTCTACGCGATCGAAGCCGCGGGGAACAGTTCGACATTCAAGCAATTCTGCATCGCGATAATGTAAAATGCGCCGAGTGATGACTATACAGGGTGGAATTTAAAGACGGTAGTTGGAGGTAAAGTACCCATAATATTGAAAATGGCAAGTTTTGCTGATAGGAAACATTTCATCGTTTTGTTTGAGTCCCACGTAATACTTATTTCTACTTTTTAGATTTTGTCCCTATGTAATAGGTGGTGAGTTATCGTGTTGATATGGACAGGCGCAGGTCCTGACTGCCCGCTTTGTAAAATACACTGTTTATACTTATAACAACCATTAAGTAGGAAGTTAATAAAACAAGAAGATAAATAGCAACATAATTTAATTTAAAACCGTTTTAATTAGGTCACGCAACAACTATATTTCTCTTAGTGCATAACTCTTGGAGAAAAATGAACGAATAAGACAGCCTCGGCATTAATTACACTCCTATTTTATAAGTTGAGCGAAGTGCAATTACTAAAGACGAGGATTTTATTAAAATGTGATAATATTTTTTGATTACTGACTTCTTCTGTTGTTTTGATTGCTAATGCTTTATACCTGTAGTTTTACGAATGAATCTAATAGATTTACTGATGATAAACTTTAACAGCGATACAGGATGAATTTTTCAAAAGGGATTGGATGGCCAAATCCGAAACTATAAGGCATAGCGAAAAATGCTCAAAGGAGTCACGAGCCCGATTTTAATGAAACTTAAAACCTCATCATTAGATTTTTGAAAAACCAATAATCCTAGCTGGGAATCTAACCCATTGATTATGGAAAAAAAACACATCCTATATTATTACACCATACAATAGTTCGATTCCCAGCTAGAATTATTGGTTTTTCAAAAATCTAATGATGAGGTTTTAAGTTTTATCAAAATCGGGCTCGTGACTCCTTTGAGCATTTTTAGCTATTCCTTATAGTTTCGAATATGGCCATCCAAGCCCTTTTCAAAAATTCACCCTGTATATGTAGAGGTACCTACCAAGTGCTTATAGCTAGTTTATCCATATTATGACTGACCGTTGAAGTTCTTTATGTCCTGAAATTCGTCTCTGGTGAACAAGTACCGTCTTCGGTAACCAAGCATACCATGATCGCTGTAAAATCTTAATGGTTTTAACGGCGGCATGATAATTTTCAACAATCTCAGCCTGCTCTTGTCGGTTTCAACACGGCAATAGGCTTACAACCTATCGAAATACAAGTAATGAATTTATTGGCATATCTGCCTACCGAACCGGGAATAAAAGCTGTGACAATACTTATATGTATATAAAGGACTTGAAACGAAATAGTGGTTAATTATAAACTGTATGTCAGTATAATACCGAAATTTCATTTGCAATTTCATTACAGAACTCTATTCATAGTGCATCGCCATTTTGTAATAGCTGTCCTCTAATTAACGGTTGAAATTGTGCGTGAAAATGAATAAATTAAAAGTAAATCATGTTCAATTGTGATGTCGTAACTAATGTAGAATTTAAACTATTTGGAAAGTAATGTTGTGAATAGGTATTTAAAGTTTTGTTTTTTTTTTTAACTTTTAAAACATTATGTAAAAAATGTGTGTGACTTTGAATGTAGACGTGTATGTCGATGTCGATGAATGTGTGGTTTTCTCTCTCGCTGATATTACTAAGTATATGAATTTGAATGATACGTAATATTGATGTAGCTTTGTCTGAATAATACTATTATGATATTCCGGTCGCATTCGACCAAAATTGGAGTTAGACTAATATCTACTCGAGAATAACTTGTAATATTCTTAAAGTAAAGTGTCTTCCATTCCATTTGTGTCTTTTGACTGCCTCTGTGGCGCAGTCGGTAGAGATACCGCCTGCGGCGCTGGAGGTCGTGGGTTAGATTCCCACCGAAAACAAATATTTGTGTGACCCATAAATGTTTTCTCAAGAGTCTGGGGGTTTCTATGTTCAATATGTATGTACCTATTTAAAAAGTATATAAGTATTAATATCAGCGGTCTGATACCCATAACACAAGCAGGTTATTCTCAGCTTAGGTACTTTGGGATCAGATAGCGTTGTGTGAAATGTCCGTGAATATTTATATTTATTTATTATTATTTTATTTATTTCGACAACAACTAATAAGCACACCGTAACTATAGTAACCATCCTAAAGTAGACTGTAACGTTTTGCTTATTAGTTGTTGGTAAAATCGAAAATCACTTTTCTTTTAGACCAAGTACAAGCTATTCTCTAGTATAGTATTACTCCGATTTTGGTCGAATCCGCCCTCAGACGTTTTAATTTCTGCTTTTAATTTTCCTTTTTTATAATACTTGAGTAGACATTTAAGCCAAAACAAATTAAAGATATTTGGTAAATTAACAAAATTTTACAGAAATTGACAAATTTGGTCTGATTAATTTCCGCCGCCAACTTCAAACTTCATTATTTTTTTTATTTCATTTAGTTTGAGGCTGCATTTACGGTTACTGCGGCGGCTTCTAACCTCAAAATGTCAAACTATAGACTCAGTTTCATTGGTTTTGACATTTTGATGTTGGAATTTGTCATTTTAAGGTTAGAAACAGCTGAGGTAAACCGCAAATGCGGTCCCAGGCTTCAGTCTAGAAGTTTTCATAGGTATCTTTTTATTACCATTGAACCCAAAATTTCGTGGAACCGTAGGTATTCTTTTGTTCAAAATAAATAAAAATAAATAAATAAATAAATATTCACCGACATTTCACACAACGCTATCTGATCCCAAATTAAGCTAGGAATAACCTGCTTGTGTTATGGGTATCAGACCGCGGATATTAATACTTATATACTTTTAAATACATACATATTATACATAGAAACACCCAGACTCTTGAGACAAACATTTATGGGTCACACAAATATTTGTCAAAGACAAAATAAAAGACATTACAAACTGGTCTTCTTTTTTCCTATTCATCTAGTAAATTCAAAGCTTAAAAGTTAATAAATGACCATCGTATTTCAACGGTTAAAGGGTATAGTTAAAGATAGTCTCAGCTGTAGCAACTCAATCTAGCGCAATCTAGTCAGTTATCGAGGTCAATCTACCCCTTGAGGCGTCCACACATATAGGTACCCACTGAGAATTAAATAAATCGAAACCATTCAGAGCTAACGGACCAGCTCAAATATTCATAAGAGCAGATTCGGATATAGACGCTACATACACAGAATAATATTACTTCTAATATCTAAGGAGTTATGGAATTTCAGCAGTATTTCTGATGGCTTATGGTTGATAATTCAATGTACAGAAGTAGATAAAAAAAACCATTTGAAGCTTGAGATTGTTGGAATTTGTACGGGTCTTGTTATCTCACAATAAACTATGGGATACTCTATATACTTTATATTTTCAAATGAGATCTATTTATCTATCAATCAAATTAAATCGAATCCTTAAGTACTGATTATCTGCTGCTGTGATGACGTCTCTTAATCATAGATTTAGAATTTTTGTTAGGTACTCTCAGTGCAGTGGAGAGAATCTTCGCTAGAACTGAACGATTCAAAAGATCGTTCCTCTGTCGAACCATAAAAACCTGGAACGACCTGCCAGCGCACGTGTTTCCCTCCTCTTACAATCCTGGGTTCTTCAAGCGGAGCGTGAAGAGGCTCATTATAGGGCCGCCAACTTGAGGGCCGTTTTCTATTGTCGTACAGACTGGGACAGTGGCCCCCAATCGCTAGATGTAGCTGTAACATTCCATCATACGGCGGCATCATTTTGGCGATATAAATATTAAAAAAAAATGGTTGTCTGTAAAGTCGGTTTACTGACGATAGTTGAACGTGACAACTCAGCCTTAAATGGAACGCCTCAGAGCGAGGTAACGCCGCATACGTCATATTTTTTTCGTGCGTGCAGCCAGCTCCATCGAATTAGGAGACGTTGTCACGTCAAAAAAAGCTCTTAACCGTTTTCGAAGGGTGATTGGGCTTTGCACTATGCTGACCAGACAGGTTGAGTCCAGTACCACTTGGCCGATGAGACGGCTTTGATCCTGAGATGGCGATAGGACCCATGACAGAATAGGTTTTCTCTCGATAAATACACTCGAGAGCAATGAATCCGGGTCACTTAAAGAATCCTAAAAATCTCGGAAACTAAAAATGCTAGGTTAATGCAATAAATTGTATTTAATAGACAATGTAATACTCCTTAAATGAAGGTATTAAAACTTCTTAGTTATTGTAAAGTTATATCATAAAAAAATCAAATTTGAAAAAGGGCCACTTTCGAAGATGGAACTACGAAATTACAGCATTTGGTGTTGCTTTTGTTTGTAATCTGTCATTTATGTGGGTACATAAACCATGTTGATAGTGCTCTATATTCATTAATCAAGCTGAAATTATGTCGCTTACGCCTGAAGAATGCACCAGAATACTTACAATGCTGGAAACCGGCCGGAGTCAGCGCGATACAGCCAGGACTGTCGGTGTGTCGCTGTCAACAGTACAAAGAGTTCTCCGACGTTACGAAGAAACTGGTTCTAACCTACGCAGACCAGGAACGGGCAGAACCAGGTGTACCACAGCACGAGAAGACCGATACTTGGTGAACACCATGCTTCGAAATCGCTTTCTCACAGGAACTGAACTCACCAATCAGTTTCGACGCCTCGGAGGAAGTAACCCAAGTGCATGGACAGTAAGACGTCGGCTTGCTGAATCTAACTTAAAACCCCTTAGACCTGCAAACGGCCCTAAACTGGAGCGTGGGCATCGTATTTCGAGACTAAGGTATGCCCAGAGCCACGTAAATTGGAGTATTGAAGATTGGTCAAAAGTTATGTTCTCCGACGAATCAAAATTTATGCTCTACAAGCACGATGGAAGACACAGAGTGTATCGAAGACCAGGGGAAAGATTCAAGCAAGCATGCATCCAAGAAAAAGTAGCCAACGGTGGTGGGTCTGTACTTGTGTGGGCCGGAATTTCTTCTGAAAGTCGCACAGAGCTGGTGATCATAGAAAACGGCTCTTTAACTAGCGTAAGATATGTGGAAGAAATCCTCAATGATCACGTTGGTCTATTTATGGTCAATTTAGGTGAGGATGCTATATTTATGCATGACAATGCCCGACCTCATACAGGTAGGATTGTGAATGACTACCTTCAAGAGATGAACATTACTCGTATGGAGTGGCCAGCGCGCAGCCCGGATATCAACCCGATCGAGCATGCTTGGGACGAGCTAGGCAGATGCGTAAAACAACGAAACCCTCCCCCAATCACGCTTCGTGAGCTCAAAATTGCTCTCACAGAGGAATGGGAGAATATTCCCCAAAATCGTATAAGGAACTTGGTGTACAGCATGCCAAACCACGTAAACGCAGTAATGGAAGCACGAGGAGGCAATACGAAGTATTAAAATTCAAGAAAATCGTAATAAAGTTCAAAAATTTCATGTTTCCTATTTTTGTTTTAAGGAGAGATCGGCAGTTTTTTCTTTATGTAATTTTGTGTTAATAAAATGTATGGTGACTCATATTTTTTTTTACTTTCATTTAAGGAGTATTACATTGTCTATTAAATACAATTTATTGCATTAACCTATCATTTTTAGTTTCAGAGATTTTTAACATTCTTTAAGTGACCCGGATTCATTGCTCTCGAGTGTATTTTAGAAAGCTTATGTCAACAGCGAACTGTGATTGCAAACTGAAAAAGTTAGGTGTCTATATCTACAGCTTATTTTCATAAATAACCTGAAAAGCATAATCATGTTGAGCCTGTGTATATTTCATCATTTTAAGTGACGTGACCTTTGACGTGTACGTCATCTATCTTTGAAGGGAGATATACTGTTACTATTATCGCGAGAAAAGAAACTTATCTACCTGTAATAAAATATAAGTATCAAACTTCGTCCCTACATTCACCAAGTTGAAACTCGTGTTTTCACAACGGACGCTGACAGCTCACCTTTTTTTAATCCCGCAACCATAAAAACAAACCGGTAATAATTTTTCTGTTCCTAAATTTTCCACCTCGACGCGTGCTTTTATCGTTTTTCAATATCAACCATCACGATATTTGTTTTTCTGTTACTTTTCACAACGAGAGCGTCTGGTTTCGGCCATTTTATATTATTTTATTCTTGATTCACCTCGTTTTGGAAAATGTATTTTTTGGTTAGTATTTACTTTCAGAGCACTCATTATCTAACGAGTGCTCACATTAAATGTTGTGTACCTTATCTTGAAATCACAAATTGTGTAGATCCATGGGTTTTGGATGGGTGTTGATAGTGATATAGAGGGTTATACCTCATATAGTAGAACTTTTTAAGTAATAATTTTATATTGCATAACAACTAATAGCATAAACCTCTTTTCGCAGAATATCGTTTGGCATAAACTCATTTAGCATACATTGAAACCCATAAATTTGTAAGTCAGAATCATCTGTACGCATAATTTTTAACCGACTTCCAAAAAAGGAGGAGGTTCTCAATTCGTCTGTATTTTTTTATTTTTTTTTTATTCATGCGATTTGCCGGTAACAAACTTACCGGCAAATCGCTTGAAGGAGTTAACCGATTTTAAAAATTCTTTTTTTGTTTGAAAGCTGGTCCTTCCCATGTGGTCCCATATACAGGAAGTCAGAATCGGATGCTGGGATCCTGGAGAAATCGAAGAAATCCCTCGAATCAAGGGAATTCCTTAACGATTTACAGCAGTTATCTTGTGTTTGGGCTTGATTAATTTGTATTGGGGAGAACATTACCCCTAGACAGAGTTAATTTCAGTCTACCCGTCACTGAAAATCATGAAAAAAAAAAATTTTTAACAAAAAAAAACCGACTTCAAACAAAATTTGAAAAATAAAATTAACTTAGCACAAAGTAATAGGTAGTATATTTAGTTTTATATCAGATATTATTGACTGTAATACTGAAGTCGGTGCCAATATTTCTATGAGATATTAATAATATCTACCTAAACCTATAGTTTTACTTGGCGCCGATTTCAGTATTACATTCAATAAAATCTGATATAAAACTAAATATACTACCTATTACTTTGTGCTAAGTTAATTTTATTTTTCAATTTTTAGTTTTTGTTTGAAGTCGGTTTTTTTTTGTTAATTTTTTTTTTTTATATCCATAATAATCACAATGTATAATCATCACATCGCAGAAAGTTCAAAACCAGATTCATCTTTTGGTATATATTTCTTATCCATAACTATTTAAACCCAAAATATTACATATAATTTTTTTTTTTTTATATCCATAATAATCACAATGTATAATCATCACATCGCAGAAAGTTCAAAACCAGATTCATCTTTTGGTATATATTTCTTATCCATAACTATTTAAACCCAAAATATTACATATCGAGCGCTCGTGGCCCCGCGGACTCAGTGTTCTGTAAACGATCACTGCAGTAAGCAACATTTACTATGGCTGGATATGGATGGGTGACCACCACGTGGACCACTTTGTGACATTTATTTACGAGCGTTTCCGTGCTTCGGAAGGCACGATAAGCCGTTGGTCCCGGTTGTCAGTAAAATGACAGTCGTTAAGCCAAGTTGAAGGCCTTACGGGCGGCTTGAAAAATTTCAACTGTGGGTCGTCACAACCTGCGCCCGGGTCGGCAGCGCGTGTGTAACGCCTCTGGTGTTGCAAACGTCTATAGGCTACGGTTACCAACCTTCCGGTGGGCCGTTAGCTTGTCTGCCACCTAAGTAGTATAAAAAAAAAAAAAAAAAAAAAAAAAAATATCATATGATTTACTTAAAAGTCTGAATTCATTGCATTAAAAAAAAAATAACCTAACCTATCCAAGTCGGGGTACTCTCGAGTCGGGATGTTACTTTTGGAATATTTTTTTTTGCGAAACAAATCATTTGGTAAATGTATATTTGACTAAATAAAAATTGAGCAAGTAAAAAGTTTCCAAATGAATATTTGACGAAGTGATTAAAATGCGAAATGTAAATTTGCTAAAGATTCTTATGGGAAATGAAACGCTGCGAAAATCTGTACTTTAAATAAACGTTATGCTAAATGAAGTTATACAAAATTTTAACTATGACAAAAGTTATTTAGCCAAATAAAATTCTACTATCTTAAATGTATGCCATTCTAAATTCGGTCATAAGCACATCATGCCTAAAAATATTTATGTCAAATATTTTTTATGCCTAATAAATGATCGATTAAAGAAGTTCCTGCGAAGTGAGTTATCCCAAATAGGTTTCGGAGTATCAAGTTTCTACCAAATAGACGGCACCCGATATAGAGATATGGTGATTTTTATGATTTCATACCCAAAGGGTAAATCGGGACTTTATTACTGAGACTCCGCTGTCCGCCTATTTGTCTGGCTAAATGTAATAATAGCTTCACAGATTATGGTTTTCTGTTGCTGCAATTACAACATAATTATACTAAAACCAGAATTTATACCTACCATACAATAAACGGTTATATTTTGCCGTTTTTTGTCCTCAAGTCCGACTCGCACTTGGCCAGTTTTTAATACCCATAGATTAAAATTCTCTCAATCTTAAAAAAGAATACACTAATCTATCTGAGACCAGCCCGTTGTCAAAACTAATCTAGCAACACGTCTGAACGGTTCCCTGCAGTGCCGTTGACACGCTCTACTAACTCAGCACGCAACATGTATTGGACGATTCGATTCATTGATTCCTTGAGGGAACGTGACGTCACATACTAGGTAAAAGGTACAAGCGTGACAATGCTCAGCTATATCAATATCATTCCATCTTTAACCTTACAGTTTTATAAATATCTAATACTAGCGGACGTCACGCGGTTTCACCCACGTGATTCTCATTCCCGTGGAAATACGGGAATAGAATAATAGCCTATGTTCGCCGCAAAGAATGTAGCTTCCCAACAGTGAAATAGTTTTTCAAATCGGTCCAATAGTTTCAGAGCCTGTTCGATGCAAACAAACAAACAATCATATCTATCCTTGTTATAATATTAGTATAGAAGTATAGGTAACCACAGTTTTAAAATTTTCCAATCTTTAAAAATATTACAGCAATCCTTATACTAATCTATCTGAAACTAGCCCGCAGTCAGAACTAATCTAGCATCACGTCTGAACGGCTCCCTGCAGTGCTGTTGACACGCTCTACTAACTCAGCACGCAACATGTATTGGACGATTCGCTTCATTGATTCCTTGAGGGAACGTGACGTCACATGCTAGGAACAAGGTACAAGCGTGACAATGCTCAGCCTCATTATCATCATCATTTGAGCGTTATCCCTGGTTGAATACAAAGTTCTTGGAGACCTAAGGTTATGTCAATTTGTAGTTAACCTTTCGTTACCCCTTTTATGCATTCGACAACTAGCTAAAAATCAAATTTTCCCTCTATGCGATCCAAAAAAAACCGGTCTTCTTTTCTGTATATTATTGACAAGTTTAATGCCTGTGACTCCGTCCGCGTGCTGAAGTCTTCCCATAAAATTTTCCCACAGGGACTTGTGCTGAAATAAAAAAATTATGAAAATAAATGTAAACGCAATTTCCCACTATATACATTTTTTTTGTCCAATCTCTATTCTATCCTTGTACTCAATTTCAACGGTCTCGGTTAATTGGTTCAGGCGTGAAGGTATTATAGCCAGAGTCAGCTACGTGGGACGAAAACCTAAAGATAAACAAGGGAATAAAGACGTGTAATAAATTTTTATAATTATGTAACAAAGCAGTATGGAACAAGACAGCTTAAATATTTGAGTAAACTTTACATATATACATATAATACCTTATTTCGTATGAAAGGTGATTCATAACGTATGAATTTTAAAACGAATCCATTTATCAATATCGAAATGATAAATCGAATGCCTAGTTCAGCACTCTTCTCGAAGAAAATACTTCAAAATCTATTTATAGGTAAAATCTTTTGTAGTCCAAAGAGCATTTTGCTTAGACGTTGAGAATAAATATTGCCAAGCCTAAGTAGTGTAACCATAACAGTGTAAAAAAATGAGATAATCTCAAAGTTGCGCAACGAGTCGTGGAATAGGCTATTCTTTGTGATATGATATCTGAAATTATATAATCCGGCAGACAACGGGAGTGGTCGACATAGGTCACATAATAATTATGTACATTAAAATCGGCAATGAGCTGGCCAAAAGAAGGTCGCAGACTGGGACTGGATGTAGAAGGCGAGGGATCGTCCTCCAGCTTCGGACCGCCTTAGGCTAATTTAATAAATGATGATTGAATAAGTTTTTATATGGGTTTGTTTTATTCAAATTATTTCAAATTGACGATCTAGACTAGATGATGGAAGCACAAGCGCGGGTAGATCGTTCCAGGTTTTTATAGTTCGACAGAAAAACGATCTTTTGAATCACTCAGTTCTGGCGAAGATCGTCTCCACCGTCTTTGAGTGGAACCTCTACGAGGCAGGCGTGTTTCGGGATTGAGAAGGAAGGTGAGTGCGATTGAGTCTACCGAAATCATCTCAGCCCAAGGCATTGATAGCCATTTAATTTGAAAATTGCGAAAGAACTATGTTCAGGAGTGGACTACGCTAGGGTTAATAATGATTGAGAACGTCACTATACTGGGTGTAACAAAATTACCTCTCCAAATTTCATGAGATGACTTGGCATCGGAAATCAAATACAAATATTTAATAAAAAAGGGGGGTACATTTTTTCTTTTTTTTTAATTTTTTTTTGTCGCACATTAAGAATTCATTTTTTACCGCGTCAATTCGAGGTAACATGGTCGCCGTGGCAAAACAAACACAGAGCACCCGTCTGGCTGTCGTTGTCGCTTTCTACTGCCGCTCAGTAGCGATAGAAAGGGTGAAAATAGGATAAAATAGGACCTTTAAAACGGCTTTACGGTTAAAGTATTCACGTGACGAAATTTGGATAAGTAATTTTGTTACACCCGATATTGATAATATACATATTTATTTATTTTTTAAATTGGATCAGCCTATTGTTTGGTTACCCTAGTCCTAAAAGAGCTGTCAAAGGGGATCAGAACTGCTATTTCTCACTGTCGAACGAGCAGACGGTCAAGACGTACACATTAAACAAAGATTTTTCACCGTCCGCCTGAAGATAAGTAGTTTTACTCTTTGCTGAATAGTTTGAGAAATTTAAATATAGGTACGATTGCTTTTTCCCGTGGTTCCGCCTGCGTGGTGCACTTCTACCGTATTTGTTTCTAGTCGGTTATGTTATTGCATTTTATATGTGATTCTTTAGATTGTCATAACTATTCTTTGTTTAAACTGATTTGAATAAATAAACACTAAATGTTAAGTGTTGTAAACCGCAACATAATAATAAACTGCATTTCCAATCGGTTAAGCCGTTACTGACATAAGCGTACACAAATGTGCGAACGGGGACCAAAAGCTTGCACCAATTGCTTGTCCTATAGGGGTTTATAAACGCAATAGAATGTAAACCATTATTGCAATGATGTTTTACATTATATTGCGTTTTTAAAGACCATCCATGAGACCACTTCGTGACATTTATTTGAGCGCTTCCCTGCTTCGGAAGGCACGTTAAGCTGTTGGTCCCGGTTGCCAGTCAAATGACAGTCGTTAAACCAAGATGAAGACCTTTTTAGGCGGCTTAAAAATTTTTAACTGCAGGCAGTCACGACCTGTGCTTGTCCCTCTCAACACGCCAATACTGCTCACCACTTTTTACGTGTGACAAATTCTATAAAAGTGAAATGTGGGTATATAATATGCCTCTGCCTACCCCTTCGGGGATAAAGACATGACCATTTGTATGTATGTAAAAATGCTATGATAAATTAGGATTAAACCATTATATTCACGTATATATCCACCAGCTTCCAATGTTCCAGCGAATTGGACAAGCAAAGACTGCTAAAGGTATCCCACTAATACTTTAGTAAACTTTGGGATTCTTTGCCAAAGTTGGGTGCACTTTAAGGCTTCTTTTAGTTAGCTTGGTATCTTTCCTTGTTCGTTTCCAAGTTTTGTTTTAATTCTTTATTAGAGATGTTGCTCTGTCCGTTTGTTTAAAAATGGAGACGGTGCAGTTCTTGACCAGATACTATCTTTTATTAACTGACTTTAAAAAAAGAGGTCAGGAATTTGTTGTTTTCGAAGTTTCTTCTTGGTTCTTTTTTATTTTGTATGTTGGTGCTTCTACTGCACTAATCCAATTGTATTAATGAAAGTACCCTACGGTTTCGTAGCAAGTATCACCTACAACGTAGATACCACGTAGACAAAGCGTAGCATATCTGATTCTATTTCTAAACTTAATAGTTGATACAGTTTACTAAACTGTATGCCATATCAACATATTTAAAAAAATCTGTAAAAATTATGAAGCTCAAAATAAAAGATACTTAGGTATTAGGTAACTCATATTGATCAAACACGCCGCCATTCAACTAGTAAAAATGATGGACAACCTTTTTTAAACGTGTGGAAATCCTTCATGGATGCTATACCGGACTCCTACCGACTAAAACCACACGTGCCTACCACTGCCTATGGTCGCAAGCCCTGGGTAAGCCCTCGGAGAGATGTCCCAGGATTCCTGACAATTAAGGACAACCCTACGAAAATTATTGTTACGTCAATGACTTACTGTCAAAAAACAAGAAGCTGTGAAACGGTCTCGCCCGGCTGCTCCTCTCTAAAACGTTTATTGTGAAAGTGAAAGTTCAATCCGATTGACGTTGTCATTTTTGTTTTATTTCAAACTTTGAACAGATGATCCACGTGACCTAGTGACGTAGTTTAATGCAACAGAGTCACAGACTACAGACACAAGTTTCGACATAAGCCCCTCTATTTTAGAGAGGGGCTAAAATCATTAAAAATAATTTAATTACATCAATAAAAAATAATTTAAATACATCAAGAATTACGTTAAATTTTTTATTCAATAAAATTAAACATATTTAAATCGTTGGTCATTTCAACTTTGATTCAGCGATGGACCGTACACGTCCTCTATTTGACGTTCCCGATCGTATTACGTTACGAGCAGTGGTTTTAAACATTTTTTCATCTCACATTTTCGGGGTGTGATTGACTTTGTCGTATTAGCACGGTTGAGTATAATACTGCACCAGAAATACGGACAGAGTGCTTGTGAGTTGGCCAATCACATTGCTTAAATATGCCAGCCTCGGTTTTCGCAAACGCATAAAGTATGGGGTTCTTCAAAGGGGGTCTTAGAAGGTTCTTGCAGGGTCGGCAGCGCGAGTGTAGCACCTTTGGTGTTGCAAACGTTTATAGCCTACAGTGACCACTGGTCCATCTGGTTTACTGTATGCTTGTCTGCCACCTTATTGGTATAAAACATGCTAACACAACAATAAAAAAGTGTGTGCGTGTAACCTTTACGCGCGATAGAAGTAACACTTCTTTGCCTTTGACGCTTAGACTATTTAACAACATTGACGGCATGATTGAATAGCGGAAACACGTTTGCGCTATTCAAAATTCAAATAGCGTTACTTCCGTCAGAAAAAAGTCTAAGTTACTCCCTAGGTCGGTCGTGCCGAAAGAAGTTTTACTTTACCAAAAAAAAACAGACTAGGCTCGGTAGTCCATTTTGACTATCCCATATTACTATGTCCATATTACTATAAACTTAATTTTTCTTGAGTAACCTTAGTTTTATTTGACTACGAATATTTTTTTTTACTGAACTTTGCAATAATTATAGTGGGATGGTTGATTTGACTTGAAATAATATTATTAAAATTATAGGACAACGTGATTACTAATTAACTAATGTAATAAACTAATTTTCTTTTAAAAAAGGTTGAGAATCCCTGCCCATACCAATCAATGGGCCGTCACCCATGCAATATTCACAGACAGGTAGCGTATCGCTAACCAATCGAGTGGCAGTGGCGACCGGTGTCAGTCGTTTTTGAATATTCTTTTTTGTAACCGATATGCATACGTCAGATTACTGAAGTTATTTTTTTCCGTGGATTTTTTTGACGTGTAATATAGGTTTTCAGCCCATCTATAAAATGACTGTGGAGTAACATTTCAGCAGAAAGAATAGTGCATAGATTGTGTGTTTTAAAATAAGATAATGGTATTTTTTTAACTTTTGCTGTGTATATGCTCGAGTTACTGTATTATGACGACATAGTTATAGTGACATTTCGGTTTTCCCAAACGCCTGCAGTATGGGGTTCTTCAAAAGGGGTCTTAAAAGGTTTTTACAGGGTCGGCAGCGCGAGAGTGGCGCCTCTGGTGTTGCAAACGTTCGTAGGCTGCGGTGACCACCGGTCTTTCTGGTGGGCCGTATGCTTGTCTGCCACCTTAGGGGTATAAAAAAATAAAAAAGTGACTATCAAACATTTTGGGAATGCGATTGGTCCACTGTACCCTTAGATCATCTAACCACAGGATGCGCCTTACTTAAGCATTGTTTTCTGCCATTGCACATGACCATTTGGTCTTTTGGCTTTATAAAAAGCACTGTACATCAGTAAATCATTTTATATGATTAAACTAGTACATTTCATTGTAGTTGACTGTACAATAAAAATTAACACACAACAGCCATTACGCGTTTGTCGATTAATACATTTTAAATGCAATGAAATTTTATATGTCTTTGTGTTTCCCTCTTCACTTGTATGAAAACTGGCAGAATATTTTTGTATGCGGTGGTTCGCAAAGGCTAGTCCCGTGATATATGGTCTAAGACTGTACCACAATGGTCGGTTGTTTTTATTGTTCCGAGTTCTTTTCCTCTTCTTCATAGCGTCGTAAGTACATTAAAAGAGCCTTGAAAGTCTCGGTTTTTTTTTGTTTAACGTGAAGGAAAATCCTCATGGATGTTATGCCGGACTCCTACCGACTAAAAAACCTAACGTAACGCCCAGCAGCCTATGGTTAGGAGCCCCGGGTAAGCCCTCGGAAGGATGTCCTAGGACTCCCAACAGACCCACGGCCGCCATTGCGGCGTCTTTGGGGGGGTTTCGGGTGTGATCCCGCTTCTAAGGGGGGTTGAAGGTCTCGGGTAGCGGAGATGATGCTGTTCGTTTGAGTCACAGTGAGTAGTACACATTTATTACTTACTTTCAATTATGACACTCATTTTGACACAGTTTCGCCTGGTAGGAATGAAATACAATTAGTTCGTTTGGTACGCAGCTTCTCTGGGAAATTACATAAATACGCATAAATTTAAAACTACCCCTTTTAACACAAACTGTTATTCATATAGTAGATCATTATAACTTACTATAAACTAAAATATTTTACCCGAGTATTCTAAAAGCAATTATAGAAAGTTTCAATACTTAAATCCTAAAACACCCGCAACAATCTATCAACTAAACCACTTAATCTAAATTCCCCACACGTCGTAAAACTCCCATCAATTTGGGGAAAAAGTTGTTACTGCAAACATGAAATTATAAACATGTAAATTATTAAATTTAATTGACTCTGTCGGACGGAGGGTGGTCGGGAAAAGTCTCGTATCTAGCGACAAAACTAAAAGTGTCAGCGCGGGGTGAATTTAATTAAAATTTCGTAAATTAACGCGCCAATGGTTTATCACGCTTATATTGTGGGTACGGGGTTTCAAACGCTGTAATGCAAAGCTTTGTACCCTAATACTGAAGATTATCATTAATTTTACATTTCATTATCACGAAATATAATATGCGTGAAGCGCTCGTGGCCCCGCGGACTCAGTGTTCTGTAAACGATCACTGCAGTAAGCAACTTTCACTATGGCCCCGTCCTTGGATGAGGATGACGTGATGGCGAGGATGACGTGGATGATGTGACCACTTCGTGACATTTATTTGAGCGTTTCCGTGCTTCGGCAGGCATGTTAAGCCGTTTGCCGGTTGCCAGTAAAATGACAGTCGTTAAGCCAAGTTGAAGGCCTTTATAGGCGGATTGAAAAATTTGAACAGCAGGCAGTCACAACCTGCGCCTGTCCATATCAACACCGCAATACGGCTCACCACCTATTATACCAATTTTACCCACGTGGGACCAATATCAAAAAAAGTTGAAATGTGGGCATATACTATGATACTGCCTACCCCTTGCGGGATAAAAGGCGTAATCCTTAGTGTGGCGAAGGCGTGAACGATATATATGTATTTATGTAACTTTACTAAGTTGCCGGTAGATGTTGCCTACATTTATGGTTTGACAAATTTATCTTTCACACTAATTGCTTTTTAACATTATTTCTAAGGAATATTTACAATCTCTTATATTTAATTTCCAACAACTTTCAAAGAAATGAATGGTTTAAGTCAACAGAATATTTATTCTTACTTTTTCCACAGTCTCGCAGTGATAATAAGTTCTTTGCACAACAAGTTTCACTTAGTTTACGTTAATAAGTCATACTTTTTCCATTACTCCTCTTTCTGAATAGAATTGAATAGAATAAACTTTATTGTACACCAATATAAAACATACAGAAAAGAAAGACATTACAATTTTATAAATGTACAGAGGGCGGCCTTATCGCTAAAAAGCAATCTCTTACAGGCAACCTTTGGATGGAAAAGACTGTTAAGAATCACAGGATATAGGTGGTCATTAGTGTAAACAGATCAGATGTGATTTACTAATAAACGTCATTTTGAAAGTTTAAGTTAAGTTAAGTTTCGGACAATAGGACAATAGGAAAAAAAATATTTAAAAATCACTGATATAATATCTCATCAGAGGAAAAAAATGTATTTTTGTGTGTGTGTATTTTTGTTTGTATTTGTAGGTTTGTAGTGAATAAACTCAAAAACTATTGTACGGATTTTAAAAAATTTTCACCATTGAGAAGCTAAATTCACCTTTTTTTGTTTTACGTGAGGGAAAATCCTCATGGATGTTATGCCGGACACCTACCGACTAAAAAAACCTCACGTAACGCCCAACAGCCTATGGTTGAGAGCCCCGGGTAAGCCCTCGGGAGGATGTCCCAGGACTCCCAACAGCAACAACTAAATTCACCCTGAGTAACACTGGCTATATTTTATTCCCTTATTCCCAGGGGAACGGGAACTATGCGGGTGGTTTAATATTGGATAGTTATTTACGCTATATTTTTGCTCTATTCAAGTTATACCTACATACTTATTTAAAACGTTTATTAATCCTCGACGAAAATAAGAGGTGTTATAAGTTGTGTAAAACTGCTTGAAATTGGCTGTTAGAATCATTTGTATTTTGATATTTTTTGGCAGTGTCCCAACTCTTTTCTTCATGTTTACAATACGTACATGCAAAAATTTTTATAGCTCTGAGTAATTTTAATTAAAATTATTAAAAATTCGCTAATTTAAATGTTAAAATTTCTTGAAATTAAAATATTAATGTTATAAAAGTGTAAAAATACAAAAATCCAAAGTTTTGATTATAATTTTTCGAAAAACTATCCGGGTAAAAAGATCCGGGTAATTTCAGACCTATCTCGGTGTTGCCGACCTTGAGCAAGATATTTGAAAAATTGATACTAGAGCAGATGCTGATCTATTTTAACAGTCACAAATTATTTCATGAAAAACAATTTGGCTTCACTAAAGGACGTTCGACTACCGATGCTGGTGTAGAGTTATTGAAATGTATTTATGACGCCTGGGAGGATAAACAAGATGAAATTGGTGTGTTTTGTGATCTGTCTAAGGCATTTGATTGCGTCCAACATAAAACATTAATCAGGAAATTACACCATTATGGCATAAGAAGCAAGGCTCTCGACCTTCTGACTTCATATTTGAACAATAGAATTCAGCGGGTCGATGTTAATGGTACACGCTCAGAGGGATCTGTAGTTACTATGGGCGTCCCGCAGGGTTCAATACTCGGACCATTTTTATTCCTTATATATTTTAATGACCTACCCTTTTACGTGGGGGACAACAACAGGATTGTTTTGTTTGCAGATGATACTTCTTTGATTTTCAAAGTTAAAAGACAAATAGATAACTATGACGATGTCAACAACGCAATCTTGAAAGTGGTTCATTGGTTTAACACTAACAATCTTAAACTAAATGATAATAAAACTAAATGTATTAAATTTACCTTGCCTAATGTAGCACAGTCAGAAACCAATGTTCAACTTAATGGTCGAGAGTTGGAACTTGTGGAACAAACCACATTCCTAGGGTTAACGGTTGATGCTGGTTTACAATGGGGTCCACATATTGTAAAACTAGCTAGTAGATTAAGTTCAGCAGCATTTGCTGTACAAAAAATAAGGCACTTGACTGATGTAGATACGGCTAGAATAGTTTATTTCAGTTACTTTCACAGTATAATGTCTTATGGTATTCTACTGTGGGGCAATGCTGCAGATATAAATAAAATTTTTATTTTACAAAAGCGGGCCATAAGAGCTATATATAGACTAGGTCCAAGGGTCTCTCTGCGCGAAAAATTCAAAGAGGTTAATATTCTTACTGTAGCATCACAATATATTTTTGAAAACCTTATGTATGTACAAAGAAATCTACATAGTTTCGCTAAGTTAAGTGATAGACACAATGTCAACACTAAAAATAAAAATAACCTTGCTGTTTTTCATAGCAGATTGCACAAAACCAGCAATTCTTTCATGGGTAACTGTATACGCTTTTACAACAGGCTTCCAGACGAAATTAAAAGTATATCCCTTAATAAGTTTAAAAGATCTGTTAAAAGTAAATTGAACTGCAGGGGCTACTATGCAATCGATGATTATTTGTTGGATAAGGAAGCCTGGAAATGACCTGCTCTGCTGGATTCTCAAAAAAATTGTTAAAATGCCTAGTTTTTAGATTCTTAAAATTGTAAATAGAGCAAAAAAAAAGAACAACCCGCTGAGTTTCTTGCCAGTTCTTCTCAGGTGGGTCGCGTTGTGAACTGGTGGTAGAGTTTTTGTTTTGTATTCTGGACGTTTTGCAAGCGCATCTGTATAATGCCTATGTGAAATAAATATATTTTTGATTTGATTTGATTTGCATATTGTCACGCCTTTGACCCCGAATGGATAGGCAGAGGCATAGTATATGCCCACATTTCACCTTATAGTTTTATGTCCCACGTAATAAATAGGTGGTGGTGAGCCTATTGCCGTGTTAAAATAGACGGGTCGTGATGTGTTAAAATTTTTCAAGCCACCCATAAGGCCTTCAACTTGGCGCAACGATTGTCACTTTACTGACAACCGGGATCCATTTCGAATTTTCTTTCTCTACGCAATGGATCGTTTTTCGAAAAGTGTTTCTTTAATCGCCATTTATGACCCCACACACGGGCTACCTTTCAGTAAAAAGAAAATAAAAAGTTAACCCATTCTGAGAAGCTACTTCAGTATAAAATTACCACAGATTATACTTTAATGCTAGCTTTAAAAATGCAGACGCAGCGCCACGGCGAAGTTTCCACAATTATGTACTAATTAAAACTACGTCTTGTGGACTAAGATATGGACTTGGTTTATGCTGAACTTGGATTATTCTGTATTTAAGCTTGGGTTTTGTGTATCATAGGTACTTACTCTTCTTTTTTTATTTATTTATTTCTTTAAAAGCATTTTTACAATCTAACCATGTTGCCAAACTGCGTACGCAGTTTGTTGGCAAGCGTACACTTACTTTATTTAATTATCACCTACGTTAAGCTTAATTATTACATAGGTACCTAATTACAACAATAAAAACCAGTAGTTTTCCCGAACGGAGCACAGGATACAACAAGGATCAGATTAAAGTAAAATTTAAAACAGCACTACCTTTAAAGTAGTACCTTTATCTTCAATAACTCAATAAGTATTTACTTCCTTTCCTAAATCTTATCAAGTATGAAACAAAATAAGCTGAAAATTTTATAAGGAAAGTCCAGGGCTAGTTGCTAAATTTGCAAATTCTTACTCTCCTGTTTTCTTGCACTGCGACCACTGCCGCTAAGAACATAGAAGTAAAACTTTTTTAGGCGCGAGTAGGGAGTAACTCAGATTTTTTTTCTGACGGAAGTAACGCTTACTTTTTGAATAGCAGTAACGTAGTTTCCGCTATTCAAAATTAGAATGAATGATATTAATATTACATTTGATGCCGTCAATGGCAAAGAAGTTTTACTTCAATCGCGCGTAAAGGTTACACGCATACACGTTTTTGTTAGTTCCTTTTTTTTCCTCTTGTAATTTTACAATCGGGTTTTTTATCAGTTGCTAAGAGCTTAGTGACTTGATGCTAGCAAACACACGCATTACACACAGGGGCCTGAAGGCTAAAGCATGTCACTAAGCTCTTACAAATAGCACTAAGAGGGTTCCTGTATTGAGGCTTTAGCCTAAATGTAAACTGTAGAGACTGGAAACGCCAGAGCACATGCTTCCTTCTTCTTACAACGCTGGTTTCTTCAAATAGAGTGGGAAGAGGCTGTCAGTGGATGTGTGTAACTTTTTTATGCTCTAACGGCTGAACGGATCCTTTTATCCCGTGGATAAGTTCCTACAGAAAGTGGGAACGGGAAAAATTTACGATGGCGAAGCCGCTAGTATCATCTAGTTTAATATAATACCATTTTATTATGTAATACTATTATATTATCTTTGATAATACGAAACCACATTCAGTCTTATTTAAATTACTCTCGAGTGCTTCATGTTTATTAGTTTTAATTAAACATGCATTTATGATTTCCCTAGCGTAGTCCGAGTCGGTGAGGCTTAGGAAAATAAGTTTACCTTGTACATATAAATACACACATACACATATCCTCATTGGCGTTGGCACAGGTATACTATACATCCAAGTTTGACAGTTTTAGTCTCAGGATTTCTAAGTAGCTTAAGATCTCATAAGATGCGGGTACATAAACGAAGCCGCTGATGCTATCTAGTGTTTCAGTAAGAGCTATTGAACAGATGTCCAAAAAGTGACCACCTGAGAACACTTGGTTTAGAAATAATACGACAATTGTTCGGTGGTAAGATTCTGTATTACCTATATTGAATAACAACACACAATAAACCTATATAAATACATCACTAACAACACTAGTGCGATCCTGGATACCGACAAGCGCCATCTAGTGATGCAACTATAAAATAACTATCTACAGAGATTGAACAGCTATCAAAGTATAGGAGATTACCTCGTATTATGTATTATATACGATAGTATTCCGAGTCTACGGATTTCTATGTGTAAAACGAATATCCAAAGCGCCATTGATAGGATCTTACCACATCTGGTTGGGCGGGGGAGGGACATTGTTGACAGTGGAAGGTGAGCCTTTATGCCCATAGTAAGGTGGCCACCCTAAACCTACGAATTGGGTCGCAAGTCTCAGACGCTGTCGGGGTGTTCCCCCTTGTGCCATGCTGTGGACTCGGCGCCCGCATGATGAATCCATGGAATGCCAAGAATAAGGTATTTTTCTTAAGACGCCCCAGTACCTACTAAGTAGGTTTTATTGTGATGTTATTTCTATTCGTGACTTACGTTTAGACCTTAGCCTATAACCTGAGAAGTGTAGAATGCATGTGAATTAATTCCTCTAAACATTTCCCTTGGGAAATCACTGTCCGACTTTTAATTAAAGTAATTAAAATTCTTAATTAAATCTCGCAAAGCCGGTGAATACTTCTGAAACTATTTCCAGTATTCTGTCTCTCTCGCACTCATGGTTATTGTACATATCTGCCCTTTTCTAAATTCCACGGGTCCCGAATAATCCCCCATTCCCAACCGACCACCTGATGTATTGTTTTCTTAATTTGCCCTATTAAGAAATATAATTTCCTCTCGCTTTTTGTGTTCTGTTTCAATTGGGTTAAGGTTTAGAATAAGGGACAGGATTTTTTTGAGTATATTTTTACAATGTTTTTATTGTACTAATCATTGCTTATAATTTTTCTGTTTGAGTAGATGTGTGGGTGGGTAGATGTGTGAATGTTTTTTTTTGATCACTACGTGTCGCCCTAATATGTAGAACATCGTAGTCGGAGTCATAAACGTTTTTTTTATACCACTAAGGTGCCAGACAAGTATACGGCCCACCAGAAGGACCGGTGGTCACCGCAGCCTATGAACGTTTGCAACACCAGAGGCGCCACACTCGCGCTGCGGACCCTGTAAAAACTTTATAAAATCCCTTTTGAAGAACCCCCATACTGTAGGCGCTTGGGAAAACCGACGCAGGGAGATCATTCCACAACCTAATCGTGCGCGGAAGAAAACCCCTATCGGATCTAACCGTGCTGGGGCGCTCTGTGGCGAGCGGTGCGATGATAGAACGTAGCATAATCCTAATACATAGACACTTACAAAACGCCACGAAAGGAAATGTGTTAAGAATGAATCGATTGAGAGTAGTGTCGTGTCTCAGAACGTCTGGCCCGGTATGCCAGGAGATGCAGGTTGGAAGCCTGCTTAAAACCGATAATTTTATCTGGCTGAAATTTGGTACGGGGATAGAATATATAGTCTAAAATAACACAAAAGCTTTTAAGTTTGCATGGAAGGCGTAAACGGGAACAAAATTCCACGAAGGTGAATCTACATAGTTATAAAATATTAGCGGACGTCACGCGGTTTCACCCGCGTAGTTCCCGTTCCCGTGGGAATACGAAAATAAAATATAGCCTATGTTCACCACAAAGAGTATAGGTTCCCAGCAGTGCAAGAATTTTTCCAATCGGTCCAGTAGTTCCGGAGCCTGTTCGTTACAAACAAACAAACAAAAAAACAAATCTTTCCTCTTTATATTATTACCATAGATTATGCAAAAATATTTTACAGCCATAAAGATATACACCTTACTGTTATCTTCAAGAGCCACCGCGCTAGCAAAAAGATTTAATACAAACTAAATGTACTCATACATTGTTACTCTCTTGCTACTCTGACGGTTATTAAAAATAAAACTGCCTAACATACTCAAGTTTCTCTACGTTATAATAACATTCTCTACTGCACTGTATATTATTCTATGCAAAGAATATTAAAACATCTTTTCTTCTAGATTTAAACTAGAAGAGTATGTTTATAATAATATGCAAGTATAATATGGAAGGAGTCTTAACGTATTTTATGATCAGGAGAGATGTGTGCGGTATACGTTATTGTGTTTCGGAGGGTGTTTCGGCAATGTATTTATAATCATACTAGCTGGTCCCCGCGGCTTCGACCACGTAGAAGTCGTTATCGCGTAAAATCATAACCCTCCTGTTGCGCAGTCGGTTAAAAAGTAGCCTATGTCCTTCCTAGGGTCTCGAACTATCCCTATACCAAATTTCATCTCAATCGCTCCGCTTAGGCGTGAAAGCGTAACAGACAGACAGACACACTTTCGCATTTAGAATATTAGTAGGGATAAGTATCTTTATTCGTTGTTTAGCTCCTATAGTACAACCTAGGGCTGGGTACCGTTGTGTTACAATGTCCGAAAATATTTATTTTTATAGTAAATTAGTACCAGTAAATATTTTGGAAGGGATACGAGATTTCAGCGAAGCGTGATCTTAATTATCACTAGATCCAGGGCTTTCCATCAGACTAAAGCCGTCATTTTGCGGGCTGAATATGAACAAAAACCTATAAAACAAACATCAATATTTGTCTTCCCGTCTCCATACAAAAAAAAAGTGTGTGCGTGTAACCTTTAGGCGCAATTGAAGTAGAACTTCTTTGCCATTGAGGGCATCAAATGTTATTATACTATCAGTCATTCCAATTTTGAATAACGTTACTTCCGTCAGAAAAAAAATCTGAGTTACTGCCTAGTCGCGCCTAAAGAAGTTTTACTTCAAAAATGGTGTCAATCCATTGCTTCCTTACAAGAAAACAGGGACAACCAAACGAACACATTAGCTAGGATTACAATGAACCAGTATACCTTATATTAATGCGATATCGTCCATCCAGCACTCCCACCGGAGTATTTTCAATGTTCGACCAATAATAATTACGACTATACAAACACCGACTAAGTTTACTGCGACCGGACTTAAATCTGCTGAAGTTATCAAGTAGGGGCATGGTACAAACTATAAATTGTAGCTTTGATATTGGTTTTATACTGTGCAAGAGTTTGCCCGTGATTTACTGAGAACCCCATTTTAACCCATACCTACATGCTTGTCTTGGAGTATTGGACATCGACATTCAACTGATTAAATAACTGTCCATCAAAAAATCCCATTTTCCGTTCGATAAATGGTCGAAAAAACTATACATCTCTGAACGTTTGGTCAAATCAACCACCCTGCTTGTTATTCCTTTTTGGGAGTCCTGGGGTAGCCTTCCGAGGGTTTACCCAGGGCTCTCAGCCCTGTTAAACAGTATACGTGTGGTTTTTAGTCGGTAGGAGTCCGGCATAGTATCCGTGTAGAATTTTCCTAACGTTAAAAAAAGCTTTAAACAGATAAACAAATTATTTTCTGATATCTATAAAAGGAGGGTACTTTACCTTCCGTAGTCGACGACACCCCAGGTGCGAACTTAGAGGCGACTGGTTGCTCAAGTCCCATAGTAGGTAGAGACAATTGACCGACCAGTTAAATTTCAATGACCAGTACGGGACTCCAGTAATGGGGATCCGTTTTTACCCTTTGGAAACCATAAAAAGGTTGGGCTTGACATCGTAAGTTTCAAAAATGATAATTTTGATGCTTCATTTTTTGCTTTTGACGCGTCTCGTAATCAAGGTTCATGATACTTATTGTAATCGTGCACTATCTTTAATTTACTTGACTTAAGGTGCAGTATTTATTTCGAAAACGACACTTTTCACGGCCGTAAGGAGTAAGGTGTACTACCCTTGTCCGTTTAACCTGACCTTTGAAAATGCCTTGCAGCGAAACCGGTCAGGTTTATAACAATAAATATTGTACAATAGTACAAGTATCGTTATTAATATGTGTAGCAGGTTCCACCAAATGTCATTAATCAACAGTATAAATCATCTGCAGTATTTATTCTTGACACCCAATAAAAACCGCTACATCTTATACTTTGCAACGATTTCCAGCAGCATATTACCGCAGGAATCTGGTAACAAAGCTGGTTGAAACCAACTCAATTACACGCTAAGTGCTGACACTAAAGCACTATTTATGTTCCCCAGGCTGCTTACTAAATCTATTTTATGGACTTTCTATAGAAGAAATAGGTTTCATGAATTAAATCACTTGTCTATAGGTAAAAATGGAACCTACATCATTAACATATTATTGTTGGTATATGTTTGCTACGAAAGTTTGTACACTGCCTCTATCATCTCTGTTTCCTGTCCATCCAAAGGTTGCCTGGTAAAGATGGCTTTTAGCGATAAGGCCGCCTATTGTACATACGTCAACTAAGATTTTCTTCTTTGTATATGTTTCTTCATGGTGTACAATAAAGAATATTTATTATTATTTATTTATTATTATTACATTTAATGTTTTAAAAGTCCTGAAACATCCTTCTGGGGGCTTACCCGGGGCTACCGACCCTAGGCAGTGGTAGGCACGTGTGGTTTTAGTCGGTATCAGTGCTGGACTCTTACCGACTAAAGCCACATCATAGCATCCGTGAGGGTTGGGAGTCCTGGGACATCCTTCCGAGGGCTTACCCGGGGTTCCCAACCATGGGCTGTTGGGCGTTACGTGAGGTTTTTTAGTCGGTAGGAGTACGGAATAGTGTCCATGAAGGATTTTCCCTCACATTAAAAAATCCCTAAGGGATCTTTAGGAGTAAAACAATGTGTTAAAAATTAAAGACAATAGAAATATGACGTAGGAATATGAAGTCAATACCATATTTCAATTTTTTCAACGTTTGGTAATACCCTTGACTTAAACCAACTAAAACCAAAGATAATTATAATCGCACTACTTTCTAAACCTATACGGTGCCTGCGTCTAGTGCCGGGTAACCCCTCGGAAGAATGTCCCAGTAACTATATCTAAGCAAACCCATGTATCACCTAGGCGAGGCCGCAGTGGTAACCGTAGGTCTGTTGGGAGTCCTGGGACATTCTTCCGAGGGCTTACCCGGAGCTCCCAACTGTAGGGCGTTGGGCGTTACGTGAGGTTTTTTAGTCGGTAGGAGTCCGGCATAGCATCCATGAAGGATTTTCGCTTACTTTAAAAAACCCATGTATCATAACTCTAGCAGATAACGCCCAAAGTATCAAAATATTTTATCATTATGACCTTTATTACGTCTTTACGGAAGCATATTTTCCATTAGTAATTTTTCGTTTAAAAATGGCGATCACCTATTCTATCACAAATCATTTATAACAGGAAAATTAAATGGCAATCGTAACAAGCCCTCCAAGCTTCCCAATTTCACGTCGATTGAACGTTGAAACTCAACGAAGTCTACATAGACGCTTCACCACTCACGAATAAAATGTGCAAGTCGCAGAAAATAAGAGAAAAATCAATCACAAGTAAGTTCCCAACTTGCTACTTAAAGGCCTGAGTCAGTTTAAATGCTGAGAAAAGGTCTGTCCCGAGACTTTTTGTTGGGAAAAACGAGACTCGAAAGGGGAGACTGGGGTGGTGAATTTCTCAGTAAAATATAAGTTTGTTTTTGTTTAGTTAAGAGCTTTATTTTCATTGTTCGATAAGCTTAGCGTGTTTGTCCTCACACTTTATATACGGTAAGGTCCGATAAGGGCTTCCTTGTCTCTTACTTTCCAAACGTATGCTGTATAGAGTTCTTCAAAAGGGGTCTTAGTACTTTATGCAAAGTAGGCATCGCGATTAGACCTTGCTGGATTTTGATGACGTTTACAAATTGATTTTTTACAAAATATGCTAACCGGTTAACTATTAACAAGAGCTTTAAATCTTACATCTTTTTTCCAGTCTAGGTAACACTCGGGCCTGCTGTTTCACGGAACACTCAATTCCGAAAAGAAAACTAGTTGTAATAGACACTACTATTTTTATTTTTTTATGTGTGAGAATTTTCATAGATGCCTTGAAAGCCTCATGTACTCTTACCGGAAAACCCCATGATGCCATATATTAGTTCTTTGCAAGTCCTCGCAAAGATCACCTTAGAGTTTTTACATCACTACTAGTTTTAGAAAAGCTACGACGAAAAGCAAATCACACAAAAAGAAATCAGTAATATTGAACCTGATAAATTAATATATTTTACCTGTAGGGTGACTACTGTTCATAATCATCGGTAACCACTTAATATCAGATGCGTTGTTTACAAATTTTTCCCATCTTTATTCTATTATAACGTCAAGGTTACTGGCAATACTGTGCTCTTTAAGGCATTTATGAAATTTTCATAATTTATTGCCCTATAAAAATGGTAATTCGCCAAGAAAATATCAAATTAAACGCGCCATGTTCTGGCTGATTATAAATATCTTGATACTCAATTTGATATATTGCAGCCATTTTATTTATGGCTTGGGGGGAAATAATTTTCGTATGTTTTTATTTTTTAAAATTTTGTCTAGACTTTAGGCCAATAATGAACTACTTATGAAGAATAATAGTTTCATTTGTTTATATTATTGTTAATCTGCAAGTAGGTACGGCAGGTGTAATGGAACTCTTCTAAGGACTTTGATATTTAAACCAGACTCGCCTGCAAAAGGTGCACCTGCTGAATAACGACTAGGTTATAACGAAGAGGCAGAAAACTCAACACTAAGTACTGTACCTACAACTCCGTTTCCTAAGACTCGGCAACGCGAGCGTAGCATATCTGGTGTAAACCTCCTATAGTTTATTCGATCAGTTAGGCCGTATGCTTGTCTGCAGCCCCTGTATTATAAAAAAAAAATATAAAGTTAACAAAACATATAAACTACCTAGAAAAAAATCAACATAAAAAACCCAAAACTAGTCGTACGCAGTTCGCTCTATAAAATTCCAATTTTCTCCTAAAAACTACTAGCAATAAAGCTAGAGAAAAAAAACCCCGAAACTACAATAGTAGGGTAACGAAAATTTATTGTGGCAACACAAATTAATAGACGGTTTCGAGACTATCGTAATTGAGACTTGTGTTCGATGCGTGGGTAATGTAACGGTCGATTGAGTGATAAAGTGTTTGTTTTGGGGTTGCCATTATTACGTGTTGGGAAGTTGTGGGCGGTTAATAGAGCTGAGAAACAACAGATGTGCAATTGGATAGATTTTTTTATGTTTAAGAATCACCTTTCCACATATTTTCTGACTAAATGCTGCTATTTGCCCTGGACTACCGGCTTCCATGTCCGAAGGCCTGAGAACGGCAAGTTGGCTACTCTTCGTTCTTACGGAAGCAGGCCAAGACGGTGCAGCGGTGGCGTGTCTCTTCACCCCTCATAGTAGTGGGATACCACCCGACTATCCTCCCGTTCCCCAAGTAGCGGGATAACACCCGAACAAACCCCCCAGACGCAGGATAGCATCCGAACCCTCTAGACAAGGCCGCGATAGTAGCCAAAGTCTGCCGAGAAATCTGGAACATCCATAATATAAGACAGTAAGGCATTGTGTGGTCTTAGTCGGTAGGAGTCCGGCATAGCATCCATGTAGGATTTTCATACGATAAGAAAAGCCTATCAGCTATCACTGTACCAAATATCAACGTAATTTGTTCAGACCGTAGAGCAAGATTGAGTATAAAACAATTTCATGAACTTTCACATTTACGAGTAGGCTTAAATGTTGCGAGTTAACTAAGGAAAATGCTGCCCTGCAATGCTGCTAGCTAGGCAGACATGTTCTGGGACATCCTTCCGAGGGCTTACCCGGGACTCCCAACCGTAGGCTATTAAAAAATAAAAAAATAAAAAATTAGTTTATTACCAGATGTATGTACTATCTGGTAATAAACTAATTTTTTATTTTTTTATTTTTTAATAGCCTACGGTTAATAATGTTCGTTAAACTGTGGCCCCACACTAGGCAAGCCTGTCCTGTGGGTGCCAGATACGATTTGAGCTTAGTGATAGTATACAATAATTACGCGGGCGACAACATGCATATTCCAACACACTCACAACAAACTATCAATATTCTTATACCATTTTTATACTATTTAACTATGCAAGAATTTACACACAAAACAATACAAAGAAGTAGTTAAATTTTATATATTTTTTAAATATTATCTATCTATTAACCTGGCAAACACTAACTATTGGGACTTATGTCAGGTTTTTAGGTCGGTAGGAGTTCGGCACAGCATCCATAGAGGATTTTCTCTCATGTTAAAAAAAAAGATCTTGGCAGACATTAAGAAAATTTTAAAAAATCTGCAAGAGTACATGACGTCAGCGTATTTTAAGTTTCTACCACGAAACACGAGGTCCGTTTTCAAGTTTTTAGATTTCCATTTTCCTATATCTTTATACCCGATAACGAGACAATTTAAATAAAATATATCATTACCTTCTAAATTGACTGGACCTTAGCAAACTCATCAGCAAAACTCCATTACATACACGAAGACGAATGGTCAGAAAATTATTTATCTAAATGAATATAGTCATGTAAAATCAAGTAAGAGACCCAACCGTATCAAAATAGTGTAGGGTCGAGGGTCGAACCCAAGGTCCCGGGGTTAGATTAAAAGCAAATACATTTCTCGATTTTCATTAAATTAATTTATTGTGTTCTGGAGATAGTTAGTGAGATTTTCTAGTTTATGTTAGTAGAGGTCTTTAGGTGATTTAGCGAAGAAATCTTTATTTAAGTAGCTGTTTAAGTATTATCTTGTTAGGTCTTTGAATGTGGTAATAAAGTTTTTTCTTAGTATTTTTTAAATTCTTGCACATTTCGAACGGCGAAGGTGGGAATTCGAATAAATTTATTATTACTTTGTAATTTCTACCAGAACTATCTGACCAGTGTTGACCAGTGAGGCCAATCATTGCTTCAAAATTATGGCACCTATGTTATGATGCAAACGTCAATTTCATTTCATATGAGCTGGTCCAAAATAAGCCAATAACTTATTTAGACAATTAACAAATCCTACTAATATTATAAATGTGAAAGTTTGTGGAGATGTTTGGATGTTTGTTACTCAATCATGATCTAACAGCTGAACGGATTGGGCTGAAATTTACAGCAACAGCTTATAGTCTGGAATAACACATAGGCTACTTTTCATCCCGGTAAAATGTTCCCAAGGAAGCGGGAACGGGTACCGAATTCACGCGGAGGAAACGGCGAGCATCATCTAGCTAAATTAATAAACAGTATTGCCTATGCCACCCGGGGGTAATATAGATATCAAACAGTGAAAAAAAATCCAAACGGGTCCAGCCTATTCAATGCAAACAAACATACAAACAATCAAAGCTTTCTTCTGTATAGCATTATATAGTATATTTGAACATTTTAGATTCGACAGTTATTTTACTCTGAAAAGAGAAAGTAACGCTCAACTTACGCTAAACTGACATTTATCAAGGGAATCACACCGTTATGGCAAGAAATTTACGGTCTATAATTCCCCAAATACACATATGAAATCCTATTTTTACAAAGCCTACTGAACCAAAAAGGCTTTTTCAGGTGTAAGGCAAAATCAGACCGAATGAGGTGTAAACTCGACAGCTGGTCGAAGGGTGCTCATGAAATATGTATGTATACGTTAGTTAACTTTTGCCGCTGCCGTGAGAAAATGTTCAAGGGACCACTACCTTTTAAGATATAACTATGTAGATATGTAGAACTTTAATAAAGGTGGGCATTAATTTTCTTTTTTGTCCGCTGCCTTTTTCTGCGGTCACGTCATGCTCGTGAAAGAGACGGGCGGCGCCCGGCGGGGAGGGAGCGGGAGAGAGATCTCCCACCCGTATTCCGCATTTTGCAGCTGGGGCGCCGCAGACATGTCTTCGGCCAAGACTATAGGCCACCATGACCCGGGGGCCTGACGACGGTGAGGGGGCTGCTCAACGTCCTTACTAAATCGGAATAACACACAAGGAATCCCCCAAAGACGCGAGATAGCACCCGAACCTCCGCCTGAGCGAGGCCGCTGTAGTAGCCGTAGGTCTTTAGAACTCCTGGGGTATCCTTCCGAGGACTTGCCCGGGGCTCCCAACTGGCTGTTACGCTAGGCAGGATACGTGAGGTTCTTTAGTCGGTAGGAGTCCGTCATAGCATCCATGAGGATTTTCCATCACATTAAAAATAATGTATATTTGTACCGATGAACTTCGAAGAATCGAGGCTTTATATTGTCCTTTGTATTGCCATACACCTTGGGCAGGTTATCACATTTGGAAAAAATATCCCGGAAAAAAAAAAATTTCATAAAGTAGTATTCAGCAAACTGCGTCTTGCTTTCCATTCGCCTGTCCTGCCTGCCACAATACATGCAGACAAAAGTCTGCAACCAATACGTTCTTCCAGTTATGACCGGGGGCTAGTCAGGGCCCTTTTTTTAAACTTGTGGGAAAATCCATCGTGACGTGGCGTTATTGGGCGTTACGTGAGGTTTTTTAGTCGGTAGGACGACTAAAAAACCTCACGTAACGCCCAACAGCCTATGGTTGGGAGCCCCGGGTAAACCCTCGGAAGGATGTCCCAGGACTCCCGACAGACCTACGGCCACCACTCCGGCCTCGCCCAGCAGGCGAGGCCCTTAAAGTTGCGCAACGAGCCATGATGCGATTTATGTTTAGGGTGTCTCAGAGGGATAAAATCCGAAACGATGTTATCCGTCAGAGAACGAGATCGTTATTATGCGGTAAAAAAATCTTGGTATTATTATCTTTTTGGCGATATTTTTCAGTAGTCGCCACGTCAAGCACATTAAATTAATTTTAGGCTTGTGTGTAAACGCCGCCCAAAAATGAACCTACCTATTTTACTACCAATAAAATTTTAAAACGTTTACCAAAATGGATAAATGGTCACCAATTTTAATTACGTTTCTTAAAAATGAAGCAAAAAAACTAACTGTCGATCGTTGTCGACTGTTTAAACTGTCGGATTATTAGTCGGTGAGTAGTTTGTAGATTAAGTATAAATCTATCGAAATTACCTACTAAGTATAAATAATACCAATAGGTTCTGGCGCTTGGCGGCCGCTTCCGCGGCACGCTCGCGTCTCTCGCTCGTCTTCGCACGTTAATGGTCACAGTTCCAACCTAAACTAACCTTGTTGCAAATTAGAACTGGAGTTTTTGGTGTCAATTAATCAATCCATTTTGGTGACCACTTAAAATGTTTCCTTAATTTTATATTCTATCGAAATAAATTATATTTTCAAGTTCAAAGTTTAACAGTAGCGCAGAAGCACACATAACGATTAACATTAATTGATTGATCTATGTTTCAACTAAATTATTTGTAGTTCGCTGTTCTAACTAAAATAGTCCAATTAGTGCCGGCTAGACGATCTATTTAGACACGAATGTTCCAATTTGTTCTCTAGAACGTAGCGGAACACGAGTGCATTTTGATGTTAGTTTTCAATCAATCGGTTTATTTTTGATGTTTACAACTATGAGTTTCGAATTGTTTCGGTTACTCTACCGCACGGTGGAACTAAAAATATCTGAATAGTTGAACTCGGTGGAAATATACTTGTTTTGAAATGTTTCTATTCTTGTTGACGGTAATCGTCTAGCATTATCACAGCCGACAGATCATATTTTTTCTCTTTCTACTGTGATATTATTTTTTAGATTTTAGCGTTGGATACACGTTTCAATTGTTCTATACACAGACATACTAACACTCTCTCTCGATTGCTTATTTGATGCCACTTTGTGGAACCTGCTGTTCATATTGAAAATCGACACTTGTATGGTTCCACAATATTTATTAAACTCACCTGACCGAACAGCATTCTCAAAGGTTTAGATGATTTTAAATTATATCAAAATCACTCAAACAATTACATTAGACAAATAGGAACAGTATCGAATTTAGATAGATAGATAGATAATATATGCTTTATTGTTTTTTTTTTTTTTTTTTGAGCCCTAAGGCACCACCCGGGAGCGAGGGGTGGAGGTAGAGAACGCTACATGCGTACCACACGGCCGGCCGTGTGATTATGTCAGACTCTTACTGACTAAACTCTACCTTGAGCCTCTAGCCCTTGGGCCTTGGAGACTCGTCGGAAGCGATCACCCTTCTAGGGAAGGGTGACGCAGCGTCACTCAGCTAACGCTGGGCATACGCTTGTGAAGTACTTTAACGGCGGGGGCACTAGGTATCCCCGTCGTGGACTGATGTGTAGGGAGCGAATGATGGCTCGGGTATCTAACTTGGGTGGGGACCAGATTCCTGTGCTGCACGAAGGCTTAACAGTTCGCTGGTTAACCTATTCGGGGGATCGGATAGTGAATGACGCGGCCTCCTCGTAACATGAGGCGTGGTTGGGAGAATTTGACGCGGTTCGTAGTCCGCTGCTTCTCTAATGAGAGGATTTGAGTGTTGTGTTGCGTTGTTGAAGAAGCGGGTCGAACTCGCTTTTAGGTACTCCTGCATAGTAGGGAGGTCAAGATCTCTATGTAGATCTGCGTTACGAGTATACCATGGGGCGTTAGCCGCCCGGCGACAAAAGTTATTCTGAACTACTTGCAACTTGTGAATGTACTTGGGATTTATGTGTGCGAATACTGGGGAGGCGTATGTTAGTACAGGGCGTATACAAACCTTGTAGAGTGTTCGCTTGTTGCGAAGCGACATCCTACTATGCCTACCTAGCATACAATCGAGCCTACCTAGATAAAACCTAGCTCTATTTGACACTCGGCGAATGTGTGGGAGGAAAGATAGCCTTTCGTCAAGAGTGACGCCAAGGTATTTTGCCTCCCTTCGCCACGGTATCTGGTTGCCAAAGAGAGTAGGTGCCTGCGGAAGTGGCCGTTTTCGTGTGTTTCTCCGTTTCGCGTCGAAGCGGATTGCAGCTTGCAGCGCTCTTGTCTGCGTTCACTTCGATGCGCCACTTGTGAAACCACACACCTAACCTATTAATCGAAGGCTGTAGCCTTTTGATAGCTGACGCGACCTGAGGGCTATTTACGTACAACGCCGTGTAGTCCGCAAATAGCGATAGTTGTACTCCCCTAGTGGGAATGGGTATATCGTTAGTGTATGTAATGTACAGTAACGGTGAGAGGGGGGACCCCTGTGGGACCCCCGCTGTTGGTGTACGCGGTGCTGATAAATACCCCTCGTGCGTATAACGAAAGCTACGGTCTGTCAGGAATGACTGAATAAGCTTGACGAGCCGATCAGGCATTCCTGATTGATAAAGCTTGTAAACGAGCCCTACGTGCCAAACCTTGTCGAAGGCTTTGGCCACATCGAAAAAGACCGCGACCGTCTTTTTCCTTCGTGGGTAGAACCCGTTTAAAGCGTACTCCACTATTCTGTGGACCTGTCGCGTGCAGCAGTGCTGCGGTCGGAACCCGAATTGGTGTGGTATGATGACGTCGTTCTGGAACAGATACTCTCTTACGTGACAGAGTATTGCTCTTTCGAACAGTTTGCCCATAGCCTTAAGGAGGCTAATAGGGCGATGATTAGCCGGGATGTGTAGAGCTTTACCGGGCTTCGGAATGCCGATTACGATTGCCATTTTCCAAGGAGTTGGAAAATGACATAGGTCGAAGCAGGCATTGAAGATGAGAGAAAGTACTGTTAGTACCTGGGTTGGCATATGCTTTAGTGCAGCATTGGAGATGTTATCGGCACCGGGAGCCTTCCTGACTGCTCTTCGCATTGCCGCCCGTTTAGCCTTCAACAGGTCTTTGACCTCCCGCGGCAGGTTACACTTCCTAGGAAGTGTAACCTCTCCCGAGTTGTCCTTCACCGTTGAAGATACTAAGTGCGTGAGTGTATCGACACTAGCGTCGATTTTGACCCGGCTATCGAAGTGTTGTGTAGTGAGACCTGTGTGTATAGGGGAGGTGGGGTCATCCAAGGCTGTCGCCAAGGATGACTTCACCTTTTCCCAGTTCGTGAATGTCCTAACGTGTGGTCGTGTTGTATCCGCAGGACCCAAGTTGAGCATGACTGGAAGGTGATCTGACCCTAGGTCGTCTAAGGTCTCGATCGCACCGAGCGCTAACGATATGTTTTTAACAATGGCCATGTCTAGAACATCGGGCGCATGTGTTAAATTATCTAGGAAATGTGTGCAGTCATAAGGACTGAACACTTCCATTTCTAAGGATGATACTATCTCTCGGAGACGCCTCCCACTCGTCGTGGTTTTACGACCGTTCCACTCAGAGTGTGGGGAGTTGAAATCGCCGAAGAGGATAGTATGTTCTCCTAGGTTTAGGAGAGCCCTGAAATCACTTGCAAGTGGTGTTTTTTCAGATGGTATGTAAACTGAAACTATCGTAAAGGTTTGGTGGCCCGTCATAGCTAGTTTACAGACCGTCGCCTCCATGGTTTCTAGCATGGGAGTTGGGATGTGTATGCAATGGAGGTCGCGTCTATAGTAGATCGCGGTGCCTCCGTGTAGTTGTACAAGTCTGTCACTACGTAACAGATTGTACTTTGGTAAGGTGTACTTACGACGGTCCCCTGGTTTTAGCCCCGTTTCCTGAAGCAGAATCAGGTCATACTTTTCGCTTTTAGCGAACTCTTTGAGTTCGTTAAAATTCGAAGATAAGCTTCGAACATTGAAGGACATTAGTGTCAGCCCCCATGGTCTAATCCGAACTTTTGGTGGCATATTTGACATCTTATCCTTCAAGTGCAAGTATGAGGTCCTGGTGCTCTGCCAGCACAATGGCCCTATCGATTGCAGTGCGGGCAGCACGGAATCTACCAACCATTAGCGAGATCTCCGAGAGACGACTCGCTATTGGCTGCATAACATCGCGAAAATACGCGATGTCCGCACTGGCGCCTGCTGTTGTAGGAGCTGGTGCTCCAGTCCTAACTGGTGTGGTGTGCGGTGTCCGCGATGGTGTGTGTGGTGTCCGCGCGCGTGGTTCCCAGACTTGAGGAGCGGGGGGTGTGGGTTGCGGCTTGACTAAGCCTTTCCCTAGAGCCGGGAAGTTCTCGGCTCGGCCCGAGAAGTTCTCGGCTGTCCTAGCTACTGCAGGGGGAGGGGGCCGCTGCGGGGCCTTCTTTTTGGGGGCTACCTTAGGCTTACTAACTACAAAATAACAAGGTACAGAAATACAAAAGGTTGTAAAGTTACTCAAACAACATTTTTATAGTGTAGGTATACGAACATCACAGAATTACCAGGTTATAAATTTACCCCAGACTAAGGGAGAATAAAAATTTAAATGTTTTGTTAGATTAATATTATACCTACTTTTAAGTTCCTCTAACTCTCTTTCATTTTGGGCCGTAAGGGCTTCCTTGAGCTTACGTCTCTGGTGAGACAAACATTCATTACAGTGGAACTACGGGAAAAATAGAGTTTCATTTCGCTACTGATGATACTTTGACATTTTGATCAGACGGCCCAAAATGGCTGTCTGAGACCTTAGTATTATGCAAAAATAATAACCCATCTCACGCCCACTATCCGAATATTTATAATATCAATTTGGGACGCACTAGTTTTGAATTACGTACAAAAATAACCCAATGTTATCCAAGATATACGTATACGTCACTTTGATAGATACCACTCGTATTTTAACCCTATATTGATATGGGTACAAAGGGTCCCGTTTATCACACGAAATAGGAAGGTATTTGCTAAGCAACGGGGGGGTATGGAATAGGCGTATGAAACGTGATTCTGACTCCGAAAATATTCTGTTATTGTGTGGCCTAATAAAAAATATGGGGATTTCGTTTTCTTTCATGTGGATAGTAGATAACTTACTAAAGTATTGGGAAATATATCTGTTGGTTATTTTATTGTAAGATCTGGACTGGTAGACTATTTGACATAAGAAGCACAATAAAGTGGCTGTGGGCCGGCCACATCGACGGCAGATGGAACAAACGAGTTTTAGAGTGAAGATCGCGAATCGTACGCGAACGTGATATAGGACTGGGACTTTGAACCGCTCATAATTTTGTCAGGATCTGTAAACCCTTTTTACGGTAAGGATCTTACAGTGATCGTTTGTAACATATATATTTATACTTAACATCTATTGCGTTTCCGCGCTTGATAAGGCACGTTGAGTCGTTGATTTCGATTGCTAGTAACATATTAGTCCTTAAAACAAGTTGAAGATCTGATGAGGGGCTTGCTTAAAAGTTGCAACACACTAACGAATCAATTCAAGAGATAGTTTCTCTGTCGAACCATACTCGTAGTAGCTTGAAACGCTCTGCCTGGACACCTGTTTTCTCTTCTTAGGACCCTGGGTTCATCAAGCGGAGCGGGAAGAGACACATCATTGGGACAACAACTTGAGGGCTACTGTCGATACTCTTGTTAACTCTAAGGCTGCGGTGGCATTTGCGGTTACCGCGGGCGATTTATAACCTTAAACTGTCAAAACCAATGAAACCGAGTTTATGGTATCATTGGTTTTTACATTTTGAGACTAAAACCGCCCGCAGTACTCGCAAATGCGGTCTCAGCCTAAGAGTGGGTCCCAATTTTCTAAAGTGACTGTTGCTTTTATAAAAGGCTTAACCACTACTGAATATAAAGCTATCCTACCGTTACAAAAAAAAACTACAATGAAAAAATATCCGTATTTTTTTTGGGATATCGGGATGTAACAGCCAACTGTGTGATCGAGGTAGACAAGGCAATAAATCTTTGCATACCTACCGGCTCGGTTGGACTACATTCATTTTATTTTCCAACTACCCTCCACTTTATAGGCATTTTAATCACTCGAAATTTTGTATTTTTCGTTTTCGATGGAACAATTTGTATTGATTAAGCTTTACCTGTACGAATTTGTGAGTTGATTTTGTTGAAAATTTATGTTTATGTTTGGTTAAGTGAAATTTCTTGGCCGACAAGTGTAATTTAAAATATAGAAATTATATCCATCCAGATCCAGACCTCAGCTACACTTCTTTAATATCATTAAAATTTATTTTTTATAGATAGTCTTTAATACTTTAGATTATTTACAGTTTATCAAGAAACCTGTGTACCATTTACCAACTTTGGACAAAACTTTCTGTAGGATATAATTAGCGATATGGTTTACTTTCTATTAGAGATGCGTTGTTGACTATGATAGTTTTAAAGTTGATGTCAATATTTCTTACACAACAAAAAATTAATGGCGCTGTCATTATTGCTAGGCAAAATATTTTTATCTTTACACTAGCGGAAGTCACGCGGTTTCACCCGCGTAGCTCCCGTTCCCGTGGAAATATCGCTTTCCAATGTTGAAAGAATTTTTGAAATAAGCACATTTGTTTCTGAGTTTATTCATTACAAACACACATAAATACAAATTTTTCTTCTTTATAAAATTAAAATCTTTACATAGCATAGTTACAAGTAGCAATGGATGTCTGTTCGCTTATATTTTTCAAAGTACTAACCGGACTGAAGTTTAGTTTTTAGCGATAGATAGAGTGATTTAAGAGGAACTTTATATGAATAAAACATACATATTATAGCAGGTATAGAAATACCGAGCTGTAACATAAACGAAGCTGCGCTGATCAGGTAGTTACTGTATAACGGATCGTAATTCTATACTTACCTATATTATAAAGTGGAAAGATTTGATTGTTTATTTGTTTGCATCGAATATGCTCCGTAACTACTAAACCGATTTGAAACATTCTTTCACTGTTGGGAAGCTACACCATCCCCGGGTACCATAGGCTATATTGACTGCCTCTGTGGCGCAGTCGGTAGTGATACCGCCTGCGGCGCTGGAGGTCGTGGGTTCGATTCCCACCGGAGACAAATATTTGTGTGACCCATAAATGTTTGTCTTAAGAGTCTGGGTGTTTCTATGTATAATATGTATGCATTTAAAAGTATATAAGTATTAATATCAGTGGTCTGATACCCATAACAAAAGCAGGTTATTCCTAGCTTACTTTAGGATCAGATAGCGTTGTGTGAGATGTCCGTGAATATTTATTAAAAAAAAAAGTGTCACAAAAATTTATAGACTACGATATCGACTTTACATCCGATGTTTCTTCCACCTTAGTAGTATAAAAATTGCAGAAGTATATCTTGAAAGTAACCCAGAAAGACTTATACATACAAATATCTAACCTTGAACCTACAAATTCTCTACCATATTTCTAACTCCACTTTTTCTTGTTCCAGGAGACATCAAAACACCCGACAATATCACCATCACCAACGAGCTGTCCCTGACAGTGACTCGCGAGGAGTTGGGGGGCGAGCTGACCTGTGTGGTGTCGTCTGCTGCGCTCGATGCTGATATTGTGAGGACGATCAAGCTGGATGTTAGAGGTGAGTTTATTTTATAATTTTGCCTGTAATTCTTTCTTTCTTTCATGATTTATTGGTACATTTTCAGCTCTAAACTGAACTTTGGTAATTTTAGGACTTGACTGTAAATAGAGCGTTTCGTTCGGGCGTTATAAAGGTTTTAAAATAATATAACGTATGTATCTATGGATTAGACGTAGTATTTCGTGTAATACAATACATACATAGGTATATCCCGCGAGGTACTTACTAGACGCGCTTGACGCTATGCAGAGACGTGCTATCCGAATAATTGGTTGTCCCGAGGTGACGGGAGGCCTCGAACCGTTGGCGCAGCGAAGAACCATAGCGTCCTTGGCCGCCTTCTACCGAATGTATCACGGCGAATGTTCTGAAGAGGTCTTCAACGTGATCTCACCCTCTCCTTTCCGATCCCGAACAACGTGTGCCGGGCAGAGATGCCACTCATATACAGTGGAGAAAATCTTCGCCAGAACTGAGCGTTTCAAAAGATCGTTCCTCTGCCGAATTATAAAAACCTGGAACGACCTGCCCGCACACGTGTTTCCCTCATCTTACAATGCCGAGTTCTTCAAGAGGAGCGTGAAAAGGCACATCACAAGGCCGCCAACTTGAGGACCACTCTCAGAAGTGGCCCCCAATCGTTAGATGCGCCACGGCTTTCCATCAGGCTAGTGGCGGCGTCAATTTGGCGAGCTAAATATAAAAAAAAAAATCTTGACAAATTTTTCTTTTGTAGGTTTCACATCCCCGCATCACATGGTAACGATACTTCTATAATATCCTAATCAAGTCATTATCTCAGTTGTATAAAAATCATATCCGACTAACCAATGTCGTATACTTTGTTCATTCCAAGACATTCATTGAGCCAATAAGTTGACATTTAATCCTTGTGTTTGCTATTATAGTTGCTAAGCCTAATCGCATAATAACTTCTATATTGACACCAACTGTACCTACTTAAAAGTAAACTTAACTTAGAACCCATTCACAACTTTAAAGCACTGGTATATCATACTCTTAATAAGATCTACAACGTCACAAATTAACAAAACGATCTTAGTCCCAAAAGATTTGCTTTTACTTACCCAGATCAAATAACTTTGGAGCCAAGTTAATTCTAAGTTATGAGATAGAAAATCAAGTTACAATTTTAGGTACCGAATACCCAAGTGAGTGAGGATAACTAAATTATTTGAGTTGGTAATACTTTTAAAGTTTTAGAACCGTTAAAACCTAAGTGACTGGAATAGGTCTAAAATTCTCTAGAAGTAAACGGATAATTAAGGATTTCACATCAATCTAGATGACATGATGATAGTGAAGGCTTTATCAGCACAAGTGTTTATCTCTCATGTTACAACTCCGAAAGAGAGGGGGTTTTTTACAGTGATCACTGAAAGGCACAGTTAGGGATTACTGTTAAAGTACCAGTACTGTAAGCGAACCAGAACTTACCGACTGCCACATGCACTATTAAAGCCCTTCGTATTAGAACAGTGGCTTGCTGGTTCCATTTTATAATTATTTCTTTGTCGGCATCACATCAATCAAATTACTGAACAATTTGTTATAGTTTTGTAGCTTATGTCCAAACTATGTCTATTATTTAAAAAAAACAGTGTGACTTTCTTCAAGAATGTGTCGTTCATCAACCATTGTGCCGGGGAACAGTGCTGGGGTATCCTTCCGAAGGCTTACCCGGGGTTCTCAACCGTAGGCTGTTAAGTAGGATACGTGTGGATTTTACTCAGTAGGAGACCAGCATAGCATCCATGTAGGATTTTCGTCATGTTAAAAAAAACAATTTGCTTACGTTCTAAAATCAAATGTGGCCTGCCCACTGCCCACTGTAACATTAAAGTACAGTAGGCTGGCCACATGATCAGAAGGCCCGTCGGCCTACGGAATAAACGAGTTCTAGAATGGAGACCGCGACTTGGTACAACTAGTGGAGGACGTTCACCCACCAGATGGACAAACAGAACTACAAGAGGTTGCAGGCTGGGACTGGATGTGAACGGCGCAGAACCATGTATTGTGGCGTGAACTAACAAAAACTGATTTGAATATTATAAAATCTGTCAATGGAAAACGTGGTCTTATTATTATTAAAATTAAAAATTTCTAACGTCATTAATAGCTGATAATAATACCATTAAAATTCGCCCAATAACATAGGCCATTAAAAAAATTGAGACATTTCCAAGAGGCCTGTTCGTATAATTGAAGTCATTAATAAAACAGTATCAGCAGAGTTAATGAAAATTTATTCGTTCACCAAATTAAACATGAAAAAGTCGCCGAATTTAACGGGTGGGATTAGGGTCGGGCTGAAAGTTTTCTGTTAGGGCTCGTACACACTGTCTTGTCGATTCAGTTAGGTTTGAAGAAACTTAAGTTGTTAGACATCTAGGCGGGCAAAAATTGGACGCAATTTTCTTTCGATTTCTAAATTTTATATTTATTTTATGAAAAATACGTTGGTTTTTCAATTGGATTGCGCTTTTTTAAAGTGAATGTAAGAATTCATTTATCTTTATCAATACTACAGCAAAAATATCTTACAACTTGCGGTTCTTGTGTAGGCTTCTACTGTGAATCACTGCCAAAAACTCAGTACGGATACCTATAAATAAAATAATTTATGAATGCGACTGCTGTTCATGATTTTGAAATTTGAAAATTTGAATTCTAGGCTGGTTTATAACTTTGTTTATTGGTGTTCAGATCCAATGTAGTCTAAATAACGTTGTTTTTTTATGTATTTTATTGTAAGCTCGTCAAATTGACGCCACCTGCCTAGCGATTGGGGGCTACCCACACTGTCCATAAGACTTTTGATAGTGACCCTCAAGCTGGCGGTCCTGTTATGTGCAGTTTTACACTGCGCTTGAAGAAACTGGCATAAAAAATTTTCAGAATAATCCACTATAACTAATTCTCCCTAAAATTACGTTTACTGTGCTTAGCAATGACAAGTGTGTAATCGCCCTTATAAGCGTGGGATAGAAGATTTCTGTTAAGGGCCTCGTCTGTTCAAGGCAGATACGTTTGGGAAACTTGAATTAGTGAAATGTGTGTTTTAATCAATTTGAGGGTTGTTTTGAAATAGGGGGTAATTAATTAAGATCTTTGAGTTAAGAACAAGTTGAGGGACTTTATGTTTACATCGCTATCAAAAGTTACAGTAATCATACGTTTTACTATGAAAGTAAGACAGTAATATATACTTATCTGACTGGCCTTGTGGCCATCAAGTAATTTTTGTTACCTTTGCGAATGCCGAGAGGTGGAACCTGTCAGATATAAAGTAAATAAATATTGTGGAACAGTAGCGGAGTTTTTTTAACTTTGAGAATGCCGAGAGGCGAAACCGGTCAGATGTAAAGTAAATAAATATTGTGGAACAGTAGCGGTGTTATTCAGTATATGCAGCAAGTTTCATCAAGTGCCATTAACCTACAGTATACATAATTATGTGAATTTTCATGTAATAAATATAAATCGGCTACTGGCTTTATGATAAAGATTTTGGAAGATTTCAAAAGTGTTTCCAGAATCCCTTTCTTTAATCGGTTTTAAACCCCCATTTTTCATGGGATCACTCAAAATAACATTGTGAATTGTGAATATTCATAAACATTTGTTTATGAATATTCTTTTATTTTCTCTTTATAATATTAGTCAGCACAAGCGCTCTTGGCCCCGCGAACTCAGTGTTCTGTACACGATCACTGCAGTAAGCAGCTTTTACTGTGGCCAGTCCTTGAATGGGTGACCAATTATATAACTTTGTGACATTTATTTGAGCGTTTCCGTGCTTCGAAAGGCGCGTTAAGCCGTTGGTCCCGGTTGCTAGTAAAATAGCAGTTGTTGAAAGACAAGTCGGCTTGAAAAATTTCAATAGCAGGCAGTCACAACCTGCGCCTGTCTCTCTCAACCCAGCAATACGACTCACCACCTATTACGTGGGATAAATTCTAAAAAGGTGAAATGTGGGCATATAATAATGAGCCTCTGTCTACCCCTTCGGGGATAGCACAAGATTTAAAAAATACAACTTAAAACCCCAACTGGCGTGCATCTTGTTTTTAAACACGTTTTCCATGTCACACACATACTGCGCTATAGATAAAATACGCAGATAGCTTATTTGTACCCTAATATCAAACGGATTTGAACCCAAACTGAACACAACCAACTGTTCCAATACTAAAGTTTGGTTAACACTAGGGTTGTCATTATATAAAAAGTTATTTAAAATGTTTTAATCGTTATTTTGATGATAATTATAAGTATACGATGTTATTTTGAGTGATTCCATGAAAAGTGGGGTTTAAAACCGATTAAAGAGAGGGGTTCTAAAAACACTTTTGAAATCTTCCAAAATCTTTATCATAAAGTCAGTAGTTGATTTATATTTTTTACATGAAAAGTTAGCAGCCTATTTGTGTGTTGTTCAAAAATTATCTAGCACTATTTAAAATTCACAAACCATTCATTTGACAAATTTTTGATATTATGGTAAATGTAGTTGTAAAATTTGAATTCCAACTGTTTCACAACATATTTTCATAGTACAAGAGTACAATTTTAGGCTTCTTCAGAAGGGTTTTAAGGGTTTTAAATGCTGGCCACTTCAAATATTTCCACAACATTCTGAAAAACTCATTCTGTCGAATGGACGTTGTGCTAAGTTGAACGACCACGACCAAGGTAGAAAATAATAATAAACTGGCTTATGCTCGCGGCTCCGTCCACTTGAAAGCTTTTAGCGTATTCGTTTTCTACATGAGTTTTTTAGAGATAGAGATCAACAAACATCCACTCACCCATTTATACAGACTCACATTTATAACATTAGTGTCAAAAATAAATAACTCGACAACCCTATCCGATTTGAAACTTGTTTATTAATTGTCAATTTATTGGCTAATACAGTGTTATTGGATAGGAAAGGGATGCCACCCTGTCGTATTGAGGTAGTTTGTGAACTAACTTCGGTTTTGTCTTTATTGGTTTAACTTTATGATTTGGTACCAGACTTGGGCAAGTTAATTTTGAACTGTATTTAAAGCTAACAAAGTTTATTGGGGTTGTAATTTTGAACCGAATCCTTCTGTTTGTTTCTGTCTAAACACCTTGAAAAACATGCAACGTGGAGGAAAAGTACTAGGAAAACTGCCACCGGGATTAGCGCGCAGAGAATGATATAAAAAACTGGCAAAGCGTGAGTCGAGCTCAAGGGGAAATATCAGATTTGTTGTACAGGAGACCTGAAACCTCCAAATGGCGGTTCCAATCAAGCTGTACTGAACGTGCTAATTGATTACTCTCTTGATACAAAACATACTAACAAGTATCTCAATTTCATACATATATAACAGCACTCTGAGCCCGTCTCTAACAAACTCAAACCCTACACTAGCGAACAATTTTCATCACCCTCTCGATAAATTGCGAGTCCGTAGGTAGAGCTAATAAGTGGCAAGATAGTGTAATATAAGGAAGGCATAAAGCCTAATCGATAAAATAAAACAGTCGACCTAGCTGTGGTGAAACATATCGATAACGATATATTGCACCAGAACTAGGAGCGATCTTTATGAATGTTGATGACATCAGTGTATGGACTATAGTATGATCTCGATACTCGCATATTAGCGCTGACTCCATAGCACAGACGCAAGAAATCACGTAAATGATTCTAGTCAGCTGACGAATAGCTTGAAAGCTCTAAGCCTTGACACTTTGAACCGAGAATATTGTCAAAAATTAATCCCATATTCAAGATTTACCTCGGTTTCACTGGGCACGCTTCGCTTTTTCTTCCAAAATCTATAAGACATCCTTACTTTGGGGTAGTTTTCCTGAGGTCTTAGGAATGACTTCTATTCTAATGTGCCTCTCTCATCATTAGCCCGGGGGAATCAAAGTCCGCTGAGATTTCCACACGTACAAAAAGAGAGGTAAAACAGTTTTTAGGGTTCCGTACCCAAAGGGCAAAAACGGGACCCTATTCTTGAGACTTCGCTCTCCGTCTGTCTGTCTTTCGGTCTGTCCGTCATGAGACTGCATCTCAGGAACCGTGATAAGTTAATAGAGAGCTGAAATTTTACTTCACAGCTGATGTATTTTTGTTGCTGCTATGACAACAAATAATAAAATCAGAAAAAAGAGGGTAATTAAAAATCTGATATTTTGCCGTTTTTTGGTACGGAACCCTCTATGAATGAGTCCGACTCGCTCTTAGCCGGGTTTTTTTTATTATTTAGCTTACCAAAATAACGCCGCCCGCCTGATGGAATGTCATAGCGACATTTATCAAATTTAGGGCCCAGTCCTCAAGACCTGAACTGGCGAAGATTCGTAATTAAATAAAATAATTAAGTTAAGTAACATTTCCGTATCCATCTTGCCACATCTTGACGTCGAGGATCCCTTCTGTCATCCCTCGTCACCCAATGTCTTGAGCAGCGGTTGGATTATTGGATTTTAAGACTATTTGTCATTTTCTTAAGAGAATTATGTTCTTAGAATAACTACTAGTGGCTTTATAATAATTCAGGTGCACTATAAACATAGTGCCACATGTAATTATGTTGAATAAATTATTTAGTCGAGAGGCCCATTTTGGTGTCCGTGACGCTAATTAGATGTACTTTGACTGGAAATTGCTAACTGCTCATATTATGGCCAGCAGAGCTTTCTCATCTTTTAAACCAACAACAGAAACATGTTTTAACATGCTACTGTTTAAAAGCAACTACAAGCTATCTGAAATTTTAACGTGAAAAAGTTTTGTTCTCGAGCAGGATTCGACCCTGCGTCTTCTGGTTTACCGGACCAGATGCCCTAACCATTGGACCACCGAGACACTGCTCTCGACTGTCAAATACCTCAAAAAACTTTTACCTCATAACGTCTTGGGGCTTGGGACTTTTCACATTAAAATTTGTCATTGAGTCAGCATAATAATTGCTTTTCAAAATTATCTCTAGAAACTATCTGCTCCACCTCTGTGTTCTATCCCGTTTCCGTTCCTTCCCATTGGAGCTCATTCCACAGCGAAAGATAGTCTTTGTTTTATTCCAGAGTATTATAATCGATCCCCGTACTAAATTTCTGACTGATCCGTTATTTTTCTATCGCGACTATCGACATGTGCCCAGCACTACGACTAATGGGGTCGAAAATTTAACCACCTTGCGATATTGGGGGTCGATACCATCTCAGGGGCTCATGTTGGACACTCTTGTTACGTGCTTGTAGTGTATGTTGCAGGTTGGTGGAAAAATTAGAGACTTTAAGAATTGGCTTAATAAATTACGAAATTGAAATTCGGAATACCATAAATAAAAATCCTGATTTTATTTTTTAGTCTTCTTATCTGGTATTCTATCACACCTAATCCCCTGACACAAATAACCGACAACCCGGATTACAAGCTAAGGTTTTTGTCCCGTTAAAGTTTCATTGTGAAATTTCACCGTATGGGTGAGGCCCTGAGCATTTGCTATTAATTCAATAAAAATATAGGTTCCTATTGCTTAAAACGTTAATGATAAGGATAACAAATCATTTGGCCATCGATAAATATTATTATCACGTAGGAGTCGCGGGTTAGTCAAAAAGTGTATAATCGGATCGATGCAAATCGAGATAACGCTTGGATATCAACGTAGGTTTTATTTAGGCAGTATCTGTGTAAGACTGAGGAGTTTGCAAGCAGTATTCCCAAAACTCACCGAATCCATTCACGGTAATTTATGTTCTCTCTGCCTACCACGCTATTTCGCACGCATATAATAATGCATATAAATTATGATGGGGATTGATGTAATTCTAAGAAATGTTTATGAACCCTACAAATAAATTAATTCTATTAGTCACGTCACGTCATAATAAACGAAAGATATTGTTACTAAAACTCCTAATTCCCACTCTGACTTCGACATAATAAGGGAAGTGCAAAAGCTAAATGAATTAAGTGCGTTAATATAGACCAATTTATCGTCCATCTAATTAATTTGGTCATCTCGTATGAGATGTGTCTGTAGTCGTGAAAGATATCGTATATTTTTACGTTAACGTATAATAATATAGTACCTACCTGGTCTGGATTTATCTGTTCACCGTACTTTTAAGAGTTCCGTACTCAAAGAGTACAAAACGGGACCCTATTTATGAGACTTCGATGTCCGTTTGTCTGTCTGTCTGTCCGTCACGAGGCTGTAACTCATGAACGGTGATAGCTAGAGAGCTGAAATTTTCACATATTAAGTATTTCTTTTTCACTAAAAACAGAATAATAATAATATTTGAGGGGGTCTCCTTAGGGCTCCCAATAACCGTGATTTTGCGTCGTTTTTTGGTACGGGACCCTCCGTGCGCGATTCCGACTCGCACTTGGCCGGTTTTTATTTTAAATGTAAAAAATTGTTAAGATGTGTGGATGTTTGTTACTCTTTCGCGGAAATTTATTCCCATGGGAAGCGGGAAGCCCGAATCCTTCTCACAATTTTTAGAGTAAATCTTAAAAAGTTGTAGGTGTATGTGACTATTTCTGCTAACCTTACATTGGCCCAAACATTTGCTCCAATACGTGTAATAGATACCAACATTAATAAGGTAGGCGCGCCCATTATCGGCCCTTTGATTGACTATGATCGCCGATATTAGCCCGTGACATAATATCCAGTAATTGGAAGGAAAAAATTACCTTTAGACGATGCTGAAAGCCTCTGTAATTAATACCTAATTAGGGAGGTAGAGGTAATGAAAGGGGGTGGGGGACTACTTTCGGTTCGCTACTAATTTTCCTTGTTAATAAGAAACGGGGGTATTGAATATAGGAAAATGGAGGTCCATGTTTGAATTACGTTTCTTTTGAGTGAAATGGTGCTGGGACAAAATTAATTAATGAAAGCTCTGTTGGCCCCGGCACGGAGAACTGTATTGTACCTATATTATACGTATTCGTAAGATAAAAGTGAAAACAAGTAGGTATAATGTGTATTGATATCCCTACTAATATTATAAATGCGAAAGTAACACTGTCTGTCTGTCTGTCTGTCTGTTATGCTTTCACGCCTAAACGGCTAAAGCGATTGGAATGAAATTTGGTATAGCGATAGTTCGAGGCCCTGGGAAGGACATAGGCTACTTTTTAAGCGACTGTGCAGAACCAAAGGAGGTTTATGATTTAACGATATACGACTCTCAAGCGATAACGACTTCTACGCGGTCGAAGCCGCGGGGAACAGCTAGTAGTTTTTAATAAAAAATAATAAATACTGTTTTGACTCGTCGTGAATTTCAAATAAAAAGGTAGATTAAGAAAAGTGGAAGAATAAACACATTTCCCTATTCTTTTAAGTGTCACATTCGGCGGACTGCCTCTGTGGCGCAGTCGGTAGTGATATCGCCTGCAGCGCTGGAGGTCGTGGGTTCGATTCCCACCGGAGACAAATATTTGTGTGGCCCATAAATGTTTGTCTCAAGAGTCTGCGTGTTTCTATGCATAATATGCATGTGTTTAAAAGTATATAAGTATTAGTATCCGTGGTCTGATACCCATAACACAAGCAGGTTATTCCTAGCTTACTTCGGGATCGGATGGCGTTGTGTGAAATGTCCGTGAACATTTATTTTATTTATTTATTATTTACATTCGGGGAAAAAAGGGACAACACATCTTTCCGTCTGGCTTGCTTTTTACTACAGAAAAACCATATTTTTTACATTTTTACTCAACATCATCTAGCTTTTAATATAAGCTTGCGCTATACATATATTTCTAAATACATAAATATTTTAATTCAAAATTCAAATTCAAATTCAAAATAATTTATTTGCAAAAATAGTGGTTCAGCATATTTACCATTCCCTGGCATGCAAATATACATAGAAAAATACAATAATGATAACAAATTACAAAATAATGATAACAAATTACAACAATGTCAACTAATTAAAACAATTACAACAATGTCAAGTAAATAAAATATAGGTCAATAAAAATAAAATATTATAAATTTAATTTAATTTAAGTACATAGAAACAACTTAACATCGATACAAACACTCGGGGGACACACAAATATTTGAACCGACCTGGGAATCGGACCCAGGACCCTAGCACGATAGTCGGTTACACTACCGACGACGCGGTGAAAATAAAACTAGGTTATATAAATACCCTCTTTTTGGTTGTTCCAGTACCACCAAACAAGACCTTCATATCTGGGGTCGGAGAGCACGCGGTCCAGGGCACCTTGCTGACTCTCATGTGCAAGGTATCCGGCGCCAGGCCTGCGGTCCAGGTCCAGTGGTACAACGGCACCACGAAGATTGATGATGGCGATCAGAATATACATGTGAGTACACCTTTTTATTTTGAAATTGGCATTTTACTTGTGTAAATCTATTAGTGAAATTTGGGTGGTTTCGAAAAGAGTGTCGATGCAGAAGAACAACTACCCTAACCTTACCAATAATTACTAGACTTTTGTCAATTTGTAGAATTTAATTTTTTTCTCTATTTATATCTACGGCCTAAATGAGAACTATCAGATACTATGAAACTTCTTCTTCTTTTTCGTGTCTATGGCGACAAAAATAGCTATATATGACCAGCCCAAAACTCAGCAAGATTGACTGCGCGGTCCGTAACCTGACTAAGATTCTATGATATACTATGAAACTAATACCTACATATTTAATGTGAAAAAATGTTTGGTCTCGGGCAGGATTCGAACCTGCGTCTTCTGGTTTGCCGGACTAGACGTCCTAACCATTGGACCCCCGAGACACTGCTCTCGAACGTCAATTCTTTCACCTTATTACGTCTTGAATTTCAATGGTGGAGACCAAAAATTTTTTCACATTAAATTTGTGATTGAGTCAGCTCATATCATTGTAATCCTAGACAACCTTCCGAGGACCTACCCATAGCTATCGGCTTTAGGCTGTGTTAGGGAAGCGTGTGGTCTTGTTGAGTAAGCGTCTACTGCTAGTTTTTTTTAGTGTAGATATGAGGATCTTATGAGGGATAAACTAAAAAAAACTCGTTTTATGGTTACTTTGGCACTTCCACCAATAGTATATATTATATAATTACCTACCTCAAGTTTTTCATAGCACAAATGTCAGTTCTTTCATATTATCTTCCAAAATAATATAAGTAATCATTTAATTCATTGCCGAACACGTATTATAGTAAACTTTGTTACTATACTAGATAAAAAGGTGATACAAAATTACTTTTTAAAGTTAAATCTTCAAGAAAAGTGTCAATTTAATCTCAAGCATTCCATATATGGGAAAGAACATAGTGCAATAACTTCTCGCTAAACAACATTGTCTATTTTCAGTTCTTGAAAACTACCAGACACTTGAACCTTTAATACAGCCCCAATACTACATTGTAGTAATTTATCTTACTCAGAAACACCACAAACCATTCAACTACAAACAGCTACGCTATAATATCTTCTGTTCTATATGTCCTTTGTTGTAATTTCAAATGGGTGAGGAGCGAAATTCTTGCGCTGACTGCCCACCTGCCACCGGTGTTGAACTGGGAATAGGGGATGGAATAGAGTAGTTTAATTTTTTTTTTAATTTGTTACTTAAAAATCTTAGGTATTGTTTCAGGTTTTCTTTTAAGAATTTTGTGTCTTTTTTATACTGTTGATTGATGGCACTTGGTGGAACCTGCTGCACATATTGAATAACGGCACTTGTACTGTTCCACAACATTTATTTATTTTACACCTGACCGGTTTTGCCTTTCGGCATCTTCAAAGGCAAAATGAATTTACAATTTACCACTACATCACTTAATTACTCGTAAACAAAAATAATAACATATAAATGAACACTACATCCTTCCACTACACTTATTCTATGAAGAATTCACACAATATATTTGTATACATAGTTTACGTGGATGACAGGTACAGCAAAAGGTCAGGAGTGGCCCCGCTCTCGCTGCCCAGGTATAAGACAGCGGCTTTTCGGGGTTGTTTCAAACACGCGGCAACACATTGCTGGAATACTCTGTCACCTCCGATTCGCAGCATAAAAACTCAAAATTCGTTTAAAACCTTTTATTAACCATAAAGAAAATTTATATAGAGGACCAAATAAAATCTTATATTTCTTATTGTTAATATTTGAATACCCCATAATTTAAGTAATCAATTCAATAAATTAATTCATTATTATTTATTGGTATATATGCAATTTATTACTATAATTTTATAAGTCGCAAATATTATCTATGTCTCTTAGATACTCAGTTTCGATTTACTTTACGGCCTTGGCTATCGGTGGACTCACGTGGTCAAACGTGCTTATGTGCATACATGCATTGCGGTTGTTAAACAGAATTATATATTTGTAGTTAATATATGTATATCTCATATTATTATAAAAAAAAAAAAAAAAAAAAAAAAAAAAAAAAAAAAAAAAAATTCTAATTTGAGTTATTAGTACTAATTGTTCGAAAAAATTTTCTATGGAGTTTTAATTAAAATACGACACTCGAAAGTGCAAAACAGTTTCAAAATTGTGGTATTTGTGTTGAACTGATAAAACATTAGTTGAGCGGACGGTGCGGTAACGCTCCGACAAGTCGCGTTCGCTCGAATTGTGAATTTGTGAATAGATAAACAATGAGTTGCAGTGGATGTAATAAAAAGGTGGATATTGTGGAACTATTGAAGTGCAATGGATGTAAAGCGGTATACCATTACAGGTGTTTGAATATTAGTAAAAAAGAATTTGTGGAGGGGCAGTCACAGCTGAGGCGCTCCTTTAAATGTGATTCATGTTGTAATGTGACACAGCGTATACGAGTCACTGACGACACTCCAGTACGAGGATCTCGAGCCGCCACTGCCGAACTTCTAGAGGGAGAAATGCATAGCCCAGCAAAGGAAATTTTTCAGAGATCATTGACATCGGATCACACGGATTGTTTATCAGGAATAATGGAACAAGTTAACGGAGTGATATTGGCAAAATTGAACACGTTTGAAAAAAATATTTTAGAGGAAATCAAGGCCACCGTCGGGGTTCTAGCGCTTGAGAACAGTAAATTAAGACAGGATTTACAAGAAGCTACCTTCAGGTGTGTTAGATACGAGCAGGAAATAAAAGTATTAAAATCGGAAAAACAGAAAAGTTTTAAAAGTGTTCACTGTAACGGCCCCCCCGACAGCAGCAATAAATCGGCGGGAACCGGTGGTACAGTGTTGGGCGGTACGGCGGGTGCCGCACGAGCGTCGGCGCCGACGTCGCCGTTGCCGACGCCATCGCCACCATCATTATCATTGGAGCCACAGGGCGCTTCCACCATTGTTGATGACTGTGGGAGCCAACTCTGTTCGTCGCGGGCGTTGTCGCACAAACCGAAGGTTAGTTATGCTATGGTGACTGATGAAAACACAGAGATCAAGACTGTGGACTCGGCTGAAAATTGGACAGAGGTTAGAAGCAAGAAGCGGAAGGCTCCAATTCTAAGAGGTGGAAATGCTTCAATTATGTCCCTAAAAGCCGTTCAGAGAAAGAAATATCTACATGTATGGAGATTGGACAAAACTACAACTGAAGAGAACCTGAAAGACTACATCAAATCAATACTGGCCTCTGAGCATGACTTCATCGTAGAAAAAATAAAGCCCAAAACGGAGAGGGATTACGCGTCGTTTAAAGTGGGAGTGGTAGAAAGTGACTTTATAAAGTTATGTGATGCATCTATGTGGCCATTAAACGTGGAGTTTAGTGAGTGGGTTTGGTTTCGTCCCACAATCAGACCAACTATATAACAAACATAACAGGTACCTGAACATTTTATATCAGAACGTTAAAGGACTTCGAACTAAGACAGGACAAGTTTTAGCATTGTTACAATCGTCGGAATCAGACTTATTCGCCTTCACGGAAACCGGACTTAATGTAAGCATGCACAATGCAGAGGTTGCGCTACCGGGTTATCATATATTAAGATGCGATAGGGCGGACGGTCGTAAGCAGGGCGGCGTATTTTTGGTGGCAACACCGCGGTACGAGCTGCATCGAGTGTCGATACCGGACGATATTGACATAGACACTCACGAGTTCGAATTAATTTGTGCTACTGTATATTTAGGGAAGCGATTTCTGTTCGTATGTTGCGTTGTGTACATACCACCTGGCGTCGATGAGGAACAATACATGATAATGTTTAGTATTTTAGAAAAGCTTTGTTTAAAATATAGTTGTAAGTTAGTTGTATTAGGAGATTTTAATTTACATTCCTGCAATAAAAATGTTACTAATTATTATGAGTACTTTGTTGCTTTCTGTGAGTTCACTCAGTGTAATAGTATACCTAACTGTAACAACCGACAGCTAGATCTCGTGCTTAGCGCGCGCGCTGGGGTGACGGTGGGCGCGGCCGACGAGTGTATGGAGCCGGTGGACCCGTATCACCCGCCGCTCGCCGTGCGTCTCGAGGTGGGGGCTCCGTCCGCGACGCCCCGAGCGTCTTTTTCGGATGCGTCGCGCTCACGCACTCACACTTCTCACAAAACAACACGTAGACAGTGGAACTTTCGCAAGGCTAACTTTTTTCGATTATATGAAATGATAACAAACATAGACTATACAGATATGCTATCTTTATTAGATCCCAACGAAATGTTAAACTTATTTTACCATAAACTATATGCCGTATTTGATGCCTGCGTTCCACCGAAATTGACAGTTACTAACAATGGTAAGTATAGTTATCCTGCGTGGTATACATCTGAAATTGTCAGAGATATAAAACTGAAATATTTTCTACATAAAAGGTACAAATCGAGTAAGTTACGGAGTGATTACGTAGCCTTCTCGCAGTGTAGGGCACGGGTAAAGGCTGAAACATCTCGCGCGCTTGACCGGTATAGGGATTACGTGCAAAAGCATCTGCAGACTGATCCACAAGCATTCTGGAATTACATGAGATCCAGGAGAACTGACCCTAGTAAAGCGATATTGATGTCGGAAGGCCGAGTTTTATCTGATGCTGAATCTGCAGGCGAGTTCGCGCGTTTTTTTCGCTCAGTTTACAGTGCCAATCCGGCTGTACTGGATGTTCAGGCGGCGAGTGCTGCGACGACGCCGGGGACTTGGGCGCACTTAGCGCCGCTGCGCCCCGCTGACGTTCAGTGTGCTCTGAGGCGCTTGCTGTCTAAGTGCTCGATGGGACCTGACGGTGTACCCTCGTTTCTTTTCAGAGACTGTCGCATGGTGTTGGGGGGGCCTTTATTGAGCATATTTAATACCTGTATTGAGACAGCAGTTTTTCCGGATTGCTGGAAACTTACACGAGTTGTGCCAGTGCCGAAGGGTAGTGGAGGAACAGCGCCAAGCGACTACCGACCGGTGGCAATACTAAGCACTCCTGCCAAAGTATTTGAGGCGGCCATCCACAGCGCATTGTACAAGCAGGTATCTGCCCATTTGTCGGACGCGCAGTACGGATTCCGACCTGCTCGGGGGACGGGTGGGAATTTGCTGCATTTAATGACCCACCTGGTGCCTGCGGTGGATGCCGGTTCGGGGGTGGATGTAGCTTACCTTGATTTTCGGAAGGCTTTTGACACGGTCGATAACGACGTACTTCTGGTAAAGCTGGCTAATGCCGGATGCACTCCACGTACTCTGACATTCTTTGCAAGTTACCTGCGGGATAGATGCCAGTACGTGGACTGCAGGGGTAGCTTTTCGGAACCTTATTTTACTTGGTCAGGGGTAAGTCAGGGCAGCAACCTAGGCCCTCTTCTCTTCATCTTAATGATCAATGACTTGCCGAGCGTGGTTAGCGAATCAACACCCTTGTTATTCGCTGACGATTTAAAATTGATACGTAAGGTAGAACAGGACGAAGATCATAGCGTACTGCAGCGGGATATAAATAGGGTTGTGCAATGGAGTCACGAAAATAAGCTCTATTTTAATATAGACAAGTGCTCCGTGCTGACATTTACTCGCGCTCGTGATCCGCCTCAGCACCAGTACTACATAGAGGGAATTCCGTTGCAGCGGGTCAGTGAAGTGAGGGATCTCGGGGTTCAATTTGTGGCTGATCTCAAATTTCGCCAGCACATAACTAATGTTTGTAAAAAAGCGTATCGTAATTTAGGATTTGTGTTACGGCAAGCAAATCAATTTACAAACATTGCAGCATTGAAAGCACTATTTGAGGCACTGGTGAGAAGTCATCTGGAGAGCAACTCGGTTGTCTGGTCGCCGCAGGAAGAGAAGTATAAATTAATGCTCGAACGTATACAGAACAAATTTATCAGGTTCCTGTATATGAAGCGGTATGGGGTATACCCGGGATATCCGGTACTGTATCCTACGTTGTTTGTCCTCGGTATGGTGGGTTACAGTAGGCTTGAGTTAAGACGAGAAGTAGCATTAGCCACGTACATCTTTAAAGTATTAAGAGGGGACATAAATAATCAGGCTGTTCTGCAAACGGTCTGTCTGTATGTTCCGGACAAGTACAGGGGCCGCCGGAGGCAGCCGCCCTTATTCGACATTCCAAGGGCGCGTACAAACCTACTGCAGCTTGCGCCGTTGACGCGGACGTTGCGTGCGCTGAACGGGATATCCCAGAGGATTGATTTGTTCGCGTGTACACTGAGTGAGTTCACAAGGGCCATGTATTCTCAACAGTATGTATGATAAAGCTGTAATGTGGCTTTAATCATAGTTAGTAGTTGTCTCAAATGGTCAGGTTGAGATTTACTGTATTGAGGAAATAATTAACAATTTAATTGAATTAATTGAGGAATGACATTATTAAATAAGAATATTGGATTTTTTATGATCTTTGTATTTATTTTTAAAATTTTTAGAGCATGGTTAATTGTATTGTAGATATAATATTTAATTTGAATGAATTTTATCTATTTATAGATTGTTTTCGACTCTGTAATATAGATATGTGTGTATATGTATGTATATGTGTATGTGTGTGTATGTGTATGTATGTATATGTGTATATATGTGTATGTGTATATGTATGTGTGTATGTGTATATATATGTGTGTATGTATGTGTATATGTGTATATATATATGTATATGTATGTGTATATATATGTATGTATGTATGTGTGTGTGTGTATATATATATAAAAATATGTTTTTTTCTATTCGATTTTATTTTATGGAATATTTAAACATAGTGTAGGTATGTCTCGAATTTTATTTTGGAATCTAATTTTATGATATTGTTGTTGTTACTAATTTATGATTTATTGTACATATTTGATTCTTATTTATATTTCTATGACACGGTCGATTAAGATTAGAAGATTATTCATGAAATATGACTGAATATTATGATAGGTTAGAACTTTTAATGTGTATTTTAAATGGTATATCTGAATTTATTGTGCAGTTCTATATTATGGACATCTCTAAGACTATGACATTTTCACCTGACATTGTTAAGTTGACATTAAACTGGGTAGTTATTTGTAAAATTGACAAAATTGTTTAAATGGATATTTCACTTTATTATAATATATGAATTTGTAACATAATTTAAGATTAAATAAGTTCTGCTACCATTGTATTAGGCTAGCCTGTAAGAATGGTTGTAAGGGGATTTTAATAATAAATAAATAAATAAAAAATTATATGTACTATTTAGTGGAATAAGGTATTTACGTATTTAAATAATGATCGCTTGTTGATTTATTTTATTACCACACTCTTCTATCTACACAGACTTACTGGCCATGTCTGAAAATCAGCGCTGGTCAGCGTAGCTTAACCGGCTGCGTTCCAGATGTGACCGTTTTCTGGGCAATGTGTGGCGTTCATAGCCTATTGGGGGAACGGGTAGCTATAGTTTAATATTTAGGATATTTATTATCTATGTACACGCCGCATATTTGTCGTAGAAATAAATGGTTTTTCTTTCTTTCTTCTTCTTTCGTTCTTTCAGATGAGTATGCTCTACAAATATAAAAAGTAATAGTTGACCGAAATGATGTACTTGTCGAGGTAAAAAGTTTTTGAAGTACCTTCCTATTGTAAGTTCTGTAAAATTTACAGCATTTGTACTGTACATCTATCGAGCTGCGACATTTGCCTGTTTTTATAAATGAACTTATTCTATGAAGAATTCACACAATATGGATCACTGCTATATTAATAAGCTTCACCTCGCAATCAGGTTCAAATAAATCTAATACCAAAAACGGCTCCTTTCGTTTTCCTGTTCTCGAAACCAAGAAGGCCACTCCAATAATTCAAATTCAATAATTCTCACAAATGAAACGCTCAGACGGTCTCCATCTTATATATTTCTACATTTACTATAGCGAACTGTTCAGTAACTAAAGCTCTCAAATGGAAAAATGTTTCCAACTTTATTTTTAGAATGTTCTTTTTCAACTTTTCTTGGAAACTGTAAAGTTTTTACGTTTTTAATTTTGTTGCTGGCAACTTTGAGCCGTGAAGTTTTTTAATGAGTGTTACAAGTCACTTTTCTATATTAGAATTCGAATCAATCATAGCTTAGTGTAATTAATCACTGTCAAGGCAAATACAACAGACAATGTAATTATTGGGTGGCGCTGACTTGTCCTCGTCCAAGAACATTGGCGCTATGACTCCGGGTCTGAGGACGGTGGATGGGTTTCTCGCTGTTCTTATAGAAGCAAGAAAACTGCGGAGTGACGTGAAAGTTTCACGCATGCCTTACTTCCCCAAGAAGCGGAATAAAACCCAAACCAACCCCCAAATAATCTGAATATTAATCGAACAAAGATGGAGATCCTGCCAAATCCTTCCGAGGAGTTACACAAGGTGCCAGCTAGGTATAAAATTAATAAGATGACCACAGACAATATTAACACAAATATTGTTTGAAGCGCGCGTAGTGCCACGGTGGTGTTTATTAAACGTTCATCGTGTTAAAAGGAATGCAGTGATCAGGCTAGAAATACACGAATGTTTGTGACATTTTCATTTACGAGTATGTCCGTGCTACAGGAGGTACTTTTAAGTAATATTATGGGATTATGCCACTAGACAGGAGCGGAAGGAAGAAAAGAAAAGAAGTTCACGCTACTCATTCCATTTGCAACAACACAATTTCAAATTATTATTTTACAATTTCTTGCTATGGCAAAGCGGTGACCCACGAAATTCATTTCGGTCTATTACAATTCAGAGAAAGGATGAAGAAATTAGAAACTTCTATTACATGTGATATCAATATCCAACGCGAAAATTTAATACCCAACATCTTCAAACACATCACTACATACTATTTGAAAAGCGTTCATTCACTACTAAGTTATTAGCAAGTCCTTCCTTGGCCAAACTTCGCCAAAGTGAGACGGTCATCTGAGTTTCAGCGCCAATATTACTTTACAAACACGTTCGGAAACTATGCTTTTGACCAAGTTTGGACCTGAGTTTACCTTCTGCAAATAACGTATAATGTGAGACCATTCATTATATGCTAAATTGAATTGCATGCTTCAGTGGTTCAGCGGTAGTCTATGCGACTGTTAGGGTCTTGAGTACGAATACTGAGTTCCACAAAAAAAGAATTTAAAGGTCATACAAGATTTTTGTTTGTATGTTTGTTACTCTATAACTGCCGCTGTGCCAATTTGACGAAAAAAATGGTTGTAACATGTAGCGCTTAGCCCTAAATTATAACCAAGAGAAAATGACGTCGGGAATAGACTACCACGCGGGCGGAGCCGCCGGTACTAACTAGTAAAAAGTAAAAACTGGGTAGAGTCGGATTAGCACACGGAGAGTTCCGTACTAAAATAATCCAGTTGTAATCTGTGAACATTTCAACTATATAGCTATAACATAATGAGGTTTTGTTTATACCCCTTGAATACGGAATCCTAAAATCTAGAATCTAGCTAATGGAATCAGGCGTTACATGGCGGAAATCCATCCTAAAATGATAATAAAAGGAGGGGAGGGGGAAAGAGGAACCCGCCTCACACCCTCGATTCGTCAATCCTAACTTACCACCGATAAGGATAACCCCAACTAATTGCATATGGGAGGAATGACGAACCGAACTCCTCAGGAAAGGAATTTTGGATGTGGGATAGGAAAAATTACCTGTACCCTCCAGATTGTTGGTAATTAGCAGTACTCCGCTTAACACACATTTTTATTACTTTAAAAAAAAAAAATAATAATAATGATATTAAGACAAATTAGTGATATTGTTAAGCGGAGTAGTGCTAATTACCAACAATCTGGAGGGTACAGGTAATTTTTCCTATCCCACATCCAAAATTCCTTTCCTGAGGAGTTCGGTTCGTCATTCCTCCCATACAATTAGTTGGGGTTATCCTTAACGGTTGTAAGTTAGGATTGACGAATCGAGGGCGTGAGGCGGGTTCCTCTTCCCCCCTCCCCTCCTTTTATTATCATCTAGAATCTAGTCACGCGGCAGCGTGTCATGCCAAGATCTAGCAAAGGAACTGGCTAGCGCAGAGTGTAATATTACACGAACCACTTTTGACACTTTTTAACTCAAAACCTCTATATCGTAAACAACATGTTGTTAATTATATTCATAAGGACATCTAGAAGCCAAAATTTCTGTATTGAACTTGGCTCTCCTTTTTACATTTATATTTTTGGTGGGATACTGTATTCCCGGTCAATGTTTCCTGTGGATAAATTAAAGTTTTCGCGGATAAGTCGCGCAATGATTGTAATCTAATTCGATTTTCAGGTCATACAAATAAATGCTATTTAATACGAATATTATTTTATGTGACGTAAGACTGTTTGTAAAAGATAACTTAAAAATCGTCACCTCAAGTCAAAAGAAACCGTTTTTCAACAGTTTTCCTGCCATTTTATCTGTAACTGCAGGCAACCTTCTATGCATAAATCTTGTCAGCTCGCCAATTTCTGTAAAAAAAAAAGTTTAAAATTCAACTAGCGAACCAAAAGTTCCTCAAATGAGCGAAGGAAGGAATTAATCCTGCAATTTCTCACTGTCAACCGACAGTTTAGAGAAAAAACTGTATTTTTGTACGGCTCTGCTTCATAGAGCAACTTGACCATGAGAAGGGAAGTATACACAGCATGTCTGCTCTATACATATCTGTGTGTCACATAATGCAACGCGATCAGTACAAGGGGAGTAGACATAGCATGTTTGCCCTATACATATCTGTCTGTCGTATGTCAAACATAATATAATAGTATTACATACAGATCGTCAACTCCCTGCCGCGCCACAGCTGTCATTATAGTTGACGGACATGTTGAGGGAACATTTGCTTAGGATTATTTGGTCACACGCACACATTCAAGGTGGAGTTTCCGCCCTGTGCGTGTGTTGCCGAGGGAAATCGTATTCATATACACCACTACAAAGGCTGTACAATCTATTTACTATAAAACTTGCAAAAAAAAACTATTTAAAAAAAACACCCAATATTTTATTGAATAATACTGTAAAAGAGGGGAAAGACTTCGTATGGCGTATTCCCTACCGACCATAGTCATAGGTCTTATTGCTCTATGCTCTGCGTCCGTTAGAGTGGGTGGACATAGGCTTATTTTATTCCCGTATTCCCACGTGAACGGGAACTACGTGGGTGAAACCTCGTGACATCCGCTAGTCTCTGATAAACCTAAAGACGTGTACTGGAAACGTTATAGAATAGACCACATAATTATAAACACAGTATTTTACTGTTAATATTTTTGCTTATAGACTTTTACACCTCTACCATTGAACTACATACATATATAGCCACGCCTTTATCCCCGAAGGGGTAGGCAGAAACGTAGTATACGCCCACATTTCACCTTATAGTTTTATGTCCCACGTAAAAGGTGGTGAGCCTATTGCCGTGTTTAAATGTACAGGCGCAGATCACCGTGACCCGCAGTTGAAATTTTTCAAGCCGCCCATAAGGTCTTCAACTTGGCTTAACGATTTTCATTTTACTGACAACCGGGTTTCATATCGCGTTTTCCTTCTCTACGCAATGGATCTTTTTGCGAAAGTGTTCCCTTAGTCGCCTCTTTCGACACCCTCGGGATGTATTGGGGAGGTGATATTTTGTACTCTTACCCGTTGCAACACCCCGTCGCCCCACGGGCCATTGAACTAACTCTGATGATATTCTATTAAGAGATAGAATAGACTTTGGGTGAGGAACAGGAAATTATATATTGAATAATATTTAAAAAATAAGTGATATAGCGATTGCATACATAATAATATTATAGTCACTCTTTTTTCCCCGATAAGGTAAGTGGAGGCATAGTATATTGGGTGTAACAAAATTGACTCTCCAAATTTTGTCACGTGACGTGGCATCAGTCAAGAAACATAACAAAAATGAAGAAAAAAAATTACATGAATACTTTAGCCGTAAATCCGTTTTAAAGGTCATATAAATTTCCATTTTTACCCATTCTATCGCTACTGAGGGGCAGTAGAAAGCGACAACGACAGCCAGACGGGTGCTCCGTGTTTGTTTTGCCACGGCGACCACGTTACCTCGAATTGCCGCGGTAAAAAACAAATTCTTAACGTGCGACAAAAAAAATTAAAAAAGAAATGAAAAAATTAACCCCCCTTTTTTATTAAATATTTGTATTTGATTTCCGATGAAATTTGGAGAGGTAATTTTGTTACACCCAGTATAGACGCAGTTTACGTAAGGTTCTCATTTACCAAGTCACCATTTTACCTAAATACACGTAAGATATCAAGCTCAAAGGTTTACATTCACTTTTTAAGATTCAGTACCCTATGGGTAAAAGACGGGATGAAGAATTTCTGTTGCCACTATAACCACAAATACTAAAATAAAAAAAAAAAATGATTAAAGTGGTTCCCATACAACAAACGTGATATGTTTTCCGTTATTTGGTACGGAACCCTCTCGTGCGCGAGTCCAACTCACACTTGGCCGGATTTTTACAGTTTACAGAAAATAGAGCAACCATTCTAATAGCCAAAAAAACTGGACTCTTTAACCGAACATTACCTACGTAATAGGCAGTTCACGGTAATGTTAAGATCAACGGCTAAACCTACAACGAGGTATAGTAATGACTCCCTGAAAAAGCGAACGTTTCTCTCGATTTTAGCACTGAAGTCTCGCGTCTGTGGTGGTCTAAACAATAGACGAAAGCGATTTGATTGAATATTGGTTTGGAAATTACTACAAACTTTAGCATTTTTCTGTATTTATTCAAAACTAACGAGAATACCATTTGCTTGGCAATGTATAGAATTTATCAAACACAAAGCCTATTTAATAGATATTCATACGTTTGAGAGTATACTCTGTTCTCCAAACACAACAAGCTGTTTTAAATCATCGTTCACATAACGGTTCAATTTACAGATCTGATTAATTATGAAAGTAATAGACGAAGAGATAGTTCATAGTGAGTCAAATAAAAACCCCAAATACGGTTGCTGGGAGTAATTTACATCGTATAAACGACAAATCTTGCTTCCTATATTATGCCTATATTAGTACCACTTTCCTCCAGCTCTGCCTAGACGCACACTACGCGCCGCTGCTATTTCGTTACCACCACACTAGGTATTAGCCATTTACGATACGTCCATCACACTTTTATATCCCACCAAATTTAATAACCTACAAAAGTGAAACCGACTAATTTATCGTTGCCCGCTAAAGCTTGCTTCATAAACCACACCATTAAACAGACGAGTAGAAAGTAAACGAAAGAATGAAATACGCGTCGCAGTTACAATAATGTCGTCCGTTAAAATAATTGCACCGAAGTTTACCCTGTAAACTATGAGCTGGTACTGCACTAGTGTTGGGAAAATATCGATATAAATTTGAACTATGACTTTAGTTTTAGAATAAGTGCAAGTTATTCTCTCTATTAGAAAAAAAATCGTTTTGCTTGTTTAGTTTGGGGTACAATAATTAAAACATTAAAGAATAACGCATTTGAAAGACTTCTGTGCGATCGAGTCTGCGACGCACAAAAGACTGCTTGGCGTGGTTTGGCTATTGTCAATTCTTTACAGACTGTGCATCACGGATAGTATGTAGTTGGCGTTGCACCTAAATCATAGTTAGAAGCACATTGTATATAATGTTAATGTTTAATAATGTTTTCCAAATGATAAAATATGATAGGCATTTAATATTTGCAATTTTTTCTAGAGTAAAGCATGCAGCTTTACATCTACAAATGTTATTTTAACGAAACAGATGCGTTTGTATACTTGGACTGCACTAAGCGCTCCTCGTAAGAGGACTGTAATATTTGTACATAACTATTCCCAATTTCTATAGAGCATTGAACACATCTGCAGTTAAAGTTTCACCATTCGTAGGAGGTTATTTTATCGATATTTTTATTACGTTATTAAGGTGCTACCCTCGGGCTATAAAATGTTACTGCCAGTTTACTTTTTGTCCGATCATATTTAATACAAAATCTTTATAAAGGGACAACCATAATCTTTGCTGGTTTTACTTCTAAAAGGCTCTCAAATTAGATCTGAACGCGGCTTTTGTGAAAATATTTAGGCGGTGAGATTTCTACAGATTTCAACACTTTGATATTCAATAGCTATTTGGGATTTTTAGATAATTTTTAAATCAGTTTTTTATGATAATCGGTTTAACTGACCAAAGAGGCTACGTGAGATAATAAATTAACAGCATTTTTAACACCAATGCTAATGCAATGCGGTCTTTAAATACGGAGAATATAATGGAAAGCTATTAGCGATGTGTAAAAGTAAATGGATTAATAAAAATTCTATATGCATTTCATTCGACAACGCTGCATAAAAGGGGTAATGTCTTTCATCCAATCAATTACAGGATGTTTAAGGCAAGCGATAACTTTTGCTAAAAGATTCACGATCTGCACTCAAAATCTCGTCTGCTTCTTCGAATTTCAGTTCTTATTTCTTTTATTTGACTAGTCTAGTCCATTATAATTTTCTGTCTCTTTTTCTTATAGTTTTATGTCCCACGTAACAGGTGGTGAGCCTATTGCCATGTTGAAATGGACAGGCGCAGGTCGCCGCGACCCGCTGGTGAAATTTTTCAAGCCGCCCATAAGGCCTTCAACTAGACTTAACGTTTGTCACTATACTGAAAACCGGGTTCCATTTCGAGTTTTCTTTCTTTACGCAATGAATCTTTTTGCGAAAGTGTTCCCTTAGTCGCCTCTTGCGACATCCTCGGTATGTATTGGGGTGGCGACATTTTGTACTCTTACTCTTCGCAACACGGGACCCCGTCGAAACACGGGGCAAATGCTTATGCCAGCTATTTGCAACTTTGATACCTGGTATCGGAGTTTATTGCTGAATGAGATTTCAAGCGTAGGTCGTTATTTTGCCACGTGTTCTAATATCGGAACAGTAGACACTGGTAGACTGCACTAATTTATAAACTATCTTTAGGCATCGCGGTATAGGCAAATAGCATCCCATTTGCTGTTATTTCAAGAAAATCCTCTAATGATCGTATGAAATTTAAATTAATATCGATAAAAAAGTCGATTCAACGGCCATCACTATTTATAATGCGATCAAAACGAAAAGCGGGCAACAAAGACTTCCCACTTTAACGCTTATTTGACTCCCAGTTTGTTACCCATGAGTAGTTGTATCTTGAACTTTTTCTTTTATTGTCTTTGCCTTTTAACTTTGCAAAGAAAATTCTCGATGAGAACTGGGGCATAAATTAGCTTCACTTTTTCAAGAAATATTTCATTTCTATATTTGAATGAAGTTCTATAGCAAAAAGTTGTTCAGGTTTTCTTCGCTTTTTTAAATAATAACTAAATGTATTTTCTTAATGAAATTACTAAGCACGTGTTCCTGTGAAAAGCTGAATTAAATAATGACTGCCTCTGTGGCGTAATCGGTAGTTTAACTGCCTGCCGCACTGGTCCTGGGTTCGATTCATGGGTCGGTTTAAAATATTTGTGTGATCCATAATTTTATTTCGGAGTGTGGGTGTTTTCTATGTATAATATGAATGTATTTACAATTATATAAGTATGTATACCTGATGTTGTGTCCGATTGTTGACAAATTTGTATTTATATTTACACTAGCTGTTGCCCGATGTATAGATAAGGCGTTAAAATTAGCAGAACGGGAAGGAATTTATATTAATGGAAGTTATGAACCGAAATTCGATTCAGTAACCAAAGGAAAAACGAACATTAGCCTTAAACAAACAGCCTTATTTTTAACGTGTGGATATCAGTCTTGGATGTCTTAACAGACTCTTGCCGATGAAAACCACACATGCTGCTAGATTTTATGATAAAAAGTCCCAGGTTAGCTCTTGAAGCCATGAAACTATACTCAAACATCTACAAAGCCCAAAACATATCGTATTATACTCATATTTACGTTATCGTGCACATTAGGCCGAAACATCAACTTGAGGACCGTGATATCTTTAATTAAAACATCGCACGCCAAGGAAAATTGAATTTTGTAAGAATAGGGCACGTAGAATAAATAGGACTGGATGCGACAGTTGATCGTAGCTGTAATTTTCCATGTACGTCCAAATTCGCAGCTTCGTCTTAGAACCTACTACGGTTTCACCCGCGTAGCTCCAGTTCCCTTGGGAATCCTACTTCCTACTAATATTATAAATGTGAAAGTTTGTGAAGATGTTTGGATGTTTAGATGTTTGGATGTTTGTTACTCAATCACGCTCTAACGGCTGAACGGATTGTGCTGAAATTTGGTACAGAGATAGCTTATATTCTGGAATAACACATAGGCTACTTTTCATCCCGGAAAAAGGTTCCTACGGGAATCGGGAATGGGTACCGGATTTCACGCGGGCGTAGCCGCGAGCATCATCTAGTACAGGAATAAAATATAGCCTATGTTCACTGGGGACAGTGTGGCTTCTCAGCAGTGAAAGAATTTTTCAAATCGGTTGACTAGTTTTGAAGCCTGTTTCAGCCGATTTCCTAACTATAGAAACCTTTTCATGAAATATAATATTAACTGCTGAAGGGCAGGTGGTTATTGAAAATTTTAGACACAAATAAATTATTATGATTATGATATGATTATGATTATGATTAGTTAAATAGTGATGTTATGTTTTTTTAACCTAGTAACAGCCCATTCTGGAATGCCCAGTCGTAAACAGTGGTAGGGCAACGTATAGTTATAGTCCGTCAGTAAAAGTTCACGCGTAAAAAGGACCTAGTAACAAGTAACAACCCGTTCTACTTTTCCCAACCATGAAATTTTAGTATCATGGTAAGATATGAAACATTTACACATATAAATACAATAAAGTTTCTTTTTACTCCACGACAAAGAAATATTAAAAACGAAGCAAGCAATCAGTACTACAATTTCCTCAACAAAAGCCTTATTACTCAACTGAAAGACAATACCAAGTTCAAAGCGCCACTTAAACCACCGCAATAGTATTATTAGTCGCACAGTTTACAGTAACTACATTTAAAATTACACCTTCCTTTGACGGCTTATGAGAAATGTCACCTGTAGGCCTGTAGGGTGGATAGCTCTATCAATAAGTCATGACAATCGCTTTTGTAACAAGCGTAGTGATTAAAAGAAACACGGATATTCCTATTTCTGCAAATGTTTTCAAATAATGGGCAATTATGTCTAAAACTTCCTAGGAGTGGCATAGCAGGTGGGAATTCCTTTTCAAGATAGATAATTTTGGTACAGTCAACTACAATTAAATGTACTTATAGTAATCTAACCACCAGAGTGGCATTATAACCAAACATGGTATCCACCGAACTTGACAGTAACATGTATGCGTGTAAAGAGCAATAATAATATATCCCAATACGTGTTACTGTCAAGTTCGGTGGATTCCATATTTGTCACAATCTTTGGTTAGTTCATTATGGCACTAACAGGGATACATCATTTTGTAAGATTTAACAAGTACACTTCATTGTAGTTGACTGTACGACTAGTAGTTGGTACGTACAAAGATGTATGTGTGTAACTATGTATTCACATGTGCACACACAAGTACATTTTCGGAGTGTATGGTCTGCAAGGTGAACTCTATCGTGGAATCTGTCAAAACACACCATACTTATCCAGAAAAGTTCGTAAGGTTCTATTGAACGCCTTTAGATGGGTAAAATATTGTATGTTTACATCAGTGACATCCTGTATCCACTTCTGTCTATGTCCCCTTATTTATCGACCTAGTTTTCCTTCTCAACGAAATTACTAATTTATAATTTTGCTATATTCGCCTCTTAAGATACACACTGGAATGGCAACCTATGTACTCTGTCGCGGCTTGCAAGTTTTCGTTGACTTGGCTGCTTCAAAATTCTTACACAAACTATAATAATCTGACGTCAGTTTTCAAAGTAACGTAGTAGCACCCTCAACCAGCGAGTGTATACAAACATTTATGAAAGAAGGAGTAAATCTTGTAAAGTAAGATCGCAAATGCAAAGCCGTAGTCTCTGCCTACCCCGATGCGAGATGGTATGTAGGTATGTATGATCTGTCGAGAAGGTCAAATGATTACATCGTGGTTTTGACATCATTTAAATCAGCTGATCATACGATGCAACGGCAATACTAGCCAGTAGGTTAAACAATGAATAAGTAGCTAGGACAATCTCACACAACAGTCCAATCGCAAGATGCGCCACGGCTTTCCATCAGGCTGGTGGCGACTTCAATTTGGCGAGCTAGATATAAAAAAAACATCATCTAGACCAAATTAAGCTAATATAAGCAGGTGCTATAGGATCTAGACGACTGATAGACATACTTATATATTTGTAAATACATACATGTTATACATAGAAAACACTCAAACTTGGAAACAAACATTTGTGGATTACACAAATATTTGGACCGACCCAGGAATCGAACCCAGGACTTCCAGCACGACAGGCGGTTACACTACTGACTGCGCCACAATACCTATATCCAAATTCTGAAACAAACATTTGCAGATTACACGAATATAGTCCGGCACGGGATTTGAACCCAAAACACACATACATATAATCACGCCTATATTAAGGAGTAGGCAGAAGCATAGTATACGCCCACATTTCACCTACTTAATAGTTTTATGTCCCACGTAATAAGAGGTGTGCCTATTGCCGTGTTGAAATGAACAGGCGCAGGTCCCCGCGACCCGCTGTGGAAATTTTTCAAGCCGCCCATTAAGGCCTTTTTTTTTTTTTTGTTTAACGTGAGGGAAAATCCTCATAGGATGTCATGCCGGACTCTTACCGACTAAAAAACCTCACGCCACGCCTAACAGTCTATGGTTGAGAGCCCCGGGTAAGCCCTCAGGAAGGATGTCCCGTGACTCCCAACAGACCTACGGCCGCCAATGCGGCCTCGCCCAGGGGGTGGTTCGGGTGCAATCCCGCGTCTATGGGGGGTTTCGGGTGTGACCCCGCTTCTAAGGGGGGGGGGGGGCGTGCGTGAGTTGCTCACGTCACGCTGCCGTCATGTGCCTGCTTCTGTAAGGACGGTGAGCGGCCCTCTCACCGTCCTCAGATCCCCGGTCATGGAGGCCGATAGTCCTCGGCGAAGACACGTCGGCGGCGCCCAGGGCGCCGACTGCGGAACTCGGGTGGGAGAGTTCTTTCCCGCACACGGCCCGCCGCCTCCTTCGCGAGCATGACGTGCTCGCAGAAAGAGGCGGTGCAGTACCACTTACTCCCGCTGGAGAGCATGGCTCGCACCATGGCCTCGAGCGAGAGAGTGTCCACGCCCAGACCCACTACGAGGACCTGGCGCTGTTGTGCCCACGCCGTGCACTCCACCAGTGTGTGGAGCGCCGTGTCATCGCTGCGGTCCTCGCAGTGCTGACACTCGGCCGTGGTTTCCCGGTGTTTTCGCCACAGATTCCTACCGAAGCTACAGTGCCCGGCAAGTATCTGTGTCAACCGGTAGGAGAGAGCACCGTGTCTTCTCTCCAGCCACTCGTCCATGACCGGTCTGACGGCCGCGATTGTGGCGAATCCCCCCTTTGGTTGCTCAAGTCGCACCTTCCATGTCTCCATGGTTTCCTGGTGAAGCAGGGTCCGCTGGGCCTCGATTTCTCGAGACGCAGGCCTTTGGCCCCGCTCCAGCGCCTCCTTGCGCCATCTGAACAGTGACGTAAGGGCTCTCGCTTCCAGGTCCCATGGAGGGGTCCCGGCTAGGAGACATGCCGCCTCACCGGAGATCGTGCGGTATCCTCTTATCACCCTGACGGCCATCACTCTCTGCGGGCTCAGCAGTCTAGCCTCATTGCTGGCCGTCAGGGTCTCCGCCCATACGGGAGCCCCGTACAAGGCCATGCTTCGCACGATCCCCAGGTACAGTCTCCTGTAGGGAGCGTTGGGTCCCCTGATGTTGGGCATCAGCCGCGCGAGTGCGGCCGATGCTCCCCTCAGTTTTGGGACCAAACTTCGGAAGTGATGTCCGAAGTTCCACCGGCCATCGAGTACGAGCCCCAGATACTTCATCGAGGGCTCGATGCCGATGCTGACGCCCCCTACCTGTAGGCTGGATCCCGCAGGTGGCCCATTAAGGCCTTCAACTTGGCTTAACGATTGTCATTTTACTGTCAACCGGGTTTCATTTCAAGTTTTCCTTCTCTACGCAATGGATCTTTTTGCCAAAGTGTTCCCTTAGTCGCCTCTTACGACACCTTCGGGATGTATAAGGGTGGCGACATTTTGTACATTTTGAACCCAAAACATTGGCACGACATAATATACTGAGTTTCCAAGTACACTCTACAAAACCTTGCCAAAATAAACAAGTGATAAATCCTATCTCAGAGCCACTTTTATTAACACTAAATCTACGTACGGCTAATGTTGAAAGGAATTAGGTCGACTCAGGCCATTTTTCATGCTGTCACCGCTCGAGGTCTTCACGTGCCGATATTAGTGGAGGGGATACCTACGGAACCCCTCCCCCCTCCTCCAGGTGTTTTGTGAAAGCGCTGAGGATTAATTTAAGGAAGAAAGTCCACAACTTTAACTAATTTCAAGACTCGTCCTGCGACTTCGTACGCGTGAAAATTATGTTATAATGCCAATTTGATTGCTTTCTGCTTAGCCCCTAGGAAAAGTAGCATGATAATATATAGCCTATTTGAAGGGGAACACCCAAAAATTCCGAAATATGTTTTTCCGAATTTCAATATTCCGATGTTCAAAATTCCGAAGATTATAATTCCTAAGAAACAAAGCTCCGAATATTCAAAAGGACGATATTCATTTATCCGAAAGCCATAAGTACGAATTTTTATTTTTCCTAATTTCATTAGTACGAATAATCAAAAGACCGGACTGTTATTTTCCCGAAAAACATTATTCCGAATTTCAAATATCCGAAAATTCACTATTTAAGTTTTTTTAATAAAGTACGGTCAAGTCAACCGAAGATATTATTTCCAAGTGAGTGGAAGGCAAACGACAAAACAAGAAAAATAACCACGATGGCTAAGGCCGGAGCTCCGCTCCGCTTCGCTTTCGCCTTAGCCTTCTAACCTAACCTATACGAGTCGAGGTGTTAACCATAATAAGTGAATGGTTAACACCCCAACTCAGATCTCTTTTTTGTTTTGTCGTTTGCCTTTATTTATTTATTTATTTATTTATTTAAAGCTTTAATAAATTCCATACTGATTTATAAATAACAATAACATAATAACAATTTACAAAGCAATTAATTTTCAATGTAATACATGTTAGCAATACTAATTGTTCTATTTTTTTTTTTTTTTTTTTTTTAATTACTATTTAAATCATTAATTTAAAACATTTCAATCAATTCTATATAAAATTATAAATAACAATAAGATATTAACAATTTACAATGATAAAAACGTTAGCAATATTAATCAATCATTTCTTTTTATAATTATATACTTAAATCATTAATTTAAAACATTACATTATTATTTAACATTAGATTATTTTTACAACATGCATATAAATCATAACATTGATACGCTTCATTGTATGGACCCCCTTTGGGTAAAAGCCTCCTCCAAGGTAAGCCACTTTTCTCTGTCTTTGGCCACATTTAGCCAATCTCTACCTGCGGTTGCCGCTATTTCGTCTGCCCAACGGGCGTGCGGGCGACCTCTCGCTCTACTTCCTGGCGGCCCCTGCCATACCACCGATCGATGAGTCCACCTGTCGTCGGCGCTCCTAGCCAAGTGACCAGCCCATTTCCACTTTCTTTGTAACGAATATTTTAACGCATCTATTACTTGGGTTTTTTTGCGAATAACCGTGTTTCTCACCTTATCTTTGAGTTTTAAGCCAATGATGCTTCTTTCCATTCTTCTTTGAGTGGTCTGGATTTTGTTCATTGTTTTAACATCAAAATTCCATGTTTGGCACCCGTAGGTTAGGCATGGCAGTATGGTTGTATCCATTACTAATTTCTTTATTGATAAGGGCAGTTGCGACTTAAATATTTCCTTTTGGGCCCAGAACTTCTTCCAAGTGACAGCGACTCTACGGTCCACCTCGTCTAAGTTTCTATCTTTGTTAAAAGATATTTGCTTCCCAAGATATATATAACTATCAACAAATTCGAGTGGTATATTGTTAATCGAGATTGTTGACTTATGATGATTAGTCATGAGTTTTGTTTTTTCGAGATTTATTTCCAAACCAACCCTAGAACCAGCTTGATGTAACTCATTTATCATTGTGTTTAATTGTAGTGGCCTTTCTGAGAAGAGTACAATATCGTCGGCGAATCTAAGGTGACTAAGATAGTTTCCATTCATGTAAATGCCTCGTTTGGACCATGGCAGCGCTTTCATTACATGTTGTAGAACAGTGATAAACAGTTTTGGAGAGATTGGGTCGCCTTGACGGATTCCTCTTTTTATACTGATTGTTGCACCAGTTCTGTCTAGCTTAACTCTACTCGTACAGTTGTCGTAGATGTTTTTCAGGATATTGACGTATTTCTCTTTTATATTTAGTGCTTCCAAAGCTTCCCAGATGCTTTGGTGTAGTATTGAATCGAAAGCTTTTTTGTAGTCTATAAAAGCTACATACAGGGGACGTTGGAACTCTAGGTATTTCTCTATAACCTGGTCAACAACTTGAATGTGGTCTACTGTGCTAAAACCACTTCTAAATCCTGCCTGCTCCAACGGTTGGCTTGCGTCAATATCAGGAGATATTCTTTCGAGTATACAGTTAGAGAATAATTTGTAGAGACAGGACATGAGGCTTATGGGGCGGTAGTTCCCGATGTCAGCTGGATCACCTTTTTTATACAACAATATAATTTCAGATTCCCTCCATTGGTGTGGCACAGTTTCCTCCTTAAGTATTTTATTCCACAAGATAGTGATTGGTGTAAGTAGTAGGGATCTTGCTTGCTTAATATATTCATTTATGATCCCAGATGGACTTGGGCTTTTTCCTGACTTAAGTCCCATTATTTGCCTCAATACCTCCTGTTCAGTAAATTGTTGTATAGTAAAAGTATCAGTGTGGTGGTAAACAGTCTCGTTCTGTTTTGAACTGTCAGGGTGGCCGTATAATTTGCTGTAAAAGTTCGTGGCAATATCTATAATCTCAGTACGTGATTTACATTTGGTGGTACCGGGGTGTAGTGATGAGATCCACGTCTTCCTTTTATTTAATTCTTTGTAGGCTTTTTTAGCAGATCCGGAAAGTTCAAGATGTTTCTGAATAGTGCTTTTTCTGTAGATCTCATAACAGCTTCTTATTTCTTTATTGGCTAATTTATATAGGGTCTTCAATTTTTCCTTGTCAGTCTTATTCAATTTAGGTTGATTTTGCAGTTTACTTCTTTCTTTCATGAGTTCCAGCGCTTTATCTGATAAGATTTTTCTCTTTGGTGGGCTTACAATGTTTTTTAAACTTTCCTTCATGTACTGAATTATTTTTTGACTAAAATGTTCCACACTGTAACTGTTATGTGTCGTCACAAGTCCAGATATACTGCTATGAAGATTCTTTAGGTACATCTCTTGTTCCTCCAAAGTTTCAAGCTTCGTTATTTTACTTGAAAAGTTACGTCGCTTTTTTCTTGTAGCTGTTTGGTGGATTGTGGCTCTAACTAACCTGTGGTCTGATCCAAAAGAGAAGGCCGTCAAAACTTCGTACTTAGAGATTATGTGAGGCTTCGTAGTCATGATGTAATCTATTTCATTTTTTGTATTTTTGTCTGGAGAGATCCATGTCCATCGATTCTTGGGTTTTGCCTTGAACATTGTATTAACAATTTTTAAATTATATTCTTGTGCGTACTTCATGAGTCTCTCTCCTCGTTTGCTTCTTTTGCCATAGCCATAGCCACCGGTAACTGAACTCTCATGTTTTCTGGGCATTCCGATTTGGGCATTGAAATCGCCCATAGAAACAATGTATTTCGCAGATGTAGAGTCGTGAGCTTTTTCTAAGTTCTCGTAAAAGCTATCTATTTCTTCTTGCGACGATCGCTCAGTAGGTGCATACGCTTGTATAATTGCAAAATGTACATTATTCAGTTCAATTTCTAGTACACACACTCTCTCAGATATGCCGGTGAATGTTATAATATTTTTCTTGTATTTCTTCCTGACCAAGAAGCCTACTCCATATAGTCCCTTTGTTTGACCTATATGGTACATGATGTACTCGTCATCTTCCATTATCCGCTCTCCTAGACGGCGTACCTCACACAATCCTATCACATCGTGCTTTATGTCTTCTAGCGCTGCCTTAAGCTCAATAAGTTTTGGCTCTGAAGATAATGATTTCGCATTGAAAGAACAGATATAGAGTTTGCCTTTACTCACTTGGAAATAATATTTTCGGTAGTTAGACTTGACTATACTTTATTAAAAAAACGGGTGGAATCGGGAACATAAATAATCGTCTTTAATGATAAGTTTTCGGATTAAAACAGGAACGGGTGGAAACGACATTCACCCTTCGTATTTATGATATTTCGGATTTTTGATAATCGGAGTTCGTATTTATAATATGGCGGATTTTTAATGATTCGGAATTCAACGGTTCGGTTTCTTGAAATTCGGCATTCTGACAGTCGGAATTGTAAACATTCGGAATTTTAAAATTATGACTTTTAATAAAAAGGATTTATGAAACATCGGATTTTTGACTTTCGGGATTTCGAATCATTCGGACTTATGAAATTCGGAATTATGAAATTCGTGATTGTGACTTTCGGAATTAAGTTTTTCGTATTAATGTAGTGTACCCATTTGAAGACCCTACCCCTAGTTAATATTTGTGCAAAATTTGAGTTAAATCTATTGAGTACTTTTCGAGATCCTTGCGGACAAAGCGAAGCAAACAGACAAACAGACAACAAATTTCTAACTATATTTTTGGCTTCGGTATCTTATGTTGAACACCCGGCGAGTATTTTTTTTAATATTTCCAATGTACAGTTTTGACTTTTCTATCATTTTATTATATGTGTAGATTTCTTTTGTCCTTGAATTCGCTTAAAAGATGTAAACTGTTTATCTACCTCGGTGCCTCAGTTGTAATTGTTGCTGAGGTGCTTTAAGTTCAATTCCTGATCGGAACAAATAATATTTTGTGTGGTCCGCAAATGTTTTTGGAGTATATTGTGATTGATCTTACCATAATCCAATACCAAATCTTACCTAACCGATTAAGACTTAGAATTCTTTTAAATTGTCTGAGCAAACTGATATGTGAACACAGTCATGGGACTTAGCTAGTAAAAGAAAGCGGAAAGCTATTTTCGGTCGCCTCTGGTGTTGCAAACGTTCATAGGCTGCGGTGACCACCAGTCCTTCTGGTGGGTATGCTTGTCTGCCACCTTAGTGGTATAAAAAAAAGAAGTGAAATAATATTTTAGTACAGTACAATGTACTAAGTAATCATTCCTTAAATCCCTTAATAAGATGAGAGAAAATTGTTTATGAAATGTACATAAAAGGAATTCATTAGCAGGCGCCGAGTGTTACGTGTTTCAAAGCAAATGTAATATTAATATCATATACCTAACACCCGGGGCTTTCCCTTTATGTAAAGAAAACGCCCAAAAATGTGTTATTATTATTAAATAAATAAATAATAAGTAAATATTCACGGACATTTCACACAACGCTATCTGATCCCAAAGTAAGCTAGGAATAACCTGCTTGTGTTATGGGTAAGTATCAGACCACGGATATTAATACATAAATACTTTTTAAATACATACATATTATACATAGAAACACCCAGACTCTTGAGACAAACATTTATGGGTCACACAAATGTTTGTCTCCGGTGGGAATCGAACCCACGACCTCCAGCGCCGCAGGCGGTATCATTACCGACTGCGCCACAGAGGCAGTCATTATTATTACTTTGTCCGTCTACTAAAGAGAATCTAAAATCTTTGTAAAAATATTTTGAAAATAGCCGATTAAAATTCAACAAAAATGTTATTACCCGAACTGCCACAGAAAGGAGGGTAATGTTTTTTTATTTACTTGTAACGTACTTGTACGGGCTTTTTCAACACATTGCAACGTATCATAAGTCTCATAATTCCCGTATCGTTTATATTATGTTCTGACAACGATAATGGCCATTTATTTTTGTACAATTCCTGAACATTCGTAGCACTAGGTCATACACGGCTTGTGGGTTGGCTTAAAAGCTTAGCTTTCTAACTAGCACTGTGTAGTGGTTACGTGAGGGACCAGTGTTTGTATCTTTCAAGGATAGTTCTAAGCCTTTTTTGTTTTGTATTTTGTTAGTGAACTGTTTTGTATTATATACTTACTAGAATGATGCCCGTAGTTCTAGCCACGTGGAATTATGTTACCGTTTCCGCATCACATGAGAAATTATTTTGGAGACAAAAGTAATCTATGGATTATTCAAGAATATAGTTCAAGTTCACCCTTATCACCTGTAACAGCTGATTGAATTACAAACATTCACGTATCCATACTCACAAACTTTATACTATTGTATAGTTTCAGCTTACATACTTATTTACAAACTTATAATGTTAATAATAAGAATGTATTTAAGCTGGAATTATACTTTTATATTATAAATTAAAATGCTGATCAATACAGCGAGATTTGTCTTTAGTGGGAATCACATTCACGACCTCCAGTTTCGTAGTCGCTTACTATTCATAGAACAATAAGACCAATAAAGCATCTAAGACGAAATAGTACTCATTCCCAGTACAAATCCCTGAAAGAATAATTAAGCGTCTTAATAAAAATAAAACATACATAATATTATAACACAAACAGTAGAACCGGTGCGTAGCGTTACAATAAAAAGTGTTTAAAGCACGCTTTAACTACGGTAATCCGATCGCGACGAAGGGATGTGCTGTTTCGATACATTTTAAATCGAATATAATTGCCGGTTATTAGAAAAGAGTGGTAATTAGAATTTAATTACTGGTTATTAGAAAACTGTGGTAATTAGAAGGCGAATGTAATTACTAACTTTTAGAAAGTAATGGCAATAAGTGCTTTTTATGGTAGTGGTATGAGTTTTAGCTCACAGACTTCATGTATTGCTCAGCAAATCTGTGAAGCGTAAAAGAAGAAAATTTTGACGTATAGACAGCATCTTTTTTCAAATCGCTTGCAGTGCAAGGTGGAAGATTGTACACTTGAATGGGTGAGCGCTAGTAGCATTCTGATTTCATAGCGATTCCTTTTTTAGAAGGCTCGTTTACGGATCCCGGGACATCCTTCCGAGGGCTTACCCGGGGCTCAAAACCATGGGCTGTTGGGTGTTACGTGAGGTTTTTTAGACGGTAGGAGTCCGGCATAACATCCATGAGGATTTTCCCTCACGTTAAACAAAAAACAATGGGTTGGTTTACGGTCAAGCGTTGATACCTGCTCTGCTGCTGATAGTATAATAGCATGGTAGCAGTACTAATTCTAGTTGATGACCTTTGTAACCACTTGGATCAGTCAGTTACTCACCGACTTACTCAGAGGGACTAACCGATGACTCTTTCCCAGGGCGCCTTTCTTCAGAGTTGGTGTGTATGCAAGGGTCGAATAGTCAGATATTCTTAAGAGTAGATCCTATTTATGCACTAGCACTACTGAAGCGATCTACAGAATCGTGAGCAGGTACTAGAGATTACACATTACTTATGCGGCTAGACTACACACTTTTAATTGGTAATAAAGTATTGGCCTTCGATTCGAGCTGAGAGCGACACGGGAAAGGTAGGCAGAACCGTCGTCCTCGTTGTCTTGAGAAACTCGTGCTGTCCACGTACTCGGGTGTGGGTCACACGTTGACCATTATTATCTAGGCCGCTTCTGTGCGTACTAAGGACCCTGTCGTGCAAAAAGACACACACGTAAGTTGCGGCCACTCGACAGACTAGGGTCGAAACCCATTACAATCAGACAAAGAGACTCACCAGTTTCCTGGGTAAAATTCCGCACTGACTATAACCTCAAACCAGTATGGTTCAATGCTGATGAGAGCTCGAGTCTTAAAACTTTGTAGCTTCAGAGAAAAATGGCAAAGAGGCCGGAAACTTCGGAGCGGGGCTATTTATCTGCTTGCGTTAGAATCATCTAGAAATCTATTTCTAAAAACTTGTTTGCCAGCGTAATTCACCGAGGTGCCATAGACAAACTGCGTCACTTGCTAACCAAAGACAACTCAAGACAATATTGAACGATGAATCGCCTATCACAAAAGAGCATTAACCGAATACTCAAGCACTGAACCTATTTATTTATTTGCCCACCGGGACATCTGGAACAATATTTTAATTAAAATTATTTTTAAGTAGCAAGCATAGCCTCAATCGAATTTCCGGTCAAGTTAGAAGCAGTCAGCGCCAACTCGAACGCGGTGGAGAACTAATAGATGATCACCAGGACTAAATAGTTCCGACTGACAGTGGATAGATGACACTACACTACAAAACAATCTACGAAAAAATGCATCCGTAAAAAACAAATGCTACACCTTACGAGTGACTTGAAACCCAACCCACATTTGTCTGGTTTATTACGATATTGAACTCACTAACTATTATTATATGTAACTAGCTGATGCCCGCGGCTCCGCCCGCGTGGAATGTTATTCCTGGTCACAGGGGTATGAAAAATAGATGTTGGCCGATTCTTAGACCTACTCAATATGCTCACAAAATTTCATGAGAATCGGTCAAGCCGTTTCGGAGGAGTATGGCAACGAAAACTGTGACACGAGAATTTTATATATTAGATTTTTTCCGCCCCTTGGAGAAAAGACATCGTTATTAGTATTCATTAATATCGATAAACGTCTTAAAATGATACGTTCACATCACTAACACGAGAAATGCACTAAAAATGAAAATTTCAACAAATTTAATGCTTAAAAAGGGAAACGTTCTCGTGAAAAACGAAAAATATCCTACTTTGTGAAAATACAAATACGCATTAAAAGCAAGTCTCATTGACTTGAAGGTAAAGGCATAGACTTATTTTGTTTATTCTTTTACTGAAGTACAAAATTTAAAAATAATTTGTAAAATTTTACGTTGCTTTGATGTTTCAAAAACATTAACTCCAGTTTTTCACTACGATGATTTTTAGGATTCCGTATCCAAAAGGTAATCATAATCATAATAATCATAATCATTTATTTATTGCTGAACATAACATTGGTATTTTACATCTAAGGTGTTATAGGATGCAGAGGAAATTATATTCGGCCAATTATGGCATGCAAATTATTACTAAAGTGGTACAATGAATGGAATGTCACATAGATTATAATAATACATAATAGAATTTTTACATGTCAATAATAAAACTACAAATCAATCAAATTAATAAAAAATAGATTATAAATTTATGTCCTTCAAATATTCGTCAATTGTATAGTACACCTTACCTATTAATAATGTCAACAATTTCTTTTTGAACAAATTCGTATTGTTAATTGTTAGTAGATCTTTAGGTAGTTTGTTATATATTTTGGGTGCCATTCCTAATAAGTTTTTGCTAAATATTGCTTTTTTATGTCGTTGACAACGAATTGTATGACTATTTCGCACACTGTTTAGAGAATCATATAAGTGAAAATTGTTCTTTACAAACATAACTATCTCATATATATAAAGACAAGGCAATGATAGGATGCGAAGATTTCGGAAATATGGTTTACAACTATCAGTGGGTTTTATACCACATATCGCCCGAACACATCTCTTTTGAGCTATAAATAAGGTTTCTGTGTTTGTTGAGTTACCCCAATATATCACACCATATCGTAATTTGGATGTGACGGAGGCATGGTACGCCGTAAGGGCGGTTTCCCGATTTACAATTTTTGCTAAATTGAACAACGCATAGGAACATTGATTTAGGCGTTTGCATAACCGGGTGATTTGTGTTTGCCAAGTCATATCCCTGTCTACTCCTATGCCTAGGAAAACTGTAGAGTCCGTTTCTTCAATACTTTTCCCACCATATCTTATCACAGGTCTTTTGTGATTAGTTTTTTGCTCGAAAGTCATTATTTTTGTTTTTTCAAAGTTTAATTTTAAATTATTGGCTTCTAACCAACCGATTAATTTTCCCAAACATTCATTTATATCTGTATCCAGCACCAGATTACCGTTTCTGGCACTAAATAGTACAGTGCAATCATCTGCAAATAAGACCATTGGGTGTTTTGTAACTTTAGGCATGTCGTTTATATAGGCAAGAAACAGTAACGGGCCCAAAATGCTGCCCTGAGGCACGCCATATTTGCTTATCCTTTGTTCTGAAACATAGTATTTTTCCATTTTTGAACTAGGACAAATTTTAGTAATCGACGTGACTTGTTTCCTGTTTGACAAATATGATTTTATGAGCTCATGAGCATTACCCCTAATTCCGTATCTTTCCAATTTTTTTAAGAGCCTTGTATGGTCTACATAGTCGAATGCGCGGGTCATATCCATGAACATGGCTGCAACAGGGTTTTTACAATCTATATTGGTAATAATTTAAAAATAAAAATGGAACCCTGTTACAAAGACTCCGCTGTCCGTCTGTCTGTCAGTCTGTATCTCATAAACCGAGATAAAATATTTGAAATTTTCGCAGACTTTACATTTCTCTCTTGCCGATCTATCAAAAAAAAAATACCAAATACAGAACAAAAAAGTTTTTTTGCCGATTTTTTTTGGTATTTATTTTTCGTAATAGATATTATTGGTACAGAAAACTCCGTGCACGAATCCGATTCGAATTTGCTGTTTTTTTTTGGTTTATTAAAAATCAACATGGCGGTTTCCCGCCTCTTTCGCGTATACCATTTATCGTCTGTGGAATAAACTCTCATTTTATACTTTAAAGTACATTCACCGCCAAAATTACTGCCGCTGACATTTTATCTTTATGATTGACTTGGGGAAATTTATACGAATGATTAAATATTTTTATGCTGTTGCGGTTTTTCTTTGAACTTTGCCTGTGTATTTTACAATTTGTTGATTTTTTTAAAAATGGTTATGAGTAATATATTATCATCCTACCAGGATTATTAGGGCCCCAGTTGACAGACTGACAAACAGAGAGAATTTTGTTGACTTACCCTCTTCTCTTACTTGAGGTCAAACCCCTATTTAGTCTGATCTTGCAAGGTTCTTTTGCTGAAATACTGAGCTAACTTGACTAATAAACATTTACTTTGCATTTATCTTAATGCGAAAGTAACTCTGTCTGTCTGTCACGTTTTCACGCCTGAACCGCTGAACCGATTTTGTTATAGATATAGATTGAGTCCAAGGGAAGGACATGGGCTACTTTTTAACCGATTGCGCAAAAGGAGGGTAATGATTTTACGCGATAACGACTTTTACGCGGACGAGGCCACTGGGAACTCGTTTAAAATATAGACTGTGACCATGCAACTATGATGACATTAAAATTTAAAAAAATTAAGGAATTACAGAAAATCGCGGTTATTTTTCTAAAAAGTATGTAGGCACCTAATTGGGACCTTGGACCCTTCCAATCATTTGACAAGACCATTAGCCTTTTATTGCCACGCTGGCCATACGGGTTAGTACCGGGTCTTGTTTCGAGTTCTCTTTTTTTTCCCATGACCTCATCTGTTAGCAGATGGGAACCCGAGATTCAAGAGGCTCTTTGCTGTCATATTATACGAGGAAATATTATTTTTTCTAATTTTGTGTTAATTGTTTCATGTATGACCAAGCAGCAGAACGACGTGGAATTGGTAAGTACATATTTTATATTCTGTTAGTAAGTTTAAAGTTTTACAACAGCAAGGTTGTAATTGTTATGGTATGCGTGTGTGTGAATCCCGGTTCCCTGTAACTCTTTTAAAGCGCAGAAATGCAGAATACAATTATTTATCTGCTTAGAATTAGTTTGTAACAAGGCTTTAATATGTATTACCAATTCTCAACTCCTATAAGCATAAGCGTGAAGCTATCATAACGCTCTGGATGGCCTATTCAGTACTTAAAGAACTTTTCAACTGAAACATTCTTTCCGATTATCGTGATAAGTCTTAGACCATATAACACTAAGTGATAAGTTGATGAAATTACTAAAGCCCGATTTACACCGTAAACCTGTCAGCGATAAACTGCATACTTGTTTTTCCAACCGCTTTGAAGTTAAGCGAATCCATTAATGGGCCCGCTTAGCTTGCTGTGGAAACGGGCCTAAGTTATTGAACCAACACTATTATAATTATTCTGAATGTTAACTGAAGCATTGTAATTTAGAAACATTGTATTTATCGTCCTTAAAGTTTTCCACCATAATTATAATTGTTCAAAAGGCACACACAACAATTACCATTATTACTTGAAACAGTCGAGACCCTGTTATTTTCTATGCATATCTAATTAATAAGCATTTACATTGCAAATGTGGGTAGGGATAATTCATTGAGCTAGGCTTAATGGGAAGGGCAACCACAATTTGCCTAAATTACAGTCCGCAGATGCTTGATATCTTAGAAACTTTAAGAACTTGTGTGAGACACAGGTTAAGCGTAGTTCTGAGAAGTTCTTACTGTTAATATTATATTATAAGGTATAGGTACAATAAACTTTTTAACTCCCAATGAGAAAACGAGGGATATTATACGTTTAAACTGTGATCTGTCTGTGGCATCATAACTCCCGAACGGATGGAACCATTTTGATGCTGATATTTACGTCTAAGTTTAGTTAATTTTAATATTATTTCAATGAATGTTGAGTTTCCGACAAAAATCATGACCTATCTTTGAAAAAAAGGAAACGAAGTAACTATTTCATTTTTGTGCAGACATAGCAAGCGGTTTCTTTATACACCGCGGACTTAAAAGTGCGTCGTCTGCGCTGCACCTTATCATCCCCGATATTTTATACTATAGTCCGACGTTCATCAACGAAGGCGAAGTTCATTCTTCAACATACTTTCACATCACATAAAATGGCCACGCCTGTAAAAAGTGCCAGGGCGCCGATTCTCGACCACACGTCGTGAATGCGTGGACGCAAATTTACGGGTGAAACGTCATCCGTCTCATGTTCGCCGTTCCTAAATATGAGACAGGCAACGCGTCACCCGCCGATTTCCGTCCACGCATTCATGTCGTGTGAAGCGAGAATCGGTGCCCAGTAAAGAAAGAAAATAAATTGCTACTAACTTTTGGAGTAAATGGGAGAAACAAAAACTTATTGGGGTAACACAGCGATCAAAGAAGGCAACGTAACGTATACGGTTGAATTGAGAATCCGCCTCCTTTTTTGAAGTCGGTTAAATAACTGTGAATGGACTTTAACATAAAAATATTAAATGCATTCCCTGAATTACAGGCTGATACAACATTTGAAACAACTTCAAACCTTACCTTCGAGGCGACGCGATTTGAAAACGGTCAAAAGTTTCATTGCGAAGCCTCCAATGAGGTCACCACTCAAACGAACGATCAGCCCATGCACGCCACACGGGAGCTGGAAATTTGGTGTAAGTAACTAAAAAAATAACCCTTACTGTATTGACTAGTCCCATTCCTCCCCTATTGGGAATCCTGAGGACATCCTTCCGAGGGCTTCCCCGGGGCTCCCAACCGAAGGCAGTAGTTAGGGGACGTGTGGTTTTAAGTCGGTAAGACTCCAGCATAGTATCCATGACGGATTATCCACACTGAAAAAAGCCCCCATTCCCTGCCTTCTAGAATTTTGCGCGAGATTTGTTCTAAGTCTTAATATTATTAAAACCTAATTAATCTACTTCCGGTTATTCGGAATCGGAAGTAATATGTCCTTGTTTTTGTAGGAAGTAAATAAATAATAATAATAATAAATAAATGTTTATTGCAAAACTACAGGACAGCATCTTTTCTTTTCTACATACAATTTCAGAAACAATAACACGACCATGGAGGTCAGTACCTATTACAGAATCCGAAATTCGCAAACAATTTCAGTAACCATGCTACAATTAAGCCAAAAGATAACAATAAAAATAAATAATTAGGTACTCAATTACAACTCAAGCAGTCGCAGCCACATCCGCCACCATACGACAAAGTCAGCGAAACACTGATCTGTATTATGCTCCCTCCACATTACTCGCGAAGTTGAACGAAGTTCGTCGAAGTGGGTTCGTTTTGTGGTTGTTTGACCAGTCGAGGAACTTGATGCGGCATATTATTCAGGTCATTTAGGAGATTGCAACGGTATATGGTGCCATTCAAATGATTGTTGAAACAATATTCAATGCTCTGCTAGTCATATTTACGATTCAATTGTTCAATTTGCAGACCCACCGATCGTTCGAGTAGAACCAAACAACGTAACTGTAGTTGAAGGCTCAAAACTGCTGCTGAAATGTGAATACGAAAGCAACCCTTCATCTTTGGAAAAGGTCGTTTGGTAAGTTCTACCACGAATATACACAATACATTGAAATGATAGAAGACGTAGTGACCAATATGAAAACCAGTGCTATTAGTTCGGACATAAATAAATAAATAAATATTTGTGGACATTCACATGCAACATCATCTAGCCCAAATAATTAAGCTAATTTAAGCTTGTGCTATGGGATCTAGACGACTGATAGACATACTTATATATTTGTAAATACATACATATTATACATAGAAAACACCCAAACTCCGAAACAAACATTTGTGGATCACACAAATATTTGGACCGACCCAGGAATCGAACCCAGGACCAGCAGCGCCGTAGGCGGTATCACTACCGACTACGCCACAGAGGTAGTAGCATGTAAAAACGAGGAATTAAAATATAAATATAATTTATAGCAGCTTATTAAGCTGCTATAAATTAGTCGATATTCGCCCCTGAGGAATACTGTTTCCGTTTTCACTTTCTATGGGAATATTTTCCCGGGATAAAAAGTGTATGTGTTATTCCATAGTATTTATCTATTCCTGTACCTAATTTCAGCCAGAACCATTCAGCCGTTAGAGCGTCATTGAGTAAGTAACAAACATCTAAACGTCTTTTCATTCAACGTTCCAATTAATTTTAGTAGGGTACAAAATGTGTCCTGATTTATCCTTCCAAAGGCTTCCTGGGGCTCCCAACCGTAGGCTGTTGGGCCAAAGACTTCTATATAACTGAGGTAGACATGCCCTACGCACCGATTTTTGAAACCTATAAACTGAGCTAATTAGCAGCGTTGCTCGCACTGTTGTGAGTCAAAACTTCGAGAGTAGGTGCTAAACTTGCAATCGGAGTCCATACGCCTTCTCTTTTACTCTTTTTCTATTCGTATATTGCTATTGTGTGTGGTGACAATTACGTAAAAAATATTTTTAAGTGAGTGTAGTCTTGATAATGTGTGTATTTGAGGATTGCTTTTGAAATCTCGTTTGTTAGAGTACGGCGCGTCTACCTCAGTTTATATAGAAGTCTTTGTGTTGGGCAGGATACGTGACGTTTTTTAGTCGGTAGGAGTCCGGCATAACATCCGTGAGGAATTTTTCTCACGTAAAACAATTAAAAAAGGATACTTACAAAAATGTGGTCGAAAACTTAAAGACTATCAAATATATTTCAGGTACCGCAACGGAGAGAAAGTAAACGTGAACAACACCACTCACTTCGAAGGTGGTAATACGGACCAGCACTCGCTGATCATCCTGGACGCCAACGGGGAAGACATGGGCAACTACACCTGTTTGTTGGGCAACAATGTCGGCAACGGCACCAGTGAAGAGAGCGTTGATGTTAATGTTATGTGTAAGTCATTTGTGCTCACCTTCAACCGTTCACAATGTTCCCCCCTCTGCCTAACCAAATTTGGTAGGATCCTATCAATGCCTCTTTGGATATTCGTTTCACATGATTCCCGGTGAACATATGATCACTTTTACTTAATTCTTAATTTATCTATTTACTGTGTCTAAGAATAGTATTAATTACACAACCAACAACGGTATAGAACTATTTAATACAATATGATCATGTATATTCCAGTCAAACCACAAGTTCGTCTAAAAATGGAGCCAGCCAGTCCAATCCTGGAAACAGACCACATGAACGTGACTCTGACTTGTGAGGTGGTGTCGGGCAATCCCAATGTTTTGGATGAGGTCATCTGGTACTTGGATGGAGAGATACTTAAACATCTGCCCGAATGTAATGGCACTGACGGTCAAGGTACGATATTGCATGTTAATTACCTATTTAGAGTTAAACTTATCTCAAGTTCGTCTAAAAATGGAACCAGCCAGTTCAATCCTGGAAACAGACCACATGAATGTGATTTTCACTTGTGAGGTGGTGTTCAGCAATCCCAATGTGTTGGATGAGGTCATCTGGTACTTGGATGGAGAGATACTTAAACATCTGCCCGAATGCAATGGCGCTGTCGGTCAAGGTATGTAATCGAATTATTTAGAGATGAGGTAATCTTCTGATAGAATAAGTCTAAGAAGTTATAACCGATTTTCAGATTCAGATTTCAGATTGTTATTTCGTAAACAAAGGTTAATTTTACAGGTGTTATGGTTAGTTTGGTGGTCAATTATGTTTTGCCATGAGGCACACAAAAAAATAATTTGATATAAAATAAATTTATAGCTTGCAAACTGTAACAAACAGATTATGGACTCAATATAAAAAATAATTAAATGCTTAGTATTATAAAATAACTAAGACTTATTATTATGTACACACAGCGCAGTTTTCGATTTTCAAATTCTTTAATTAATATTTAAATGTCAATTTTATTAATCTGATAGATACCTAATATGCTAAGAAAGTCAGATTACAAAATCCAAAATGAAATTAAGCTTGGGTCAGGAAACTGCATGAAGCACTTCTATCTTTGTGTCAATAGCGGATGTTTTGCAACCAGTTCATCTCGGTACCGAAAATGGTCAGCACGTTTTCCATTGCGTGTATACCTATCTGCGCTGAAAAGATTTTTTTCGTATTATAAATATTTTTCATATTTACTGCTCTTCTCTTACTCGTCTTATCGTGATGTTATATAGCCTATAGCCATCCTCAATAAATGGACTATACAGGGTGATCAATCCAAATGGGTCAGTAGGGAGAAGTCAGAAACTAGGAATGATAGTGACATTTGTTCTTAGGAACCATGGCTTCGATTTTGAATTTAATAATAATGACGTTTAAATTTTTTTTATTCAACTATCGTACATAACCGGGAAACGAACCTGGTCGAAGCCTGTGTAAACAATATTAAGTTAGGTTATGTTAGTCGATATTTCCAAATTGTGGAAGTTCGTTGTTATTGTTGATGGGGCGAATCATAAGTCACTAGGAACATTATTGAGTAATTTAATGAAAAACAGAGTAAAATATCACAAAAATAATGTGAAAGTTTGAATGTCATTTATATTAAATCTAAAATCGAAGCTATGGTTCCTAAGATGTCGCTATCTCTCATAGTTTCTGACTTGACTTGACTTGACTGACCCATTTGGGTTGATCACCTGTATAACTGTAAAAGACTTTTTAAAACTGCACCTAAAAGTTCCCGAGATCCTAGTGTTCAAACAAACAAAGAATTTAATAGTAGTGCAACGTTTAATTCCAGAAAACCTGTGCAACGAAGTGGACCCATCAATGCTACTCCTGCAGGATACCACCAAGAGTTTCCACGGCAACTACTCGTGTAAGGGTAAGAACTACGCCGGCTGGGGGAACGAGAGTGCCAAAGCGGAACTGGTAGTCAATTGTAAGTATACTAGAGTACAGTTAAGATTATTTTTGAAAGGCAATTAGTATGTATGCTAACTGATCATTTTTAAAGAATCCTGCTCGAAACCAATTCTTTTTCCATTTTTAAAATAACAAATTTACTAGAGTAGGTACAGGTTGACAAAAATGCTAGTAATTTAACTTTTTGATACTTCTTAGATGGCAGACAAGCTAAGGACCCACTTGATAGTTGGTTATCGTAGCTTATGGACGTTTGCAACACCAGAGGTGCTACACATGAGCTGTTTACGCAGGCGCAGATTTATTGCTGTAATTTTCAAGCCGCCCATAAGACTTGACTTAACGACTGCCATGATACTAGAAACCGGAACCAACGTCTCACCGTGACTTGTAAAGGGCTTGTGTTTAAACGCCGCCCAAAAATGTACCTATTTTACTTATAATAAAATTCGATACGTTTACCAAAATGGATAAATGGTCACCAAATTACGTTTCCTAAAAAATGAAGAGAAACTAACTGTCGACTGTTTATACTGTCGGATTATCATTCGGTAAGTAGTTGGTAGATTAAGATCTATCGAAATTACCTACTAAGTATATATTTATGTTTTAGGCAATGTGTATAATGCAGGCATTCTATACAATACCTGGGCCTTGTATAGAATGACGGGGTCGTTCAGACAATGAAATGATATTAAATGTTTAAACTATTTTACAATTTGCCTAGGAAATGTATAGAATACCTAGACATTGTATAGAATGCCGGTCGAAGCATAGGTAATGTGTGTAATCTATTTTTCTTCTCTATGATTTAGTACTAGTCTTTTGAGAGCTACTCCTAATTTCAACTTCCAACAGCAGACAGTGCTGCTAAGACATGTGTTCTATTGGTTGGTATGCCTTAGAATGTTTTTTACATAGCAGTCCTTTCCAAGAAATTGCTGCCGCAAGTCGCCCTGTTCATTTATTACCACTTAGGAAACAAAAACGGGAACAGAATTTTAATTTTTATTTTTTTTTTGTTTTTTCGACTAGTTCTTATTTGGTTAACGATTCTGTCGTCGAATCTGTCCATTCATTATACACATTGCCTGATGCGCATCGGGCATTTCATACAATACCTAGGCAATGTATGAAATAAATCGTATTATACACATTGCCTGAACGTTTTAGGCAATGTATATAATGCCTAGGCATTGTATACAATGCCGGATTATACACATTGCCTATAACATATATAATACCAATAAGTTCTGGCGCTCGGCGGCAGCTGCCGCACGCTCGCTTCGCTCGCTCGCCTTCGCGCGTTAATGGTCACAGTTCCAACCTAACCTAACCTTGATGGAAATTAGAACTGAAGTTTTTGGTGTCAATTAATTAACCATTTTGATGGCCATTAATCTATTTTGGTGACTATTAATCCATTTTGGTGACCACTTAAAATGTTTTCCTTTTAAAGCACGAAAACGCTCGTAAATAAATGTCACAAAGTGGTCACGTTCTGGTCACCCATCCAAGAATCGGTCATAGCGAAAGTTGCTTACTGCATTGATCGTTTACAGAACTCGGAGTTTTTTTAAACTAACTTGTTCGGTAAGCGTCACCTATCTTTAGTGCTACAATGTGAGGATGAGGTGTATGATGGTCGCGTGTCCGCAGACCCGCCGGGCCCCGCGGCGCTGTCGCACTCGCCGTGGCGCGTGGTGAAGGGCAAGAGCCTGGTGCTGAGCTGCGCCGTGCGGGAGCGCGGCCGCCCCGAGGCGCACCGGTGAGTTGCACTTTACAGGATTCTTCTGAAGAGAAGGTTAGATCCCCTTGCACAAACTTAAATTAGCTTATTTTAGGCTAAATGACCTTGTGTTAAATTACTTCTAACATATCTTTTAATTTGAAACACCATTGGCATTTTGTTAACGTTAGGAATATCCTACATGAATGCTTTTCCGGACTCCTACTGACTAACCGACTAAAACCGGCTTACACACAACTCATCGCCTGGTGGTACTGCGGCGGGCGGGTAGTCAGTGACATCGTGTCCCAGAACTGGACCATCGACCTCGCCACGCTGGACCACTGGACCTCCTTCTCTTGTCACTTTAAAAACAAACAAACTAACAAACTAACACACAACTCACCGCCAGATATCGGTGGTACCGCGGCGGGCGAGTAGTCAGTGACATCGTGTCCCAGAACTGGACCATCGACCCCGTCACGCTGGACCACCGGACCTCCTTCTCCTGTCACGGCATCAACGCTGGGGGCGCTGGCGAGATGGCTAACACTTCTATTGATGTTCTCGGTAAGTTGATATTTAGTAACCTGAATGCCTATCTTCTGTAAAAGATTTGAATTACATTTTTATAGTAGTAATATTCGCGTCTTAAAACAATTAATTTGATTTGTTTTAAGCATTTATTTGTTTCTTCTTAAATTTCAGCTCCACCGAGCTTCAAATACGCAATGAATCATTACAGTGGTGCTTTGTATAAATCTCAGGTAAGAGTTTAGTGTAACATAATTTGGGTCATTATCAGGCGGCTCATTATTTGGTTGACTTCAATGTACAATTTTTTTTTCAACTAAGGTTTTACTTACATGAAATATCAAATCTAGTGTTAATTTAAAACATTTCAGTAGTTGAGGGAACTGTATAGACTGAATGGTTATGAAGGAATTTCACTTTTTTATAATGGTGTCCACCGAAATCAAAATGGATCGAAATCATTATGGATCACACAGATATTTGACTCTGGTGGGAATCGAACCCAAGACCTCGTTATTCGCAGTCGTACATTTTTACCTCCAGACCAACGAGGCAGTTGAAAAATGCAAATAAATAAATTATTGATTGATTTCGGTGCTTTTGAATATTGATCTCCGTGCAAGTATTTCCACTAAAAAACACCGGAATCAAGGGCACTGAAATCAAAATATTTAGCAGAATCCTATATATTTTTAAAAGTAATCTGTATTATGAATACTTATGTTTTTTACTGAAATCTTATACATAAAAGACACACTTTTAATATAGCTTTACATCATTTGTTCACATAATTGAGGATAAAATGGATGCACTAAACAGTGGGGCGATGACACACCGACGCACGTTGGATCCTGTAGTATGAGCTGGTTGGTCATTAATCAAAATTAAAAAAATGCCGGTAGATAATATTTTTTCATAGATTTAGCAAATAGAGGGTATACCACATTTATTATATGTAATTAAAGTAGTATTGGTTGTCTAGTATACTTTTTATGATACGACAAAGTTGACTATATTTGTATTTTCCTTGTAGTCAATTACGTTTTTTAAGGTTGGTGCAGTATAGAAACATTGTATTACTTTAAAAGTAACAGGGTATAATTAATAAAAAAAATCATGAGTGATGCTGAAGGTATGCAGTATTTAAAATTTATAAATTTAGTTCTTCACGATAAATTACTTCTTCATAATAAATTTTTATTTAAAAACCACTTTTTCTTCAGAAGTGCAGTTTTGATACTGTTTTTTTTCGAAAAAGTGCATTTTGTCAGGGTACTAATTAGTTCTCCGTAACTCGTTGGTTAGTGTATTTTATATAGTTGATATCAAAAGTTCAGACAAAATGCTCCTTTTCAAATGGCAGTGGTTTATAGTTTCACGGTAGTAGATTAAAAATATGAGCCAGTCGTGTCTCGGTTAGTTATTACACTTAACTGTGAAAATTTTCGTCTTTAACATGAATGAATAGTTTTGAATTGTATTGTAGCCAATTATATAGGTTATTTTTTCGTTTTTTTTCTTAGGAATAGTGGATTATCCAGTAAAAAGTAGAGATTTGTGTGAGAAATTGTTTTTAATTCAATACAAGAAATTAGATAGCAAGTTTTTAAAATTAGAGGAGATAATTATTGCAGAAACCAACTGCCCCGCTTCTGATATAACTTCCCTTAAAGAAACACTGCATATTTTTTTTAAAATCTTTTAAAATAAAATGGCAATCGTTGAACAGAATCAAAGAAAGGTTTGTAAAAAATAACTCAACGTAGCTAGATGAGACTTGCATTTTAAAAAAATATATCATTAAGCAAAGGGTGAGCCCAGGTAGGCCCCCGAAGGATTTTGAGCAGTGTAGTGACCGCAGTAAGCGTAGGAAGACCGAAGTTTTACGTGCGTCCGGTTCTGGCAGTGAACTTCTTTACTCTGCTCAAATGTATTTTCGAACTGAAGGCCACCATTCCCAATTAAATAAATTAAAAGATATTCTATCACCGAAAACCACAGTAAATGAACAAGAGGCAGTATCTCCTCAAACCACTTTGTCTATGTTTACTGCAGCGAAATAAAGTAAGAAGAACGTGGTGCAAAGCTACGCGCCTCATATCTTTTTTTATTAATTTAACTCTCGTAAAACTTCGAGAAAGGACACTCTAACGGATGTATTTAACTTGTTTTTAATTTTTTCGGATCCAGTAGTATCGTGCTTAAGGGTTGTGAAAAAATATAAAACTACTCTTCCTAGTGAGGTGTTAGAAATTATTTTACCAGATTAAAAGAATCTAGCCTTCATAAATCCATTAATTGTGATATAAATTTAAATTGTTTAGAGTAATAAAGACATTAATAAAGTTATTTTGCCTCAAAACACCTTTAATAAAGACAATTATGAAAGTTAAGGAAGCGAACGATGTTTGCCGGGAGCGTTACAAGTGGCAATCAGTGGTCTCTGCCTACCCCAGTGAGAAATAAGCGTGATTTTATGTATTTAGGTACGTATGAATGTATTATACACCTTTAAGGCTTAGCTTAAGTCTCGGAACGTAGTTAAATAATATTGACCAAACATCCCATACAACAGGATCCACCGTGCGACGTCTAGTCCTTACCACCGGTGCGGTGTAACTGGCAGTTTGTATTACTCGAACAACTATTCTTGCAGTCGCTAGAGATACAGAGTAATGAACGAATCGGTGCGCGCCACTGAAGTCAATTCTGAACGTCGGACGTAAAGACAACCAGTTGTAACTTGTCTAGTAATGCCGATAATGGCTTAGTAATGTTATAAATAGAGTAAATAGTTATCAAGTTATTTGTGAATAGGTATATGCACATATAACACCTATATTGGAAAAAAAAGATAAAAAATAATTTTCGCTGCAATACGGGACCGGACGCGACACCGAGGTCAATATTTTCGTAGTTTTAATTTTTTTAAACTAACTTTTACGTACCTAATTAATCTTAAAAAAAACCACAGGCCCTACTATTTTTGACCGTACAATTTGTAGAAAAAAAATCATACATACATACATATCATCACGCCTGTTTCCCATCGGGGTAGGCAGAGACTATGGCTTTCCACTTGCTACGATCCTGGCATACCACTTTCGCTTCTTCTAATTTCATAAGTGCTTTCATACACGCTCGCCGGTTAAGGGTGCTCTTGACCTGGCCTTTTTCCAGCAGGTCATCAATTTGGTTACCATGCGTACGCCGAGGATGACCCCTACCAGCTTGCCCATTCATTCTCGCCTTATAGATCTGTTTAGTCAGTCTATTTTCATCCATCCTCTCAACATGTCCAAACCATCTAAGCATCCCTTTTTCTATCTTTGTCACTACATCTTCAGTTATACCACATTGTTTTCTAATCACGCTATTTCTTACTTTGTCCATCAATTTCACTCGAGCTATACTTCGCAGACTTCTCATTTCCACTGCATTAATTTTACTTTCATGCTTCTTCTGCCACACCCAACTTTCACTACCATACATAAGTGTGGGGATAAGCACACCCCTATGCACAGCCACTCTTGCCTTCTTAGACACGTTTTGACTGCTCATAAAGGTATGCATCGCCCCATTCACTTGATTTCCTGCCAAAACTCTTCTCTCAATATCCTGGTCACACTTTCCATCCCTCGTAAATTTTGAACCCAGGTATACAAATTCTTTCACCTGTTCCACTCTTTGCCCTTCGATAATAATAGGGCAATTCGTCATACATTTCTCTCTTTCAAAAACCATTACTTTAGTCTTACTTACATTCACTTTCATTCCTCTACCTTTCAGCGCCTCATGCATAATATTAACCATCAACTGCAACTCCTCTGCCGATGCAGCTAAGATCACCTGATCGTCAGCATATAGGAGGCATTTGATGGACAGCTCGTTCAGTTTTATACCACACGCACTCTCTTGCAATTCTTTCAAACAACTGTCCATGTACAGGTTAAACAGCCACGGTGACGCTACACAACCCTGTCTCACACCCCTTTCTATGTTAAAGAAGTCCGTGCAAGCTCCGTTGATCCTGACACAAGCACTCGAGCCCTCATAAAGAGATTTCAGTGCTCGTATCAAGCTGCTGCTCACCCCGTACAAAGACAATGAAAGAAATCAAAAATACAAAAAAAATCATATTGATAAGTAATCTACAGGTATTGGTTTTCGACGCGGACTCGCCTATTTGAGCCGGCTGAGAATGACCGATTTACAGTCTTAGTCAAAATCATAAGACCAAATTATGTACATACATAGCGAAATTTGCAGGAGCATATTTATGTAGATACTTATTTTATGTACAATGAAAATTTGTAAAACTGAAACTTGTTCAATGAATGCCCTCTACTAAGATGATATAGAAGGTCGTGGGTTCGATTCCCGTCCAAGCTACGTCTCTTTATGTGATGAGCCCATTGATTAGTTTTGTGTCTGGCTGTAATTTATCTAATAATAATGTATACATTTAGATATATATACGTATGTCTATCAGTCGTCTAGATCCCATTACACAAGCTTTGTCCATCTTAATTTGGGCTAGATGATGTTGTGTGAGCATGTCCAAGTAGGGCAAAATTTACCATCTTAACACTTTTCAGAACATATCCCTGTCGTGCACGGTGGAGTGCGCTCCGCTCTGCTCCGTGCAGTGGCTGAAGGACGGACAGGTCATCGACCCTGACAAAACTGATAGGTATTACGTAGTCGAGAGGAAAATTGAACCGCAAGTCAATAGGAATGATTTTGAAGCGACGGAAAGTACTTTGGTAAGTATATATTTTGTAGTCATATTAGGAGAAACAGTTAAAAACAGCGTGATAGAAGAAGGGTCTGTATGAAAGATTATGATGTAATAAGTTTTGAAATAGTTCTTACATTTAGAATAGGTGGCTGATAGAAAATTGGCGAAACAGGTTCTTGAAGAGAGTGTTAATATACAAGACACATGCAGTAAGAGTCTACATTCAAGGCGTAATATACCTATCATGACTAGATTAGAATTTAGTTCTGACAAAACACCTGTGGTCACGAGAACACGCGGTTTGTACCTAAATGCTTTTGCAGTACATGTATTTCAATGGCAGTATATTTTAATTCTTTTAAATATAATAATAATAATAATAATAATAAATACTTTATTGTACACCATTAATCAAAAATTACAGACATTGCATAACAACTAGTGTACAATGGGCGGCCTTATCGCTAACAGCAATCTCTTACAGGCGACCTTTAGATGGATAGGATTGTATTGAGATAGAGTGTGGGAAGTTTAATGGTGACAAATTTCTGTCAAAAACAATGTAGACATACACACTCATAGATATACTACACATATACTCAAATAAACATTTACATACACAGACCATACATAAATATGTATAATACATACTAATACATACATAATACCTACATACATAGATACTTAGATTCATATTGATAAATAATATTGTTGTACCTGTGTTTTAAACGAAGATAAGGATTGAGCTCGCCTTATAGTTACCGGTAGTGCATTCCACAAACGTGCAGCTTGAACCGTGAAGGATTTGTTATAAAATTTTGTAGAATGCACCGGTATGTGTAGCTTCAAGTTCTTCGATGACCTTAAGAACCTGGAATGCGTGTCACTAAGAAACTCGAAACGATATTTGAGATAAGAAGGAGCTAGAGGGTTAAAAAGTATGCTATAAAGCAAAGAAAGTATATGAGTATTCCGACGAAGGCTAATTGGGAGCCACTTGAGTTCTTTGCGGAAATTCGAAATATAGATAAGTAAAAGGCGACAATCATACATAGTGTTGGTCTACTCCATAGGGATATATTGTGATTGTATACATACAAGTAAAATAACAAAGTATGGATACAAACTCTTCTCTCATGCGACATTTCCAATAATAATTATTCCCAGCACTGGAACATGTCGGCGTGGCCGGGCCACGCGCTGGACCGCGCCGCCGACACGGCGAGCTACACGTGCCGCTCCTCCAGGAACCTGGCCGGCCCGCCCGTCAACAGTACTACTAAATTTGCTGTGGAGTGTAAGTATTGATAATACTGTCTTTTTTATATTAAGCCGCCCGCCTGATTTAAACCCTTGGCGACATTTACTGTTTTGACAGCGGCCCTATGGTTTGTCGTTTCGAGTTTTAATGATTTCGCAGAAAACGATCTTTTTTTAAATCGCTTGGTATTCGCAAAGATTCTCTCCATTGTGACCATTGTCTAAACTACGAAAAGCAAATGCCGAACACAGTCTCAAGAACTGGCACTATACTTTGTATTTTTTTTCTCTGTAGAATTCATACTGTAGTGACTAAATCAAAATACTTGATTAAGATATTTTTATCATCGTTACAGATGAACCAGCAAACATCACAGTGAAACCAGAAATCGTCAGAGTTAATGAAAATGAAATTCCTGCTAAGGTTGTGTGTTCGGCGAGGTAAATATTTATTTTACCTATAATACTAAGCAATACATTACAATATCCCACCTACATGTATGTTAATGTAAAAATTCAAATCGATTTTGATGAACTAGATGGCCCCCGCGGCTCCATTCTTGTGTAATTTTGTGTCATGGCAAGTTATTCCGGGAATAAAATGCCTACTATTCCACACTTTACTTGTAATCTATCCCTGTATCAAATTTCTGCCATGTACATTCAGTCTTTGAGGCGTAAAAAATTTTTTTTTTAACTTATAAAAAAATAGCAAGAATTCTTATTCACGCCGATTTAATAATATTAAAAGTTATTTTTTTTAATTAACAAATTAATCGTTCTCATTTTTACAGAGGTTTCCCAATGCCATCTTACTCATGGCGTCGAGAAAATGCGAGTAAATCCGGAAGCAAGGAACATTTGAATAATTCATTAGTACTATCATCATCAAATACTTTACTATTAGGACCAGTTCAAAGAAAAGATGGCGGTAACTACACATGTGAAGCGTATAACAGACACGGTTTTGTTAATACCACTGTTATTTTGGATGTCCGATGTAAGTTTGAAATAGTGTTTTCGAAAGCTTTCGATACAGTGTTTCAAAAAATATTACAGCTTTTGTTGCTGAAAGTTTAGTAGTTCTTAAATCTAAATACAATTTTACTATATTTTTTGATTAGATGTTAAAAAATTGGCCACGCATTCAGTAATGCTCGTTACTTATTTCAAATACCTATTAAGAAATCAATAGTTTCCCAGGGTACTATATTAGGTCCAGTATTTTTAATTATAAGCATGTTATAAAATTTCAGTTGTTCCTGAATGTCAAATCAAACCAATGGAAATCAACGGCGAAAAAGTGCTCGTGTGCTCTGCTACTGCTAATCCTACAGAGGTAATGTATGAACTGATTATCATTTCTGTTTGAAAACTAGTGTCTGTATTTTCATAGCTCAAATTATTTTCACATGATCGCTATGATAACTCGATGATACTGCATAAAACATTGCAAAATTATCACTAACCAATATATTTTTAATTGTCTTATTGTTGGTTCGATTCTTACAGCAGGAGCAAAGTTTGTGAGATCCATAAATGAGATGACAATTAAATTCTTCCGATTCTATAGCTTAATTTCGACTTATTGGCTTTGTTTAAAATTGTCTCAATATATTGATCGTTAACCAATATACATACGCACCGGACTCTTGGGTTCGATTACCGGGCCGGTTCTAAAATTTGTGTAAACCTAAATGTTTGCTCCAAAATTTGGGCGTTTCTGTTATATAAGTTTTAGAAATGTTTATCAATTGTTAAGACCCCATACCTCTAGTTTATATTAGACTAGCCATTGTGCGCAAATTTTGTTCCCGGTAACTTACTCCCAGGTTAAAAAGTAGCTTTTGTATTATTTCAGACTATAATTGAATCTATGTCTGTATCAAACTTTAGCTCTCTAGCAGATCCGTTCAGTCGTAACAAACATCCAAACACAAACTTTCGCATTTATAATATCGAATGATTGTATCATTTGTATCAAAACGTCCCATCACATTAACCACTACACTCCCCTCAGGTAACGTTCTACTGGAAGCTCAAGAACGACAACGACACGCTCTCGTACAACAAGATCACGCAGCACGGGCTGGCCTCGCACCTGCACCTCAGCGACGGCGTGGAGCTGCACCGCACCTACCTGTGCCTCGCCAACAACAGCGTGGGCATGTCGCGCGCTTGTGAGACCGACGTTGTTGGTACGTGCACGAATATCTATCTTATAATTGATTTTAAGCTAACAAGATCACTAAACTAAACGAACTATAGGCAAAGATAATAATAGTAACCCTGCGAAACTGACCAAACTTCCCGACCACCGCCACAGCTGTCATTATAGTTGGAGGGTATTTTGAGGGAACATTTGCTTAGCCTTAGTGGTCACACACACATTCAAGCTCTGTATAAACCTAACGTGTTCTTAGTGTAGGTGACAGAATTGAAAACGTTTCAATTGAGTTTCCGCCCTATGCAATAATTGAGTCGACTGGTGAGTCTGGCTGGCAGTTTTCTCTCTCAGCGAATAGGTATTGCTATTCAAAGGGAGAATGCTACTATATAGTATTATAGACACAATGCCACGTGGGCGTTATTTAGGTTTAGTTTAGATAGTTATAATGTAAATATAATTATGTTCCACTGTATGAGCTTTTAACTATAGGTATACTGTACTGTACTTAACTCAGTGAAACACTAACACATTGTAAATATCCCGTTAATGGTTATATAGTGTATATCCCCATTTTTATGCACTTGATGATGATGATGATGATGATATGAGATGATGCGTGAAATTAGGTACCTGCTCCCGCTTCCCGTGGAAACATATTCGCGGCATAATTATAGAGACTCAGTGATAATATTTTACAAAATTTTAGCCAAATGCCTTCATCTGTTAGAGCGTGCCACTGCCAGAGTAACAAACATCCAGACATCTACACACACATCTATAAGCCCCGCCAGTTGGTAATGCGCTGGAACCTTGTCATAATGACAGCTAAGTGACGTCACCGTGACGTAGCGCGAGCGCGCGCTGGCCTCGCGAAGCTGCGTACGGTATTTTTTATTATTACTGACTGCTCGACGGACATACGTCACCAAGTGGTCACCAATATGGCCGCCAAGCGCAATATCAACGTGCGGGGCTTATACACTCAATTTTTTTCGCATTAACAACAAGTTATACATAGATACCGATTTACCATAAGGGATTGGCAGAAGCATAGTAGATGTCCACATTTCACCTTAGGTATAGTTTTTGTTCCGATAATTAAAGGGCCTATTATTGTTTGACAACTTATCGCACCGTGAATAGCGTTAAAACAGTATGTTTTGGTTTACAGCCAACTTGGAAACATCTGGTAAGTTGGTAATAGTCTGGAACTCAACTTTCTAATATTCACTTATTTTTGATCAAAAATAAAACTCTATATTGACTTCTTGTGTATTAGGTTTCTATTCTAGTACTAAAATGAAATGTAAAATGCTTATTTTTTTATATTACCTATGAGTAATTTGAACTTTAAAATAAATAATTTGAACTGTAAAATTTGAAGTCAACGTTCTTATTACCTAAAATATGACTTAAAAGTATATTAAATGTCACTAATATTTTAAAACAAACTGTAATTTTTATAATCAACTAGCTGATGCCCGCAGCTTCGCCCGCGATGGCGCTGTATGTGAAAAATGATTTTCCCGCTTTTCTGTTGAAATTTTTCCTGAATTTTCTTTGCTATAAACCTCACGGAGCCCGAGACCTTTCCAACGAATGCAAAACCGTGAAAATCGGTTCGTGCGTTCTGGAGTTATAGCGTCAGGAAGGAAAACCCGACTTATTTTAATAAAATAGATTTAGATTCACAAATGTACTGACTAAATATGTTGCTACATCTAAAATATTTGCTATTTATAACTACTTATCTTCTTTCTATTACAATATTTGAAAAACGTGGGTATAACTTAAATTCAGCATTAGCACACTACTTTCTTAGTAGTGTAATGTTTGATTAGGTGTTTCTATGTACTTATTATTTTTGTATTTAGCAAAATTAGGGAATGTTTATCAAGTGTCCAGAATCCCACAACACAAGCTTTTATTAGCTTAGTTTGGGATAGACAGCGATGAATAAAAATGTTATTATTTATTTATTTATTTTTTACTCCTTTCAGGTACAAAAGTATGGTGGCGTGACCAACAGAAACTAATCCTTATTGGAGGAATAGCGCTGGCTATCCTGATCATCACAGTTATACTGTGCATCATCATCATTTGCATCTGCCGCCGAATGAGGGCTAAGTCCAAGTGTGAGTATTGCTTTAGTATTTTGATTTATTATGGGGGGAGTCTGTGTGATTTTGTCTTTTAAAGAATTCAGCATAATTTTATTTTGAGTGTCACTAGAATTGGTAGAACATTGTTTGTAGTCTAGAAAGATTCATAAACATTTTATGTAGTTAATCATATTAAAATTTAATCACCCACATAAAAAAAATATACTTGTAAGAATAAAATAGGCTCATTTGACATTTGTCATTGCGGCGACTCTCATTGGCGGATTTCTGGATTAATCAGTAAGATTTCGTCGCTGAACATGAAACCAATGAAAGTGGTGCTTTCTCAACTGTCAGAATGGGCCTATTATTTTTGACAGCTTTAGGTTATTATAAATAATTTCAATTATTCAAGATATCATACAGTACAGATATCTAACATGTTAGCTTGTTTTGTACAGTTTCTTTTAATTGTTGTCCCGTTTGTTGAACTAATATAAAAGTAAAATAAAATCTAGTTCTTTGGCTTTCATTACTAGATGTTTTACCGTATCGTCATTTTATCAAATTATTTCTAAGCTATTAAAATTAAAATCTTGCTCTTCGTTGTCGTATATCATTATTAATAGCTAACAAAATTTAATGTGCATTTTGTAAAACACGTTAAATTTTGTTAGCGTTTGTTTTGTTGTTTTTTTTTTGTAAAATTAACTTTTTTTTTCTTCATCCTATCCTTTTTCGGACGCTGCTAATAAACACTGAACATCATCAACTAACAATCGACCAAATCGACCAAAATATGTAGACAATAATCCAGTTGAATTAGAAGAACGCGAAAAGTAAGTTTCAAAACATTTTTCTAATTCTATTTCTCTTTATAGAATGACTAGTTTTAGATTTTTATACCTTTTTTATAATTTCAATTACTATTTGAGTATTGTTGGAAAGTTTTATAAATAATATAGGTAATTATTGCCAATATTCTAATATATTAATACTTACCTAGTTGTCATTCACACTTTTCACTTTACTAAAAACGAAATTTTGGTTTCATTATGTTTTATTTTAAAACTTTCTAACAAGCTCATTCTTAGTTAATTAGAACATTTTAACTAAATATAATAAAACCCTTAACTAATGCTAAAATTCCTATGAAGTAACATTTAGTAATTTATATCATTCAATAGTCATAGCGTAGGTACTTATTTTTGTTTATTTTTTTCTAATATATTTATGTTGTTTTTAAATTTATTTTTATCAAAATATATTATATTTATTTGACATTATTATATTAAAATGAAACCCCTTTGCAGCGCCCTTGGTCCGAGCAGATTCATGGCACACATTGTCTATGCCTCCATCAAGGTCCCCACTAGTTGTGCCATTGGCAAGCGAGGTCAAGAAATTTAGCTTTTCAGTTTGAGTGATGTTATACTAAATGCTTGGACCAACGGCTGTTTTATTTCTAGATTTTTCAGTAGCTATAAAATATACTGACGGTATACTTTGATCAGTAATGCTTGGCAAAAAAAGGTAGAAAATAAATGCCACTGAGTTATTAATTGGCAACTCGATAGAAATAACCATATTTATTTTACCGTAAAAAGTTGTACTTAATTTCATAAGTGACGTTTTTGACAGCATTTTGACAATGTAGCCAACATACATTTTTTAGACTTTTTTGTCAAAATGCAGATAATATAAAAATTAAACTGAACTAAAATATTGAAAAAAATTACCTTTATGTTAATAGTATTGCATATATTTTATTTACCTTAGTGATTTTATAATTGTAATACAGTCAGACATATTTTAGCAACCTAACTTACTAGCTTGAATATAAAACATAGAACTTAGACATAATGCATGCAATATATTAAACTCTTGACATAATAACACAGTTTTCTTATTTTATTTATTATTATATTATTGTGTACTATTATTAATAATTATTAATGTATAGGTTCCTAACCGCACTAACCCCGGATGTGCTCAGATTGACTACGATTAATACTTCAGGTACTAAAATGACAAATACAAAAAGGTTTTTGTTTCTTGATTATAGATCGATATTGTCTTATTTTCACCGCTATTTTGCTAGTTTGTTTTTTGGAGTTTTGGCAATAAAGTGTGAATATTGTAGACATCTGAGTAGTCAAATCTTATGAAAATTTTAACATACTTGGTTGATGCATGTAAATTCACTTTTTGAAATTATTTATTGCTGTATATATATGTACATGTACATTAGTACACTTATGGTATATGTAACGGTATTTATTACATAACACACAATTCAACGCACAGTCTATTATATTTTAGATTTTATTTAGTTTCTTACTAGTCACTTTTACTAATATTGTCAACGTAATTTTTCAATATATTTTTGTTATACTAAAATTGCAAAATCTCACTAAATTTCAACATTAGAATTTAATACAAAATTCCACATCACAACAAATACTTACAATTGTCACTCTTTCAATCCAGTCCAGATGGTAGCTGCATTAATGAGGTGTCTATCGCACAATCGATTATATCTCAAGCTTTACCTGCTTTGTCACCTCGAATGAATCTATCGTTCAGCTCAAAATCATGTGACAGAACAAGATTGGTTGACTCTCAAAGCAGTTATCCTCACAACTTGGAAATGAACAAAATGGAAGATGATTCAAAACATAATATAACACAAATAGAAAATCAAGAAACTGAATCACAATCACCAAAACCAGAACCCAAAGCTGATGATAATAAAGCTCAAACAGTTGTGACCCCAAACAAATGGCCTTTGAAACCTGGCGTACTGGTTCATGTGAATTCAAACCATACATTAAGCCCTAAGAATCAGGCACGACTCCAAACTCAAACAGCAAAAGAAGATTCAAACTTAGGTCTCTTAGAAAGATCTAACCAGGAAGAGAAAGTCAGTCCTAAAACAGAGTACTCAAAAAAAAGTGGCAAGCCAAAGCAAAATGTAGTTTCGGGTATCTTGAACAATATTCGGAGAAAAAATGAAGATTCTGATACTGAGAGTGGTAAATACAAGAAAATTAATAAGACGAATAAAAGGGCAATGTCTTTAATCAATATGAATAAAACTGGATATGTTTTGCAAAAAAACCGATTGAAATCGTTATTTCAAAGCGAAAAGCCTAATATTATTGTCACTGAAGGAGGTAGTTGTCATTAAAAATAATAATTATCAAAAGTGTTGATGGGTGACACATTTTATTAGGCATCCTAAGTCCGAAATTTTATTTTTCTTTACTTTTATTATTTTCATGTTTGCCCTATTGTATCACGCATTATCACTTATACATCATGCCAATATCACAGAAACATTCAATTTAATTGATTTCTAGAGACCACGCTTCAAAATAATTAGCTTTTGCATGCTTAACTGCTACGATTGCTCAACACTGCATACGACACTGGTGCATTTTTTTTTTTTTTTATTGAGCAATCGTAGTATTAACGAGCCAACAACGGCCTAGATAACACACGAAAAGCCCTTCGAATGCAATATTTCTTTTAATTAAAAATAAGAAAAGATATTTATCTCTCTTTCTTGCTCTCCCAGTTTGAGAAAAACTGCGGGTTCAAGTCCCTCTCGAAGTTTTGAATTTTTCTTATTAAATTTATAATAGCGTTCAGCATAATTTTAATTGCTTTATAAAATTATGTAATTTAGATAAAGATATTGCATTCACAGGTCGACATATATTTTGAGCTTAAATAAGCATGTATTATATGTTGCAGTTTTGTTTTAATGTAAGCATGTTTTTAGTTGTGTCGTTTAAAAGACCTGATAGAATAGTAACTGCTAGCGCCAAAGTAAAACCCTTCAATGACGAACAACCAAAAGTAACCAGAAAACGGAAAAAGCCTGGTGATAGTAAGTAAAGCATGATTTTTCAAAAAAATCTTCTTAGACTGAGCATAATTAATTTTTAACTGCCCATAATGAATATCAAACACAATTATTTGTACACACAGATATATAATATCTGCATCCCAAAAATATTGTCAATATACCAGTCAATTATACCATATCATAAATATAAACAGACACTACTGATCTAAAAACAACAGTGTTATTATAATAATATGTAATGATTTATGAATGATATTCCAGGCCCACCTACGAATGGCGTAGATAATGGTGCGAACGGCAACGTTGGGGCGGAGCACCCGGGGCTGTACGAGAACCTGCCGTTCCATGGCCTCCAGCAACCGCCCAATAAGGTGCCTGTTGTAATAAACTATGCATGTATTGCTAGTATAATGCAACCGTGATATTTTCGCTATTTTAATCTCATAATATTGCTTATTTTTATACTCGACATTTCTCTAATTTAGCTCTCAATTTTGTTTAACTTTCACAACACGCTATGTGGCCCAGCGGTGGTATTGATTTATGATTTCACGTACCTTCCTACTTATTTTAATGTGACTTCTACAAAAATACTTTGTGATACTTTGTGAAAATAAAATATAAACCGAAATATTAAACATTTTTATAGTGTTGACTAAAAAATCATGCTAGTCATATATTGAAAAATAAATTCCATCCTTGTGTTACAAAATATTAAATAAAGTTATGTAAAGAAATTCATATTATACGAAGTTCGGATAATTTTGTAACAAGCTAATAGAAGAAATGGCTGTTAAATTAACGTGGATTCCGCAGGTCCACGTGGCTGTAAATTATTGTTTGATTGCTAATAGACAAGTAATGTTACTTGCGGTATTTATTGATATTTATCAAAAAGTTGAATCATATATAATATAATTCCAATTCTAATTTTTTTTTTATTTGGTTTCTTTATATTTTGTCATGTTGAATTTTATGTTTGTTGCTTTACCCATAATTTGCATATTCTTTTTGTTTCATGTTTATTAATTTCGCATGTCAAAGCCTGTGCAAGCTATACAACCTAGAGTTATTGAAACTAACTCCAAGACTACGAAAGGAATCGAAGCTTTACAAAAACAATTAACTACTAACCCATCGTTCACGCCAAGGATCGTGTGTCCACCATTTGTTCAAAATGCCATATCTTACTCTGTACCTTCTAACTCGCAATATTCTTATGGAATACCAGTGCTATCCCCGATACAGCAAATGTATCCACTTCATCAAACAGTTTTACTTAATCCATATCTACCCTCAATGCAAACTTCATTCTTGAAACAATTCCCAACAATAACCGAAGAAATTCACGAACAAGATTCTAGAAAGTTTTCCTCTCTAAACACAAGAATAAATCGTAAACTACCTCACTTTCAGTCAATGAGATCGTTAAAAAAACGAAATATTGAAAGATTTTATCCTAATACAGAGTACGGAGAGAATTTTAATGAAATAAATAACAATAAGGACAATGAAAATTCTGAATGTCTGGATGACAATATTTATGTAAACTGCCCCTCGTTGCTTAAAGTTAAATCAAACATTAGTGGGGTAGAACAATTTGAAAATTTGACTGATTCTATTCAAGTATGTGATGAGACTGATATTAACAAATCAACTGTATCATTAAATCGACCGGTCCCAGCCCCAAGAACTAAAATCTCACCCATAGTCTCACCAACTAAGACTGATCATGTTTACGTAAACCTGTCCATGCCCTTGATTAAAACTAATTTCTCCACATCATTTGATACTGTAGATGCCCCTGTAAGACCAACAAAGTCTGCGGAGGATGTATCTAGAATACACTATAATCATTACAAAACTAAAGAACATAGTGAAAGTGATGATGATAACGAACCTATAGAAGATTCTGATGAAGTAAAGGCAAAAGGATCTAAACCAAATATTATAGCCGCTACTCCGAAAAGAAATCTTTCTGTCATATTACCTTCTTCTTCATTAGTAAAGTCCGTGGTCCGGCAGTTGAACGATGAGGGTATTAATAAAGTTGGCTTGCCAAAGAAGCAAGTTATAGCACCAAGTAAGACATTACAAATACCAAAGCTTACGGAAAAACCAGTTCCGAAACGCTCAGTGGTAAAACGTAGTCATTCAGTTCAAAGTAGTATTTCAAACGATGGCAATAGCAGTCAGGTATAATAATGCTTTTTTTTTTCCTTGTGTGTTACATGTATCCAATGTGTGTTTTAATCACTAACATACTAAATTCCTTTTCAGAATACTAACATATTACAACAACAGTACCTGCAAAAACGTAACCACTTCACAAATATAAACAACAAAGGCAAGAATAAGAAAAATTTTCAAATACCACTACAGAAACATCACAGTTTTTGCTATTTTCAACCCATACGGGTTGATAAACGGATCCCTGTAGACCATGCAAGGTCTTACAATAACACGATAGGACCGTTGATATATCAGCCTTCAGAAACACAATATTACACAAAAACATTAAATAGGACAAGAGAGAAGAATAGTCAAAAATTAAATCGTTTGAAAAAGTCAGAAAGCCTTAGAGAAAAGCTCTCGTGTGTCGGTATTTACGATAATTACGAAAAACCCGACTATCCAGAGTCAGAATATAATGAATCAGATAGAAAAACTTACTTACAATTGCTAAAAGGCAATTACATATCAAATTCGACGAGAAATTTGGGACCTGAAAATCTTAGTTCAAACTATTTGGGTCCCAAAGATGAAAAGCCTAAACAGAAAAAGTTAGTTTATGCAGATTTAGCTTTAGGTAATCATAACATGAAGTTTAAAAATACTGTCAATTCAAATAGACATTTGTATGATACGTATTCAGTAGGTACCGATAGTGCTAACAAAGATACTAACAGTAGTTATAAGAGTATGTCTAGTAATCAAAGAAAAAGTAGTCACGGACAGCCCAGAAGTGACTATGCAACTTTAAAATTCAACGAGATTGATGTTTGAGAGGTAAGTGATATTTTATAGAAACTTCATTTTAGATAGAAATTTAATAAAAGAAAATTATTTTTTTAGTTCAATTTAACATTTAAGCAAATATTAATAACAAGAATTTAAATATATTTTTTATAGTAAATTAATATGAAAGTCCAAATTTAAAATGTTTAATTAAAATGGTAATAGGTATGTGCCTAGGTTAAGCACTGCCAGCTTAGCAGCATGCATTATGAGACACACTATTAAATCGTTAAAATCGCCATACTTAATTAATAATAAATAAAACGTGTAATCAGCACTCATACATTTCGAAATAGCAACGTGAAAATCATTTAATATAATTCTCCATTTCTATATTTTTACGTCAAAACGTATTAAGGGTTTAAAATTAAAATGCTCTTTAGTAGTGGTAATTAGTACTAAATAGTACCCTTTACACTACCAGTTTATGCAAACCCCTGATGTTATGGGTCCGAAATGCAATTTTTTACGTACATAATGTGTATGATGGCTGATTGGCATGAGATCGCAGTGTATGTTGTGACGTTTGTTTATTATTTCTTCTAGGAGCGCTTTACCAAGAGTGACACGTACATTTTTTAAACAAGAGGTAATATTTTTTCAAAATTCATTTTGCTTCCGCTTTATAATAATTATTAGCTAAATCTAAAAATCATTTGGTCTAAAGATACTAATCGAATATTACACTTTTCAATTTACAAATTTAATAGCTACACTAAACGCATATTTAAAACTTTAATACTTATTTAAACAATAATTGCACATTATTTGTAAAATATGTACATTTAATGTAAACATGTATCTATAAAGCTTCGCGGCTAATACATATTACCATTGTAATTAATATTATTTATTTCAAATCTGCATCATTCTTTTTTCACTTTCACCATTTTTCTCAATATCATGTTATTTTTCCACAGCCATTCCGGCCCGAAGATCAGTTCATTTACGCGGACGCGGATCTTAAAGACTATGGGCCTATAAATTACAAGCAAGCATCGATCTACGCTCAAATGAAGAAAGTGAAGGAACAACAAAAATTACAAGAAATATACGACAAACAGAATGAGGACATGCTGTGACTATAAGTTGATTATCAATAAAATGTTATTTGTACAGTACATGCTAAATTTATAGACATGCGTTGAAACTACGTTGTATCTTTTTGTACACAATCGTGATCGTATACAAAAATATCTTATTGTATATTGCGATAAAAACCGAGTGCTTTTGGTGCATTATTTGTTAATATTTTTGTAATCGTATTAAAACTGATGTCTTTTAATATTATATTTACCTAATACTTAAATTAATTTAGCACTATCTAACTTTAACTCAAACCTGTTTTTGTTATCTATAAAAGCAATTGTCCTTCTTAGATTACTAAAATAAACGCTAAATTGTAAAAAATAGAATGTACGTCACTTGTAAATTTTAGAAAATTGTCGTTGTACATTGTAAATAAAATTAGATTTCGTATGTAAATGATTTAAAACAGAAAATCTAGATGTCTGTTTAGTATGAAATTTATCATAACGTGTGTAAAATTGTTTAATTTTAACATGAAGGAATTACATTTAATTAAAGTTGTTGTTTCTTGTGTAAGTTTACAAGTTGATTTACTTAAGAGACTTATTTTTGTGGGCTGATGTATAGTGGATGCATAATATATTAATAGAATGCTAACGCAACATAAAAATAACACAAACTTTTACCAAATTTAAAATTCTCATTTTTGTATTCAAAATTCCGAATATATATTTTTCACAGTATACCTACCTTTGCTTTGTATACTTTAAACTCCCATTGTCAGCATTTTTGATAACTGTAGATGAATAATTTGAATGATGTCAACTAACACGATCAACTATTTACATATTTTCAGTACTATGAGATAATATTCACCAATCACCAATCTTATTTCTGAATTTTATTTTAATCTACATATTCAGCAAAATGTTAAAAACATACTACCTACTAAATCCGCACAGTAAGTTTCATGTAGGTTGACAAAACATTATAGAAATTTTAATATCCGTCCAAGCGGGGAAAAGTTTACAAAATAGATGATTTTTAGCTGAAACCGTATTTAAGTATATTTTAGTATAAATTACAGGTATCATGTATAAATAAATTAGACGAAAAAAACTGACTATCCAAAGATAGATTATTTAGGAAGAATTTTACACTGAAAAAGTGCATTTTGTGCAAATTTGCACAGAAATAGATATTGTGTTCACGTATGAATACGATTCTTAATGCAATTGGCATTTATTTATTTTACACATTTTTATTATCTTTGTTTTTTTTACGAATTATCACAACGAATTTTTTTATTACAATTTATATTAAGGAAAGAATTGTACTTAAAAGCTAGCCAGAAGTCAAGTGTATTTTTTTTATATCGCTTGTAATTTTTTTAATGTATGTAGGTATTTTATTGTATGTGATAATAATTTCAGAATAATAATTGCATAAGCTTTATGTAAGAGATTTGAATTGCGTATGCTCAAAAGATTTTTTTTAAATTAATAATTTGATGTTAAATTCGAGAAAGCCATAATCATCAAAATACGTCAAAGAATTGAATAATACCAAATCATATTTCTTTAAACCCCGATTTGTATATAAATCAGGGGCCAGAATATCAAAGAATTAAAATTAATTAATATACTTACCAATAAATATTGGTAAGTATATTATTATTTACATTATAGTTTATATGACATATACTTACCAATATTTATTGGTAAGTATATGTTATATAAACAAAATTATTAACTCCCAAGTAATTGTAATGACTTTTGTTCTAATGAATGAACTTACTGTATTCAATTTTATAGTAAATTCTAGTTTTCATGGAAAGCGAAATTGTCACTAAATTGTAAGACTCGATACTCCTTGCCTTTTTGTTTCGATAGAATTAAAAACTAAATTTTATTCTTTCGCAGTATTTCACAATTACTTCCTATATATTATTCTACCGTGATTTAACAATTTCATGAAACTAAAAAACTAAAAGTTGTTGTACTAATGCAAATATCAACAGGGAGAAAATAGTAAAAACTATAGGCGGGTTTAATTTTAAATAACAATTTATTTGTTTAGTACCTATGTTTAGTTTGATTTGAACGCATTGTTATTCATCATTATTATTTTCGTTATAATTTAGTATTTAGCACGATATCATGTGTGCTTTTTAACATCATAATAAGCTCGGAGTTAACTTCAATATTATATGTATCAGGTATGGTGGTATGCGGCAGGTACTTATACATTTTGTAAAGTAGTGATAAGTTACAGCTTGGCAAAAAGAGTAGGAAATAACACGTCAGCAAGAACCATTTTATTTAACAGTAATGTAAAATGTACAAAAACATTTGAAACTAAATGCGTTATTATAATATTTTCTTTATTTCTTAACTGACTTAAGTGATGTTTTTGACAGAATTTTGACAAATTGTAAAATATTAGTTATGTACCTACATTTATTTTTAGACTTCTTTGCCAAGCTGTAATATTATAATCGATGTGCTATAATATTGGACTAGTTTTGGTTTCTTATGTACGTATACTTTGAATTGCAGTTTAGTAAAATCATTGCTTTAAATTGAGGTAAATTCCGTGCTATTGTAACTATATTATATAGAAAGAAAATAATAATAATAAAAAAGGTACTAGATGAGATTTTGTACATACAAACTTGTTATAATATTGTCGACTAGAGTTATTAAATTAATTTATGGATTTTTAAAGATTGTTTTATTTGAACACCTATAGTCTAGCTACCGAGAGACGACGCTAGATTTCACAAAGGCTAAAAATGGGACCATACTACTATGCTGCTGTCCGTCTATCTGGCACCAGGCTGTATCTCCTGAACCATGACAGTTAGATAATTGAAACTACATATGTAGATGATGTATTTCTGTAGCCACTATAACAAGTCCTGGGACATCCTTCTGAGGGGTCAGGACCCCTCAGATGGATATTCTTCCGAGGTCTTATCTGGGGCTTGCAACCGCAGGCTGTTGAGCGTTACGTGAGGTTTTTTAGTCGGTAGGAGTCCGGCATAGCATACCTTCATGTAGGATTTTCCTCACGCTATAAAAAATAGAAGACATTGTAACAACAAATTCTTCAACCTCGACTGTAACTGGCACAAAATACGGAAGCTCTGGCACAAAGCTCTAAGAGACGCCGAAAAATTGCTACCATTCATACCTACGATTTTAGATGATGAAGGACATACCTACCATTCGCCAGTTGTATGAATTTAGTCAAGTATTACACTTGATATTATGCGCCCAGATTACATCTTATAGTTCTATGTCCCACTTAAAAGGTGGTGATGAACCTACTGCCTTGTTAAAATGAATAGGCGCAAGCTGTTTCATCCAACTGTTGAAAATTTTCAAGCAACCTAAAAGACATTAGACTTAGTTCAACGACTGTCATATTACTGACAGTCGGGACATAAAACTTAATGTGCAGAAATGCTCGCAAATATAATACTACACAGTGGTCACATGGTGGTGACCTATCTCTGTACTGTGTTTCAGCCTTATCGGTATGGTCGTTAGAGCGTGATTGAGCAACAAACATTCAAATATTTTTACAAACTTTCACATTTCAGTATCCATAACTAGATGGGGGCCGGAATTTAGTTCCCGTTTCAGCTTCCCACGGGAACTTATCGCTGAGATAAAAGTAGCCTATGTGTTATTTTCAGTTCTTCTCTCAAATCTATCCCTGTTCCAAATTGCAGTTCAAACGTTTGAGTATGAAAGAGTAACATACATCGAGACATCCACACTCACAAAGTTTCGCATTTATAATAATAGAAGGATGTAGGAAACATACATTATTGTACCTAGGTATGTACAGGAATATATTTTTAACATTGAGTATGTGAAATATAATGGGACCACAAGAATACAAAGAAAATAAATAGAGATTATTTATATAGGTAGTTATTTATTATTTTCATTTTTCTTCACTGACAATATTTTATTTAACAAAGTTTTAAATATTATCATTCTTACAAATATTTTCATAAAATGTTTACAAAAACTATCACAGCCATAATATCGAAACGAAAATAATTGTCAGTTTCTTACCTATTTATTCTAACAGATTGAGATTATTTGAAAATAAACCTATGTGATTTTTTTAAAGCACCGGATCACCATGAAAACTTCCAGGTAAAACATCAAATGATTAGAAGTTTTCCAGGTAAAGCATCAACTTATGAGAAGCTTTCCAAGTAAAACACAAAAAAAAAACAAATTCAACCAATTCTACTATTTACTTATTAAAAAGTCACTCAATTTGAACATTGTTAGTTTTCTTTTAATTACTTTGGCCTTTTTGAAATTATTATTATATAATTATAGTTCACAATAGGTATACTTTATCCTGACAAAAATAAATAAAACATGAGTGACTTATGTATACCCAAAAACCTTTTTTAAAAGCTACTAATCTTTTATAATGCTGACTACATTGTATCAACACTGTCAAAATGTCCGTAAACTCTGATTAAATTACAAGAGTGTACCTTTACAGTAAATGTATACAAACATTTTGTAATTGTATTTTTAAAAAAAAGGTTTCTATTGATATTTATAGAGAGACACATGGCGCAGTTCTAATATATTTTGCCAAGCTGTATATAAAATATCACTTAACTAGAATTATAAGAAAAATATACAAATCCTTCTGCATCAAATTTAGCACATTTATATAGCCAAATTAGCGATTAGAATATTTTATGACGGCATAAATTTACTATTATCAAATACTGTTCAATTGAGATGATAAATTATAGATTAGTATAGTTCAATTTACATTATCGTTTACACTACTAATAAATTTACGCCGATAAAATTACTAAAAGCCAATATACTGTACACCTAATGTATAGGTACCTACTTATTTTTTATTATGTATCTACATATTGCTTCATAGAATAATCAAATTCTTTCTTTATTATACTCGCGTAGAGCAGATTCCTGTGAGAATACGGGGATATTTAAGTTACACCTTTTAACATGAGCCATCTGCTAGTAAAAGTTTCGAAAAAATCGGTTTAGACGTTCCACAGATTAGCCGGAACAGACAGACAAAATGCATTGTGTGCATACAACTGTGGAACGCTTCACATTGACTTGCACTTAGCAGGTTTTGTAATTAGATATATTACAAAATCGGATGTAATTATATATATTACAAAATCGCTAAAGACAGAAAACAAACACAAGATAAAGATATGCATTACTGACAAAAATCACATTTTACACACCTCATCATTATGTTATACTTACAATCGTTATTATTAAAACTAAATTTCCATAATTATGTACACTAAATGTTTACAACGAAACTACATTTTCATGTATATTCAAATACATATTTATACAAATACACATTCTTACTTAATGAGAGTTTGAAATAAAGGTGAAAAGTGATACCTAAAGGTTTTTTAGGAATATCTGTAAATTACAGATGATTCTAAAAGACTAATTTGTTTTATTTACTAGATAGTTATTTCAATCGATTTCGTTATGAGGACATCTTCAATTTTATTGAATTAACTACAAAATTATCAAAATAATTTGACTTTCAAAGCAACTCCATAAATTATAAAATTGCGACGCTAGGATACCTCGGAGGAAACTAAGTATGTGAATTTCAAAGTTCACATTAAATTCTACATAGAGATCTCTATTTTTTTTTAATAAACAGCATCACAGAATATGAACTGGAGAAGACTGAATGATTCTAGATCGCACTGACTAATACCTAAATTATAGTATATACAATTCCGACTTCAATATTTACATTATGATAACTATAATAAATATTTACATTAATATACAGTTACAAATATATCTACAATTCCATCAATAGAAATCATACTGCCCTCTGCCAAAGTACACGTAGTCTGAACACCATTTCCTGGCTTTGAGATCGGTGGAGCAGCAGGCTGGATACGCTCGCCTGGACTTAGTGAGTTTTGCACAACGTTGACAGAGATCTACTAGCTCATCCTGTAACAAAACACAGTAAATGATATAAAGTGACAGTTCTTTGACAAAATTCTGTGCAAACTTAAGTTATTGAGAAGCTGGAAAGACTTTAGCGGGTAAATAATAGCAAAACAAGCGAGCATTACGGCATGAAGAATTTTTAAGGCAGCTAGTATTGCGGCATGAAAGAAGATTTAATTGGAATAGATCAGGAAGTCAGGATCAGGAGCTGTCACTAACACCAGTGAATAATCAGGCCCGTTCATTACACCTCTCCATAGAAATGTCTGTAAAATTATTAATTGAAAGGTAGAAATATTTGTGTAGAGCTTGTGTAATTCGCAATTGTTTGTTCCTGAGTTTGGGTGTATTCCATGGAGCAAATTACTTGCTCCATGGTGTTTTCCGATACATGAATTTCAAAAAAATACCTATAAGTATGTTTGTCAGTTATCTAGATAACATAGCAAAAGCTTATTTAGGTTAATTTGAACTAGATGGCTCTGTATAAAAGAAAATTGCGATGTAAATTGTCATAAATAGATTTGTACAACGCTAGACCAACTATCAACAGGCGCAAATATGTATATTATGACTTACATCTGTCTGACATTCCGTGGATTCCTTAAACTCCCCACCATCAGACTGCCATGGGGGTCGCGCTCTAGACTCTTCGACGAACACCGCCAGTATTACTACCAGCACCAAGCAGGCGACTATGCTTTTCTGTTGACAAGAGAAAATCAAAATTAATAAGTTGATTTTATACTTTTTACATTCATATTTTGACTGCCTCGCCGACAGTCGGTAGTGTAACCGCCTGCCGCGCTGGAGGTCCTGGGTTCGATTCCCGGTTCGGTCCAAATATTTGTGTGATCCACAAAAGTTTGTTTCGGAGTTTTGGTGTTTCTAAAATATGTATGTATTTAGAAATATATTTATAAGTATGTCTATCAGTCGTCTAGATCCCATAGCACATGCTAATATTAGCTTAATTTGGGCTAGATGATGTTGTGTGAGAATGTCCACAAAATATTTATTTATTATTTATTTATTAATCTAACTCGAGAAACGTTTTTATTGGTTTTTATAACCAGCAATAATAATCATCAAGTTGTGCGTTCCCGGTTAGACCTATATTTTGGGTATGGTACGGTCCGGTACGGTTACGAGTAGATTAATAAGTAATAGATATGTACCTACTATTATTACTATCTACAGTCAAAATAAAGTTAACCCTCTGGATAGTTTAAAGATCGCAGTAGTAAAACGTAGTAGCTAAATGGTCTAAGAGTAAAACAAAATAAATGAAGAAGAAAGTCATTAGTTATGAAGAACTTTTAGTCATTTTGACTGAGAGGTAGTGTTATTTTCAGACGTATTTCGTCTTTTAATATTTCTCGTCGATAATCAGCAAGACACAGTGTTAGTTGGTTCGAATCCAGCACAACTTTCGCGGGGAAAACCACCCGGGATTTCCACAACTTTAAATACAAGATCTATTTCAAAAACAAAGAAATTGAAAAGGTATTTTTTTTTGTTTAACGTGAGGGAAAATCCTCATGGATGTTATGTCGCACTCCTACCGACTAAAAAACCTCACGTAACGCCCAGCAGCCTATGGTTGGTAGCCCCGGGGAAGCCCTCGGAAGGATGTCCCAGGACTCCCAACAGACCTTAGGCCGCCACTGCGGCCTCGCCCAGGGGGTGGTTCGGGTGCTATCCCGCGTCTTTGGGGGGTTTCGGGTGTGATCCCGCTTCTAAGGGGGGGCGTATGTGGGTTGCTCACGTCACGCTGCCGTCATGGGCCTGCTTCTGTAAGGACGGTGAGTGACCCTCTCACCGTCCTCAGACCCCAGTCATGGAGGCCGATAGTCCTCGGCGAAGACACGTCGGCGGCGCCCAGGCCGCCGACTGCGGAACTCGGGTGGGAGAGTTCTCTCCCTTACCCGCCCCGCCGCCTCCTATACGAGTATAACCTGCTCGCAGAAAGAGGCGGCGCAGTCCCACTTACTCCCGCTGGAGAGCATGGCTCGCACCAAGCATGCTCGCATCAAGCGAGAGAGTGTTCATGTCCAGACCCACTACGAGGTCCTGGCGCTGTTGCGCCCACGACGTGCACTCCACCAGCGTGAGGAGCGCGGTGTCATCGCTGCGGTCCTCGCAGTGCTGACACTCGGCCGTGAATTGAATAGGTACTTAAGCGGCGTCATCCTTATAAAATGGGTTTGTATGGGTCATTTGACGTCTGTCAGTTTTATCTTCATAATGAGAATGATGAATGAGAGAGTGAATGAATCCATACGGACTTGAAAGATATAAGTTAATTTAAAAAATCATCCAGCGAATCAATGTCCCCTTATTATTTATTCTTTCGTAAATTTAAGGAGCAAAATAAGACATACATACATACATATGGCCACGCCTTTATCCCCGAAGGGGTAGGCAGAGGCACCTTATATGCCCACATTTCACCTTTGTATAATTTGTCCCACGTAATAGGTGGTGAGCCGTATTGCCGTGTTTAAATGGACAGGCGCAGGTTGTGAATACCTGCTGTTGAAATAAAGCCTTCAACTTAGCCTTCAACTGCCATTTTACTGGCAACCGGGACCAACGGCTTAACGTGCCATCCGAAGCACGGAAACGCTCAAATAAATTTCACAAAGTGATCACATGGATGGTTCCATTCCCATCCATGGATCGGCCATAGTGAAAATTGCTTACTGCAGTGATCGTTTACAGAACACTAAGACCGCGGGGCCACGAGCGCAAAATAAGACAAGTTTGATTGTCAAATTGAATTCCCAAATGTTTCCTATTAAAATGACAAATCTTTAAATAACTCTTAAAATAACTTTAATAAACTAACACTACATTTTGTATAAGCCTGACAATATGAAAGTATTTAAACTAACAGGCCCTCAAGCACTCAGATCCCTACATAGCCTTTGCCCACAAATTCAGCACAAGTTTAACAGATTTTCATCAAATCAAAGTTATCTTCCCATTGCAAATGATAATGATTTCGTAGTAACAATAAACTTCAACATTATCTTAAATTAATAATTTTCTAGTATCTTATCATTGTAATTGATAAAAGTACAGTGTTTACGAAATAATTTAGGTTACTGGGTTTGTATGGGTCATTTGTCGACGTCAAACAACGTACTTAGGGGTTCATATCGCAGTTGTGGGTTTGTATCCAGGTCAAACAAATAATCATTCAGTCATTATTTTAAGGTCTTGTACTAGGACTTATAGTAAACATGATAATACAGTAGTAATGTCATACGTCATCTTATAAAATAACATTAGGTAATCTACATTTGAAATTAAACATAGATACACATAGAGACAGTTTCAAGACATTATTTCTATGAGCTATGCTACAAAACTGTTACAGCCCTAGGTGCATATTGTTTAAGGTATATATATTTCACACTTCGTTCACATATCGTTCACACTTATAGTCCGTTCACAGTCAATTTACCTCTGACAGATCGTTTTCTGTATGTTGGTATTGCAGTAAAGTCCCCCTATGAGTGCCAGCTTAAGATATTTTGCCGCGAAATAGGGGAAATTATAAGATGTAAACGTTAGCACTAACAATTATTTTTTTATGTAAATATCTAATTGTCAATATAGATAACTTTACTTATCACGTGGTTCTTATATTATAAGATTGTACTCAAGTTTTATTTTTATTATATGGATATTTAAAAAAGACACTCATTACCATCACCAGGGAAGGCGAAGTTACTCCTTCCACATCTCAAATAATTTCCGCGATCGAAAAACGGCAACAAAAAAGAAAATAAGTTTGAACTTTAAGGTAAGAGAGTACATCAAAATCTTAGTATGGTAACACGAAAATCATTGCAAGCCAACATCAGCGTTAGAGGTAAATTAACTATGAACGGACTATATTTTACCTCTGACAGATCGTTTTCTGTGTGTGTATTGCTGTAAAGTCGCCCTCCTATGAGTGCCTGCCTAAGACATTTTACCGAATATAGTGGAGATTATAATATCTAACTGTTAGCACTAAGTGTATTTTTTTCATGAAGTTTCAATTAGTCAATATACTTTACTTTACTAAACACGTGGTTATGTTTCTATACGATTGTATTTAAGTTTCACTTTTATTTATATGCACGAGATGTTTAGTACCATCACCAAGGAAGGCGAAGTTGCTGCTTCCATACCTCAAATAATTTCCACACCCGAAAAAAACAGCAGTAAAGGAAGACAAGAAGTTTCGACTTAAGGTGGGGAAGAACATGCACAAATTAGAGATAGTGCAGATGGAAAACTAATGTATATACTTTATTTTCACACCTACCCTCTGCTACACACACTCGCGCACAAATCAGTATCGAAAATTCGGTTGAGACCGCCTGACCTCGTGTCTGTGAATGAGTTGTCTATGTGTGCGTAGCCTCAGCGAATTCAGTATGTAGGTTTCCATCTGTACTATCTCTAATTTGTGGTATATGGGAGAAACAAAATCTTATTATGGTAACACGAAAATTAAAAGAAACCAACCTCAGGGCTAAAGTTAAAACTAACAGTATAGTATAGGCAGTATAGGGGTGTGTCTCGTTTTGACCGCTTGAATACGGAACTGTAAAGAAGTATCTATACATATAATAAAAAAATAAAATGATCTAAACATATAATAAAATGATAGAAAAGTCAAAACTGTACATTGGAAATATTAAAAAAAAAATACTCGCTGGGTGTTCAACATAAGATACCGAAGCCGAAAACATAGTTAGAAATTTTTTTGTCTGTTTGTCGGTTTATCTGTTTGTCTGTTTGCTTTGCTTTGTTCGGAAGGATCTCGAAAAGTACTCAATAGATTTGATTCAAATTTTGCACAAATATTAACTAGGGGTAGGGTCTTGAAATAGGCTATATATTATCACGCTACATATCCTAGGGGCTAAGCAGAGAGCAATCAAACTGGCATTATAACATAATTTTCACGCGTACGAATTTGCGGGCAACAGCTAGTATATCATAATTTGCATACAAGACACTCCTTCCAAAGCAGATATATGGGTGAAGGCCGATTCATTTGGATAAAGGAGTTACATAAAATATTTTTTTACCCTCTTTTCACGTGATTGTAGAGATATCCCGATCATGTGTTCGGTATTGACAAACAGATAGTCAATGAACCGGCGTTGACCTGGTTTATCAACAAATGTCATTCTTTTTGTTACTATATAAAGTTACAATATTAATACTTTGACTTGACCAACGAGTTAACCAAAAATGGCTAAGTGGTTAAACTCTATGCTGTAAAAGAAGGTATACCAGCCAGATCACTATTTATTAATTTAAAGACCTAGGACTTGGATTGCATAGAGGCTTGGAGCTTAAATAAGGTCTTTATTAAACAAATATCCCAACGGGCGTTGATAGAATCTCGCCAAATTTGGTTAGGAAGAGGGGGCATCGTGGGCAGAGCATGATAGCTTTTTTAAAAGCACATCTGCTTAACCCTGCACTGACACTGACATTGAAAGTTTGAACTAAAGCAAGTTCTTAATTAACTTAAGAATCACAACAATGGGTTGCTTATGGATGCCAGGCTCTTATTGACTAAAACTATACGGTGCTCTACCACTATCTCCGGCTAAGAGTTCTTTGTAAGTCTTCTGAAGGATGTCCGAGAGTTCCCGGCAGATATTGGCTACCACGGCCTCATCAACCTTTGGAGGTTGGTATAACGCATGAGTAAAGTATCTATTTTCAGTAGCTAAGCAATAGTACCAAGGACCCAGCGGTCCCGAAGGTGTCACTTTTGCAGTAAGATAAAAATATTCTTCAAGAGATTGCACATGAAATCAAAATATTCTTCGGAGCTTTACTTGATTTCTATGGACTGGCTGTCCTAATTCCAGCGATATGTGAAAGGGCTGATTGATCAAATTTCATGACAGGTGTACTTTTTCTGTCTATATTAGATGTAAACAATCTCCAAATTGCAAAGCATTATCAAACACGGGCTAGACGATAATAGTCCTGTTATCACAACTCAGTATTACCGGTTTCGTGTGATAATTGTCACTATAACCAAGTGATGTAACATTGATAAGAGGAATTGGGTAACTATTTATGGTATGAAAATGTATCGTATTCATTTGCCTCGATGGCATAGTAAGTTCGAATCTATTGTCGCAACAAATATTCGTTGTTATGAATATAATGAGTATGTTTATGTAAACTAATATTGTTCACTTATATTATTACAGTATGGGGTTCTTCAAAAGGGGTCTTAGAAGGTTTTTACAGGGTCTGCAGCGTGAGTGTGGCGCCTCTGGTGTTGCGAATGTTCATAGGCTGCGGTGACCACCAGTTCTTCTGGTAGGCCGTATGCTTGACTGCCACCTTAGTGGTAAAAAAAACTGAGGAGTTTGTATGTCTGTTTGTTTGTTTGTATGTTTGTTTGAACGCTAGGATCTTAGGAACAACTGGATGGAATTTCAAAATTCTTTTACAGTTCGATAGTTCATTTATCGAGGATCGGCTATAGGCTATAATTATAGCATCACGCTACAACGAATAAGAGCGGAATAGTAATGGTAAATTTCCTTGAGAACTTTTGGCTTTCACGCGACGAGAAACCTCTCTCTTTCTCTCTCTCTCTCTCTCACATAGTAATGAATATTAACAACGCGACGCTACGGGAGTAAACGCAACGCGAAGGGAGATAATGCCACGGGAACGGGTGATATACTTTCTCTTATGTGACACAAACGAAGTTGTGCGGGTCAGCTAGTCAGTTATATCTGGTTATTTAGAATTTTAAGCACAAGCTAAGTTTAGTCTTAGTTTAAATAAAAACAAAGTATATACAAGAGAGTTCCTTAGGTACGTGCTGAAAAATAGTAGAATACGTAACTAATATTATTTTCAATAAACTCACATTTAAATACCTAATGTCAAAATGACAATTTGCCGATGAAAATAAAAAAATATTTTGTTTTGAAAAACTTAGCAAAAAATTTTGATAAGTTTAAATTGATACCTAATAAAATGATATGAAGAACTCATAACAAAAGTAATCAAAATAATATTAGTAAATATAACAAAAACTGAAACACGTGTAACTTATTTACACGAACAGATTCGAGGTCAAATACCGCTACGTTGGTGGGTACGGTTACCTATCCCTTCGGGCTGTACGCAAAAAGCGGACTTCGCTGATGCATCCTGGAACATGGGTTAATGGGTGTGGTGTGCTGCTCCCGTCATTGGGCGTTGCACATTGCACGATATCATCGCGATATCTTAACGATATCGTCCAACGATATTGACGAACGATATCGTCTAACGATTTCGTGTCTCGATGATATTATATATATCGACTAGCTGACCCTCGCAACTTCGTTTACGCCACATAAGGTGTATGAAAGGACAGCTATTTTTTCATCAGACTCATGGGAGCGTATGGAACTGCCCTTAACAGAGCTTTAAGATTAAGGCTTTTTTCTCTTTTTTTTTACGTGAGGGAAATCCTCATAGATGTTATGCCGGACTCTTACCGACTAAAAAAACGTCACATAACGCTCAACAGCCTATGGTTGTGAGCCCCGGGTAAGCCCTCGGAAGGATGTCCCAGGACTTATGATTAAGGCTATTGTTAAATAATTCAATTTAGATAATTGTTTTAGAATGGTCTTATTAAGCCAACACGGCAGTTTAGATTATTTACAATCACATTCAAAGGAACCAAAAGGAAAAAGGAAATTCGAGGTCCCATCTGCCCAGAACCATTTTAAAAGCCCGCGCAGCAGCGGAAGCAGCCTATAGTTAGACTTGTCCTATATTTTTCTGCCCATCGATGTCGAGACCCTTAGTACACGGGGTTCCAATGCGCAGAAATTGTTTAAAATGTTGAAAACAAAGGTAGTCGAGTCGACTGGTGACCCAGGAGCTGGCAATTTTCTCTCTCAGCGAATAGGTATTGCTATTTAAAGAGGGAATGCTGCCAGGCTTTGGGCCCAATGCTACGGTGGTCTTATTTATATTTAGTTTATATGTAAATAGACAATATTAAGTTTTATTGTTGCAATTTTTCTAAATAAATATTGTTTTCACCATAATTACCACAATTTAAGCAAAGCATTAGCTACTAATTATTTTTTTTCCAATTTCCAAATAACATTTTTCTAACAACGTATCCAGCAAAAAAATAATCAATTGGCAATCTTATGAAATAGACTTCCAGAAACAGACAAAATCAAATTGGTTAGTATAGTCTGTTACGAACGTTTTCTGTGTGTTGGTATTGCAGTAACGTCGCCCTATGAATGCCAGTTTAAAACATTTACCGCATATTAGGGGAAATTATAAGATGTAACCGTTAGCACTAAGAGTTATTTCTTTTTATGTACCTAAATATCCATTAGTCATTTTAATTAAATTTACTAAATATATACTTTTTATTTACATATGGTAAGCAGGATAAGTATTCAAAAAAGATACTCATCACCAACGAGGGTGAAGTTCCTGCTTCCACATCTCAAATAATTTCCACGCCCGAAAAACATCAACAAAAGAAGAAAATAAGTTTCAATTCCGGTTGGATTCCATGGGAGAAACAAAAACTTATTATGGTAACACGAAAATCAAAGAAGCCAACCTCATAGCTGTAAATTAACTCTGAACGGACTATATATCTTCACATTAGATATAGCAGACTTAGTATCTACCAACAATTTTCATCCAAAAACTCTTTGATGGAAAAGACGATTGTTAAATAAATACAAAGGTCAGTATTAAAAACATAATTAACTGCACACACTACACGTTTTAATTCGCAAAGACCAAGATATAGATTCTTAATGTAAGTAACTTAGAAATGTTGTTGTTTTAATTAGAGCATAAGTACATACATACATACATATGGTCACGCCTTTATCCCCGAAGGGGTAGGCAGTGGCATATTATATGCCCACATTTCACCTTTGTATAATTTGTCCCACGTAATACGTGGTGAGCCGTATTGCCGTGTTTAAATAGACAGGCGCAGGTTGTGACTGCCTGCTGTTGAAATAAAGCCTTCAACTTAGCTTAACGACTGCCATTTTACTGGCAACCGGGACCAACGGCTTAACGTGCCTTCCGAAGCACGGAAACGCTCAAATAAATGTCACAAAGTAATCACATGGATGGTCACCCATCCATAGACCGGCCATAGTGAAAGTTGCTTACTGCAGTGATCGTTTACAGAACACTGACTCCGCGGGGCCACGAGCCCTTCCGCGGGGCCACGAGCGCAAAGCTAGAGCATAAGTACCTATAAATAAATAGTCAGCGGGCGCAGAAGCCGGCTTCAATTGTCGAAGTCAGTTCTTTTTGGTGAGTAACGCAGCTTCAGAATGCTACTTTACAGACATAACTTTCACCTGTTCAAAAATCAAAACATTCTACTATTAGTTCATAATAGTATGAAGTTACATACGCAGGTAAAATACCTACTTTTATTGCTAATTTAGCGCAAATGTAATGGTTGCATCGATTTAATGATTAGGTTCAACTTCTTCTTTCTTTCATCTACAACAGTTTTTCGAATATTGAAAAAGTCTTCGAGAACTTTAAAGAGTGTCTAAGAATCTGTACAAACTAAAATGGGCATCACAGACGTCAGAATGTGGTGGGAATAAATTAAATTAATCTTTAACTCTACCAACGCGACAGCTGATCCGGTTCAGGTCATGATCCTATGACCGCATAGATATTATAAATTCATGTGTTGGCTATGTAAAATAAATAAATAAACATGAGCAAAAATCTGATAGTTTTTTTTTAAATAACAATAAATTAAGAAGAAAATAATATTTTAAAATAAACTTACCGTTGTAAATAAAGTAGCCATTATTCCAAAAATGAGATCACTTAACACTTATAAGTAGATCGAAGAAAAAAATCATAAAGACTTTAAAATTGAAGACGTTATTAAAACGCTCTCCTGTAATTTAATTCCATATAGTAGCGTTAACGCTCACAGTTAAACACCAAATGATAGTTGTCTGAGTAAATAAAATTATTTATGTAACCACGCTGATATATCGGGAACACCATCTTTTAGCGTGCTTCGCTAATGATATAGATAATTGAAAGTTAGGGTTTCGCATCGCGAAAAACCTTATTAGCTAATACACTCGAGAGCAATGAATCCGGGTCACTTAAAGAATGTTAAAAATCTCGGAAACTAAAAATGATAGGTTAATGCAATAAATTGTATTTAATAGACAATGTAATACTCCTTAAATGAAAGTAAAAAAAATATGAGTCACCATACATTTTATTAACACAAAATTACATAAAGAAAAAACTGCCGATCTCTCCTTAAAACAAAAATAGGAAACATGAAATTTTTGAACTTTATTACGATTTTCTTGAATTTTAATACTTCGTATTGCCTCCTCGTGCTTCCATTACTGCGTTTACGCGGTTTGGCATGCTGTACACCAAGTTCCTTATACGATTTTGGGGAATATTCTCCCATTCCTCTGTGAGAGCAATTTTGAGCTCACGAAGCGTGATTGGGGGAGGGTTTCGTTGTTTTACGCATCTGCCTAGCTCGTCCCAAGCATGCTCGATCGGGTTGATATCCGGGCTGCGCGCTGGCCACTCCATACGAGTAATGTTCATCTCTTGAAGGTAGTCATTCACAATCCTACCTGTATGAGGTCGGGCATTGTCATGCATAAATATAGCATCCTCACCTAAATTGACCATAAATGGACCAACGTGATCATTGAGGATTTCTTCCACATATCTTACGCTAGTTAAAGAGCCGTTTTCTATGATCACCAGCTCCGTGCGACTTTCAGAAGAAATTCCGGCCCACACAAGTACAGACCCACCACCGTAGGCTACTTTTTCTTCGATGCATGCTTGCTTGAATCTTTCCCCTGGTCTTCGAAACACTCTGTGTCTTCCATCGTGCTTGTAGAGCATAAATTTTGATTCGTCGGAGAACATAACTTTTGACCAATCTTCAATACTCCAATTTACGTGGCTCTGGGCATACCTTAGTCTCGAAATACGATGCCCACGCTCCAGTTTAGGGCCGTTTGCAGGTCTAAGGGGTTTTAAGTTAGATTCAGCAAGCCGACGTCTTACTGTCCATGCACTTGGGTTACTTCCTCCGAGGCGTCGAAACTGATTGGTGAGTTCAGTTCCTGTGAGAAAGCGATTTCGAAGCATGGTGTTCACCAAGTATCGGTCTTCTCGTGCTGTGGTACACCTGGTTCTGCCCGTTCCTGGTCTGCGTAGGTTAGAACCAGTTTCTTCGTAACGTCGGAGAACTCTTTGTACTGTTGACAGCGACACACCGACAGTCCTGGCTGTATCGCGCTGACTCCGGCCGGTTTCCAGCATTGTAAGTATTCTGGTGCATTCTTCAGTCGTAAGCGACATAATTTCAGCTTGATTAATGAATATAGAGCACTATCAACATGGTTTATGTACCCACATAAATGACAGATTACAAACAAAAGCAACACCAAATGCTGTAATTTCGTAGTTCCATCTTCGAAAGTGGCCCTTTTTCAAATTTGATTTTTTTATGATATAACTTTACAATAACTAAGAAGTTTTAATACCTTCATTTAAGGAGTATTACATTGTCTATTAAATACAATTTATTGCATTAACCTAGCATTTTTAGTTTCCGAGATTTTTAGGATTCTTTAAGTGACCCGGATTCATTGCTCTCGAGTGTATTAGACTTTCTAATAGATTCATTTTTTTATTCTGTTTCCGAAATTAGGGTCGTTTATGTTGAGGATTTCAGAGAACCGCGATATCGGTTGACGGTTAATTCCATGCCTGATGCCAAGAAGTACTTAAGTTATATATCCAGAATAAACAGCTACTTAAGTTATATATCCAGAAAAAACGTACTTACATTTACTATTATAAAATAGGTACCTTACCTAACTATCTACGTTAAAAGTTTGAATGCATTGTATTGTACCTCAGAGATGCGCGGTCCTACTAACATCTTCGGTACCCCAGTGGGTCGGTTCCGTCTCGTGGTGCATTCTAGGCAATGGAGTAGCGACCACTCTCCTTCCTCTTTAGGGAGTGGTGCTACTCTGACTAAATTCCGGCCGAGGCGTGAGCCCCACCTGTGAGTTGCTCGGTGATGTGTGTTGCCACCGTCGCATCGCCTCGTTTGCTGGCGAGGCGATGGCGGCAAAGTGGAGCACTGCGCGGCGGGAGTTTGGATAGATACTCCTGGTCCTGACCCGCCATACACTTCGGGGGCGCCTGCTTCAGGAGCTGTGTGCGGCCCCTGAATATTTGTTGACCGTGGACTTAAAGTCGGGGGACCCTGCCCACCGATGGTCACATGGTGGCGGGCACCCTCCCCATGTACCGCCCATTAGCGCACGCCCATGCCAGCCGCTCTCTACTTCCTTTGCTTAAAGAGGGGGCGCTCGATAGCAATGGAGGTGCGGGTGAAATCTTCAACTCCTTAGGGAGCCGCCTATCTGATTTTTTCGACGAGAGCCCAGGACGTTCGGGGCGCTCCTTGCCGGGTCGACCTGAATAATTCGGCCCGGCTACGTTGCGAGGAGTCCATTTTCAGGACCGGGAGTGCCATACAACGTCCCAGCTGTCAGTGTATCGACAACTTTTTCTGGTAAGTTTGACAGTATTCTCTTCTTCCAGACAAGGAAGAACAGGTATCTTTTATCTTTAGTTTCTCGAAGATGTGTCCATTCTATACAGATACAGGTTTTCAAATAACGGGTGTTTTTTTTAGAGGTATAGAACTTTAAGTTGGCATAACTGTTTTAACTGGCGGTATTTTTGTCAGCTGTAAAGTCATTTATGTTTAGTTTGGTTTGGCATTTCAACATGTATAGACTGACGTCTGAACAATGCTTCCAAATTGTGCAAATTTATTTTGAAAATCATGGTTCTGTCTGAAATACGTATCGTGATTTTCATAAGCGAATTTTGTTTAGCCGTGCAGCTCACTTTTGGTTGAATGGATACGTCAATAAAAAAAACTGCCATATTTGGGGCGATGATAATCCTCAAGTGTATGTTGAGACACCGTTACATCCAGAAAAACTGACTGTTTGGTGTGCTTTATGGGCTGGTGGAATAATCGGTCCTTACTTCTTTAGAAACGATGCTGACCAGAACGTTACAGCTAATAGTGACTGCTATAGAGCGATGATTACTGACTTTTTCATTTATCAATTGAACAACCATGATGTGCAGGAGTAGTGGTTTCAACAAGACTGCGCAACATGTCACATAGCTCGTGCCACAATTGATTTATTGAAGAAACCGTTTGGTTACCGCATAGTTTCACGTTTTGGACCCGTGGATAGGCCTCCAGGGTCGTGCGATTTTACGCCACTTGACTATTTTCTGTGGAGATATGTGAAGTCGCTCGTCTACGCCGATGATCCCGAAACGATTGACCACTTGAAGGGCAACATTCGGCGCGTTATTGCCGATATACGGCCACAAATGTTGGTAAAGTCATCGAAAATTGGACCTCTAGATTAGACTACGTCCGAGCCAGCCGTGGTGGTTACATGCCATAAATCATATTTAAATTATAATGCCAGAAGATTTTCTTTCAAATAAAGTTATTTTCATATCAATAAAAACAATCACCTTCGTTTTATTCTATTTCAAAGTTCTATACCTCTTAAAAAAACACCCTTTAGTATTGTGGCATTAGATTTTACAGTTTTTTCATTAGGAATCAATAAGACTGCTTCTGCTTAGCAACGATATTCGCAGGTGGGATGTTCCTTATGCTCATTTTGCTGTCGATTCGTATCATGTTACTCTTGGTTCTAAATCTTAACCTTTTTTTTATTTTCATCATTTTTAATAGGACTCGTATCTTCAGGACTACATATCATTATAAATGCATGTATACAAACCCCTTCTGTCTGGTTTTCTTTAATGTTATGGTACAAAACATCGTGATTCATAATATTATTTGTTTCTTCCTCAACTGCCGAGACAGATTAAGCTGTGCAATAAAAGTCATTAACCTCTTGTAATCTGTAATGAGCCTCCATGTTCAATCTATTACGTGCGCGATAAGTGTGACAATAATAAACAATACAATAGTTAGCACGATCTGCATGGATAACAACAGCAGTCAAAATCACTTTACTAACAAATGAACCAGTTATCTAACCATATATAAATAAGTACCTTCCTGCATTTATCTGATGTGTCGCATAATTTTATTCCACATCATAGAAACATACAGTCAGTACACTGGAAACGTTTCCAAGAATTCTCCTGACAACGCGGTCAGTCTTCGGAATTGTTACGTTGAATCAATCAAATGTCTGTGGCAGTCCACTGCTGAACGTAGGTAGGCCTTCCCGAATTGCACGGTCCCGCGCCAAACGCGTCCAGTCCCTGCCTGCGACCTTTTCCAGATCATCGGTCCACATTGAGGGTGGACATCCCACCTTACGTTGAATTATACTAAGTGGGCACTTGGAACCCAAGCGCAAGCCAACTCTAAACGATTTAGCTATGGCTCAAACAAATAATTTTGTAACGCTGTCTGCTTGAGTATGCGACTATTTGAAATTTTCCGTAGACGTAACTGCAAAAATCGCAAAGAAGTTGGTTGGTTGGTTATTGTAATCGTAGTTGTGTTTTTAGTTATTATTTTTAAATTAATAGCTTTCTATACATAGTTCAGTAAGTAAATTCAATAAAATCTATGAATAACGAATGGCTTGAAAAACGTGTTCAAGAGAGGAACTAAGATTCTTAAATATACACCTACATACCTACAACAAATTTAAACGTTAATTTTAATATTCATTCACATTAATCATTACATTAATCGTTTTACCTATTTTTAACCACACAATGGTGAATATTCATTCATATGTATTTCGATGATAATAACATTTTGTAATCCTAACTTGTGCTGATATCTCTACTATCATTGAGTTATGAATCTATTCCTACAAATGTGTCAGGTGCTTGAGCAACACAAGCAGGATGGAGCTGCATAGGCAAATATCATGTTCGTGGTACGTACTGCTCGTTCGGTCTAACTTTGCCGCTCGGCTCCATACTAAAGTCGATTTTTTAATTAGGCGAAGTAAATTGACAGCAACTAATGTCACTTCTTCATACAATGTTGCGTATTTTCTATGACGAAGTGACATTAGCTACTGTCAATTTACTTCGTCTAATTAACAATTCCGGGTTTACCTACGCCTCTACGCCAGCGGCAAAGTTAGAGCGAACGGGTAGTACTGAAACCGAATTCTTAAATGAGGGTATTTTAATAAATGAACTATGTATGGATTATTCCGTTAATCCACCCCAAAAAATCCACCCAATGGGGTGGATAACCGGAATTAGAAATAGACCTAAGAATGTATCACATCACTTGCAAAAATACGGAATCAGTTTATTGCTATCTGCTGTCCAGTGTATCAGCTCAAAGTTGACTATACACACAAAATGATCGCTATCGAATAACGTGCGTGGGTTCGTACTCAATATTTCAACATTTTTTTCCACTAGTAATCGTCATATTTCATTGAAGAGTATCATTTCTGCAACTTGGCAGGTTATAGTCCGTTCACAGTTATATTACCTCTGACTGACAGCTTGTCGATCGTTTTCTGTGTGTTGGCATTGCAGTGAAGTCGCCCTATGAGTGCCAGCTTAAGACATTTTACCGAATTAAGTGGAGATTATAACATCCAACCTTTAGCACGAATAGTTTAATTTTTCATGTCACAATAAACTTAACTTCACTAAGACAGTGCTCCTGTTACTATGAGATTGTATTTCAGATTTATTTATTTTTTATGAATTTCCGAAAAAATAAATCACTACCACTACTAATGAAGGCAAAGTTGCTGCTTCCACAGCGTTCCACATTTCAAATAATGGTCACACCCGAAATAAAACGCCAGCAAAAGAAGAAAATAAGTTTCGACTAAAAGTAAGATTATAGGTATATATAAAATTTATTGGGGTAACACAGTAATCAAGATAGGCAACCTAAGTGCTAGAGGTAATATATCTATGAACGGACTATATGAATATTCTAATGTACTTTTTATAAACCACTAGCTGATGCCCGCAGCTTCGCCCGCGATGGCGTTGTATGTGAAATTTTGCTGAATTTTCTTTGCTATAAACCTCACGGAGCCCGAGACCTTTCCAACGAACGCAAAACCGTGGAAATCGGTTTGTGCGTTCTAAAGTTATAGCGTCAGGAAGGAAAACCCGACTTATTTTTATACATATAATAGATAAAGATACTTTTGAATTTTATGTGACAGTATGAATTTTTTTGTACCGAATCAAACATTTTTAATTTTTTCCATTTTACGCAATAGAGTTTTCTTGCGCATAAATTTTTGCTAGGCGTTATGATGTGCTCCCTACAGGAGACTGTACTTGGGGATCGTGTGAAGCATGGCCCTTGTACTTGGGGATCGTGTGAAGCATGGCCCTATACGGGGCTCCCGTATGGGCGGAGACCCTGACGGCCAGCAATGTGGCTAGACTGCTGAGCCCGCAGAGAGTGATGGCCGTCAGGGTGATAAGAGGATACCGCACTATCTCCGGTGAGGTGGCATGTCTCCTAGCCGGGTTTGTACTTGGGGATCGTGTGAAGCATGGCCCTATACGGGGCTCCCGTATGGGCGGAGACCCTGACGGCCAGCAATGTGGCTAGACTGCTGAGCCCGCAGAGAGTGATGGCCGTCAGGGTGATAAGAGGATACCGCACTATCTCCGGTGAGGTGGCATGTCTCCTAGCCGGGACCCCTCCATGGGACCTGGAAGCGAGAGCCCTTGCGTCACTGTTTCGATGGCGCAAGGAGGTGCTGGAGCGGGGCCAAAGGCCTGCGTCTTGGGAAATCGAGGCTCAGCGGTCCCTGCTCCACCAGAAAACCGTGGAGACATGGAAGGTGCGACTTGAGCAACCAAAGGGGGGATTCACCACAATCGCGGCCGTCAGACCAGTCATGGACGAGTGGCTGGAGAGGAGACACGGTGCTCTCTCCTACAGGTTGACACAGATGCTTGCCGGTAGCTTCGGTAGGTATCTGTGGCGAAAACACCGGGAAACCACGGCCGAGTGTCAGCACTGCGAGGACCGCAGCGATGACACGGCGCTCCACACGCTGGTGGAGTGCACGGCGTGGGCGCAACAGCGCCAGGTTCTCGTAGTGGGACTGGACGCGGACACTCTCGCTCGAGACCATGGTGCGAGCCATGCTCTCTAGCGGGAGTAAGTGGGACTGCGCCGCCTCTTTCTGTGAGCAGGTCATGCTCGTGAAGGAGGCGGCGGGCCGGGTGCGGGAGAGAGCTCTCCCACCCGAGCTCCGCAGTCGACGGCAGGGGCGCCAACGACGTGTCGTCGCCGAGGACTATCGGCCTCCATGACCGGGGGTCTGACGACGGTGAGAGGGTCGCTCACCGTCCTTACAGAAGCAGGCCCATGACGGCAGCGTGACGTGAGCAACTTACGCACGCTCTCCTTAGAAGCGGGATCACACCCGAAACCCCTCAAAGACGTGGGATAGTACCCGAACCACCCCCTGGGCGAGGCCGCAGTGGCGGCCGTAGGTCTGTTGTGAGTCCCGGGACATCCTTCCGAGGGTTTACCCGGGGCTCCCAACCACAGGCTGTTAGGCGTTACGTGAGGTTTTTTAGTCGGTAAGAGTCCGGCATAACATCCTCTGAGGATTGTCCCTCACGTAAAAAAATATAAATAAAAAAAAGGCGTTATGATGTTATTATAAAATCTAAATATTTTATCCCCACCAATAAATTTTATTTAATTAAATACATTTTGAAGAGAACATTTAATAATCATGCATTTATATCACATCAAATTAACCGACCTCAAAAAGTAGGAGGTTCTCAATTCGATTGGTATATATTGAATAACGGCACTTGTACTGTTCCACAACATTTATTTAGTTTACACCTGACCGGTTTCGCCTTTCAGCATCTTCAAAGGCAAATGAACACTGTACAATGACTACTACATCACTTAACTACTCGAAAACAATAAATCAATAACATATTAATTACCACTACATCATTCTACTAACGTAAACTACGTTAGTTTACGTTAGTAGAATGATGTAGTGGTAAACACCGGGAAACCACAGCCGAGTGTCAGCACTGCGAGGACCGCAGCGACGACACGGCGCTCCACACGCTGGTGGAGTGCACTCCACCAGCGTGCACTCCACCAGCTTGTCTACTAACGCATTGTCTACTAACGCATGCGATTGTCTACTAACGTAAACTACGTTAGTTTACGTTAGTAGAATGATGTAGTGGTAATTAATATGTTATTGATTTATTGTTTTCGAGTAGTTAAGTGATGTAGTAGTCATTGTACAGTGTTCATTTGCCTTTGAAGATGCCGAAAGGCGAAACCGGTCAGGTGTAAACTAAATAAATGTTGTGGAACAGTACAAGTGCCGTTATTCAATATGTGCAGCAGGTTCCACCAAGTGCCATCAATCAACAGTATAAATAATCGATTGGTATATGTTTTTACGTATTTACTCCGATTACCTACGCTGAGATGGTAATGCTCCGTTTTAAGTGATTTGTCTTTAGTTTGATGTATAATAACTGTCATTTAGTCCCATTAAAATTAGACATAATAAGGCCCAGGAGTTTTTATTTTATGAACATTTTTTTATTTATGAATATTTTTTAAATGTTTTGTCTTATATAATTTACTAGCTGACCCGCGCAACTTCGTTTGCGGCACAAGAGAGTTAGAAAAAGAGAGGTACGGTATTAATATTTTGAGTAATATAATGTTTCCCGTCGCATTTACTCTCGTCGTGCCTAGTCCCGTCGCGGTGCTTATAAATATATATAATATAAATCGTCGCTTATATATATATATATATATTATCGCTTATTATATGTACATGAGAGCTGACCCGCACAACTTCGTTTGCATCACATGAGATTGAGAAGGAGAGAGGTGTGGTATTAATATGTAAAGTGATATAATGTTTCCCGTTGCATTTACTTCCACCCGTCCTTTTTTTGGTACGGAACTCATGTGTGTCCGACTCGCACTTGGCCGGTTTTTATCGTTCAGTTGATTGGCTACCACTGCAGACCATGTTTACCTACTCCCGTCACGTCGCTCATACATACTTCAAAACTTATTAAAAGGGGTTATTGTAAGTGAACCTTAAAAGATAGGCATATGCTGTTGACGACATTTTTTTGTAACTTTTCAAGGGGAACATTTTTGTAATACGAAATTTTCACGTAACTTTAACCATTTAAGCAATACGCAGTGGAAGCTCTCAAAAGAAATAAATTTTCCCCGTTCTCGAAACATTATTTATGGCTGCTCCGCTCCTATTCGCATTAGCGTGATTTCATATCGCAATTAGCCATCCTCACTAAATGGACTATTAAACTGTAAAGTCAGCTTTATAATATTAGTATAGATGAACAACGTCTTCGTTTATGAACGGATTTTGCTGATTTTTATTTTTTTTGAAAGGAGATATCCCAAGAGTGATCCCAGGACACGGAAACCAGGATCTGATGATGGAATCCCTTAGCAAGTACAAACTCGTTTTTGTGAAATGAATGAAATTGGCAATGAAAGCTATATAAGTATGGAATAAATAGTGGAAGCATTGAATAGTGTGAAACTAGGCAAGGCTGCTGGGATTGATAGAGATTCCGTTGAGATGCTGAAAGCTGGACGTAGCGTGGTGATTTGCCAGCTGTACCGCCTTTTTAATCTGTGCTGCGCTGAAGGAGTGGCAGCGTACCAAAAGAATGGTCCAAAGCCGTCATTGTGCCGCTGTACAAAGGAAAAGGGTCGCAGCAAGAGTGCAAAAGTTATCGCGGTATAAGCCTGCTCAGCATCGTCGGTAAATTGTATGCGAAAGTGTTGATAAAAAGAGTGATGAGTGAAAGTGAAGGAAAAATGTGGGATGTTCAGGCAGGATTTATGAAAGGAAGGGAACGCACTGCACGGATCAGGTCTTCTCCCTACGATACATGGCAGAAAAAGTTTATGCGAAAAGTCAAAAGGTCTATTGCATATTTGTAGATCTGGAGAAGGCCTATGATAAAGTGGTTAGGAATGAACTGTGGTCAACATTGTCTATATACGGAGTAAGCAAAAGCAGCAACTTGATACGAGCATGATAATTATGTATGTGTCATCAACGATTTACAGCAGCTACCTTGTGTTTGGACTTGATTGATTTGTATTGATGAGAACTTTACACCTAGATTAATTGTTAGGTTTACCCACCACAAAAAATCCTAATACCCTACTTCTTACTAATATTATAAATGTGAAAGTTTGTGAAGATGTTTGGATGTTTAGATATTTGGATGTTTGTTACTCAATCACGCTCTAACGGCTGAACGGATTGGGCTGAAATTCGGTACAGAGATAGCTCATAGCCTGGAATAACACGACAGACTTTTTCATCCCGGGAATATGTAAGCCGCTAGCATCATCTAGTGTTTAAATAAAATAAACATAAGTTGTAGTAGGTATTTACTAGGAATTTGGTATTATAAAATTCATATTCTTTCTCTCGACTGTCTTTTGACTCCATCATCAAATCGATTTGCTCGTAAACCCCCCAAGATAGAGTAACTTAGAAGGTGAATTTTACTTTTTACTTATTTCGTCTGACCATTTTTTAAATTGTGGAAATTCCTCATGAACCCTATGCAGACCCTTACCGACTAAAACCACACGTGCCCTACCACTGCCCACAACCGGGGAGTCCTGGGTATGCCTTCGGAAGGATGCCCTAGACTTACGTCTGACCCTGTCTTAACATATTCCATAACCTTTGCAAGTTGTTAAAGAAAAACCGTTAGACAATGAGGTTTTATAAAATAATTCATTAGCATTAGCTGCTAGTGTATTAATTAAATAATAATAATAATTCAATTCAACTATCTAATGCTTTAGGTGATGAAGCAAACAGGGCAGTTCCACACGCGCCTATGAGCCTGATTAAGAAGTACCTCTCTTTTCATAAGCCTTTCTCACTCTCTCTTAATTATATGACGTAAACGAAGTTGCGAGAGTCAGCAGTACTTCTGCGAAGAGTAATCCTCGCGAGCACCCAGGAAAAAAAGCAACATGTGAGGAATCATATTCCTCATGTTTCAACCAAAAATTATCAAGATCCGTTCATAAGCAACGCGCCGACAATCTTCACTCCTTGTCTCCTCCATTTTCATTCCTATTCAGGGCCTGATTTACCCATAAGCTAACTAAGCTGAAGCGTAGGGCGCCAGGATCAAGGGGGCGCCTGGCGTTGGGCTCGGCGCTGGGCTGTGACTTACGGTGCTCCCAAAAAGGAGCACACAAAACATCTAGCAATTTTTAACAGATTGTAACAACTCCTAACAACATGTAAACTTGTTAGTTAACATTTTGTAACACCAAAGTACATTACAATATTTGGTAATTTAGTGAAAATACAAATACGTGCGTTAAAATTGAATTCCTGCGCCCATCTCCCTGGCAGCGTGGTAGGAAATACGACTGCTCGACCCGTTGCGCGTTCAAGGCACCCAGGAACCAAAGTGAATGGGTGTCCAGCTTTTTGGCGGGTAGAAGCATCAGGGCCGTCGATAACTGCAGCTGTTCTGAATGCATGGCCATAAACGCTGAAGTACCACAAGGCTCAGTGTTGGCACTCACTCTGTTTCTGCTGCATATCAATGACATATATATATATTGTCTATTGACGGCATTCATTGTTATGCGGACGACACTTGTTACACGGGCCGCACCGGTATCTCTCGGGCTGCAGTGGAAGAAAGCTGTGAACAACTTGTGTCTGAAATCGAGACTACTCGCACTAGAGTGTCCGATTGAGGAAAACAAAATCTTGTTCAATTCAACCCTACTAAGACACAAGTTTGTGTATTCACCGCAAAGAAAACACAATTTACTGTAGCGTCACAATTTCAGGGCACAACTCTCTCCATCTCTGACAGTATAGGTATCCTCAGTGTTGACACCTCCAGTGACGTTGAATTCCGAAATGATTTGGTGAATAAGGCCAAGCTGGCGTCCAAGCCGCTCGGTGTGCTCAACAGGGCGCGGCGGTACTTTACTGCGGCGCAAACACTGCTTCTGTTTAAGTCGCAAGTGCGGCCGCACATGGAGTACAGCTGCCTCTGCTGGGCGGGGGCACCTGAATATCAGAATGAATTGACTGAATTCTTCCATTCGACTCGGTGCAGAGACGAGCCATGAGAGTGGTCAACGATCCCATGCTTGAGGTGGTGTGGAACCTCTTCGCGACAGGAGAGACTTTGCCTCCTTGTGCGTGACCACCATCTGGTGGGCCGTATGCTTGTCTGCCACCTTGGTGGTATAAAAAAAGTATGAGACGGTGAAACCGGTCATGGAGGAGTGGCTGGAAAGGCACCATCGCAGCCTCACCTACTGAATGCCACAGATACTTACTGGACACGAGTGCATCAGTAAGTATCTGAGGCGGAAGTTAACATCCGAGTGTCAGCACTACGGTGACTGCAGCGAGGATACGCTCAGCATATGCACTGCAACCTCGTTGCGCGCCTGGACGTAGATGTTCTCACGCTGGAGACCGTGGTGAGAGCCTGAGAGCCATGGTCTTCAATGGGAGAAAATACGACGCCACTGAGTCATTTTGCGAGCAAGTCATGTTTGCGAAAGAGGCAGCGGGATAGGAACTCCCTCCGAAATTCCGTAGTCGACGGCGGGTTCGTCGCACACTGCAATACGCTCAGGACTACCCGCCTCCATCACGGAGGGCCTGAGAACGGCGAGTTGTTATCTTGCCATTCTTACGGAAGCAGATCAGGAATATAACGTGACTTTTCACTCCTCAAAGAAATAGGATAGTACCTATTTCCTTTCCCCGATACACCCGAATCCCCCCAAGAAATCAGATAAAACCCAAACCCAAGGGAGGAACTGCGATGGCGTACAAAGTCTGTTTCGTAGACTTTGTCCGCCATCGCAGTTCCTCGGGCGTAGCAGCCCAACAGATGAGCCAATTTTGCGGTTTTCTATGCTCGAAAGCCAATGTGCCGGGGCCATCTCAGCACATCAGCTTTCGAGCCGTTCTTAGCTATAAATTTTGCATATCATCAGCTCACTTCCTGAGTTATGAAGGGATTTCACTAAGATTCACTGGTTCGATTTAACGGAAACTGGATGTACCTACCGAGGTACTTAGGACTTGTAATTTAATTAGTTGCAGCTGGGGGCGCATATTCATAGCTAGCTTAGGGCGCGCGAAACCCTAAATCAGGCCCTGTTCCTATTAAAAAAAACTCTCAACAAAAGTTGTATTTTTCATCAAAGAACACTACTGCCAAGTTTGGTGGACATCTGTTAAGAAATGCGTCCTCTAGACCGTAACTGACATACCTATACGCGAGCCATTAGAGTTGTCGACGATTCCGTAATTAGAGGTGGTATGTAACGATAAGCCGTTGGTCCCGGTTGTCAGTAAAATGACAGTCGTTAAGCCAAGTTGAAGGCCTTATGGGCGGCTTGAAAAATTTCAACTGTGGGTCGTCACAACCTGCGCCCGGGTCGGCAGCGCGTGTGTAGCACCCCTGGTGTTGCAAACGTCTATAGGCTACGGTTACCAACCTTCCAGTGGGCCGTAAGCTTGTCTGCCACCTAAGTAGTATAAAAAAAAAACCTCTTCGCGACAGGAGAGACTTTGCCTCCTTATGCGTGTTCTATCGCATGTATAATGGATTATGCACTGAGGAATTGTTTGATATGATGCCCACAGCTACGTTCTATCATCGCATCGAATAGGGGATTTCTTCCGCGAACTTCTTAGGTTGTGGAATGAGCCCCCAGGTTCGGTTTTCTCAAATGCCTACAGTATTATATAGTATTATACAGTATTGTATAGAGAAGCGCTCGTGGCCCCGCGGATTCAGTGTTCTGTAAACGATCACTGCAGTAAGCAACTTTCAATGTCCATGGATGGTCACCCATCCATGGACCGGCTATAGGGCCGGTCCATGGATGGGTGACCATCCATGTGATCACTTTGTGACATTTGTTTGACGTTTCCGTGCTTCGGATGGCACGTTAAGCCGTTGGTCCCGGTTGCCAGTAAAATGGCAGTCGTTAAGCAAAGTTGAAGGCTTTATTTTAACTGCAGGCAGTCACAACCTGCGCCTGTCCATTTAAACACGGCAATATGGCTCACCACCTATTACGTGGGACAAATTATACAAAGGTGAAATGTGGGCATATAATATGCCTCTGCCTACCCCTTCGGGGATAAAGGCGTGACCATGTATTATATTCTTGCAAGGGGATCTTCGAACGTTCTTGCAGGGTCGGCAGTCGGCAGGCGGTCTATGCTTATCTACCTTTGTGGTATAAAAAACACATTGACATACGGACGAAAGCAAAATCGTTCATACTGTCGAATCGGAGACTAGAATTGCTGTCTATGAGGAAAAATGTGCGGAAAAGCACTGACTGGTTGTCAGTCGTTTTCGTGTAATTGAATTTTCCCTTGGTACTACTGGATGAAAAATAAATGCGAAGCGATAAAAATAAATGAATATCGGTAAAAACAAATGAAGATCGGTAAAAATAAATGGATATCGGTAAAAACAAACGAAGATCGGTAACAATAAATAAAGATTAGTACAAACAAAGAAAGATCGGTTAAACAGATGAAGATAGGATAAAGGATAAGGACGCTGCCCTTACATCTGCTCGAGGTCGAATCTGAGCCGTGAGCAGATGGAAAGTTTCCTTTGCGCTCGATAAGACTAATTCGCAGTACGCCTAACTCGCGTTATGACTAGTCAAAAGGGGAACTAGGCATAACGCGAATTAGACCTACTGCGATGTAGGCCAAGAGCTATACAGGTCAAATAATAACTAGACCTACTGAGATTTAGTCTTAAGCCTCTTAGTTGGGCTAAATATTTACATGTGGCATCTAGGTCACCCCTCCTGATGGAAGGTGGTCACCGTATTCTGGGGACATTTGCAACGCCAGAGTGAGGTGATTTTTTTGCGCTTAATGTCCGCCGACGTAGGTGTGGGAGTGGGGATGAGGGAATGGATGTGAGGATGGCAAGGGTGGGAGTGACGCCCTAGGCACTGAGTTCCCCCCAGCGATGCATCCCATTGCCGGGCGCCAGAGCGTAGGATTCGGGGTAATTTTTATAGGGGTTTTCTTCCTCGCAACTCCAAAGAGCCACCGTGCTAGCCGATACGAGTCCAGCATAACATCCATGAGGTTTTCCACATGTAAAAAACTGGATAGATAAGATAAATAAATGGTTCTTACTCTTTCACGCTCTAACGGCTGAACGAATCTGGCTGAAATTTGGTAAAAGATAGATTATACTGGGTGTAACAAAATTACCTCTCCAAATTTCATCACGTGACGTGGCATCAGTCAAGAAACATTACAAAATGAAGAAAAAAAAATCATATGAATACTTTAACCGTAAAGCCGTTTTAAAGGTCCTATAAATTCCCTTTTTAACCCTTTCTTTCGCTACTGAGCGGCAGTAGAAAGCGACAACGACAGCCAGACGGGTGCTCTGTGTTTGTTTTGCCACGGCGACCATGTTACCTCGAATTGCCGCGGTAAAAAATGAATTCTTAATGTGCGACAAAAAAATTTAAATTTTATTAAATACACTCGAGAGCAATGAATCCGGGTCACTTAAAGAATCCTAAAAATCTCGGAAACTAAAAATGCTAGGTTAATGCAATAAATTGTATTTAATAGACAATGTAATACTCCTTAAATGAAGGTATTAAAACTTCTTAGTTATTGTAAAGTTATATCATAAAAAAATCAAATTTGAAAAAGGGCCACTTTCGAAGATGGAACTACGAAATTACAGCATTTGGTGTTGCTTTTGTTTGTAATCTGTCATTTATGTGGGTACATAAACCATGTTGATAGTGCTCTATATTCATTAATCAAGCTGAAATTATGTCGCTTACGCCTGAAGAATGCACCAGAATACTTACAATGCTGGAAACCGGCCGGAGTCAGCGCGATACAGCCAGGACTGTCGGTGTGTCGCTGTCGACAGTACAAAGAGTTCTCCGACGTTACGAAGAAACTGGTTCTAACCTACGCAGACCAGGAACGGGCAGAACCAGGTGTACCACAGCACGAGAAGACCGATACTTGGTGAACACCATGCTTCGAAATCGCTTTCTCACAGGAACTGAACTCACCAATCAGTTTCGACGCCTCGGAGGAAGTAACCCAAGTGCATGGACAGTAAGACGTCGGCTTGCTGAATCTAACTTAAAACCCCTTAGACCTGCAAACGGCCCTAAACTGGAGCGTGGGCATCGTATTTCGAGACTAAGGTATGCCCAGAGCCACGTAAATTGGAGTATTGAAGATTGGTCAAAAGTTATGTTCTCCGACGAATCAAAATTTATGCTCTACAAGCACGATGGAAGACACAGAGTGTATCGAAGACCAGGGGAAAGATTCAAGCAAGCATGCATCGAAGAAAAAGTAGCCTACGGTGGTGGGTCTGTACTTGTGTGGGCCGGAATTTCTTCTGAAAGTCGCACAGAGCTGGTGATCATAGAAAACGGCTCTTTAACTAGCGTAAGATATGTGGAAGAAATCCTCAATGATCACGTTGGTCCATTTATGGTCAATTTAGGTGAGGATGCTATATTTATGCATGACAATGCCCGACCTCATACAGGTAGGATTGTGAATGACTACCTTCAAGAGATGAACATTACTCGTATGGAGTGGCCAGCGCGCAACCCGGATATCAACCCGATCGAGCATGCTTGGGACGAGCTAGGCAGATGCGTAAAACAACGAAACCCTCCCCCAATCACGCTTCGTGAGCTCAAAATTGCTCTCACAGAGGAATGGGAGAATATTCCCCAAAATCGTATAAGGAACTTGGTGTACAGCATGCCAAACCGCGTAAACGCAGTAATGGAAGCACGAGGAGGCAATACGAAGTATTAAAATTCAAGAAAATCGTAATAAAGTTCAAAAATTTCATGTTTCCTATTTTTGTTTTAAGGAGAGATCGGCAGTTTTTTCTTTATGTAATTTTGTGTTAATAAAATGTATGGTGACTCATATTTCTTTTACTTTCATGTAAGGAGTATTACATTGTCTATTAAATACAATTTATTGCATTAACCTATCATTTTTAGTTTCCGAGATTTTTAACATTCTTTAAGTGACCCGGATTCATTGCTCTCGAGTGTATTTGTATTTGATTTCCGACGCCAAGTCATCTCATGAAATCTGGAGAGGTTATTTTGTTACACCCAGTATAGTCTTTTAATCCCCTAAATAAGTTCTCATGAAATGCGGGAACAGTAGCATAATTCCGCCATCGTTATGTATCTGTCGCAGGCATTTTGTATGAATCCGCCGCGCCGTTTACAAACGGCGTCGTCATTTTACAAACGCTCGCTGTTATGTAATATGCCGAAGGCAAAATGACAACTCGTTAATTAGATAAAATTTCAACGTTGGCTATAGTTTTAGGGTGACCATGAAGAAAACACAGTTTGGACAAATCAGACTTTATTTAAAGCCCTCTATTCCCAGTTATCGCCACTGGCTTTGTTGCCACTGCTGATAAATGGGAAAATATTCCCGACTGTTACCAGTGATGACGATTGACACATGCTATGTTGCCAGTGGTGACAAATGGTAAAAAAAAAACATCCCCATTATCACCAGTATGGGACAGGGGACAAACGACACAAAAATAGTCTCAAATATGTCGTCTACCAAGCAGGACATACACACGTGGTTTTTTTTAACAATGTGGTGGTAAAATAATAAAAAAAACACTACTTAAATAGTAGTACTAGGACCAAGAAGCGCAGAAAAATGACTTACCACTACATGGTTATTAAAAAAAAATAACCACGAAGGCTTAATGCGGGAGCTACGCTCCGCTCCGCTCCCGCATTTGCCTTCTAACCTAACCTAACCAAGTCGGATTGCGCAGCTATCACAACGAACTATTTGTCGAACCGCTCATTCTTGTGTATGTCCTGCTTGGTAGATGACATTTGAGACTATTTTTCACAACCAGATTCTATGGACACCTTAGCATTTTTTAGATGCCGGATAACCTCAAAAATCTTCTCAGTTGTCCACGGTTTTTTTATTGTTTCTGCTTGACGATCGTAAAGTTTTTTTAATTCACCATAATAAATGTCCTTAGAGTCACAATTATTTTGTGACAAATCTGTTAAACACTTGGTATTTGCACTTTTTTCAATAACTTTTTGCGTAACAAAATCACTACTGGACGCCATTTTGTTTGTTTTGGCCAACAGCGACACGCGTGGTAAAAAACAGAACTAAATACTTCAATTTGCCGCGGCATTATGTATACGGCGTTTCAATCGTAAATCAAATGTTTAGGCATAATATATAATGACACGGCATTATACATTTTGCCTTCGGCATATTACATAACAGCGAGCGTTTGTAAAATGACGACGCCGTTTGTAAACGGCGGATTCTTACAAAATGCCTGCGACATATCGATGTTATAGGCAATGTGTATAATGCAGGCATTCTATACAATACCTAGGCATTGTATAGAATGACGGGGTCGTTCAGACAATGTATAAAATGATATTAAATGTTTAAACTATTTTACACTTTGCCTAGGAAATGTATAGAATACCTAGACATTGTATTAAATGCCGGTCGAAGCATAGGTAATGTGTGTAATCTATTTTTCTTCTCTATGATTTAGTACTAATCTTTTGAGAGCTACTCCTAATTTCAACTTCCAACAGCAGACAGTGCTGATAAGACATGTGTTCTATTGGTTGGTATGCCTTAGAATGTTTCTTACATAGCAGTCATTTCCAAGAAATTGCTGCCGAAAGTCGCCCTGTTCATTTATTACCACTTAGGAAGCAAAAACGGGAACAGAATTTTACACTAACACCCCGACTCGGATGGGTTAGGTCAGAAGGCTAAGCCGGGAGCTCCGCTCCGCTTCGCTCCCGCCTTAGCTTTCGTGGTTATTTTTTTTTGTTTTGTCGACTAGTTCTTATTTGGTTTACGATTCTGTCGTCGAATCTGTCCATTCATTATACACATTGCCTGATGCGCTTCGGGCATTTCATACAATACCCAGTCAATGTATGAAATAAATCGTATTATACACATTGCCTATAACATCGATACATTCACACAGCAACTAGTTTCAGAGTCCAGAAAACCCAGACACATCATACGGAACCTTTACACGTGTATATAAAAAGGGGAGCTTCGAATCTCTACCAATAAATAAACTTTTTGCATCATACACAAATATTTTAACTAATTAATGGTTAAATGAACTAATTAAAACGCCAAAATTATCAGTTATATAACACAAGTTGTTGCCACCAAATTGTACACGTGCCGTCCGTATCTGCTAAGAAAAGTTCAGGGATTTGAACCCTAAGCTTAGGGGTTTTTTTTTTTAAATTTAGCTCGCCAAAGTTATGTCGCCGCCTAATGAAAAGCCATAATGACATCTAGCGATTGGAGCCACACGAGTCTACAATAGTGGTCCTCAAGTTGGTGGCCCTATGAAGTGCCTTTTCATGCTCCGTTTGAAGAACCCAGGGTTGTAAGAGGAGGGTCGTTTAGTTTTGGAGAAGATTCTCTCCACTGTGTGAGAGTGGCACCTCTGTACAGCACGCGTTGTTCGGGATCGAAAAGAAGAGGGCGATATTAGGTTGAAGACCTCTTTAGAACACTCACCATGATAGATACGGTAGAATGCAGCCAAAGACGCAATAGTACTTCGATGCGCCAACTGCTCCAGATTTCCAGTTACCACCGGCGCGGCGTCCGGAGTCCAGCGCGTCAAGCAAGTACCTCGCAGAATCATCCCAAAGGTGAGAGCAGTATTCGACGCATGGACAAATCTGTGTCTTGTACAGCAGACACCTAGACACCTCTGGTGTGGCGTGAAGAACCGTTTCACCTTGTTTTAAACTCCCAGTTTTCTCGAGGCTAGCCCAATACATCTCTCAACATAACCCCCCTAAGAGTTTACCTATAACCCACCTTCATATTTTGAAAATTTCAAGAATTTGTGCCAATACTGATGATTCTTTGCACAGTAAAATACCTATTTCATTAATAAAGCGTCAATCTAGTAAATACTGTTTCGTTTGATTTATATAGCAAATCTCATTTCAGTGCCCACATGACTGCACAGTTTTTTACCTTTAAATGAATTTAAGAAGAGATAATTAATTGCCAATTCATTGTTTTCAATAGATGTATGCCTACTTTCGATCACAGGATGATCGTTCGATTGAACCAGATGGACTTTTTATCACTACAGTATTTGAATAGGGAATGAAAGTAAAGTAATTACATCAAAATAACACGATTTTGAGAGAGAGAAAGAGAGAAAATGAGACTACTGAGAGTATCAGCTTTCTCACACAACCTTGAGAAAAGATCACACCACGTGCTTTTATGGATTCGAGTCTTACATTCAACAGTAAAGCAAAATGTATTTTTTTTTAAATGTGGACGTTCTCACACAACATAATATATAAGCTTGTGCTATGGGATCTAGACGAATGATAGACATACTCATATAATTGTAAATACATACATATTATATTATGGAAAACACCCAAACACTGAAACAAACATTGTGGATCACACAAATATTTGGACTGACCCGGGAATCGATCCCAGGACCTCAGCGCCAGCGCGACAATCGGTTACACTACCGAATGGCCACCGAGGCAGTCAATACAAAACAAAGGTAATAGGTACCTACCACCAGTTCACAACGTAACCTACTGAAAAGAAATGGCAAGAAATACGGTGAGCTATTCTTTCAAGTGTCCTATTTACAGTAAAATAGAATATTAAAATTTAGGGACGATGGCAAGAGACCGGATGGTATAATTATTTTATTACCGTGGGAGATGGGTCAGGTGCTGGTGGGTGGATGCAACTTGTGTTGACACTCTGGCCCTGTCCCATCTTCCTAAAACAAAATTAAAAGCCAGCGCAGCAGCGGAAGCGGCGACTCATCGTATCGTTTTTGTGCAGTCGGTGTCGACACGGACCACCCCATGGACCTAGTGTCTCAAAAATTTTTCAAGAAAATAAAAAGCGCCTTGTGGAGGCGACTGGTGACCCAAGGGCTGGCAGTTTTCTCGCTCAGCGAGTAGGTTTTGCTATTCAAAGGGGGAATGTTGCTAGTCATGCCACGGGGGCCTTTTTTAGGTTTAGTTTAGATAGTAATAATAATAATAAATAATAGGCGCAGGCGGTATCACTACCGACCGCGTCACAGAGGCGTAATAATAATGTAAATTTATAGATTTGTAATAATTATGTTTCTCTGTATTTTTTAACAATAAAAAATATTAAGAGTACTTATATAAAATTACATCAATAATTGTTTGAGAATCCAGCCGAACAAGCAAATCTTTTCCAGGCTTTCTGGTAACCCAAAACTCGTCGTAAAATAGTTTAATTTAATTTACAACAATCGCAGGGTAGATAAATAAATATGAACGCAAGATATTTTCAGACTTTCGTAATCACGTTATTTATAATAATGATAACCTTCCATAAAATATTTGGGGTTATTTACCAGTTGACCCCAAAAATTACTACTTTTTAAAATATTTTCTTTTCAACCGGAACTCTGATTTTCTACCAAACAGTGAACCTTGGTGCTGTGACTTTTAGCATGAAATGGGAGTTCTTTCTTGATTAATTCTGGACGATGTTTTCAAGCGACATTCATGTAGATATATCCTAAAGATAATAAAGTAAAAGAGAACCATTTATTTAAGAAATTAGTTACACGATTTCTAAAGAAGTTATTGTAGAATTCTGATAGAAGTCATATAAAGTGTACTCCCCCCACCCCTTTTTTATGTGAGTGGAAATATTTGTAAAGGGGGTGTCGTTTGACCGAAAAGATTTTGCCAAAATTTCACTACCCAAACAAATTTTGGCAACCTTTTATTATACCAATGCAATGTTTGGAATAAATTTTAATACGAACTTTATCATTTCGTCAAATTTTTATTTGCCAGAATATTACAATGGATAGTATCATTATGACATTTGATCTTTAACCAAATAGTTTATTACAGCAAATAATCTTTAAACAATAGATATGCTGTGACAATAAAACATAAAGGCAAAAGTTAGAATATTTGGCAACTATAATAATTTCTCAATTTCTTTATTTTGCGAATATGGGTACAAAAAAGGTGTTACAATAAATCAATAATAGATAAAATCACAACCACATTCCACCCTAAGGCCAGCAAATTATGTTAAACTGGTCGGTATTAGGTACAATAACAATTATCTTAAATAGTAATAATGTGTTACAATAATAATATGTCACAGTAAGTCTGCAATAATTTTAACATAATGTCAGTAACAGTAAATACACAATTAAAATAACAAATAATAAAATGTCACATTAAACAACCCTAGAATACTTTTTAAATAATGTCAATAGCAAAGATTATACACACTTGTCCTCTAAAAATTCCTGAACACTGTAGTAAGCTTTTTGTAATAAAATATTTTTTAATTTTAATTTATATTCGTATATATTATCAGTGCAGCATAATTCAATTGGCAGTTTGTTGAAAACCCTTGTAGTCATGCATAAAATACTTTTGTTCATTAAAGCAGTCTTATTTACAACAAATTTTATTTTATGTTTATGCCGAGGGCCACCAAGATGTTCAAATAACTGCATATTTGATTTTACAAATATAGCTACTTCCATAATGTATAAACTTGGGAATGTCAAAATCTTTAAATTCACAAAATGCGGTTTGCAGCTATCTGTTTTTTTAATTTTACAAATGGATCTAATACATTGTTTTTGGGCTTTGAAAACCATTTCCCAGTTCGTGGAGTTGCCCCAAAATACTATACCATAGCGTAGCACTGATTCCGCATAAGCATGATAAGCTGTTATTACGGTCGAAACGTCTACTGTTTTTGTCAGCATGTATAATGCGTACGAAATTTGATACAGTTTTGAGCAAACATGTTCTGTATGTAATTTCCAGTTTAGATTACAGTCAACAGTTAAACCCAAAAACTTCGTAGTATCAACTTCTTTTATTATTGTACCCGCGTAGTCGATCGCAACATCAATTGGGGGTCTAACTCTATTCCGGAATACCATTACATTTGTCTTTAATAAATTAACTACAAGATTGTTCGATTTCAACCATTGCACTACGTCAGAAAGAGTGTTGTATAATGTGTCTCTAATTGTAGTAAGATTCTTATCAGAAAATATTAAAGTGCTGTCATCAGCAAACAAAATCATTGGTACAGTGACTGCCTTGGGAAAATCGTTGATATATATTAAAAACAGTAATGGTACCAGCACACTACCTTGAGGAACGCCGTATTCAACCTGTTCATAGTCCGAAATATATGTGAGTTCTTTTCTTTTTTGTTCACATATTCTGTTTATCAACGTCGCTTGTTTTCTATTACTTAAGAAAGATATTATAATATTTAGCGCATTGCCTCTAATGCCACACGTGTATAACTTAGATTTCAGTATTTTATAGTCTACGCAGTCAAAAGCTTTGCTAATATCCATAAAAAGAGCACAAACTGGTGTATTATTGTCTATTTTAACCATAACGTTCCTAATAAACCCATAAATAGCTTTGTTTATCGTCATATTTTTTCTGAATCCCGTTTGTGCATCTGTAATAATGTTGTATTTTTCCAAATACTTGTACAGTGCTTCATGTAAAATCTTTTCCAATATCTTAGATATCACCGGTATCAAAGCTATTGGCCTGTAACACGCCATGTCTTCACGATCTTGTTTTTAAAAAGTGGTTTAATTATAGATGTTTTTAGTTTTGAAGGAAATACTCCTTGTAGTATGCACAAATTAAAAATGTGAGACAATACCGGTGATATGGTTTTACAGACATGTTTTATTACTTTAGTCGTAATGCCATCGTAACCAGTACTCGTTGTATTCTTAAGTGTTTTGATTATTCGGTCAATGTCATGTGGTGTGGTAGGATTGATTAAAATAGAATTGAAATTGTTAGGAAATGTCAAAGTGTCATTATATGTCAGTTTGTTTTTGAATGTCCGGTTATTTTTTAATGTCAAGTTGTTTGTTGTCAAGTTATTGCGTAATGTCAAATTATTATCTAATGTCGAAGTATTCATTAATGTCAGCGACTTAATTTGATTAATAAAATAGCTATTAAAATTTTGGGCTATATCTAATGGATCAGATATAATATGGCCGTCTACTTTTAGGCGCGTGATGTATTCCTTAGGGAGTTCTGCCTTTATTTTTTTAATAACATTCCAGGTAGCTTTGGATTTGTTTTTACTGTTAATAATGTAGTAATTGTTTTGCGATTTCTTGGTCAGAGTGATTATGTTATTTAATTTAGCTGAATAGGTTTTAAATTTTAATTCATTTTACTTTTTCTATATTGCCATAGTAAATGACGTTTTCTTTTTGAGCACATTTTAATGCCCTTGCTGAGCCAATTCTGTCGTCTCTTTATTGATTTTTTAATTGATATTACCGGGAAGCACAATTTGTATAGCAGGAGAAAAATGTCGTAAAAATTATTAAAGGATGTTTCGGCATCATCACATATAAATACCTACATCATGAAATGATAGCGAACTGATATATTTATGGAACATATTTAAGTTATCTCTCCTATAATCTCTTGCCTCGATATTCCAATACTCCATACTACAGATATTTTTTACTGGGTACTGCAATAATTGTGCCGTGTGATCAGACAGAGCAAATTCGTATATATTGCTTTTACAGCCTTTAATATTGTTAATGATGATATGGTCAATGCAAGTTCCGGTGATTAGCCGTGACCCGCGCAACTTCGTTTGCATGATAAATGAAAAACCGCTCGACCGATTTGGTGCAAACTTCACATAAACCATCTACTAAATAGTCCGAACAAAGCCTAAAGACTTGGTTTGGATAGGTAAGCCCGTTCTTGAGTTATAAAATTACAACGAAAAGTGGCATTGATTTTTATATATATAGATTTGAGATTAAATAGTGCTAGCAAATGTTTATATGTTAATATGTTCTTACTATTCTTAAAGGTGTCAATGTTAAAATCGCCGCATATTATGACCTTTCTTCTCTCAAGACATAGGTGATGCAGAAGGTTACTAAAGTTCGAAAAGAAGAGGTCAAGGTCCTCTGAAACATTACTAGGTGATCTGTATAAGCAAATTAGATATATATTGTACTCAACAAGTTCAATGCCACTACATTCCATTATATTCTTTATTTGAAACTTATTAATATTTTCTATAACTTTAAATTTATGGTTGTGACGTACAAGTATGCAAGAGCCTCCGTGCCTAGTTTTTCTTACACACGAAGACGCTACTGTAAATGATGGCATATGAACTAGAGAAATGTCATGGCGAATTAGATTGTGTTCAGTCACGCATATTATATCAATATCTATACATTCATCCGACAAATTACTGAGGTGTACGCTCAGAAGATTCAATTTACTAAGAAGACCATCGATATTTTGGTGAATGATATTTATAAATTTATTGGCGAAAAAACTTAGTGTTACTATCTGGTGTAGTCGATGGTATGTTAGGTAAATTTATAATTATTGGGTCGCAGTTAGCATCCACTGGGCAACTAAACTTCGGTGACTCTAAATCCGTTGTCTGGGTAGCTTTCTCGACTAAAATCGGCTTGTTGGTACTGATGATTGAGTAGGAGTTTTTACACTGCTTATGATAACTAATACGTAGTACCTCTCTTAGCAAAATTTGACAGACATGGAGAGCAAAGATAGCTCGACGAGGAATGCCAGTGCTAAAGTCCATGTTTACATAAGTTACATTAGTGAATTTTGAACATAATAATTTAATTTCACAGTTCAACTTCTTTTCTCTTAAATATTTGTTAAATGGAACTTCACAAAATATTACATTCGTATTTCTTGTCATACATAAAAAGTTACTTATACAAATACTAAGAATACATGGAGATCGGTCATTAGTTCCACCCAACACAATGAGATAGTCCTTGTCAGTAAGCAAATCTATTTCAGTGCGCTCCGATCCCAGCACATCCTGCAATGTAGCTCCGGATTTCCAAAAGCTGCTCACTTGAAAACGATCGCCTATCAGGCGTTGCAACGTTTGTTGAATATGTCGTCCCTGGTCATCCGCAATTACTATTATTCTTTGCCTTGATTCCGTGTATTTGTTACTGTTAGAGTATTGTTTATCACATATCGGTGGCGATGGTGTGATTTCCTTAGACCCTTCAAAACTATTACAGGGTGATACTGGTATAACCGATGCTTCAAGTACATTCAGATCTTGGAGTGTTTTTTGAACGGATTGTGTAGGTGTAATAGGGCTTTGACTTTGGAGCTGGCCTGAAGGTGTTTCGGTCTCCCTTATATTACCTCCGGTGCAAAGATTGGTTTGACAGCTATTGTTATTTTTAAATTTGTTTCCTTCACAGAGTTTTTGTATAGTCGAATACTTTAATGGTGTAGAGGAGTGTTTTTTCCGTTTCTTACCACGACCGACCACCGGTGAACTATATAAGCTATCTGCAAGAGACATTTGTTTATAGGTGCTTGCGAGCTTCTGTGATTTTTCGAGATCTGATTTGAGTTGACAGTTCTCACTGTTGAGAGCCTCAATTTCCTCGTGGGCGCTTGCCAGCTGGTTGGTAAGATCCCTAGTTTTATCGGTGAGCTCCAACATTGCCAGGTCTTGGTTTTGAGGTGTGTTCGGCAGGCTCATTACCGTTCTTTCAAAAAGCGGAGACGATGATCGTGAATCCTCGTTTAGTGAGTTCGTGCGATGAAGCCTGCCTTTTCTAAGTGTTATATTTTGTTCACGATCCATTGCATCTATTTATAAAACACTGAGCAATAAATAATTCTTAAATAGTCGCAACTGCGTACAACGACATCTATGACTTCCGTCTTAATACGTACAGTCCTAATAGTTCTCGCTAGATGTCTTATATTTCGGGCTTCAGTATCTTATGTTGAACACCCAGCGACTATTTTTCACTTTAATATCATTTTATTATATGTATATATTTAGTTTTTGTCGCCTGCCTGTATATTATAATAGTCAGAAATCAATAATGATTATCACATAATATGTCGAGTATGTTTTCACTTCGTTCGGTTATAAAATGGGAACATTATTCATTCACAACTTTTTGAACGAAAGTTTTCACTGCGGATGGCATAAACAATCAGTGCAATTACTGAACGTTGTTGTCATCGCCACTATTTCATTCAATTTTCTTTTTTGACATATTCTGTCAAGTCAGTTTTTATATGGCAAGTTTTGCTGAAAGGAAACATTCTCATGCTCATTTTGTCGATATTGTAGAAACCAAGTCCATACTATCGTGTGAGTGATGGATAATAAATAATGAATAATATAAAAATCAGCTGTTTGTCAGCTGATTATCTGTGTGTGAGTGTAATTCAAAATACAGCAACGAGTTTTTGAATTGTTAACAGGAGGATTTTTACTCACTTGGTTTGTTTATGTGGTCTTTGTTATCTTGATTCACATTTAGAGGTTATGCGGCATATTACCACCGGTTATTTCTTCAAATTATCACATTTATTTATTTTTTTGTTTAATAAAAACTGTGTAACACTTTTGGTAAGTTGTTTACGTTGCTGGGGTTGCCAGCAGAATATATAATAATGCAACTTTGTCTTAAAATAACAATTTATTTAATGCTGCTATTTAATTACCGTACATCCTAAACGGTTTCAAGTCAAATAATGTGCCCCGACTTGGATAGGTTAGGTTAAAAGGCCCGCATTAGCCTTCGTGGTTATTTTTTTTATAACTGTTTAACACCAATATTAATTTCGATGGTGTGACTCCGAAAATTTATAATTTTGTCATTGGCTAAACAATTGACTGAAAAGAAACGGTAATTTGAAAATTGATGTTAAGAATGAATTATTTGCCTTATTTTATTTGTGTAAAATATGTTTTTCCACTTGAAACATTTGACAAAATAATAACCGGTCAAGTGCGAGTTGAACTCGCCCATGAAGGGTTCCGTAGCAGCAAGTAACATAATATAAAAGTTCTTGTAGTTCGTTGTAACTTTCATTGATGTTTTAACACGTTCGCAGTGGTAGTGATTTTTCTCGGCGAAAATTGCGGTTTATGACGTATTAAAAAAACTACCAACTCAATTTCGTTCAAACCAATTTTCGTTGGTAGATTTTATGGCAATGTATAAGTACTACATTATATATTTTTTTTAGATTTATCATTCTCTTAGTTTAGAAGTTAGAGGGGGGGGGGGACACTTTTTTACATTTTGGAAGTGTCTCTTGCGCAAACTGTTCACTTTAGAAAAAAAAAATGTTTGAAACCTCAATAGCATTTTTAAAATCAAATCAAAATCAAATATCATTTATTTACTTAGGCATACAAATGCACTTGTAAACGTCACTTATATAAACCAAAAAGTTAACCACCAGTTCACAACGCGACCCACCTGAGAAGAACTGGCAAGAAACTCAGCGGGTTATTCTTTTAACTACTCTATTTACAACTTTATTAATGAATCTAAAAACTATGAATTTTAACAGTTTTTTGAGAATCTAGCAGAGCAGGTCATTTCCAGGCTTCCTTATCCATCAAGTAATCACCAACCGTAAAGACCTATCTATAGATAATTCTCGAAATGGTCGAAAAATACATGATGATATTGTGATGCTACAGTCAGGATATTTACTTCTTTAAATTTTTCGCACACGTATGGGTTTGATGAAGAAAAAATTTTTGAGATTCATTTCTGAGTATGGGGACCCCCAAAATTAACTGCTTTTTTTCTAGTCTCATATATAAAAATGAATCGCAAAATGTGTTGGTATGCGCATATCTTCAGAACGGGTGGACCGATTTCACTAATTCTTTTTTTGTTGTGTAAGGTATTGTCTGGAGAAGGTTCCTATGGAAGAAAAAATATTGTATTCCCACGGGAACGAGAACTACGCGGGTGAAACCGCGTGACGTCCTCTAGTTTTATATAAAAATCTTAATGCGGTTCACAGAATACATCTACTTACCAAGTTTCAACAGCATAGGCCTTATAGTTTCAGAGAAAAGTGGCTGTGGCACACTAACGGACAGACAGACAGACAGACAGACAGACAGACAGACAGACAGACATGACGAATCTATCAGGGTTCCGTTTTTGCCATTTGGCTACGGAACCCTAAAAATTGGTAAAAGTACTACTTGGTAAATAAATTATTGTTTTAACGTTCACTACCTAAACATAACGTTTGCGTTACAATTACAATTTGTGAAGAGATTTTTTGCTAAGTAATAATTTGGCAAATGAAATTATGCAAAACATTTTTTGGGAAGTGATAATTTGACAATTTCTTTTCGGTCAAACATAATAGACCCTTGTAAAGGTCACAGACAATACAACCACAAAATAGATAGTATAACCCGTTTGCGCTAAGTTTGCCGGTCGCCTCCCATACTACGCCTCTACACAAGCCTATACGCCAGGTTAAATCCTGCATGGATGCTATGCCGGACTCTTGCCGACTAAAAAACCCAACGTATACTGCCTAACAGCCTACGGTTGAGAGCTAAGCCCCCAGGACTCCCAACAGAACTACGGCTACAGCCTCACCTAGGGGGGGGGGGGGGGTGGTCGGGTGCTATGCCGCGTCTGTGGGGGATTTTCGGGTGTTATCCCGCTTCTTAGGGGGCGTGCGTTAATCCCTCATGGCACGCTGTCGTCTAACTCTAAGTTTTCCTGGGGTATTCGCAATAGATACCGAAGCTCTTGCACCGGTTAGTATCTGTGACAACCAGTAGGAGAGAGCACCGCCACTGTGGCTTCTCTCCATTCACTTGTCCATGACCGGTCTGACCGCCGCAATTGTGGCGAATCCCCCCTTTGGTTGCTCAAATCGCACCTTCCAGGTCTCCACGGTTTCCTGGTGGAGCTGGGACTGCCGAGAGGCTCAAGGTTAGTTTTGGCTAAGTTAGTGTGAGTGAGAATGTCTAACAATATTTATTTATTTTTGTTTAGTATTCTTGGCGTTGTACAACTACATTGTTTATGTAATTATGTATCTGTGTGCTGACTCTAAACATTTACCCCCTTATTCATAATCGTTTATTAAACCTATTTTAGTTAAAACACACTTTAAGTCTATTGCTGTCTCTAACCAATGACAGAGTATGGTTAGAGACAGCGATAGACTTAAAGTGTGTTTTAACTAAAATAGGTTTAATAAACGATTATGAATAAGGGGGTTAGTCCTTACTAACTTTTAAACTTTCGCGTTACAACTACCAGTTTCGATCCTACCAAATATGTCCATCCAAAGGTTGCCTGGCAGGCATTGTAGTGCTATTTTGTATCCAATTTCAAATTGGAATACTATCTTGGCGTACAATAAAGTATACAATAAATCAATAAATAATTAGATCAAAATAACATGATTTTGAGAGAGAGATCGAGAGAAAATGAGACCACTGAGAGTGTCAGCTTTCTCACACAACCTTGAGAAAAGATAACACAACGAGCTTTTATGGATTCGAGTCTAACATTCAACAGTAAAGCAAAATGTAAATATTTTTTTAAAAAATGTGGACATTCTCACACAACATAATATACATAAGCTAGTGCTATGGGATCTAGACGAATGATAGACATACTCATATAATTGTACACATATTATACATAGAAAACACCCAAACACCGAAACAAACATTGTGGATCACACAAATATTTGGACTGACCCGGGAATCGATCCCAGGACCTCAGCGACAGCGCGACAATCGGTTGTAACATTTATTTTCTATATGTAGCAATGTCTGGTCTTAGGCTTGTCAATAATAATTGAGCGTGTGAGAGCGCCATGATCGATTCATTGTTTTTTTGCTGTGGCAACGGCTCTCTCAAGGAAACGGACGTTAGTCTATGGGTTTTTTGTGCATGGACGCAGGAATTGCGTAGCAAACGGGTTTTTATGAAAGGATTTTCTAGAGTATTCGATAGTGAGGGTATAAATAGCCCTGCTATGAAGTTCCAAGTCTCTTTTACCATCCTCTAAGCAGCAGTGAATTTTGAAATAACTCTGAGTAGCACACCTCAATTTTTCTTTAGAGGTTATAAGTTGGAACCTAAGGACTTGTTAAAGAAATTTAACCTGGATTTCACCTATTCTCCTCAGAAAGAATTAAACTCGGTGATAACCTATACCCAGATTCTGGTAAGTTTCAATTAACTATTTGCAAAGCGGGTCGATTTTCGTCTGTCGCGCAGTCAGTATCTTAATTTGTCGTTTCTTTCATGACAGGGTTTTTTAGTACGGGGAAAAGTTGGTCAGCCACTAAATAAAAAATAAAATAAAATAAAATAAAATAAAATAAAATTTATTCCCTTTGAAATTTTTAAAAAAATTATTTAGGTTTGTCAAAATTTTTGTGACTCTACCGGGGGTTCGGAAATACTACAGACTGAGAAGAACACCCCAAGAAACTCAGTCTGGTCCCTTCTCTTCTAGTATCTTAGTATCTAATACAGTTTTTTTTTATGTAGAAAGGAGCAATTCGTGTCACTGCCAGGCAGCCTTGTCTTCTAGAAAGTCTTTAATGCTATAATAAGCTTTCTGGCACAATTTAAGTTTTATTAGTTTTTTAAATTTATTAATTGACAAACCTGTTATGGCTGTCGGCAATGTATTGTACATTCGAATACAATTGCCCGCAAAAGAATTGCCTATTTTATTAAGCCTAAATCTAGGTACAGCCAATTTATTCTTATTTCTTAAGTTTAGATTATGGATATCACTATTTTTAATTAATTTACTGTTATTTTTATGAGTATATAATAAGTTTTCATATATGTACTGTGAATACACAGTAAGTATGTTGATATCCTTAAACTTTTCTCTTAATGACTCCCGAATCCCCATACCATAGATAGCCCGGACAGCCCTTTTCTGCAACACAAAGATAGATTCTATTCTAAACCACACCCGAAACACGTGGACCACACGAGCGAGGTATTACGAGAGAAGCCTGCCAACTTTACCTGGACTTGACAGCGTACGGGGTCGCTTTCAGCTCGACTCAAAGGCCAGTACTTGTCACCCACTTATACGTGTAGTCTAGCCGCCTGAGGAAGTTCCTCACGCTGAATTAGTGTAGTGCTGTACTATTAGTACCTAAACCCGTAATAATCTTATGTAGGTATGTCTGTGCTTTCTGTATCTATGTAATCTCATTGTCTCTGTAGTGTACTGTGTACTATATAAATATATGCCCCCCTAGTATCAGTAGTCCGATTAAATAGTCCGATGATCGAACTACTGAGACTTTTTCGACTCAGTAGTCCGATGATGCAGATGATTATAAATCATCGGACTACTGAGTCTTTTGGTCCGATTCGACATTCCGGAATACGAAATAGATGCAGTAGTATTAACATTTGTTTTGCATATTTATTTTTTCCAACATTGTTAATTTGACATTCGACATTCCGAAATAAGAAATGGATGCAGTAGTATTAACATTTGTTTTGTATTTTTTTAACATGCAATTTTTTTTATAAAATTGCTTAATATTTAGCATGTGGGAAAAAAATAATTTGCAAAACGAATGTATGTATTATATATTGTGATTAGTTTTTTTTTGTTTTTATTTTTAATTTAAGGTAAGATAGGTTCAATTTTTATTTCTTATTATTGTTGTACATTATTATTTGCTAAATAAACTAAGCTTGTTAAATTAAAAAAAAAACGAATGTTAGGTATACTACAGCATCCATTTCTTATTTCGTAATGTCGAATCGGACTAAAAGACTCAGTAGTCCGATGATTTATAATCATCTGCATCATCGGACTACTTAGCCGTAAAAGTCTCAGTAGTTCGATCATCGGACTATTTAATCGGACTACTGATACTTGTGTACACCCTACCTGGCTGTTTTCGTGAGAGCCCTAGCCTACCCTTGCACGCACACTGGAATCTCTAAAGAAAGGCGCCCTGGGAAAGAGTTCTCTGCAACCTCCCTCTGAGCAAGTTGGTGAGTAACACTGAACATCATTGTGTTATACGGTTACACTACCGAATTGCATTACCGGTTGCATGATATTAATAATTATATAAAACGGGTATTAACGCGATCATGCATACCTTAAAAGCCGAAACGTCAAGCCTCAATTTTAAGGTATGCATGATCGCGTTAATACCCGTTTTATATAATTATTTAGTATTTATTTGCAATTACAGCACATTTTTTTTTTCAAGTTCATCCGTCATCTCAACCTATGCCTAGGACGGCAAGTATTATTAAACCCTCCCTAATCCTTAGATCCGCTTGTACTGGCTTACAGTTTCTCTACGTATGTCCGACTGTCTGTCAATAGTTACTAGAAACAGTACTCAGTACCTACTACATAGAAAGCTGTAAACTATACTTCTCACACAACCATCATCTAGCCCTAATTAAGCTAATATAAGCTTGTGCTATGGGATCTCAAAGGTAAGGTAAGGTAAGATAAGGTCGTTTTCTTTTTCCTTTTCTGGTCCGTGGTACGCTTATTTTACCTACTCATAGATCTTATACTTATCTTAAAGTGAACCGTGGAACACCGGTAGGCCAACATGACAACAGTTAGCAGTGGAACCATCTAGGTGGAACCGGGGTACAAAAAAACCGTGGACTTCCAGATAGACGAATAAAGATACGACTACCTATGACTATGATTAGACTACAGTGACAAAAAAATTTTAAATAAAAAATAGAACCGACTTCATACAAATCCTTAAAAATAAAATTTACCTAGCACATTGTAATATATATTTTGATTTATCAGATTTTATTCAACATCATATTGAAGTCGGCGCCAAGTAAACCCATAGGTTTAGGTAGGTATTATTAATGGCACCAACTTCAATATTATATTGAATAAAATCGGATAAATCAAAATACATATTACAATGTGCTAGGTAAATTTTATTTTTAAGGATTTGTATGAAGTCGGTTCTATTTTTTATTAAATTTTTTTATTTTTTAATTTTAAGTGACGGGTGGACCGAAAAGTATTTCTATCTAGGTGTAAAGTTCTCATCAACACAAATCAATCAAGCCGAAACACAAGGTAACTGCTGTAAATCGTTAAGGAATTCCCTCGACTGTCTTTCGGTTCCATCATCAGATCGACTCCAGACCTTCATTAAATTTTAGTACCTACATTAAAGCACTTAATCAAAAAGTTAACAATCGCACTAGTTGTCCCTACAATTTTCGGTGGTTGCCCTCGATTTCTCCTGGATCCCAGCATCAGATCCTGATACCCTGGATATGGGACCACCTCAGAAGTAGCCTCTTTCAAACAAAAAAAGAATTTTCAAAATCCATCCATAATTGGCGCCGCTATCGCGTAACATACATACAAAAAAAAAAAAAAAAACAGCGTACGAATTGAGAACCTCCTCCTTTTTTAAAGTCGGTTAAAAATGAACAGCGAAACACCGAGGTGGACAAAGGAAATATTCGTCCTTTTGATTTTATATAAAAGGTCCTGTACGTAATTAAATGATTTAAAAAAAAGTAATTTGTGTACAATCTCACACATTTATTGATTTTTACGACTTTCTAAGAACTCACAAATCTGAGATCTGTTTATAGGGATAATGCTGTGTTATTTAATCAAGGAAGAAATAACATTCACTTATTATTTTCTCCAATCGATATATAGGTTCTCATCTTAGAGTAAGTCTGGTTAGCCGCCAAAGATATTTACTCGGAAGTATGGGGTATTAGTAGTTACTATTAATTTTGGTCGTCATATCTGTAGCTGCGTAATATTTATATGTATGACCAGATAATTAACTACTGTACGTGCAAAATGAATGTTTACAATAATAAAAAGGTAGATATGAGATACATACAGGAATTATCATTGTTGTACCTATTAATTTTTTAAAAATCAACAAAAAATTAACCGATAAGGCATCAGATTCGAATGATCAAATGCTGTTACCACGCTGAAGTTACTGGGGAATACTGGGGATGATCTCAATAAGGACCTTATTACGCTAGAGTTATCGATTTGTTAGACACGAATCGATTAAACCGAACGGTTTTTCTTCACGGCTAGCCAGGGAATTACTATAACATGAAGAAGATACATATAAACGCTAAGTCTCACTCATCAGCATTGACAAACCTTACGCGTTTTTTAAAAAAGTCATATGTCCATATTAAAATTTCCATATACTTGTAATTAATAATTATTTGGAATGTTTCTGATAGACAAAATTCGGAACGATGTCGATATGTCGACCATCCAATGCTCCATCGCCCACTGCCACTTTAAAACGCATATTCGGCGAGCTATGTCGACCACTCTGCTTCTCTAACGGGTTATCCGTTAGAGAACCAGAGAGGCTGTGGGCGATGGAGCAAACGAGTTCTGGAGTGGAGACCGCAACTTGGTGCAAGTGGGGTAGGACGACTCCCTGCCAGTTGGACTGAGGACCTGAAGAAGGTCGCGAAGAGAGACTTAGGGAGATGCCTAAGTCCAGCAGTGGACTACTATCGGCTTATTTGATTGATTTTTAATTGTAAATTATTTTGATCGCGTTCCAATGTCCAATGTTATTTATTAATCGTTTTTTATTAAATTAATATTTAAATTATTACACGTTGATTGTTGTTGACGACGAATGATTGTTGATTGTTGATAACAATCAACAATTTGGGAGGGAGTGAGCACTGTCCCTCTAGCTAAATAGTCAGGAGTATCAGTGCTAACCCCCTCTCTGTCTTTGTTTTGTAGTAGGTACATGTTGTATTATAAAAAATAATCAAAAACAATTTTAAATACGTATATAGGTATTTAAACTTTCATGGTCACTGACATTAGTATTAAAGTTTGCGGGATATTTACCATGTATTGTTGTGAGTTTCCGATATTTCGGCGCTGTTACAAGCACCATGATCACGGAGGAACTGAAGTACTGGCGTTTGAAAGCGAAAGTCTCAGCACATATATCGATCTACCCTCCTTCGCAGTCGTTAACACCACTACCGCTGGTCTCACTTTCGATTTCACTAACTCGATTACGTTCACGACACACAATGCTCACAGTATCTACTCGTGGTTTTGTTTGGAACTGTTTTTGGTTATTTATACACAAACGGACCACTGGATGCCAGACGCTCGGCAACTGAAACCCATCCTCACGATTGAAATTCTTGAACTTTTTAATTTCAATAGCTTCTCTAACCATTCTCGGTATGTAGTGACGTTCAGTTGAGAGCATCTTAGGGTTATGTAACTCAATCCAGTGGTCTATGCCGGACTCCAAACCATTTGTTAAAAAAATCTTCAATTATTAATTGTAAAAAGAATATACGAACACACCCAAGTATCTTAATAATATTACTAAGAGGAAAGATTGAATTGTCTGTTTTTGAATAGGCTCCGAAACTACTGAACCGATTAGGAAAATTCTTTCACAGTTGGGAAGCTACAGTATCCCCGGGTGACATAGGCTATATTTTATTCCCGTATTCCCACGGGAACGGGAACTACGCGGGTAAAACCGCGTGGCTTCCGCTAGTGTATTATATACTTACCTAAAGTCTTGCACACGAAAATACGATGGCCTCGAACCTGCCAGACTGGTATCACGTAATCTTCGCAAATAATTAATCGCTATCATTAGTAAAACACCACAGAACGTATTTATGTCTTTTTTTGGCATAAACGTGGAGTTAACTGAATCACGCCACCAAAAGCCTATTTTAGGACACAATTTGCGGAATTTAACTGTCAGCCTATAGGGTAATTTTTTTAAGGCTCCATGCCTGAGAGGAAAAAAGCCAGTATCGGATCACTTTTTTGTCCAAGCGAATTCTAGTGTAGAGACCCGGCAAACGTAGAGTAGGCCGACCTCCACGACCGGTGGCCGGAGGACAGTGGGATTGCTGCTCCCCGTCCTTACAGAAGCAGGCCCAAGGCGGCAGCGTGACATGGGAGTCCCATGCACGCCTCCCGCCCTAAGAAGACGAATAACATCCGAACCAACCCTCAAATACGCGGGATAGTCGGGTACTATCACCCCTATGTGAAGCCAAAGTGTTAGCCAAATTCTGTCGGGAATCCTAAGACATCCTTTCGAGGGCTAACCCGGGTTACCCGGCCGTAGGCAGTGGTAGGGCACCGTGTGATTTTAGACGGTAAGAGTCCGGCATAACGTCCATGAAGGATAGTAGGGTAATATTGGGGCTTCTGCATCACTTCACCTCGCATTCGCTCGGTTCGCGATGCAGTACGCCCCAATATTACACTATTAAGCTGATCTGCGCTCGGTTCGCAATGCAGTACGCCCCAATATTACACTATTAAGCTGATCTGCGCTCGGTTCGCAATGCAGAGCGCTCCAATATTACACTACTAAGATGATCTGCTATACTCCATTGTATTATAAGGTGTTCCAGTATTGTCATATACTAGTTAAATCAATAAGATTATTATCGATTCTAATTATCCGAGCCCACAGCATCAGTCCTTCAAAACAAATTTCAAAGAATCTACCGTTTTGTTTTCTGGTAGGTATTAATATAGCACTGTACTGCTCGTAGTTTATGATTTTTACAATATGAAGTCCACATAATCGCCATTCTACTATTACTACCTGAACTAGATCTCCAATTTTTAAGGTCATGTTAAGAAATCTTTGATTTTAGATTATTAGCAAATGAAACGATTATATTGTTCACTAAAATATTTTATTGTATAAAGTAAATTTTATTAAAGATATGTTTCTTATTATCTGAACACCATTTATTTAAACACATAACATTTTTTAAAGCGCAAATAGAGTCATGATAAATACAACTATACACATCAAGGGAATGATCGTATTTGTCATATAAGCTTAACAAATTAGGACAGCCTTTATCTTCTAAATTACATACGTTATCACTATTTAATATATTTTTTAACCATTGCACTTTTTCAACACCTTTGACATAAACACATTTACGTCTCAAAATATCTTGAATCAAATTCTGATGATTTTCGTACGGTACAATTCCCTCATTCCAGTATATTTTACGATTACGTTCAATCCGGCTTACTTGCCTTCTTTCTTGTTTTGTCAAAGCATAAAATGGAAACGGTGGTTTTATTAGAAACATCTGCATTTTTTTATTACCAATTATGGCAATTTCTTTTACAATAAATTCATTTGCTTCTGTTTTAAAACCTTGAACATCTACAATAGCCGTCATGATAATCTACGCACAATATTACTCAGAGGTCTGTATTCCACAACTCTGTCATTTATAATTAAACAATATGCGGTTGTATTATCTGGGACCAGCGTTGAACATTCAAATTCTAAGCGCACATCAACTGGTCCTGTTTTTAAACTATCGTTTTGCCTTGAACAATCTAAGATGAAAAGCGGTGCCTTTTCTTTAAAGTCTTTCAAATCAAGCAAGGGATCGACAGGGCTGTTGTAATACGACTGGCGAAATTTCACATACATATCGTATAATATACTGTATTTATTCTCAGAGAACTTTAAACCCAAAGGCTCATATGGATAATATTCTGAATTCAAAAACAATGTTACATTAGTTACTTCACAATGATCGAAAAGCGAGCTATCTATGAGTTTATTACTCTTTCTATTAGTTTGTAAGCAGAAAATTACATATCGAGGTTTTTCTAATTGTGACGCCGTTTTAACTGACCAAGAATGTTTTGTGCTTTTCGGCAGTAAAGGATATTCATATAAGTCCCAATTTCTAAACGCCATTTGGATAGGTTTATCTCTTTCTAAATGTCTTAAAAGTGTCAATCGTTCACGATCTGACACTTTTAAATGAGGTACTTTCCATTGTACTCTTAGTACGTCTATTTGAAAATGCGCAATGTCATCAGTAAGTATTATACTATTTAAATTCGAATTACTTCTATTCAGTATAAGTTCATGCTTACAATTTATCACGATCTTATTATAATCTTCAGCAAATCCTAAAATTTTATTTAACGGTATAAAAGCACTAAAATGACCATCACTTTTGAATCCATCCAAGTTCCATCCCCATAAGGCAGCAACTTTATTTTCTCCTTCATTTAATGAAATATATGATTTTATCGTCGACGTTATACCTGAATTTTTAATTCGATCTATTTCTATACCATTCACTTCATATCTGATGTCTTGAAACAAATACATAACGAAATTATTAGTGAATGCAATGCTTTTCTTAAGCGGTTTCCCATCTTTACCGAAGATTTTTGCCTCGCCTTCGATGTAAATTGAACTGGCTGATGGTAGCGCATATATGTCTTGCTGGTGTATGGGGATTCTGATTTCATCGTTTTCTCTAAAGCTATTGTTATAGGGATTATAAGAATGGATTTGATAACTTTCAATCGAAGTATCGAAGCGCGGTAATTCAGTAACATGTAGTATATTCATAGTGTGAAACCTAGAGCTTTAAGAAAATCTTTATTCGACTTCGTCAAGTTTATTAATTTTTTCTTACGTCTTCGCTCCTTGAACGTCTTAGTAGGAGTAAGGCGCTTTATATTGGCTATAGAGTTTTTATAATACAATATCATTTTGTTTTTCTTAGATACTGCAAATGTAGTTCAATATGATCTTCTTTAAAATGTATATTAATAGAGATAGTAATAGCTGGAGACAAGCTTACATACTGAACTAGTTTCAAAGGTCTTCTTTATTTTATCCTTTGATCACTCCAAAAGTTGTTTAAAAAGTTCAAACATAGATGTCCGCAATTAAAAGGATGATTTCCCTGTATATTATCATAATTATAATGAACTTTAGGGCCTGCATATCTTATAAATTCCTTTGGGGGTTTAAGATTACCATAACTGTCGAAATATTCTATATAGGTATTATATTTTACATAGGCTACCCAATGAGAACCAGGATTTTTAGAACTATCTAAATTAATGATCCCACATTCTTTTCTAAAGGGTCGATTTGGGAGCTCATCTCTCATAAAGACTCCTCGAAAATAGGGAATGTTATTTCCGTATTTTAAAATATCTAAATTAGTTAAGGCTCGATTGGGTAGCCGATTCTTTAGTTTTTTTCTTTAGAGACATAAATTCCAAATCCATCCTTATGTGGCTTAAGATGTAATCCCTTTCCAATGCAAAGAGCTTCCATTTTTTCATTATGTCTTTTCAATTCAGCTAAACGCTTTTTAGCCATCCTGTATTCAGTAATAGTTTTAGCAATACCAGATGCACCTCCTGCTAAGGCTCCCGCAGCTGACAGTCCCGCAAAAATAGGAATTAAAGGCAATACTCCGCCAGTTTTTGGTATTGGAATAATACGAGGAAGTTTAATAGATGAATTATCAACTAATTCTCTAGCAGCAGCCATAGCTAATTCTATTGCCGTTTTCTTGCATTTTGGTTTTAATTTTTGTATATGTTTTTTCGTTTTATTAATAACATTTGCTAACTTATTTTTCAAGCCGCTGTCTAAAGCTTTTCTGGAACCCATTTTTTTACAGTTTCTTTTAAGACCTGCACCTGTTTTAATTTTTGCTAGCATAGCTTTGCTTACTAGATGAGCTGTGAATTTTTCACCTGCACTCGCATCAGAAGCATCTGCACGTTTTTTTGCCATTTCTAACAATATGAAATCTGCTTTATGTCTATCTTTTAAGTTTGCTGATCTATGATAAGCAATATCGTGCTCTTTACAATATTCGTCTAATTTATTAACACCTTTTTCACCACGTTTAAGTCTCTTCATTAATTTTGTGCCAGGGCCGCAATAATTGTATCCAGGTAAATGCAATTCAAATGGTAAATGATTTATAAGCCAATTGAGAAGACCGCTCTCTCTAAAACACATCACGAGACTGGTAGATAATGGTTTGAACGCTGAATAAATATGTTTTATTATAATATATTCCATTTATCAATCCAGCTATTTTCAGCAGAGGACAAGCCTAGCCATTTCACTAAAACCTTGCTGCCTTTCCGCTTAAGAATTTTTTCGACTAAGTATATTTCAGGATGCATTGTTTTTTGAAGTTCTTCAGCATAAAATGCTCCTAAAATAGGCTGACCTTTAATTGTATCTTCAATTAAATAAGTAATTGGAGCTGTGTTTTGTATTTTTCGAATTTTGAATATTTCAGTCGACCAGTTAGGAGTATAGCCCTTTTCAAATGTTCCTTTGTACTTACTGATTCGCACATAATCTCCTGCTTTAAACTTATTCTTTACATTAACTTTTTCTGCCAGCGTTATATATCTTTGTAATATGCGTTTTTTATTATTATTATCAACGTTTGCTGGTAGCTCATCTATAGTACGATGGTAGGTATGATTATATTTATATATAACATTTTGAAGAGCGCTAGTTATCCAATCATAATTACCTTGTAAACTAAATTCTTTGTATAATTTTGATTTCAATGTTCTAATAAATCTTTCAACTATTGAAGCCTTCTTAGTGGAAAATGTTGAATAATGATTAATATGATATGATTTCATAAGATTATTAAATTTATTATTATAAAATTCTGCTCCATTATCGGTTTGCAGATTTTTAGGTATGCGCCCTTTATCCAACAAAATTTTAAGACTCTTACATACAATGTCTTTCTTTTTACTTTTCATAGGAAATACCCATGCAAATTTTGAAAATGTATCGATAATGGCCAAAATAAATCTAAATTTTTTATTTTCTTTACAAATTGATTGCATATCAATTAAATCCGCTTGCCACAGATCATCTATATCTTTCATAATAACATTTCGTCTTTGGAAGTTCACCCTAGCATTTTTATGAATTTCATTTACTACATCAACTTTGCTCATTATTTAGATTTTTATGTTTAACAATGTTCAGTATGAAGAACTATATGATACTGAATTGAAAGTTTGCTATGCATAGCATTTATTCTTTTATTATATTAGCTTCTTTCAATTCTTCAATTATGGATAAAATTTCATTATCATGGTTTGAATTGCCTGCATCTCTTGAAGCTACCAATAACTTCAATCTCTCAACCAATTCATTAGGATCGTCCCAATATACCAAATCAGTGCTTGTTTTATATTTTTTGAGTTTTGGCAGACTGCCTCCATGTTTTAAAATGACATCGCTTGAAGTCTCTGAAAATAGCGGTTTAATAATTTCTCGATATTTGATTCCTTTGTCCCCTCTTAGCTGACCTTTAGAACTAAAATCTCTTTTATCAGCATTTGTACGATGTAACATATCTTTGTAATCAAGTTTATCTTTGTTTGATATTGTACTTAATTCAGGTTTTTTCCGAAATAAAAGTTCTTTTAACCCCGGTGTTAAATTATAGGTTTTATCTCCAATTCTAATCAAAAACATATTTCCTTTATCCAAACTTTTAGAGAGTGCTACCACTGAATTACCCATCATTAGAGTACTGTTTTCTTTTCTTATTCCAAACGGAACATTTAGCCCATCATGAATATCGTAAATATCATCGCGTTCTAACGAAATTTCTAAATTATCTTCATTTTTAGGATATTCTGTAAAATTTACATCAGCATCGTAAAAGTCATCATGCATGGTAGAAAAGCTTGCATTGTTTTCATCTGACTCGATTGCTTCAGAGTTGGCACGGGACAATTTTTCTGTATGTTGAATATTATCTGGAGCTTTCTTTGAATAAACTAATATTTTAAGCGGGTCTGTGACAGATTTTAGCATTTTATCAAGCGATAAGTTAATCACATGTTCCTGATTTTTCATTTGGGTTAACTTATTTTTAATGGAGTCAGCAGACTTAATTAATTCCATTTTAATATTTTGCTCCATATTATTACTTAATACTGTATTCAGCCGGTGAATTATTAACACTGAATATATTTTTATGAATGAAGTTAATTTATATACCTGTTCGCATTATTATTTTCATTCAAAGTGAAAAAAAACATCGAATTTTTTTCTGTATCTCCCGCTGTTCAATGAGCAGTCTTTGTTAATGCAAACGAAATTATATGGGTTACTCCAAACTGTACTACAAACATTTTTGAATTGACTCCACGACATATCAGAACTCGCATGTTCTTCGTAAATATGCTTTAAGTTTATATCATCTTGTTTCAATATTATAAGAAAATTAGCATTATCACGCAGCAACTGTTTTGGAATTTTTGAGTAAGTTTGAGATAAATAAAAGCAGTCTATCTGTTTATGTCTACCCATAGAGAAATAATTACGAATATTAATTTGATTTTCGCAAGCAACATCATCAAATATAAATATAGAATTGGTCAAAGCTTCACTCGGCGGTATTACATCTTTATCATCATTGAACTCATAAAACTTAATCTGCGGTATCGTACTTAGGACTTCTCGTAAAAAACTATATTTTGGTTGAAAATTAGTTTTCGAGTAGAGATAAAGGTTTTTAAACTTGAGTCCATTTTCATGCATGAGTAAACTGATCATAACATTTGTTTTGCCGCAATTCGATGGACCGCATATTATACAACGAATTGTATTTGGCAATAGCGTGCTATGTCTTATCTGTTGCGCAGGATCAATAAAATTTAGACTATTAACATTTAGTGATATGGGTTGTTTGATCAACTTCATCTTTGTTTCTGCTTATATATTTGATTGATCATCATATACAGGATGAATTTTTCAAAAGGGATTGGATGGCCAAATCCGAAACTATAAGGAATAGCGAAAAATGCTCAAAGGAGTCACGAGCCCGATTTTGATGAAACTTAAAACCTCATCATTAGATTTTTGAAAAACCAATAATCCTAGCTGGGAATTGAACCCATCGATTTTGAAAAAAAATACACACCCTATATTATTACACCATTCGATAGTGTTGCTATTAAGGATCATATTCTGGGAAGTAATTACATACGGCAAACTAAGGGAAAGTGCTCATCTTTCGTATTTTTCTTACGTTATCTGATGAATTGTTCAAAATGTAGACCATTGTTTTTAATACATAGCTGGATTCGAGATCTCAACGATCACACTGCATTCAATATTATTGGTTCCGTTTAGAATATTCCTCAAAGAATCATTCTGAGCATGATTTAAAACACGGAATAGTTGGCTATTTCTACTCGTTGCTTAAATTTGATGGTCACACGCTTATATTTTCTAAACCGTATGAGTTAGAAAGAAATGTTTTAAAATGGTGGATAAAACAGCTATTAAGCTATAAAATACATGAAATTTGTTGCAATAGAAGTAAATATTCATACCAAAAATCAACACGAAAGGTCAAAATCGGGGTCATTTTTCGCATTCTACTCGTGTCACACTTCCCGATTCAGTTAAACATTAGGTTACTGCTTCACCAAATTTCCATAGATTTTGAAGTTACATACACTAAATTCACCGTGATAACATACACTACACACACAGTATTACAAAAAAAATCTTGTAACTATTATTTAGAACTTAAAACACAATATACGTCGGTCACACGAATGTAGGTACTTTAGATTTGCGTAGTAAACGGTTGACTGTTGACCAAAACGACCGCCCCAATAACAAAACTCAACTTAACTGAACGTTATTGGTCAACCGGCATCGCAAGAGTGCAACGTGTTTCTTCTGGCTCCATGAGAAAAAAAAATATCGGTAAGTTTCTACATTTGACACTTAATTCGAGTACTCTTCGTGGGTGACTTTTTGTACATTGTATAATAGCTATTGAAGTCAGAGTCAATTCATCGAAACCGCAAAATAATAGAGATATTTATGTAGTATTTGATTTAAACCGTAACGGCTAAACTTTGTCGGAATTTGAAAAAAAAAAATATTTTCGTTACCTTCGTGTCACATCCTTCGTGGCGTTTTACCCACGAAGGTGAGTTTATGCCACGAAAGTGATCTTTGACTAGTTTCAGTAAGAGTGGTACTCGTTTAGATTCGTATTGTAGTATTTAGCGGAATGATAGCAGAACAAATAACTAGGTTTCTACAATCATGGCAAATGACAGAGCAATACCTATAACATCCCGTGTGATGCCCTTTTATAGGAGTAGAAATCCCACCGGACGTTATGCCAGATCCCACAGTCCATACCGTCTAAAACTCACACCGTACCTACTTAGCCGTCTAGTGCTAGGCGCCGCCCTGGTTAACTCTTTAGAAAGATGTATCAGGGTACCTTAGGCTATCACCGTGGCCATGCCTACGGGTTTGGGTGTTATCTTGCGTCTTTTGGGTTTGTTCAGGTGCAATTCCGCTTCTTGGGGCGTGCAGCATGCTAAGAAATTTCACGTCATGCCTATGTTTTGGCTCTCGAGGCGTAGACCTGTGACCCTTCGCATCCAAGTCTCAAGGACAGATTTATTTTATTTTTTTATTTTATTCTTTTAAAAAAAACTTACAGCTAATACATCAAAGTTAAAAGAATCATAGGTACAAGAAGGCCAATTACAAGTTTTTACGTGTAAATACAGAAGTTAGAAGAATAGGGATACAAACAAAGTACGGTACACAAATAAGGTGTTAGACACAGAATAATTAATAATTACAATAAACACCTCTCAAAAAAAGCATCGCTCATAGTCCTCCTAAGTATTTTTGCGCTGGTGTTAAATAAGTCAAGATCTTTGTGTGACTCCGAGATTTCATTAAAATCTCTGCTGGCTCTAATGATAAATGAATTTTTGCGATACTTGGAATTCACAATAGGGACATGAAGAAGCCGCGGTTTTCTTAAAAACGAGCGATGTACGCATAGTCCAATCGCACCCAACAGCTCAGGACAGTCTACTGAACCATTTGCAATGCCGTACAATAAGGCTTGATCAGCCACACGTCTACGCATATGTAATGGTAGCAAGTGAAATTTCCGGCAACGAGTCGTGTAGTCTTGAAAATATGTTTTGGAACGGTATTGAATATACCTTACAAATTTCCTCTGAATGCCTTCTATCAGATCTGTGTAGACATTATAATGAGGATTCCACACCTGTGAGGAAAACTCGAGGTGACTGCGGACGAACATGCAACATAAAATTTTAATTGTTTTTATGTTTCGAAAATCTGTCGATAGCCGCATGACAAATCCTAATGCTCTAGAGGCTCGTTTGACAATATTGTCTATATGTTCGTTAAATATAAGTTTAGAGTCAAAAGTCATCCCTAAGTCTTTTATTGAGTTTACTCTTTTGATAATAGACCCATTCAGTGTGTAATTGTGAAGAATAGGTACAGGTTTCCGAGTAAAGGTGCATGTGTAACATTTGGATATATTTAGCTGTAGTTTATTTAACTTGCAGTAATTAGTAAATCGATCAAGGTCATTTTGGAGTGCAGAAACATCCTCTGTGGTAGTAGATCCCGGGAAAGAGTCAACAAGAGAAAACTCGTCCGGGTTATTCCGACGAAGCGGTTTGTGACTACTCTCGAGAACAACTCGTAAACATGTCTAAGGAGTGAGATGGGTCTGTAATTCTTCAGCAAGGTCTTGTCACCTTTTTTCAAAAACAGAGCCACCGCACTTCCCTCCACGCTTTAGGTGTTTGTACCTGTTGGAGGACGGAATTAAAGAGACTCGTCAGCTCTTTCAGAACTGGAGTCCCGCCAGCTTTAAGAAGCTCACTCGTAATTCCGTCCTCTCCAGGGAATTTATTGGTTTTTAGTTGTTTGCGAGCCGCCCTGACCTCGCCCTGGTCAATATCCGGAATGTCTTCCTCTTCGGTATAGTGGCGCGTGAGTGGGGCTCTGTGGTCACAGTCGCTAGGTCCCATCGGTTTTTTTCCGTGATGCATATAGGTCTCTATACAAGCTCTTAACTTCTACGAGAATCTCGAACCTCGAGTGCCACCCGCTGTTTTCAATTTGGTCAGACGGGGTCTTTGAAGCTGTTGCGCAAAGACTTTAGTACCCCAATTTTGTTCGATCGCTGCCTCGACGATGTTGGTGTTATAACGTCTGAGGTCGCATCGTATCAGCTTTCGGATTTTGATGTTTAAAGCTCTCTGGTCTGACGAAGACGTATGCATAGATGGCGTTTGCCGTCCGATTCTCATGAGCTCGAGAGTTTCGGGCGAAAGCTTGGAACACCTATTTTTGCTATTTCCAGACAGAAACCTTCGGGAGACTTGTTGTAGCGTCCTGACTACAGTGTTGGCCTTATCGTGATCGTTGCCAGTGGTTTCCAGCAGATCGAAACGATTTTGAAACTCCAATTGAAACTTCTCGGCACACAAAGCTATTTGGAGCGCAGTAGGTCGGAGAGTAGGCTTCATCATCCGGGCCCTTTCAGCGCGAAAGTCTAAATTCAGAGATGCTCGGACGAGTTGGTGATCACTTCCGGTATTAAACCTGTTGATCACTGAGACATCTTTAAATATACACCTCTTGTCCGACATGACGAAGTCTATCTCGTTCCTTGTGACCTTGTAGAGGCTTCGCCAAGTCCACCCTCTAGGGAGCTTCTTCTTAAAGAATAAGTTCATCAAGAAGAGCTCCTGAGCCTCAAGCAAGTTGATAAGCATACGCCCCCGGTCATTTCTACGCCCCACACCAAAGGGTCCGATTTTCGTTTCACGGCGTTCTTATACTCCCACTTTGGCATTGAAGTCTCCCATCACAACATTGTAGTGAGTCTTGGCAGTACATTGTAATGCTTTCACCACGTCCTCGTACACAGTCTCAACTGCCTCGTCAGTGCTTCTCGAAGTCGGGGCATAGGTACACCTGAATCACCTTCAGGGAGTACCTGTTGGTGAGTCTCAGTATTACGTATGCTACCCGAGACGAAACATTGCTGATCTCCACAATACTGCTAACGAGGTCCTTTTTCACCATAAAGCCGTCACCGCCCTCGGAAGAATGTCTTCCATGAAAGTACAATAGGTCGCCCGAAGGCAAGGGCTAGCGTGTCCTCACTCTTTCTTCGAACTCCGCACAACCCCAGTATTTGATAGTTTATGCGACCCAGTTCTACCTCGAGTTCGGTGAGCCGAACGTCTAGGCGCAGAGTGCTTCCATTATAAGTAGCCAGGTACGGACAATCTCAGACAAGATCATTTAGCTAGCCCAAATTAAGACAATATAAGCTTATGCTATGGGATCTAGACAACTGATAATTTGCTACTTTGTGCCAAAGAGATGTACTGTGTTTTATGGTTCCAGAATAACTTTTACGTCACAGCATGTGTATAGGACCTGGTAATTGTTTTAGTTAACTAGCTGTTATCATATAACTGCCTAATGAACATATTAACTTATAATTAGTATTTAAATAATGATTAATAATGTCTGTAAAGCTACTGCGTCACCTTCGTGGATCGTCGCGTCACCTACGTGGGATCTAATAATTCAAAACGTTATTCTTCCAAATCTGACTCACAATTAAACTTTTTGACTTACATATGTTACTTATCTTACCGAAAGCTTTCTGTTTGTTTACAAAAATAGTTGAAATAATCAGTATTTAAAATTTACCATGAAGGTGACGATGAGAATCGTAAAAAGTAGAAATAGCCAGTTACGAACTATTCTGGAAATTCGAACGAAATAAATTATGATACAAAATTTAGGTACAAGAAATATGAATTCCATCAAAATTCGAAACTTTCCTTAAATTTGCCGTATATCATTACTTCGCAGAATTTGATCCTTATCAGCGACACTATCATATGGTGTAATATAAAGGGTGTGTTTTTTTTTTCAAAATCAATAGGTTCGATTCCCAGCTAGGATTATTGGTTTTTCAAAAATCTAATGATGACGTTTTAAGTTTTATCAAAATCGGGCTCGTGACTCCTTTGAGCATTTTTAGCTATTCCTTATAGTTTAGGATTTGGCCATCCAAGCCCTTTTCAAAAATTCACCCTGTATACAGGATGAATTTTTCAAAAGGGATTGGATGGCCAAAACCTAAACTATAAGGAATAGCGAAATATGCTCAAAGGAGTCACGAGCCCGATTTTGATGAAACTTAAAACCTCATCATTAGATTTTTGAAAAACCAATTATCCTGGCTGGGAATCGAACCCATTGATTTTGAAAAAAAAAACACACCCTATATTATAACACCATACGATAGTGTTGCTATTAAGGATCTTATTCTGGGAAGTAATGACATACGGCAAACTAAAGGAAAGTGCTCATCTTTAACAAAATACAATTTATTTCCCTTACGTTAACTGTTTAATTGTTCAAATGTAGTCTGTTGTTTTCAATACATAGCTGGATTCGAAACCTTAAGGATCGTACTGCATTCAATATTATTAATTCCATTTAGAATATTCTCCAAAGAATCATTCGGAGCATGATTTAAAACACGGAATAGTTACGATCTATTCTGGGATTTCGAACGAAACAAATTATGATTCAAAATTTTGTTGAATATGAATGAATGAAATATGAATTCAATTAAAATTCCAAACTTTCCTTAAATTTGCCGTATATCATTTCTTCGCAGAATTTGATCCTTATCAGCGACACTATCGTATGGTGTAATAATAAGAGTGTGTTTTTTTTCGAAATCAATGGGCTCGATTCCCGGCTAGGATTATTGGATTTTCTAAAATCCAATGATGAGGTTTTAAGTTTTATCAAAATCGGGCTCGTAACTCCTTTGAGCATTTTTAGATATTCCTTATAGTTTCGGATTTGGCCATCCAAGCCCTTTTCAAAAATTCACCCTGTATATTCTCATATTATGCAAGTTATATAGGTACCTACATATAAATTATATTGAACACAGCAGTATTCAACTAACGCGTTTCTACAGGTTAAAACAGGTTGCATCATGATAAAACTCTATATTCTCATTATAACTAATATAGGATGTCGCTTGTTTTAAATATAATCATAGTAAACACGGTGTATTATTTAGTTAATGCATTTCTACAGGTTTAGACACGTTTCTATCATGAATGTAAACATTCTAGTCTCATATTACTTTAATATAAGCTGTCGCATTTCTACAGGTTTAGACATGTTTCTATCATGAATGAAAACATTCTAGTCTCATATTACTTTAATATAGGCTGTCGCATTTCTACAGGTTTAGACATGTTTCTATCATGAATGAAAACATTCTAGTCTCATATTACTTTAGTATAGGTTGTCGCATTTCTACAGGTTTAGACACGTTTATATCATGAATGAAAACATTCTAGTCTCATATTACAGTAATATAGTTTGTCGCTTGTTTAAAATAATTTACAACTAAGTAATAACAATTGCATCATTCCATCATTGTCTCGCCAATTAGCAGGTCGTCCAGATTTCAGCACGTTTTTGAGGTAAGTTTTATTTTTATTTTTACTTTTCTTTTTTAATTTCACAATATAATAATATGTAATCCATATTTGTTTACAGAACCATGGCTAACTCACCGTCCTACAGTCCCTCTATTGATATCATAGACAACATGCGTGAGGTAGGTGTATATAACTTCATAATTATTTTGTTTAATCTTAAGGCATAAATTACATTTATAATTTATATTTTTTCTTTCTTTCAGAATCTGATAGAAGACTCCAACCCAATTACGAATCCATTTTATTATGCCCAAGACAGAGAGGGCTGGTACGCAGAAGTAGCGGCAAAATCCAGCGAGGAATATCGACAGCAAAATGCAGAGGCTCAAACATTAAAGAAAAAGAAACAAAAATCTAAAATTTCGAGCAAATCATCGTTTATAATGCGTAAGGAGTCGGGGCGAGCTCGTCATCTCATAAAAAATTTTATACATGATTTTGAAAATCAAAATATGGATAATATAAACACTGATCCTGATAATGCGAGTGTTAATGTGCAATATTTGGTGACAAGTGACTATGATGATATTATAAATGAGACTGAGCATTTAGTGGGTAAAATAGTGAAGAAATTGAGTAAACCTAGTATTTAATCTTTTCATAATGTAATAAATAATGTAAATTGTTGTAGGACGAATTTTAAAAAATTAATCATTGTTTAATTTTGTCAATCAATTACACTTTAATGAAATTGTGTGAATTATAATGGAACAATAAAATAAAAACTGTTTACGATTATATTTTTTTTATTATACTCTTTACATTACAACAATACATTAAGATATAATTTGTTAAATTAATTAGTTATAAATAAAATTATTACAATTGTATATCTAATTATAAAATCGTAAAATAAACAATTGCTTATAGAATAATTATACTTTGTTACATAGCATAGACAAACTTTATTACAAGAAGCTTCAATCATTGATATTTTCTAATAAATAATATGCGAGAAATCGAATATTTGTTTCAATTAAAATGCTGTTTTGTAATGACCCCATGCTAAAGTACTTATTCTATCATCCATTATTTGTCTTTTATCGTCATTTCTTGACAAAATTACTTTATTAATTTTTTGAGTAAATATTCTATGACTTTTAGATCTAATTGTATACATATCATCTCTAAGTATTTCATTCCCCAGTAAAACTTTTTTATAATTATCTATATTCAATTTTTTAGTAACACACTTCTTAACACCTTTTGCTTTCTTTATCGATACCACATTAGTATCTATACAATACAATTTTGCACCTAAGCCCACAAATTCAGATATTATTTTTCCACCCATCTCATCTTTAAAGTAGCCAGGTATCTTAGCATTAACATTTGGTACATTAAAAATATTATCTTTTTCAAAATTACTAGTATCAAAATATTTCAAATGTGTCTTCATATCTTTGTAAAAATCTTTTGTGCGTATTAAATACAAAAGACTGTCGGTGTCTGTATAGCAAAGTCTCAATTTATTTTCATAAATTTTTTTCATTATTGAATAATGAAATCTATATAAGTGACTTTTCGCGATTTCTAAAATACTGAAACCAATGTAGATAGGACGATCCAGAATTATTTTTGTTTGTTGCATTTGAATTGATACTAGAGATTCTGAAATAACTAAAAAGTTTTTAAAATTGGGAGCACTTACATATTTTTCTGCCCCGCAAAACTTGTTAGTTCGATTAGAATGATCTCTCCAAATATTGACAAGTTTAACATCAACTTGTTTTCTTTTATTCTCAATGGTTTTACCGAATATGGAATTATTTTGTTTCTTAAAAAAGTCTCTTTCAAAATCCGATGTTGCTTTTTGCCTTAGCATAGTATTTTAAAGAAATATATGGTTCTAAGAAATTAGCTTGCTGGAATTCAAGTATTCTATATATTTTCAATAGTTGCAAACCATTCTTTAAGCACTCCTTCAAATGAATGTAATGAATGATATATCTATGTTTGTCATATAGATTTGCAATGAGTTTCGCATTTTGACCACCAAATGGCACAAATTTTTCAGGCGCGAATGGTAAATCAGAATGACTATCATGTAAGTAGCTCGGGTAATGAAGGTCTACTTCTAAAATGAACCCTTTTTCAGAATCAGATGTGAATCTCATAACGTCAAAACTTAATATTTCGCTTTCAAGGAGAAATCTAAAACAGCCTACTGGCAACTTTTGCATCATTGCGTATCCATATAAATTTACACAATCAAGGTAAACTAGAAAATCATCAGGCTCTGCACTATTATAATCTGGGAGGTATGCATTATTGGCCTTAGCATATCTCAGCGAACATTGAGCAAGTCCTCCTCTTATTCCTTTTTCTATCATTTGATATATTTCCACATTAAAGATTAGATCTAACTCTATTTTGGTATACAATAACATAGCATCCCAACTTAGAGATGGTGATGAAACGTAGTAACAAGGATCCAGGCCATAATGCTTTAAACTCATTTTTCTGAATTTTTCAAATACGTCATAAAGAAGTAAAACATCGCATTTAAGGTACAAATCTGTATATTCGCCTAAATTCTTTATACCAAAAGAGTTCCAAACCTTTATGGCGTGCTTATAGTCTTCATCGCTAATAGTTTCAGATGTAAGTTTGTTAAAGAATTTGGATGGTTCTGGTAATTTAGTTTCATCATATCGTTCCCAAGAGTCCATATATTCATAGCAGTATATTCCTTTTCTACGTACAATATCAAATAATTTTTTATTAGTAAAGAAAGACTTTAAATTTTTGAAGTCTTCAGGGTTCATCGTTTTAACCAATTTATCCATGCTAGAGGATAAAAAATTGAAAGAGTCTATAAATTTCAATCGTGCGACGTTTGTAGCATTGATTGGTATGAATTTTGTAAATGAAATATATTTCTCTTTGGTTCTTGGTATAAGATGGATTCAACCATTTATATTTGAAAGTTCATTAATAAACAAATGACAGTCATATCCAGATAAGTTATGGAACACTATTGGTATAAAAGTACATTGTTTTGCGCTCAAGTTACATGTGTTATGCGCAGGTCCTCGGTATTTTCCAGTAAAGTGGTCATGGTCTTTAACAATAATATCATTGTATAAAAACTTATTTCTACATATATGACACACGGTTCCGCTGATAAAATTTATTTGTTCTTCTTCAGTAAGCGGATCATATTTTTACTTTCTAATAATCTATATATATAAAAATCAATGCCACTTTTCGTTGTAATTTTATAACTCAAGAACGGGCTCACCTATCCAAGCCAAATTTTAAGGCTTTGTTCGGATTATTTAGTAGATGGTTTATGTGAAGTTTGCTCAAAATCGGTAGAGCGGTTCTTCGTTTATAACGCAAACGAAGTTGCGCGTGTCAGCTAGTAATTTATATAAACGTTGCACATCATTAGTCAAAGATTTTACAAAGTTCTTAGAACAATTAGGCCCTCGATAACATACATAATTATTTAAATCTGGATTTGTATTGCAACAAATATAATAAGCAAAACATGTAGCCTCATGAACTTGCACATTTTCAACATATGTAGATTTATTTTTATCAGAATACTCGCGCAATAAACTTTCAAAGTCTCCATATATTACTATTGGCACTGTCTGAGTTCTCTCGTAATTCAAAAATCTTATTTTGCTTCCCTCCTCAGGTAAAATAGTTTGTATTCCTGTACATTCGTGGCAATTCAATTTGTCTTGACTATCAAAGTAAATAAAACATTCCTCACATAAATATATTTTTTTTTTATGTTTAGTCAATTGTTTGTGCACAAGTTTTTCAAAATTTTTAATTAAACAAAAATGGGTCTTTTCATATTTGGTAAAGCAAAGCAGATTAATGTGGTCTATTCGACGTGATGATGTTTTATACAATGGACCTGTAACTGTATCATTATAATCTAAGCCGTAAATGTTAACGCTGATATTAGGATTGTTTATTTCAAAGCGCTTAATATCATTAAAACTGGGAGGAAAACTCATATCAGAAATATTTAATAAATCAGAATAATGTGGATATGAAGTTGTTCTATTTGGATTGCTCTGTGTTGGAAACATCAGCTACAATACTCCAAAGAAAACAATGCTGGTCGCTGTTTTTAATATCGAGACATGATTTTGTGCTTATAATACGCTTAGGTAGTGGTAAATAAGAACCTGCTCGCAAAGGGTTATATTTTACTATGTTAATTTCTAAATGACCAATTGAATCAACTGTCCAGCCTGACTCGGATAGATCAAATTCAGAAGTTTTGCAAATAAGTTTAGAACAAAACTTTTTATAAAGGGATGAAATATTCGTGTTTTGTAAAACTGCATTATATTTTGTATTAAACGATTTTAAAGATTTCTCATAATTTTTTGGTAGGATATACCAAATAAATAGTTCAAAATTGACCTTTATTGACGTATGTTTCATGAGCATGTCTTTGATTAAATAGCAAACTGTTTCTGAAATTTGCTTCATAAACAAATCAGGCGAAATGTTATTTACTTTAGGTTTAACTCTATAACTTATTATTCGGTTCCTAAAAGCAGTTGCAACAATATGAACATTATCAAAACGTGTTTGTAGCAAACAATTCGATTTGTGTGCATTTGTTTTTTTATGTGCAGAATATTTCGGTACTGAAACATTACAAACTTGACAGTAAAACATGATTAGTTTAAATAATATTTTGATATATTTAACTATTTTTAAGTAAATTACTAATAAATGAGTAACTATGTATCTAAAGCAAGTGTCTATTATTTTTAAATCTGAGTATATCAATATCGAAAATATTAGTCCTGAGTAACATCGGGGGTTTACAATATAAATTCGAGAACTGCATTTCTATGTTTCGAGACAAAGAAATTGGGGTTATAAGGTTTCGAGATTTCAAGGTTTCAAGACCTCCAATTTCGAGTTTTCGAGGTATAGAAATTTTGAATTATCGAGGTTTCGTGTTATCGAGGTTTCGATTATTGAGGTTTCGATGATCGAGGTTTCGAGTTATCGAGGTTTCGATTATTGAGGTTTCGATTATCGAGGTTTCGAACATTATCAAAACGTGTTTGTAGCAAACAATTCGATTTGTGTGCATTTGTTTTTTTATGTGCAGAATATTTCGGTACTGAAACATTACAAACTTGACAGTAAAACATGATTAGTTTAAATAATATTTTGATATATTTAACTATTTTTAAGTAAATTACTAATAAATGAGTAACTATGTATCTAAAGCAAGTGTCTATTATTTTTAAATCTGAGTATATCAATATCGAAAATATTAGTCCTGAGTAACATCGGGGGTTTACAATATAAATTCGAGAACTGCAGTTTCTATGTTTCGAGACAAAGAAATTGGGGTTATAAGGTTTCGAGATTTCAAGGTTTCAAGACCTCCAATTTCGAGTTTTCGAGGTATAGAAATTTTGAATTATCGAGGTTTCGTGTTATCGAGGTTTCGATTATTGAGGTTTCGATGATCGAGGTTTCGAGTTATCGAGGTTTCGATTATTGAGGTTTCGATTATCGAGGTTTCGAGTTATCGAGGTTTCGAGTTATCGAGGTTTCGAGTTATCGAGGTTTCGAGGTATCGAGGTTTCAAGTTATCGAGGTTTCGAGTTATCGAGGTTTCGAGTTATCGAGGTTTCGAGTTATCGAGGTTTCGAGTTATCGAGGTTTCAAGTTATCGATGTTTCGAGTTATCGAGGTTTCGATTATCGAGGTTTCGAGTTATCAATGTTTCGAGTTATCGAGGTTTTAAGCATTCGAGTTTTCGAGGTTTCTAGTTTCGAGGTTTCGAGATTAAATAAATACAAAATAATACATATCTATTATTTTATATATTTGAACTTCCTGTAAAATAGACATATTAAGTACACACTATGCAAGAAAGAATAATTAAGCAACCATTTGAACTATAACTAAAGAATAATATAATTACGCATTTAACAAGGGGTATAATTAACCGTATCTATATAAATACTAACAATCTCTTTCAAATAGTATTGTATGGATACAGTATCGGCTGTATACCCTTAAATTCAGCTTTTGCCGATGCAACTAGCCCGGTAACAGCTTTCCAAGTCGGCGAATTGGCATATAAAGAAGCCTTGTAATTTAGAAGTGACTGTTTCCATCTGTTGTTCCCCAACTTCTCAGCATCCCGACGGTTATAAACCCTTAATTCAATGTAATAGTCTCCGGTACGAGTTAAGTCCTGTTGGAAGGTGTATCCTGATGCCGTTCTTCGACTCAGCGATGCCTTCAGCACCGTTGCTCGCACCGGTTCAGGCTTTTCCTCCTCTTCCTGTAAATAAAAATAAACCTTTATTAGTTTGTTATTTATTCATATTCGATAAACTGTTATAGAATCGAGCGGGCAGCCACAGCCTGCGCCAGTCCATTTCAACACGGCAATAGGCTCACCATCATTATGTGGGACAAATTCTAATAAGGTACCTATAAATATCTCAGACTAACCTCCGGGGAATATAAACATGATGTTATATAAATAAACACGTCTAACACTTAGGTTTAAAAGCAGCTGTTAAAATCAGTTGATAAAATTGACACAATGACTGTCATAGTAGTCATCTCGTTGCATCGAGGTCCGTGGGTTCGATTCCGTATGAGGCAAATATTTGCATGATCTGCGGCTGATATTGATTTCAGTCTGAATGTCCGAATTCTAGAAATAAGGTTTATGTTCATTGAAGTAAAAAATGTTAAACTCACCGAGGACTCAAATAGGTCGATGCGATTATATTTTCTGGGTCTTTTTGGAGGCTCTTCCGAATCCGAATCGCTTTCTTTTAAATCCTTCGGGTGTGGCACTGGTTTCTTAGATTTGACTTTGACAGATTTCGGCTTCAAAGTCTTTGTCCTTTTTCGGGACGAAGGCTCAGCCGACTCCACTTCGGAATCAAAGGGATTCACAATTGTCGACCTGAAATAAAATAAAAGTTGGATATAAATTAGCTGACATTGCAAAAGCTTTCGCTCGGGTACAACAAGGAAATAGTATTAAAACTCTACATTAATTAGAATTGGAAATAGAATTTATCTGACTACACACATTATCATCAGTAATAAATCAAATTGGAGCGTAAAACTCCGTCGAGACCTGCGGGAGGTTCAAGCCAACCTCTCCGACAAGCAGTGCGCCCGTCAATCAGAAAAAAAGAACTCTCTCTCTCTCAAAAGAACTCATAGCCTAGGTCCTAGGCTCCAAAGTCCAAATTTTTTTATGTAACCGGGATCAGTGCTTAGATGAAATGTGATAAATTAAATAACTATTAAACTACACTGGGATAATAAGTAAAATAAAAAACCATAGTGACACATACATACTTACTTGTTGCTGACGATATTAGATTTGACGGAACTTTTTACAATTCACAACAGTAGCTGCGCCGATAGACAGTAGGTACTAGAGCGTGTTCAACAATTATGAATTTTTGACTGATGGATGATCAGATAAAATCATGTTATTTATACCCGTTTATTGTAAGGTAGCGGTTTTATTAATTTTTGCAAACATTAATTATGCATTTTACTATTATTTTTGTTGAAAGTTATATTTAAAGTACTCTAAAATAAAGTCTGTAATTGTTTGCCATTGATTTTACACTATGACCACCGCCTTAATCTCCCTAATTCGGATGCGGCGACGCACTGTCGCGGATATCTGAGACGAAATTCTAAAAAGGAAGTCGTATGTACCTTATCTGCACCTCAACTGTTTAAATGAAGTGTCTTTTATAACTGGTTATTGGGATTTTCATATATATAAACCAGCATAATCTGAGCTCGGGCTTTTATACTCACGCTTTTTCCCGAATGGAGTATGCAGAGCATTTTCACGGGTTTCATAATCACTGTAGGATTCAATCTTCAGGCTTGTGCTCGATGGTTGAAGAGACTTTAGAGAGCATTTTTTAAAGTCTCTCTTGCGGGCTCAAGGGTGAAGGAGACCTGCTCGACTAGTGGCCTAACTTATAGGACGAATGCCGTCTGAAGGATATCCGGTTTTAATCACTTTGATTTCAACATTCGCATCCTACTCACAGCCCCGCTTGGCCCATATGGTAAAACAAGTACAAATGTAGGTCCCATATTATCGTTCCTAGTCCACCAAGAATTTGTATAAAGTCAAAATTATCCAACCCGAGAGGATGGAACCCAGGACTTCCATATTGCAAGATGATTTTCAACATGCTCTATCAAGCAGTAAAAAAACTACATACATACATACATATGGTCACACCTTTATACCCGAAGGGGTAGGCAGAGGCATATTATATACCCACATTTCACCTTTGTATAATTTGTCCCACGTAATAGGTGGTGAGCCGTATTGCCGTGTTTCAATGGACAGGCGCAGGTTGTGACTGCCTGCTGTTGAAATAAAACCTTCAACTTAGCTTAACGACTGCCATTTTACTGGCAACCGGGACCAACGGCTTAACGTGCCTTCCGAAGCACGGAAACGCTCAAATAAATGTCACAAAGTGATCACATGGATGGTCACCCATCCATGGACCGGCCATAGTGAAAGTTGCTTACTGCAGTGATCGTTTACAGAACACTGAGTCCGCGGGGCCACGAGCGCTTCTCAGCGAGTAATCGTTTCATACATGTAAAAAAACTAAAAGTTAATAAAATGCGGCGTGCAATTAATTTTCAGTAAATCATTGTGAACATTATAATAATAGAACTAACTAACTATCTATCTTCACGCTGTATCCCTGACGGGGTAGTCAGAGAGGACAGATCGCCAGGTATCGCGATCCATGCATACTTCTTTCGCTTCCTGCAGATTCATTAATCGTTTCATACATGTACCTACGTAATATAATTATTCGAAAAGGTCTATTTATATGCATAGGTTTTATACACATTATGTATAAAACTTGTAGGACTAGAATGCCTTATATTTAAGGCATTGTATAATTTAAAGATGAAAGATGCATGTTTATCAGTTGTCTAGATCATATAGCTTATATGCGAGTAAGCTAGTAAGATGCTTAATTTAGATTAGATGGTGTTACGTGAAAATGTCTGAAAATTGTATGATGAAATGAATGTCTCATTTACAATATCATATTAGGACAGATTCAGATGTCAGCTCACTCACTTCACAATAAAACCATACACTGCTGTTGATCTCATTTATTCATAAAAAACTATCAAACCTTATATTACAATAAGTAACGAAACCAAAGCGGGGTTCAATTTTATGTTCAATGCCATCTATCGAGGACGTGTGCAAACTTTTTAGACATTCCGCCCACCAAAGGATTCTCCTTTTTGAAATTATATAAACAAAACTCAAATATACTAGAAAGTTGAACAAAATAAACAAATAACCGCCCACCGTGGCGAATTGGTAGTAGGCGAAAGCTAAACTAACAAATTACACAGAATCTCATATCATTCAGGCAAAATAGAGACTTTATTTAATGGCCGCTTAAATAATCCGGCCTTGGTTTTAATAGTGAGTACTCTGGTAAGTCCATCGGGACCCGGATGCTTCATCTCAATTTTACCAAGTAACCATTTTGTTGGTGGCAGATTATGGTCATGTATAACAACTACATCTCCAATTTCAGGCTCTGATTTCTTTGTGGACCATTTGTAACGCTGATTTAATGTTACTAAATATTCTGCCGACCACTTTTTCCAAAATTGATTAACAATCTTCTGTGTCATTTTCCATCTTTGCAGGCCAGTGATGTGATGATCTGAATGATCTTCATCAGGAATCGCTAATATTGGTTCCCCAATCAAAAAATGGCCTGGAGTTAAGGGTTGTAGATCGTTAGGGTCTTCACTCAAATACGTAAGTGGCCTCGAATTGAGGCAAGCTTCTATTTGGCTTAGAACCGTTGATAGCTCTTCAAATGTTAATAGCGCATCTCCGATAACTCTCTTTAGGTGTGATTTGACAGATTTCACGCCCGCTTCCCAAACTCCGCCGAAATTTGGGGCGTGGGGCGGGATGAAATGCCAGGTCGTCCCGTCATTGGCTAAGATTTGCGCAATCTCTGTCGGAAGTCTCGATGTAGCGGTTTGGAACATGGCTGTCAGCTCCTTATCGGCACCAACAAAATTGGTTCCATTGTCACTGTAAATATCCACACAGTGACCTCGTCTGGAAACAAATCTACGAAATGCAGCGATAAAAGCCTTAGCAGTAAGATCTGATACTGCCTCAATGTGAACTGCCTTCGTCACCATGCATACGAACAGGCATATGTAGCCCTTATATGATTTTGAGCCTCTTCCAGGTGAAAAACGCATGTTTATAAATCCGGTGAAATCAACACCGGTTGATTTGAAAGCTCGAGACGGGGTTAATCTGCTCTTGGGCAGCTGTCCCATTAGTTGATTATGATTTCGGCGTGAATATCTTAGACATCTGATACATGCTCGATATTGTTTTTTCACTCGTTCTCTGGCTCGAATTATCCAGTACTTGGATCGTAGGTAATTTAACATTACTTGTGGACCTCCATGTAAGGTCTTGATGTGAGCATCGCTTATCAACATTTTACTAAGATGGCAATCGCTTGGTAAGATTACAGGGTGCTTTGTTTCAAACGTTGCTTCTGATTCCTTGATACGACCACCAACTCTTAATATTCTGTCTTCATCAAAAATAGGGTACAGACTATATAATTTACTCCTATTACTGACAGGTTTCTGGATTTTTAATTGTCTGATTTCATCTTGATAATAGAATTCCTGTGTTTGCTTGATAACTATTTTCAACACCTCGTTCATTTCCTTTGCAGTCACAGGTTTGATGTTCGTAACAGTCTGTCCAATTGATAAAGAGTTACTTGCTCTTGGGGTTTTCAGCCATTCAAAGCAACGTCTGCAGTACGCCAACACACGAAGCATACGTGGTAAATCTGAAAATCTTGTCCATATGAAATCTTCATGTTGTACGACTCCAGTTAAAACCTTAGTAGGTCGTTGTTCCTCGGTAGTGGAAAACTCTTCGTGAGTTTCGTCGATGCTAAAAGCACGTAGAATGTCCGGTCCATGCCACCACAAGTTGAGTTCACCCATATCTGCACCTTTAACGCCTCGTGACGCGTAGTCAGCGGGATTATTGTGTGTCTCAATGTGACGCCATTGAACAGAGTCAAGTATGGTTAGAATTTCTGACACTCTGTTACTGACAAACGTATTCCAGCGTGAAGGTTCTCCTCGGAGCCATGCCAAAACAACCGTGGAGTCGGACCAGGCGTAAAGGTTGTCTTTAGATATTTGCATAATTTGTGAAACTTCAAAGATTAATTTAGAGGCGAGCAGAGCGGCGCATAATTCTAATCTTGGGATGCTTAGATTTTTCTCCACTGGTGCGACTTTAGTTTTGGCTGTCACTAAATTCACGTGAACATTACCAAACTCGTCTGTGATTTTAATATATACGGCACCCGCGTAAGCGGCTTGAGATGCATCGGCAAATGTATGTAATTCTACCTTATCATATTTATGAGATTGCAACCATCTTGGTATACATACATTTTTCACATTTCTCAGATCTTCACGGAAAAGACACCACTCCTTGAACAAATCAGATGTCAAATTTTCATCCCAATCTAACTTGGCCTTCCACAGTTTTTGGATGAATATTTTTGCTGTGATGATTACAGGAGATATCCAGCCCATTGGATCGTAAATTCTCGCTATTTCTGAAAGAACCTGGCGTTTTGTAACACTGGCAGCTAAATCGGGTAACTGCAGTGTGTACTCAAAATTGTCCGTAGTCTTGTTCCAGCAAATGCCCAAAACTTTAATCATGTTATTGACTTTGAAGATTAAAGCTTGATCAGTACTTCTACTCTCTTCTCGTATATGCTCCATTAGCATCTTACTGTTGCTAGACCACTTTTGTAAGCAAAATCCGCCAGCTCTCATCAGCTGATTCATTTCCTTGAATATATCCATGGCTTCTTCCACTGTCTCGCATCCGGTCAACAGATCATCTACGTAATAATCTTGAAGTGTGATTTTTGCAGCACGAGGGTATTTTGGCTCTTCATCTCTAGCTAGCTGCTGTAAGGCTCTTACAGCCAGGAACGGAGCAGATGCTGTCCCAAAGGTAAGTCTTTGGATTTTGTAGTGCTTAATAGGCTGGTTAGGATCGGCTCTCCATAGGATTCGTTGGAAATCTGCGTCTTGTACATGTAGGTACGCGAATTTGTCTATACATTTGGACAATGTCAGCCAGTATACAAACGGGATGACGCCTCCATCTCATTAATATGTGACGCAGATCTTGTTGTAACCTCGGACCGACTAGCAGACATTCATTCAAAGACACATTGTTGATGCCCTTGCATGAGGCATCAAAAACTACTCGTACCTTTGTAGTCTCTTTATCGTCTCGGACAACGGGATGGTGGGGAAGATACACAGCTCTTGTGTTATTTATGTCCTTCGTATCTGTTATCTGAACAATGTGGTTTTGCTTCTTGTAATCATCGATCACACCTTTATATTGTTCGTACAAAGTTGGGTTCTTTATTAATTTCTTTTCGAGATATTGAAATCTGCGCAATGCTATCTGCATCGATTTGCCATTGATACACTTTGGATTCTTGTCCTTGAAGGGTAATTGTACGACGTATCTACCTTCACTGTCTCGCTCAGTGGTAGATTGAAATATATCTTCGCATTTCATTTCTTCTTTCGTGAATTTCTTGTGGATTGCGTCGGGCTCTCTTTCTACTTCCCAAAATTGACGCAGAAGGTCATCTTCTCGTGTTCGAATGTGACAACAAACTATTTGGGAATTCGATGATGTATCTCTGGGCTTCACTCGTCCCGACAGAATCCACCCAAAATGAGTTTCTTGGGCTATTGGACCCTTACCTGATGGGTGTTTCATGAGGCCTTCTAAAATAATGTCTTCATATATTTCAACTCCCAAAATCAGGTCGATCTTTGCTGGTGTCCCATAGTTAGGGTCTGCCAGTTGTACCGTTTCAATTTCCGGCCAGTCTGACACTCTCGTTAGACAGGTAGGAAGAAATGATGTTAACTTTCTCAACACGTAAGCATCGAAATTGATCGAATACTTTTGATTATGCATTGACTCGACTCGTAAGGCTACCATAGTTTTTGATCTTGCTAGACTGTCTCCAATTCCTGAAACCAGTCCATTGATATTTGCTCTCTTAAGACCCAATGATTGTGCAGTCGCTTCGCTTATAAAAGAGCCCTCTGAACACGGGTCTATTAATACTCGCACGAGCTGTGAGCAACCATTGGTTGAAAATGCTCTCACTATGGCAGTTGCTAGTAACATCTCTCTTTGAACCTTCTCTGTGATTAAATGGGCTACAACTGTTTCGTCTGTAGCCGTGGATGATCCCTCATTTTTCTCTATGATAGATGATGATGTGGTTGGGCGTTGCTCAGTTTTCTCAATGTGCAGCAATGTATGATGCCTTCTGCCACAGCGGCGGCAGCAGGTTGATGAACGGCATTCCTTGACTGAATGTGTAGGTGCAAAGCAGTTGAAACACAGCCTGTTTGATTGTACGAACTCGGATCTCTGCTGGGCAGACTGAGTTCCAAACTGCTTGCATTGATATAGGAGATGCTGACCTTTACAGTTAGTACAACTGATAAAAGTTTTCTTATCCTCGTGCGTGGTTGAATGAAACACCTTTGGTTTGGTGTTACTCTGGTGCGTGTTGATAGGTCTTGTTGTAGGCTTAGTACCAGCAATCATTTCGTATGTTCTGAATCTAGTCTCCAAGAACTTGACAAGTTTACTCCATGTTGGCAATTCATTTGGCTCTAATTCGCTCACTTGAATTTCCCATGCCTTCCGTGACTCCGGATCAAGTCGTGATACCACTATGTAATTGATAATAACGTCCCATGTACTAGTGTCAACGCCTATGTTTTGTAAGGACTTTAGCGATGACGATGTCACATCTAATAGCAACTTAATGGAGTTGGCAGAATCCGTGGCATGCTTTTGCGAAAACAAACGCTTCATAATCTCGTTACAATTGTAGCGCTTATTATTATAGCGGCGAATTAGTTGTTGGAAGGCATCTTCATAATTAGACTCGGTAGTTGTTAAGTTTCTTAACAGAGTCTCTGGTTCACCAGTCAAGCTACTTTTGAGATAATGCATCTTCTGTACAGCACTTAAAGCAGAATTTTGATGTATCAACGAGGTGAACATGTCGAAGAATGTTTGCCATTCCTCATATATTCCGGAAAACTTTGGAAGTTGAATCTGTGGTAGTTTCACTTTCGTACTAGACAAAATTGATTTGTCGGACACAGAGGCAGAGGGTACTACACTGTACATCTGTAGATCCTCCTTCAACTTAGCGGAATAGTCGGTATAAACATCTTCGAACTTTGAATATACATCTTCGGTGAAATAAGGTAATGTACTTTTAGTTTTCTTATCAATTTTTCCAAGAATCTCGCCATGTTTGTCCATAAAACTCTGCAATGACTTCTCTAAAGTTTCCATTTTCGATTGAATATAACACTGTTTCAGCCTTTCTTTTGGCGATTTTTTATAATTAGAGAATGCCTTGATCACATGGTCAAGAGTGTCTTCTTGGATCATAATTAACTTTTCCATCTTGTATAATTATTTCACTTTTGGTTGTAAATTTTCAAAGTCCACTAAACTGTTTTTGCACTAAGTGTACCAAACCAAACACGAAATATTCAAAGTCTTTTTTGCTCGCGATTTTTCTAAGTGTTTGAAGATGAACACTTAGATTTTCTAAGTCTTTTTCACTCCGGATTGCTCTAAGTGTTTGAAGTTTTACACGAATATTTTCTAAGTCTTTTTCACTGTTAGTTTTTCTAAGTCCTTGAAACATACCACGTAACCGTACTAAGTCTTTGGCACTGAGTCTATAAAGTTCACAATTCACTGATTTTTACACCGCACTTTAGTTCACGCACTTCCCGGGTTTCGGCACCAGATGTCAGCTCACTCACTTCACAATAAAACCATACACTGCTGTTGATCTCATTTATTCATAAAAAACTATCAAACCTTATATTACAATAAGTAACGAAACCAAAGCGGGGTTCAATTTTATGTTCAATGCCATCTATCGAGGACGTGTGCAAACTTTTTAGACAGTTGTCTCTGCCTACCCCGGAGGGAAAGAGGCGCGACTGTATGTGTGTATGTATGTATGTTATTGGGTTTCAATTTTTTAATAACTTCGTAAGCATGTACCTAACTTATAAAATAATGAACGACTCGCTATAATTATATCGATTTCATATACGTCCAGCGTTTTCCTGACTTTGCGGAGTCGATTACCGGTCTAAGTCTAAACAGATGCGGTTGAATATCAAGATTTGTATAGAGCGATCAGCGCATCTGATCATATTGCACAAATGATTAATAACAGCGCTCGTAAAATATGAGACATGCTCAGAAGTCATACGTTCAAAGTTAGCAAGCCGCTTTAATTGTTATAATAATATTATGTAGACATCAGATTACAGCGCGAGGCTAGCATATGACTAATTCTTTTCAATGCAACATCGCGGGCTATTGAAATTGATATTAATATCTATTGAGTTGTGGTGTACATGCGATGCGATGCTACATTGTATCAGTTCGATGTTATGCTGTTGAATAAACAAATTACACTCGATCTGTATTGCAAACTGCACCTCAGTGCAGATCATATAAAATATTGGGGCGTACTGCGTCGCGAACCGAGCGAATGCGAGGTGAAGTGACGCAGCCGCCTCAATATCCCCCTACTAAGGATTTCCTCACGTAAAAAGAAATGCACCTACAGACTCGCAGTGACTTCACATTTTTCACGAAACAATTATCACCTTTTAAATCGTTTAGTTGCCGTGTTGGCTACTGTACTGATAACAGCTGATAAGAACTAGATCCGTTGGCAGACGTCGATTGATAAGGGCTATAGACATCTAACAATGTAATCCATATACACTTGCTTCTGGTAGGAACTGAAATTAACCTGCTTATGATAACAATGTGATACAATGGCGATTACTTGATATAACTTTACAAATCCGCTTCTAAAACGTGACGCTATAGGTGACCCTCTGTCACGTTGTGGGAACATTGACACACAGACATATAGACGCCTGGTTTTCCTTATGTTTGACGAACAATATCTCTGTAAGTCGCAAGTGCGGCCGCACATGGAGTGCTGCTGTCGCCTTTGGGCTGGAGCACTTGATAGTTTGTCAACGATTCTAAACTTACAGGCGGTGTGAAGTCACTTCGAGACCGAAGAGTTTTCTTTTGCGTGTTCTACCGCCTGTACAATGCTTTGTACTCTAAGGAATTGTTGGACATGATGCCCACGGCTACGTTCTATCGTCGCACCGCTCGCCACAGACAGGGTGTTCATATTCACACTTTGCGTGTTCGAGCACGGTAAGATTCGACAGGGGCTTTCTTACGTGTACGCTGCTTGAACTATCTGCTTGGGTTTTCCTGAACGCCTACATTATGAAGTTCTAAACAGTAAGTAGTCTTAGAAGGATTTTGTGAGGTTGGCAAGTTTCCACCAGGTGGTGAATATAATAAAGCCTTTATCATAAATAAAACACTTAATTTTGACGAACGAACCTACCATGTTACTGAAAGCCGAGACCAACGGCTTAGCGGATCTTGCAAAGCACGGAAATGATCATTGAAGGTTAACCTGGTAATAATTTGAATTTGCTTGGGTAGTTGTTGATACCGTCAATAGGCTTTTTACAATAATATTAGTTAGTAGATAGATAGGTACCTATGAAATGTTCCCAGCTCACATTCAAAAGTGCCAACTACAGATGTACTTATAAGTCCGGACTCCAAGTTTAAGGATTAGAGTACATCCCGGACCAATGTCTGGGCTAGATAATATTTGAACCGGTAATTATCTACATCCTCTTACATATTAATTCATCATACCGCGTCCCTCGAGCAAAGTGTGATAGTCATAAAACAGCGTCACACGTCGATACCTTTATCAAAATCAGCTCATTACCATGCGCGAGGCTTGTCATGTATCATTTGGTAGACGAAAGGTGCTAATTAAAACCTATGAATCATCTGTCGTGATTCAACCAGTTTTTATTTGAAACAATGACGGCACCTGCTTGAGAGTTGAGAGTCACTATCATAGTCCAAAACACTCTCTCGCTGGATCATTGATCCATGATTTCCAGCGGGAGTAAGTGGGATTGAGCTGCCTCCTTCTGCGAACAGGTTTTGCTCGTGAAAGAGGTGGCGGGAGGCAGCGCGAGAGAACTCTGCCACCCGAGTTCCGCATTCAGCGGCGGGGTCGCCGCCGACGTGTCTTCGCCTAAGACTAGCGGCCTCCATGACTGGGGGCACACCGTATTCGACGCGCGACGCGAGGGATTCACGCACGCCCCCCCCCCCCCCCCCCCCCAAGAAGCGGAATAACACCCGAACAACCCACCAATGAAGCGGCATAGCACCCGAACTTCCCCCCCTAGATCAGGCCACTGTGGCAGCCGTAGGTCTGTGGGGAGTCCTGAGGTATCCTTCCGAGGGCTTACCTGGGGCTCCCAGCCGTATGCTGTTAGGCGAAATGCGTGAGATTTTTTAGTCGGTAGGAGTCCGGCATAGCATCCATGCATGATTTTCCCATCCTGTCTGATCTGATCTGATCTGAGAGTGGCATCATTGCCCGACATGCCTTAATTCATACAAGGAGTAGAAGTCTCACAGTGCAGAGTACAGAGTATGTTACGGTCGGCAGCGCGAGCTCCCGGAATACTTTCACCTTGTTTGGTGAGGCAATGTGTGCAATAGATGATGAGGACCGGAGACTCGTAATTTCTGTCTTCTAAGAGGCCTGGAGACATATTTCAGGCTAGATAAGATAGTACCCAAGCGGAAAAAGGACCGGGGTGACGCGCGATACAGAAATAACAGTCAGGTACTTGCCAACAATGGAAATCAAAGCTTGTCAAGGGTTTTGGGGATTTCTTTTTGAGCAATATGGCTCCAACCACGCACAGCCATAAAAGAGCACTGTGTCAACTGTGTGTTCACACATAAAAAAGCGGTCTTAAATCAGTTGTAGAAATTATCTCCAGCTATTTTCCTCACAATCTATTTATATTTAAGCTATTAGAAGTGCTCGTGGTCCCGCGGACTTAGTGATCTGTAAACGATCACTGTAGTCAGCAACATTTGCTGTGACCGGTTAAGGATGGGTGACTACTTTGTGACATTTATTTGCGAACGCTTCCGCGTTAAGCCGTTGGTCTCGATTGCCAGCAAAATGGCAGTCGTTAAGCCAAGTTGAAGGCAGTTACAACCTTGTGCTTGTCCATATCAAGTTCAACACGGCAATACGGCTCACCACCGTGGACACCACGTGGGACAAAAATCTAAATAGGTGCAATTTGGTCATATAATATGTCTCTGCCTACCCCTTCGGGGATAAAAGGCGTTTCTGTATGTATAGCTCATTGCACTGACATAAAATATGTTGATCTTTCTTAGAAAAAACATTCGGGGAAGACACAATAATAATTAAATTAGTTGTTTACATACTCAAGATCGGTTACATTAACCTGGGGTCGCGTCGGAACCCATTCAAGGGTAACCGCAACGCGCTGGTTAGAGCTCGCTATCGCAATGAGAAGTATTTATTCTTAATTAAGACAAACAAAGAATAACAAAAATATCAAAGTCATGCACTAAATACGTGGATCTTTTTGTTGAACAATGTTCTTTTCACACGGCTTCATCGTTGGAGTTCTACACAGTCATCTCCTCCTGGGGTATCCTTCCGAGGGCTTACCCGCGGCTCCCGACCATAGGCTGTTAGGTAGGATACGTAAGGTTTTTAGTCGGTAGGAGTCCGGCATAGCATCCATGTAGGATTTTTCTCACGTTAAAAAATACACCGTTTTCTCATTATTTTGAGTGATGACTGCCTCTTAGGTCCGAGTGCCAAATGTGCGACTACGGATCACGAGGATGGGTTCGACTCCCACCGGGGACAAAAATTTGTGTGATCCATAAATGTTTGTATCGAGAATCTGGGTGGTTCTATCTATACTATAATAAGAGAGTAGAAATCGTGTGTCTGTACAATTGATAAAATTAAAAAAAAAGTAGCGGGGGCGGTATAAAAACGGAGTATTCCCGTTCGTCCCCTTGACTTCGTCCCCCCGAGGGGGACGAACGGGAATTCACAAAAATAATATTTAATCGTTCCCGATCGTCCCCCTCCTAATTCAAGAGGGGACGAATGGGAATATGTTCTTCGATTAAGTGCCATTCGTCCCCCTTTCGTCCCCCTCGACCAAAATCAAATAAAAAAAAACAAATGACGATAAACAGATGAAAAAAAAGCAAATGAAGATCGACAAAACAAATGACCTTCGGATAAACAAATGATGATCGAAAAAACAAATGACGATCGAAAAAACAAATGAAGATCTATAAAACAAATGATGATCGGATAAACAAATGATGATCGAAAAAACAAATGAAGATCTGTAAAACAAATGACGATCGGATAAACAAATGACGATCGAAAAAACAAATTAAGATCTATAAAACAAATGACGATCGTCATAACAAATGACGGTCGAATAAACAAATGACGATCGAAAAAACATGCAGATCAGTAAAACAAAATACTAACTATAAGCAAATTGATAAGGTCAAAAGTTACTTGCAGCTATATTTTGTAATCTAGATGCGATTGCCATTCGAAAAGATAGGTGCAAGCAAATCTCGATCTTAATAACACTTCTCAAAAATGTGCTTTTTGGCGTTTATAGACATCACTGATCATGAATATGTAAAAAATAAATAAATATTATGCATGTCCATAAGGTAAAGAATTGCTTGCACCTATTTTTTTGAATGTTTATCGCATCTAGAATACAAAAAGGGTCCAAGCAAATTTCGACCTTATGAGCATGCATAATATCTATTTATTTTTTAATTATATTCGTGATCAGTGATGTCCATAAACGCCTAAAAGCACATTTTTAGATAAATGTCATTAAGGTCGAGCTTGCACCTATTTTTTTTAATGGCTCTCGCATCTAGATCAGTGGCGGCCGTACCTTAAGTGCGCTCGTGCGGTGAACCACCAGCTCAAAAGATTTAAAAATTACGCCTTCTTTATTATTAAATTACTTACCAATCCTACCATTAGGTATGTAACACTTATTATTTAAACATACAAAAACTCAAAACTATAACATACCTAACTAATTATGAAGAAACAATTTTAGCCCTTTGCTATACTACCAAATAGTACCAAAGCCTAGTTTCCCTGCAAAAAAAATCAGCGTGCGCTTTCCCGAGTGCACGAGGGCTGCCCATACCTACATCTTGTACTAGATACGAGCTAACACGCTTGGCGCATGAGACAAAACATCGTTCATAGAAAATGTACCGGGCAATGAGTCGCTTTTCGTGCGTCGAACGCGTTCGAGTAATGCGAAGGTTACCAAGAGTACTCGATGTTTTGTTCGACGAAATTCAAATTCTCCCGGTATTGTTTCGCTGTATCTGTGACGCGTTAAATATTTATTGATTGGTTTGATTTTTAAATTGTTATCTCTTTTTATTTTGTTCTTAGTTCTATTCTATACTGCGTGTAATGTTTGTAGAGTGTGTGAAAATGAGCATAAACATTAACTAAGTACTTACACTTACCCATACAAAACATTTCAAAATAAAAATGATATAAAATTAACACTTATAAACAAGAAAGCAAGTAAAGTGCACCACCAGATCGAGGATCCACCAGCCGCCACTGATCTAGATTACAAAATATGGCTGCAAGTAGTGTTTGACCTTATCAACTTGCTTAGTCTTTTGTTTTATTGATTTGATTATGTTTTTTCGATCGTCATTTCTTTATCCGACCGTCATTTGTTTTGTCGGTCTTCATTTGTTTCGCCGATCTTCATTTGTTTCGTCAACCTTCATTTGTTTCGTCGATCTTCATTTGATTTGTCGATCTTCATTTGTTTTGTCGATCTTCATTTGTTTTGTTGATCTTCATTTGTTTTGTTGATCTTCATTTGTAAATAAAAATAGAATTTCAAATTTGATTTTTTACCAACGCACCTGTCTTATATTATTTGTTGGGAGCAATAGAACAAAAAAAGAATGAAAAAATTATTCCCGTTCGTCCCCCCAAAAAAATTAAGGGGACCATCGGGAAAATAAAATATTAAATTCCCGTTCGTCCCCCTAGGGGGACGAAGTCAAGGGGACGAACGGGAATACTCAAAACACCAATAGAGCACAAAAATGATGTTTTTAAAATTCTTTTCTGTCTGTCTGTCTGTCTGTCTGTATGAGCGTCAGGATTTCCGAAGATACTGAACGGATTCATTTGCTGTTTACAAAAAAAGATTAAGCTCAACTCGGGGGAGGCTTTAGGCTATTTTTCATCAAAATCGAATCGCAGATGAAAGAACTATAGTCGTATAAAGTTATTATCAATTATTGCCTAAACGGTTCATGGTACGGTGCTGAAACTCAGCACGAGCGTTCTTTGTTACAATTTGAAGAAAGTAATTTTACCATTTTTGCAAATTCCACCTCCAAGGGTATAAAAAAGAAGGGTAAAGTTTGTATGGGACAACGTGATTCCTTGGTCTGATCTACTTCAAATTCGGCTTATAGCATTAAAATCATTATTGATTAAAGATGTGTTTTATAAAAAAATATACTATAACGAGCTAAAAAGGGAATGTAAGATAATTTGGGGAAAATATTTTCCAGAATTGTTATCAATACTCCTTAAAAAACTTACTCATTATTTTTGATTTAAATTACCTACTTTTAATAGTGACACATTTTTGAACGTTAAATCCGATTGACATTGTCATTCCTATTTGATGTCTAACAGAGATTGATTTTGTGTTATTGTAAATGTCTTCATGTTGATTAATTAAAGTTTAGTATAAAAAGTTGAACCGGTAGACTTAGACACAGGCTGTTCAGGAATAATTCACGAACTCGCTCTAAGTGTGTACGGTTCATTCAAATAAAACCAACTATTATCAGGGTATTCATCCTTCGACTAAAGACTGTCAACATGATTCTCCAAATGACCTTCGGCTTTTGAATGAACATCATTGGATGATTATTAATAAGAGTTACACAGAAATTACAAGAGTGACAAATTATTATTAATAACCGTTCCACGTCGACGAGACGTCGTATCGTGGTGATGTGGCCTGTCCACATCACCACGATACCCTTACACAGGAGTTACAAATTGTTACACGACGAGGGAGCGATCTCAAAGCTTACGAACCCATCACATTACTGCCAGTAAAATAGGTACTTTAACGTGTTATAGTTGTTTCAACACCCTGTCTGTACCGTAATATACAAACTCCCAGCACCGGCTCACGGTCTTAGGCCGTTTGAACGTAATTTTCGAAAATTCAGCTTTTCGTACGTACAGCTTATCTTTTTGGACATCTTAGGTGCTTTCGATAACGCATGGGGCCCTATGATTCAGCACCACCGAATTTGTATAAAATTTATATAATTACTTTATAATCGTTGGGTCGGTTTTATCGTTGGCACGCGGATTTCGTGGAAATCGAACACTATAAGGTATCCACATGGATCTGTATTGGACCTGACACTCTGGAACCTCCTCCTCAATGACCTCCAATTGCTGCCAGAACCCGAAGGAGTGCACCTGATTGTGTATGCCGATGAAGTGACTATCGTGATTGAGACGTCGGCGCCGGCGTCGCCGCACGGTGATTGAACGTAATGATAATGTCACGGTGAAGACGGTGTTGGGTGTAGTGCCTTAAACTGACTGGGCTTCTCACCCGCTTATGATCTATCTATAAGGATAAAATTAAGTGCGGACTATTTACATAGACTGCGGCGCCTCGGTTGCGACTATGTCACAGGCAAAAGCGCTCGGTGTTACTCGGGACGATGCAACGTCCTACAGCTCGCATGTGGATTTTATTGGTTAAAAGACTTCGGAACTGTTTTCAGAATGTCTACAGCGTGTCTGCCTCTACGTGGGGAATATGACACGCAGCACTTGAGAGTTCTGTACTCAGGAACCTTTGTTGCTACGTTAATGTACGCTGCAGCTGTATGGTACCGCGGTCGTCTAACTTTGTGGTCAAGCGTATATTTTTGAGAACTCAGCAATCAGCATTATTATTGCTCATGAAGACTTACCGATCACGCAACACTATAACATTACCTGTGCTTGCGGGGGTGTTGCCTGTTGATCTGGAGGTTTCTCGTGATGGACGAGTTGCGGACGAGGAAATCCAGCTGGCCCACAGGGAGTTGAAGCAGCTCGCATAAGATTTGGGATCGTGTCCCTTTGGCAGAACCTATGAGAGGCTAGCAGGTCATGATCTATACAGCTTCCTCCGCAATGTTATTTTAAGGCCACAGTTTCGATGAATCCAACCAAACTGGGCGGTCTCCCAGTAACTAACCGAAAAAGGTTATACGATAAGGACAAGAAAACGTGGTTGAATACCATCTAACTAAAATCTCCCCGTCTCTTATTCCATTGGGACATAATGAGCAGCAGAGAATCATTCCCGGTATTTGCACATACTTGCCACACCATTCGGCGCGTGTATGAAATTAATGATACTCTCGAAGAAACCAGTTGAACAGGACGCCAAGTACCCTATATTGTTTGTCAGCATAAGAAAGGTTGTTGGAGAATCGAGCTGGGGACGGAAATTATTTGTAGTGAGTCAAAAAAGCCTCAAAATAGCTCACCCGCCATTAGGTTAATGCGCCGTGAGGCAAGAATTCAATTCGGCTCATAATTATTGATTTGGTCGTGCATTTTTTTTTATCGTATTTTCATATTGTATACTATGTGATCACAACCTGTCCCTACTCCATAAGTATGTATACTATATTTTAACAGAGGGGAGGGGGGGGGGGGGGTGTTTTCCATGCTATATTTTGTTTATAGGTACTTATTGGCAGTTTGAAAAGAGTGGCCGTGAGATTTCTTGCCAGATTCTTACTCACAGGCTCTACCTATTGGTTTGCGAATCTGGCAGTAAATGTAAATGTAGAATCATTCATAAAGACGTTCATTGTATTACTATGAACCTACATGAATAAAGATGTGTTTGTTTCTTTGATTGTTTGATTTGAGTCGCCAAATTAATATCACCCTACCATGATAATGCTGTAATGGATTTCAGAGGTTCTTTACTGTATATCTGACTACCTCGGTGCTGCGTAAGCGACCGCCGTGTTTAGGCCTCTGGTTTCTAACCCTGGCTCTGGAGTTGGGATCTATGAATACTGGTTTCTATGCATAATAATGTATGTATGTATGGTAGAATACAAAATGATGTGATGAGCCGACGATGACGCGAGCGAAGCCGCGGGCACCAGCTAGTTTATAACAAGTCTGTATTTAAAAATTTAAAAGAATTTAAGTATTAGTATTCGTGGTCTGATACCCATCATAACTCAAGCTGATTATATCCGTTATACTTTCGATTGTTGGCACTTGATGGAACTTGTTATAATACATTATGAAAATTCACTTGTACTATTTCATTTTTATTTTAATTTGAAAAATACCTGACCGGTTTCGGATAATGCTATAAAAGCGAAACCGGTCAGGTATTTTTCAAATTAAAATAAAAAACCGGCCAAGTGCGAGTTGGACTCGCCCATGAAGGGTTTCGTAGCAGCAAGTAACATAATATAAAAGTTCTTATAGTTCGTTGTAACTTTGATTGATGTTTTAACACGTTCGCAGTGGTAGTGATTTTTCTAACCGAAAATTGCAGTTTATGACGTATTAAAAAAAAACTACTGGCTCTATCTCGTTCGAACTAATTTTCGTTGGTAGTTTTTATGGCAATGTACATCATATATTCTTTTTAGATTTATCATGCTCTTAGTTTAGAAGTTAGAGGGGGGGGGGACACTCATTTTTCCACTTTGGAAGTGTCTCTTGCTGAAACTATTCAGTTTAGAAAAAAATGAAATTAGAAACCTCAATAGTATTTTTGAAGACCTATCTATAGATACCCCACTCGTAAGGTTTTGATGAAAAAAAATTTTTTGAGTTTCAGTTCTGAGTATGGGGACCCCCAAAATTTACTGCTTTTTTTATAATTTTATATAAGAATCTTAATGCGGTTCACAGAATACATCTAGTTACCAAGTTTTAATATCATAGGCCTTATAGTTTCGAAGAAAAATGGCTGTGACACACGGACGGACAGACAGACAGACAGACAGACAGACAGACAGACAGACAGACAGACAGACAGACATGACGAATCTATAAGGGTTCCGTTTTTGCCATTTGGCTACGAAACCCTAAAAAGGGGAATAGTACAAGTGAATTTTCATAATGTATCAAGCTGATTATTTCTAGCTTACTTCGGGAGTTATGTAAAAATATTACCCTGAATATTTTATTACTATATACTATTTCCATTTCTTTATTTTCTCGATGACAGTTCTAATTTGATAGTTTTAGTGTTGTGATCAAAGAAGTAATGATATCGATCGAATATTGTATATTTCTCAAATATCGTATCATTGCCGGTACAATTCTATAGAACTAATATAGGCACAAATCATAGGAAACGCCGCTCGAAACAATAACCATCCCCCTTTACGACAAATAAGACGTGAGATTAATTTAAAAAATGCATATTATATTTTACCAGTTTTCGGCGTTAACATTCGCAGATGTTACTGCCGAAAACTGGGAAAAAATCTTGAGAAGAACCCAAAACAATATAGCGTGCGTTGCCGTCGGATTGGGAAATTCATGAGGCATTCGATAATATTGAAGTACAGGAACATATAATAAATGTTGGAGAGAGCTCATGGAGTGACAGTGACGATTCATCAGATTTGATAAAAAAAAATAAACAGATTACCTGTCATTATAATTATTTCGTTTCATTGTCGAGTACCTACCAATACCTACTTATTATACAACCGCTTCCAAAATTTTAAAGAAGTTGGCATTATCAAGCAAACTTTATTTTATAAACTTGGAATTTATTTTCCAAAAGTAGTCATTTGTTTATTGATTAGTGTGACGTTTTTCGTCATCATGGATACGTTAAAAATTTGAGTAATTATGGAATATGAGTATCGCCGTGGCAGCAACGCGGCACAAGCGGCACGCAACATCAACGACGTTAATGGAGCTAACACTAAAAACCAATGCATAATACATAACAATACATAACCAATAGAAAATACATGAAAATCGTTTAATTTTTTTCATACATAACAGCAATTTCATAGGTAAAGACCTAATATTAGTTAGTAAATTTGTACATAAGCATCCGGCAGTAAGTAGTTTAGTTTTTTACTTTTTTAAAAAAAATATCGGATCTGTTATCGTGTTATGTTTATCGATAGCTCAATCCCTATCAGTTTCTCAGAGTCAGGTATAACTTTGTACATGCGTAAATGTCAATTTTTTGTAAAATAATGCATACATAATGTAAAAAGGACGCTCGTACAAGTTTTCACAGAAGCCGTCACCAAGCTGTCATCGAGAAAATAAAGAAATGGAACAACTTATACCTAACTATTCGTTATCATATTTATTTAGTGAGATAAAATGGCAAAAACCTGTAGGAAGTAATTCGGTAAGTCGATAAGTATTTCTGCCTGTGGAAAATCCTACCTAATAGATAAGTATATGATTATGACACATCTAATTTCTGATTAAATTTAAAATTAAGGAAGCGCTCGTGGCCCGCGGACTCAGTGTTCTGTAAACGATCACTGCAGTAAGCAACTTTCACTATGGCCGGTTCATGGATGGGTGACCATACATGTGATCACTTTGTGACATTTATTTGAGCGTTTCCGTGCTTCGGAAGGCACGTTAAGCCGTTGGTCCCGGTTGCCAGTAAAATGGCAGTCGTTAAGCTAAGTTGAAGGCTTTATTTCAACAGCAAGCAGTCACAACCTGCGCCTGTCCATTTAAACACGGCAATACGGCTCACCACCTATTACGTGGGACAAATTATACAAAAAGGTGAAATGTGGGCATATAATATGCCTCTGCCTACCCCTTCGGGGATAAAGGCGCGACCGTATGTATGTATGTAGGTAATTTCTGATTAGGTACGTCTAAAAAGAGAAAGGAGAGTCGACGAAATCGCCCTTATTTTATTAATGTGAAGAAAATCCTACAGGGATGCTATGTCGGACTCCTACCAACTAAAAACCACACGTTTCCCACCACTTTTGGGAGCCCCGGGTAAACCCTCGGAAGGATCCGGGTGCTATCCCGCGTCTTTGGCGGGTTGTTCGGGTGTTATCCCACTTTTTAGGAGGGTGGGGGGTTAATCGTTCACACGTCACGCTGTCCTCTAGGGTCTGCTTCTGTAAGGACAGTGAGCAGCTCCCTTACCGCCTTGAGACTGTGGAACTCGGGTGGGAGAGTTCTCTCCCGTTCCCGCCCCGCCGTCTCTTTCACGAGCATGACCTGCTCACTGAAAAAGGCAGCGTAGTCCCACTTACTCCCGCTGGAGATCATGGCTCGCACCATGGTCTCGAGCGAGAGAATGTCTACGTACAGACCTGCCACGAGGACCTGGCACTATTGCGCCCTCAACCAATGCGACAAAATCTCTCCTAGCTTAACTCAAAATACAAATACAAATACAAATCATTTTATTTGTATTTGTATTTCTCGACTACTCGAATCGAACTCGATTCTGACCTACGAATTCTACAAACATAACGGTGAATTTTCAAACTACAACACATTCAGTACAATATGTCACTAAATATACCTACCAAACATACATACATATAGTCACGCCTTTATCCCCGAAGGGGTAGGCACAGGCATAGTACCTATACGCCCACATTTCACCTTATAGTTTTATGTCCCACGTAAATGGTGGTGAGCCTATTGCCGTGTTGAAATGGACAGGTGCAGGTTGATGCGACCCGCAGTTAAAATTTTTGAAGCCGCTCATGGAAACCTCAACTTGGCATAACGATTGTCATTTTACTGACAACCGGGTTTCATTTCGAGATTGCCTTCTCTACGCAATGAATATTTTTGCGAAAGTGTTCCCTTAGTCGCCTCTTACGACACCCTGTACCCCGACATGTAATTGGGGTGGCGATATCTTGTACCTACTCTTACCCGTCGCAACACGGCTCACTAAATATGTATGTTTGTTTTTTCCACACATCACCTGAACTACATGATCTTAGTTAGGTACGATGTCTTCCTGATAGATACCGGGGTTAAGAATCTGCACCCGGACATCGCGGACTTCAGACGTGCTTATCTAACAAATGTAATTAATATTATTGAAATAGATTACCTTCATCAAATGTGTTTTCGTCTAAATGATAAAACACGGCCAAGTGCGAGTCGTACCCACTCGGGTCGGGTTATGTACTAAAAAACGGCATAAAGTCACGTTCTAGGTGGACGAAATAGGTGTACCACACGGGTCAGAAGGGGTTTTTTTGTATGGGCGCCTCACTTTTTTTCTGATTTTAGTATTTGTTGTTATAGCGGCAACAGAACAGCCATTACGCGTTTGTCGATTAATACATTTTTAAATATAATGAAATTTTATATGTCTTTGTGTTTCCCCCTTCACCCGCTGTGAAAACTAGCAGAATGTTTTTGTATGCGGTGGTTCGCAAGGGCTAGTCCCGTGATATATGGTCTAAGTATGTGACATGTAAATATAATTTTATTATTTCCACGCCACACGGCAGAATATGCTTGTACCTTGATATTATAAGATCTACTATGTAACCATGTTCTATGAAATAAAGATTTGAATTTGAGAAATACATCATCTGTGAAGATTTCAGCTCTTGATGGCCAGACAGAGAAACAGACAGACAGACCGACAGACAGATGGACGGCAAAATCTCATAAACAGGGTCCCGTTTTTACCCTGTCCTGGGACATCCTTCCGAGTCCTGGGACATCCTTCCGAGGGCTTACCCGGGGCTACCATAGGCTGATGGGCGTTACGTGAGGTTTTGACGTGACAACGTCTTATAAATCGATGGAGCCGGCTGCACGAACGAAAAATGATGACGCAATACGTCGTTACCTCGCTCTGAGGCGTTTCATTTATTTTAGTAATGTTTTCAACAGATGGCACTATAATCAATTGATGATTTTATATTTATTTTTGTATTGTTATGTTATTTTTATTTTTGTTTTTATTTTAATTTATTTTTTATTTTATTTATTAACTTTTTTTATTCTTATTTTTTTTATTTTTTTTTTCTTATGACGTTGTCACGCACGTTCAACCATCGTCAGTAAACCGACTTTACAGACAACCGATTTTTTTAGTCGGTAGGGGTCCGGCATAACATCCATCACGATTTTCCCTCACGTTAAACAAAAAAAAAGGTCCCGTTTTCACCCTGTGGGTACGGATCCCTACAAATCAGGAAGTATTTCTAGAGTAGATACAATTAAAATAATATCTACATAATTATTTACAATCAAACTATTGTCGCCTCGGACTCCATGGACTTGTTTGTTCTTTTCCGATGGCCGTTTCTCCCGCCACACTGCTCTAAAGGACATCTTGGGTTGGGCCCTTATCAACGTTAATGTCCCCGTGTTAAATCCCCATATAGGTGATGGTAATAGAATCTTCACCAGAACTGAGCGATTTAAAAGATCATTCCTCGGTCGAACTATGAAAACCTGACGACCTGCCCTTACACGTGTTTCCCTCATCTTGCAATTCTCTCGGACGCCTTTTATAACAGCGTCAGATGCAAGATCAAAGTCAATAAACTTTTTTTTCGTATAATCCTAATACATAGGCACTTGCGACACGTCCATGACGTCCAATCAAAGTAGTAGACACCAGTTCGGAACGCGACCCGGTTGAAACGAACTGGCAAGAAACTCGGTGGGCTTTTCTTTTTGTGCTCTATTTACAATAATTTAAACTAAAAATCACAAACTATTGCCTGAGAATGCAGTAGAGCAAGCAGATTATTTCCAGGCTTCCTTGACAAGCATATTATCGTCAATTGCATAGAAGCCCTTGCAGTATAATTTACTTTTTAAACACTTTTTGCTTTTTATAACTGAGTCGGACGCCTTTTATAACAGCGTCGCGACGATTTTTATAACAGCGTCGCGACGATTTTTATAACTGCGTCGTACCATTATATATAATCTGTGGTCGTACGCCCTTTATAACAGTGACGCAATGCCTTTTATAACAGCGTCATGACGCTATTTATTACAGCGCCGGACACCTTTAATAACAGCGTCGGACTACCTTAATAACAACATTACAACCAATGATTATATATAACAGTAAAAAAGAGGAAGAAAAAGAAAGAAGCGCTCGTGGCGTGGTTCTGTAAACGATCACTGTAGTCAGCAATTTTCTCTATGGCCGGTCCTTGGATGGTCGACTATCCATGTGACTACTTTGTGACGTTTATTTGAGCGTTTCCGTGCTTTGGAAGGCACGTTAAGCCGTTAGTCCCGGTTGCTATTAAAATGGCAGTCGTTAAACCAAGTTAAAGGCCCGTTTAGGCGGCTTGAAAATTTTCAACAGCAGGCAGTCACAACCTGCGCCTGTCCATCTTAACACGGCATATGGTTCATATTAATTCGCGCCCTTATCCCCATTTTGCTTTTCTTCCACAAGTGGTGTGGCGTGCCAATACTGTCGCGTTGAGAGGGACCAGCGCAGTTTGTAACTACGCTGCACGGTTCAAATTTTCAAGCCACCATTGGCCATCGACTTGGTTTTTATCAATTATCACATTATTGGTAACCGCGGGACCGTCGGCATAACGTGCCTTACCAAGCACGGAAAGACTATAATTTTTTTTAACTATACCTGGTTGGCAGACAAGCATACGGCCCACCAGACGGACTGGTAGTCACCGTGGCTTATTAACGTTTGCAATACCAGAGGCGCTACAGCAAGAATCTTCCAAGACCTCCCTTGAAGAACCCCATTAGGCGTTTGGTAAAACCGAGGCTGGAAGCTCATTCTATAATGTAAGCGTTCGTGGAAGAAAACCCCTATCGTACCTTACCGTGCTCGAACGCTCCGGACGCAAAGAAAAAGAATGTCACGAAGTGATCACGTGGTGGTCGCCTGTCAATAGGCTCACCACCTGTTTCGTGGGACAAATACTATAAAAATGGGGGCTTATATATGAGCCATGACTATAATAATATGTACCTATGTAGGACTATAAATTATGTAGTTACTTACACATCCGTTTATAGTTCAACGCACTTATCGTGAAACTTGAAGTCTTTGACACTCACGAATTGCCTACATGATATTTGTTTCTATACGAGTATTACCGTAAACCGCATCCAGCATGGCAAAGGCTTTTTAATAAGTAGAAGCATCGAAATGGGCCTTTTTTTTTTTTTTTTTTTTTTTTTCTCTTGGCTGTATTTAGTCAGGAAACCTAATGTACCCTCGAAAGGAAATCCCAGGGATACTGACCAGCCCCAGTCGCCAGGTATCGGCGACCTCTGGCCTCTGCTATTGTGGAGACCACGTGTTTTTCGTCGAAGAGGCGCGTGCTAGGTCACCACGCGCCACCACCTTGAGCCTGATTCTGCTGGGGCGACAACTAGCTCGTTGTGTCGCCCACAGGCTCATCGAAATGGGCCTTTGTTGTGCTTTACAGTGACTGTAAATATAAATTACTAGCTGACCCGCGCAACTTCGTTCGCGGCACATGAGAGTTATAAAAAGAGAGGTATGGTATTAATATTTCGAGTAATATAATGTTTCCCGTCGCATTTACTCTCGTCGCGCCTAGTCCCGTTGCGTCGCTTATATACATGAGAGCTGACCTGCACAACTTCGTTTGCGTCACATGAGCGAGAAAAAGAGAGGTGTAGTATTAATATTTAAGGTGATATAATGTTTCCCTTCGCACTTACTCCCGTCGCGTCGCTTATATTCATTAGAGCTGACCCGCACAACTTCTTTGCATCACATGAGATTGAGAAGGAGAGAGGTGTGGTATAAATATGTAAAGTGATATAATGTTTCCCGTTGCATTTACTTCCGCCCGTCCTTTTTTTGCTACGGAACTCATGTGCTTCCGACTCGCACTTGGCCGGTTTTTATCGTTCAGTTCATTGGCTACCACTGCAGACAATGTTTACCTACTCCCGTCGCGTCGCTCATACTTCAAAACTTATTAAAAGGGGTTATTGTGAGTGAACCTTAAAAAATAGGCATAATATGCTGTTGACGACATTTTTTTGTAACTTGTAAAGGGGAACATTTTTGTAATACAAAATTTTCACGTAACTTTAACCATTTAAGCAACGTACGCAGTGGAAGCTCTCAAAACAAATAAATTTTCCCAGTTCTCGAAACATTATTTATGGCTGCTCCGCTCCTATTTGCATTAGCGTGATTTTATATCACCATTAGCCATCCTCAATAAATGTATCTACTATTAAACTGTAAAATGATTTTCGAAATGCAACCAGTAGTTTCTGAGATCCTAGGACAAACAAACTCTTCAGTTTTATAATATTGTGAGCGAACCTTCAGAAACAGACAAATTAGGTTATTGTGAGCGACCCTTAAGAGATAGATATATAATGCCGCGGACTTTTTTTTAGAACTTTTTAAGAGAAAGAAAATTGTAATACGTAGCGTACGCCTCGGAAGCTCTCAGGCGGTAAAAAATATTCCCCGTTTTCAAAACATTATTGATTGCTGCTTTGCCCCTATTCGTCTTAGCGTGATGTTATATAGCCTATAGCCAGCCTCAATAAATGGACTATCAACCTGTGAAAGAATTTTTGAAATCCAACCAGTAGTTCCTGAGATCCTAGCGTTCAACCATACAAACAAACAAACAAACAAACTCTTCAGCTTTATACTATTAGTATAGATTTTGATAAAACTTTAGTGTAAATACCTACATTGTAGGTATGTATTGAGAGTGTGTGTACCTACCTATACTTAATTATAAAACTATAGATAGGTTGCCCCTACTTTGTTGTTAAATACCTATCTACCAACAAAGTAGAGGCTTTAGGGGGCATCGATTTCACAGAAAACCTGTTATTTACTATAACAATCTTACTACACAATGATAACTCTAGTAGGTAAATAATACATTTATTAACTAGCTGACCCTCGCAACTTCGTTTACGCCACATAAGGTGTATGAAAGGACAGGTATATTTCGCACAGATTCATGGGAGCGTATGAAACTGCCCTGTTTGCTTAATCAATGATACATGGTCTTTTTAGGGTTTCGTAGCCAAATGGCAAAAACGGAACCCTTATAGATCCGTCATGTCTGTCTGTCTGTCTGTCTGTCAGTCTGTTTGTCACAGTCACTTTTCTCCGAAACTATAAGGCCTATGCTATTGAAACTTAGTAACTAGATGTATTCTGTGAACCGCCTTAAGATTCTTATAAAAACTAGAAAAAATGCAGTAAATTTTGGGGGTCCCCAAACTCAAAAAATTTTTTTTTCATCAAACCCATACACGTGGGGTATCTATAGATAGGTCTTCAAAATTGCTATTGAGGTTCCTAAAATCATTTTTTCCTTAAGTGAATAGTTTGCGCAAGAGACACTTCCAAAGTGGAAAAATGTGTGCCCCCCCCCCCCCCTCTAACTTCTAAACTAAGAGAATGATAAATCTAAAAAAAATATATATAACGTACATTGCCATTAAAACTACCAACGAAAATTGGTTTGAACGAGATAGAACTGGTAGTTGTTTTTTAATACGCCATAAACCGCAATTTTCGGTTAGAAAAATCACTACCACTGCGAACGTGTTAAAACATCAATCAAAGTTACAACGAACAATAAGAACTTTTATATTATGTTACTTGCTGCTACGAAACCCTTCATGGGCGAGTCCAACTTGCACTTGGCCGGTTTATTTTTTTAACGTGAGGAAAGATCAGTAATGGATGCTATGCAGGACTTATACGTACTAAAAAACTTCACGTAACGCCCAACAGCCTACGCTTGAAACCCGGGTAAGCCCTCGGAAGAATGTCCCACTCAGGACTCCCAAAAGACTTACGGCTACCACTGCGGCCTCGCCTAGTCGCCCAAAGACGCGGGATAGCACCCGAACCACCCCCTAGGCCCTAGGGGGTGGTTCGGGTGCTATCCCGCGTCTTTGGGCGTTTTCGGGTGTCATCCCGCTTCATATGGGGGCGAGCGTGAATCTAGGTCTAGGGGCTGCTTCTGTAAGGAGTCCTCAAGCCTCAAGCCGTCCTCAAGCCCTTGGTCATGGAGGCCGATAGTCTTCGGCGAAGACACGTCGGCGGCGTCCAAGCCGCCAACAGTGAAACTCAGGTGGAAGAGTTCTCTCCCGTTCCCGCCCCGCCGCCTCTTTCACGAGCATGACCTGCTCACAGAAAGCACAGTCCCACTTACTCCTGCTAAAGATCATGGCTTGCACCATGGTCTCGAGCGAGAGTGTCCAGACCTACCACGAGGACCTGTCGCTGTTGCGCCCACGCCGTGCACTCCACCAGCGTGTGGAGCGCTGTGTCATGCGGTCCTCGCAGTGGTGACACTCGGCCGTGGTTTCCCGGTCTTCGCCACAGATACTTACCGAAGCCACCGTGCCCGGTAAGTTTCTGTGACAACCGATAGGAGAGAGCACAGTGTCTCCTCTCCAGCCACTCGTCCATGACCGATCTGACGGCAGCCATTGTGGCGAATCCCCCCTTTGGTTGCTCAAGTCGCACCTTCCATGTTTCCACGGTTTCCTGGTGGAGCTGAGATAGCTGGGCCTCATTTCTCGAGACGCAGGCTTCTGGCCCCGCTCCAGCGCCTCCTTGCGCCATTAAAATAGTGCGGCAAGGGCTCTCGCTTCCTGGTCCCATAGAGGGGTCGCGGCTAGGACACATGCCGCCTCAACAATACCGCAAGATCCTCGTTGCGGTATCCCCTTTTCACCCTGACCGCCATGGACCTCTGCGGGCTCAGCAATCTAGCCACATGGCTTGCCGTCAGGGTCTCCGCCCATACGGGAGATGATACATGGTCTTTTTTATATAACATCAAAATAATTACTGATAAAGCTTTTTAGAAAAAGTCTGTGCAGATTTGCAAATGATTTTTACCGATGGGGAAAAATGTGACGTGTATAGTTGCGAATTTGTTGAAAATTTTTTGAGCCTGAATCCATTATTATAAAACCTTGAATCAGCAGAGCCAATAAAAGTTCTTCAACATATTAAAAAGACTCAAGAAGACTGTCAGATCTTGCAATTCTATCAATAGAAAATGACATTGCTCAAGAATTAAATTATTCCGATTAAATAAAAAAAATCGCAAGCGCAAAGGCAAGAAAAGTGATTTTCTAGTTTCTAAGAGTTTTAATTAAATAAATATAGTCAAAGTTATATTTTTTCCTTTATTCTGTTCTTCTCATCAAAAAAATTGACACGAAATAAAGAACTTAAATGTAAAATTAATTAGGTAAGTATGTTATTTTCTTCGTGTCTATGTAATCTATGTAAACTGGGGCCGGGGGCGCCACCATAAGATCTCGCACCACCGAAAAGTTTAGCTAAGACCGCCCTTGACCCGGGGTTCTTGGCAGTGGTACCTAAGTAAAAGTTCATCAAGGATTTTTAAGTCCTTGTTTACAAACTCTATTTATCTTTTGTTTTCATGCAGGTAAATAAATACCTACACTTAGCACGCATTATTGACCTGTAACTGTAAGAGAGAGAGAGCGCGGCTATCAGAATGTTGACACGAACACAACAAAACAAGACAATAACTAGAGGTAGGTATTTCTATTATTAATTTTATCTACCTCGGGTTAAAAGGTCAACAAAATATTGAAATACTTTTGTAGACTTTGGTCTGGATTTTTCCTTTCATTATAAATAACTATTTGGGGAGGCCGTCTACACTACCTACACGAGAGAGAGAATTAGAGCGATATTATCGTGCCACGTATTTCAGGTACTGATACCGCCTGCGGCGCTGGAGGTCGTGGGTTTTTCTCAAGAGTCGGGGTGTTTCTTTGTATAATATGTATGCAAGGGCGGCCCTAGGGCGGTGCGAACGGTGCGACCGCACCGGGCGCCGCCGCCGTCTTAAGGGGGGCGCCGAAAACGGCCGAACTATCACTGAAAAAAGTTTGTGAAACTCACTGGGAGAGTAGAGTTTCTTGCCTTGCTACTGTTCGCTACGATTACTGTTCAGTTCGTGATGCTCCTTTGAATCTTCACGAAGAAACGAATGATTCAGTTGCTGCATGAGATGCTTTGGCACTGATTCAGAATATGGACCAATTTGAATTATTAGTTACATTGGTGGCTTGGTATATATTGTTTCAAGTAAACATTGTAAGTAAAGCTATGCAGTTTGAAACTATGGATTTATCAAACGTATCGCAATTGCTGAAAAAACTGCTCGGAATTTGTAAAACAGTACCGGACTTATTCGTCTGCTTCTAAGGCTGGAATAGGTCCCATGTTTAAGGCAGTTCGATCCCGGATGAAGAAGCGATTATTTGAGTATGAAGCTGCAGATCCCGAAGAACTGTTTAAAATTAACGTCTATTATCCTATGATAGATACAATTGAAAATGCGTTAGTCACTCGGCTTGGACATTTATAAAAATTCAATGATACATGGTCTTTTTTTTTAAATGAGGGAAAATTCTTCATGGATGCTATGCCGGACTCCTCCGCCGACTAAAAACCTCCCGTTACGCCCAACAGCCTACGGTTGGGAGTGGGAGCCCCGGGCACCCGGGTAAGCCCTCGTAAGGATGTCCCAGGACTCCCAACAGACCTACGGCTACCAATGCGGCCTCGCCTAGGAGGTGGTTCGGGTGCTATCCCCTCGGTCATGGAGGCCGATAGTCTTCGGCGAAGACACGTCGGCGGCGCCCAGGTTGCCGACTGCGGAACTCGGATGGGAGAGTTCTCTCCCTTTCCCGCCCCGCCGCCTCTTTGACGACGCGCAGTCCCACTTACTCCCGCTGGAGACCATGGCTCGCACCATGGTCTCGAGCGAGAGAGTGTACATCGACTACACGCACTTCGAGCACCTGGCGTGTAGAGCGCCGTGTTATCGCTGCGGTCCTCGCAGTGCTGACATTCGGCCATGGTTACCCGGTGTCTTCGCCACAGATACTTACCAAAGCTACCATGCCCGGTACGAATTCTGTTTCAACCGGTAGGAGAGAGCACCGTGTCTCCTCCCCAGTCACTCGTCCATGACCGGTCTGATGGCCGCGATTGCTGCGAATACCCCCTTTGGTTTCTGGTTTCCTGGTGGAGCTGGGATTTAAATAGTGAGGCAAGGGCTCTCGCTTCCAGGTCCCATGGAGGGATCCCGGCTAGGCCGCCTCACCTGTGATCGTGCGGTACCCCTTACCACCCTGACAGCCACCGCCCTCTGCGGGTTCAGCAATCTGATCAGAACTTTTAAGCCGACTCCGTGAGGTACCTACTTGCTTGACGCGCTGGACTCTATGCAGCGGCGTGCTGTTCGCATTATCAACTGCCAGGAGGTTACGGAAAGTCTGGAGCCGTTGGCGCAGCGAAGAACTATTGCGTCTTTGGCTGCATTTTACCGTATCTATCACGGTGAGTGTTCTGAAGAACTCTTCAACCTAATCCCGCCCTCTGCTTTCCAATCCCGAACAACGCGTGCTGGACGGAGGTGCCACTCTTACACAGTGGAGAGAATCTTCGCTAGAACTGAACGATTTAAAAGATCGTTTCTCTGTCCAACCATAAAAACCTGGAACGACCTGCCAGCGCACGTGTTTCCCTCCTCTTACAATCCTGGGTTCTACAAGCGGAGCGTGAAGAGGCACATCATAGGGCCGCCAACTTGAGAGCCGCTTTATAGTCTTACAGACTGGGACGGTGGCCCCCAATCGCTAGATGTCTACTGATGCAAGATGTCTACTCTACATAGCTGTGACTATCCATCGAACGGCGGCATCATTTTGGCGAGCCTGTTTGGTTCGCCAAAATGATGCCGCCGTTCGATTACGATTCTTACGCCGGTGACGAAAGTGGATATTGTTGGTCGATATGTTCTATTCCTTTCGTTTGCGGTTTACGCTTGTGCCACTTGTCTAAGACGGCTGGTCTCCTGTCATCTGATCCCGATAGGCCTGGGGACTCAAAAGCACAAAGCACGTCTGCTGAAACGAAAGCCTTCGGATCAAATCGTTGAGGGCTTGGTGACGAGGGAATCTACCTGCACCACGACGACAACTCAGCGAGCGATGGACGTCAATAAATGAATTCTGCCTCTGTGGCGTATTCGGTAGTGATACCGCCTGCGTCGCTGGAGATCGTGGGTTCGATTCCCACCGGAGACAAATATTTGTGTGACCCATAAATGTTTGTCTCAAGAGTCTGGGTGTTTCTTTGTATAATATGTATCTATGTATTTAAAAGTATAAAAGTATTAATATCTGTGGTCTGATATCCATAACACAAGCAGGTTATTCCTAGCTTACTTTAGTATCAGATAGAGTTGTGTGAACTGTCCGTGAATATTTATTATTTATTTATTTATAATACACGGAAATCGACACAACTCTTTAAGTTCGAAGTTATGAGTTATTATGAAATGCGTAAATTTGGTAATCGTTCAATCCGACCATCGAACCAGCAAATAGGAAGTGACCATCGCTATCTATGCGATGCGACCTCATGCGTAAAGGTCAAGCCATTTATATTCAACAACTGTATTGTATTGTTTCAGTCGGCAACAGATTATAAATTTTAAACAATATAAGGCGTGTGGGTATCCACACTTACTAAGCTTTTATTTAGTATCTCTATTCCCTGCATTCTTCCGTGCGTGGTTGAGTAACACCTGTAGCTCCCAAACGGTTTGGCCGATAAGGGAACTATACGACACGGCACATCTATATATAGAGGAAAAATTTATATTTTTGTGTGTGTATGTTTCATATGTTTGTAATAAACAAAATCAAAAACTACTGTGCCGATTTCAAAAATTCTTTCACCATTGAAAAGCTTTATTCACATATTTTATTCCCATATTCCCACGGGAACGGGAGCTACTCAATCAATATACCAGTCAAGTTCAAGTCGGACTCGGCCACGGAGGGGGTCCGAGCCAAAAAATGTATATGTGTATAGGGAGTCCTCATATTATTTGGGAGCAACAGGATAACCTGTGAAAAATTCAACGTTCTTCCTATATAACTAACGGTTTCTGAGATACAGCCACATGATGATGACAGACAGACGGACAGCGAAGTCTTAGTAATAGGGTTCCGTTTTTACTCTTTAAATACACACATAGCTTTAAGTACATACATATAGTCATGAAAGACGTTGATGGCTGCGCCAGTGTATCTACTGCAGCTGTCATCGTTTCAATTTAGAATTAAGTTTTTAAACTGTTTTATGTTTCAAATAAAATAAATAAAAGAATAAATAAGTCACGCCTTTATCCCCGAAGGGGTAGGCAGAAGCATGTTATACGCCCACATTTTACCTTATAGTTTTATGTCCCACGTAATAGGTGGTGAGCCTATTACCGTGTTGAAATTGTTCAAGCCGCCCATAACAACGGTAACAACGAGGGATCTCGCACACTAACGGTTCACGAATCGCAGGGATTGACGTACGAAAAGGTGGTTATAGTGCGTACAACATCACGCAAATCCCAAATCCTCCAAAGTGTCCCGCATGCTGTGGTCGCAATTTCAAGGCACACAAACACCTGTGTCTACTACACAGACGACAGCAGTGATGACGCGACTGCGCGCCTGATAACTCGCGCTGAAGTTGCGACTACAGAGCAAGTGAGGGATTACAACCTAAAAATGGCAATCCGCGGAAGGGACGATAGGGCGAGAGATACTCTCTTGTACTTTATAAAAAACCCGTGCCCTTGACGTTGACTTATGGCAACGACACGGTCGGGGCCGCTACTAACTTATTTTATATTGCATCCTAGATTATTATTATAATTATATTATTATAGGTTATAATTATTGATTTGTCTAACGCGGAGACAGAATTATTAACTTAAATTACATTTATAATATAATTAAAAAATGGTACGGACCAAGCGTCTGTAGTTGTAGTTATAAAATAAATAAAAAAAAAAAGGCCGCCCATAACGCTTAACGATTGGCATTTTACTGACAACTGGGTTTCATTTTAAGTTTTCTTTCTCTACGCGTTTGAGAATTTACGTTTACGTAAAAAAACGTTTTACGATCGTTTTGCGAAAGTGTTTCCTTAGGCGTCGTCTCTTATGTTGTTTTGTCGATCTTCATTTGTTTTGTCGATCTTCATTTGTTTTGCTAATCTTAATTTGTTTTGCCATATAGACATGTGGGTGTATCGATAAAGTAGACATTATGGACATTATTTATTTAATTACTTTATACAGTCACAGGTGGGTGATTAGGAACTTTTATTCCGAACTGACCAACAAAGTGGATCAGGTGGTCGGTTGGGAACGAGGGGGGGGAGGAAGAATTGGGGTGGCGACATTTTGTACTCTTTCCCGTCGTCATACGGGATTTAGATAGGTACGTAAGCTTATAATATAAAATAAGACAACACACTGTAATATTCATATTTTATTATTAAAAAATAATGATTTTATAATACATTTTCAGTCAACTTACAAATAATAGGAATAATTCAAATATAACAGCATAATATCTATGCTTATATAATAGTGTGGCGCTACTTGTTACAGAGTCACCTTGTCTGTGGTCATTAAGAGTCCGCATGACGCTAAATAGATCATCTTGATACAGATCTTAAGACTCGTGAGGTCTAATGAACTAACTTTATAACACTAGCTACTTCAGTTTATAACCTAACTAGCTGTTCCCCGCGGCTTCGACCACGTAGAAGTCGTTATCGCGTAAAATCATAACCCTCCTTTTGCGCAGTCGGTTAAATAGTAGCATATGTCCTTCCCAGAGCTTAGAACTATCTCTATACAAAATTTCATCTCAATCGCTCCAGCCGTTTAATCGTGAAAGCGTAACAGACAGAGACAGACAGACATAGTTACTTTCGCATTTATAATATTAGTAGGGATTATGCCCTAAGCTAAAAACACAGTTACTGATAAAATTCTCGATAGATGTTTTTTGTTGAAAATGCCTCGATTTTGTTTAATTTTGAGTTGGATCACATCAGTTTGAAATTGGTATACTTACATAATATTTATTTGTAAGAAAGACAATAGTGAAATCTTTATTTGCTCTAACCCCATTTTTCCTAATATTTCTTTGATAATTAAATAAATAAATAAATATTCACCGACATTTCACACAACGCTATCTGATCCCAAAGTAAGCTAGGAATAATCTGCTTGTGTGATGGATATCAGACCACAGATATTAATACTTATATACTTTTTAAATACATACATATTATACATAGAAACACCCAGACTCTTGAGACAAACATTTATGGGTCACACAAATATTAGTTTCCGGTGGGAATCGAACCCACGACCTCCAGCGCCGCAGGCGGTATCACTACCGACTGCGCCACAGAGGCAGAATTAATTTATTGACGGCCATCGTTCGCTGAGTTGTCGTCGTGGTGCAGGTAGATTCCCTCGACACCAAGCCCTCAACGATTTGATCCGAAGGCTTTCGTTTCAGCAGACGTGCCGTGTGCTTTTGACCCTTCTGGCCTATCGAGATCGGATAGCAGGAGACCAGCCGTCTTAGACAAGTGGTACAAGCGTAAACCGCAAACGAAAGAAATAGAATATATCGACCAACAACATCCAATTTCGTCGCCGGCGTAAGACGCGCACGCCGCGGCGTGATCACGAACTTGGGTGTATTTTTTTTTATACCACTAAGGTGGCAGACAAGCATACGGTCCACCAGAAGGACTGGTGGTCACCGCAGCCTATGAACGTTAGCAACACCAGAGGCGCCACTCTCGCGCTACCGACCCTGTAAAAACCTTCTAAGACCCCTTTTGAAGAACCCCATACTATAGACGGATTGGTCGATATATTCTATCCTTTCGTTTGCGATTTACGTTTGTGCCACTTGTCTAAGGGGCTGATGGGCTGACGCTCGTGCCGTGGAAGCGAGGTAGGTGCCTGGTGTGGGACGTGACTTCCGCTAGCACTGTGGCTGCGAGTCACGTGGGCTGGACGACTCTTGCCTCTGCAGTTGAGGCAGAACACGCGGCGAGCAGGAAGCACTTAAAGTACGAAAACTTGGCTTCGCGCTTCATCGTAGTACAGTCAACTACAATGAAATAAGCTTGTTGAAGTATAACTTCTTTAGGCGCGACTAGGTAGTAACTCATTTTTTTTCTAACGAAAGTAACGCTTACTATTTGAATTTTTTATTTTTAAAATTCGAATGAATGATATTAATATAACATTTACACAATACACAAAAAAGTTTTACTTCAATCGCGCGTAAAGGTTACACGCACACACTTTTTTTAATCTTACAAAATTTATGTTACTGTCAAGTTCGATAGATACCATGTTTGTCACAATCTTTGGTTAGTTCATTCGCTCGCAGAGATACATCATTTTGTAAGAATAAACTAGTAAATTTGATTATAGTTTACTATATCAATGGCACTTGAAACAATAGGCAGTTGGGGCATTGAGGCCAAGCAATTGTTCGCACACATAGGACGAACATTACAAGACTAGGGTAGCAAACCGGCGACTCTCGCTCCAGCTCATACCTGGTACAAAAGTTAGCTATAGCCATACAGCGCGGAAATACGGCGAGCGTTTTGAGCACCTTTGCACTGGATACGAGCCGGGGTAGGTTATTTAGCTAACAATTGGTGTTAGTTTTATTTTAAGTGTGACGTTTATGAGTTTGCGATTTGACTTGCAATTAAAATATACAGGGTGGAATTTAAAGACGGTAGTTGGAGGTGGCTTTACAATAAAAACATATTTTACTTAATCTTCCTTTAACTTAAGATACTATGTTGTTTAAAAGAAATTGGTACTTATTAAAAACTGTTTCGGTTGGTATCATAAAATACATGCTGTTTTTTTTCACATCTCCCAGGTTCGAATCCCGGCTCAAGCAGGTGATTTTTCAAAAATCTTTAAATGCAGTTTATCTTACTTTTAAAAATAAAGGAATGTTTCCTTTCAGCAAAACTTGCCATTATCAATATCAAGGGTACTTTCCCTCCAACTACCGTCTTTCAATTCCAGCCTGTATATTGATTGATTTATATAAATTAATATATACGAATTTAATTATATTATTATACATTAATTTATTACGTTAAAACGCACAAAATCTCGCCATCTATCACTTCTCTTATACTCAGAAATGTACATCTACCATCTCTCTACTGATTAGCGTCATACGGACTCTTAAATAATGATTTAACAATACATTTTCAGTCATCTTACAAATAATAGTAATAATAATTGTACAAAAACAGCATAATATCTATGCTTCGGTATAAAAGTGTGGTGCTACTTGCAACAGAGTAGCCTTGTCTGTGGTCATCAGGTCCCGCATGTAGGTCTTGTCTCCGGAGGCCTGCACGCTGGAGAAGATCACCCTGGGAATCGAACATGGGACCGTGTCATTGTAAGTTTAATTGACAAAAATGAATCAAGGACTCAAATAGTAGGGGAGCCCACGAGGCTAAATGGGGATTTACTCGAGCGTCGTAGAGACCTATTGGGATGCAAAGCTTAGATGATATGAAGAAAAAAATGTTATATGATATATACCTTTACATCGGTGGGGGAAGTGGCTATAGATTTTTAAATATGTAAAAAAACTCTGTTGCGTGGACATCCTCGACCGCGTCAGATATTGATAGCATCAATGCCCTACGTATTTTTAATAATGTACGTATGTTAATCTGATCGTTAGCATGATGCGGGTGGTTGTATTTAAGGGTTGAAAATGAAAAAAAAAAAAAAATTAATCGAGCGCGTCAGATTTTCTAAGGGAGTGTTAAGTGCACCAAAAAAAAGCTCTCATTCACTAATCTGACGATTTCGATGGGACGCAAACTCGCGGACATTTTCTTAATGTGCAAAAAAAATTCGCCATTTTGAAATACTCAAGCGCGTCAGATTAAGATATATATGGTTCATCTTTATGTTCTAAACGTACTGTCTCATAATCTGACGATTATCTAGAGGGATTGGCCTGATCTGACAAAAAAAAAATTAGAAAAACGGTTCACCTTAAAGGCCATTCCTGCAACTTCCCGCTAATTCCATTCCTGGGCTCTTAAAATTGTACTTATGACATTTTTGAGCTCAAAATAGAATTTATGTGATATTTTGAGCTCGCTGAGTTCAAAGAAATAATATTTCTATGCATTTGAGCTCTCTCAGCTCGAAAGTCTGATAGAAGTTTCATAGAACACTATTTTTGGAATTTTCAAACCGCAATAACTTTTGAATGGATCAACCGATTTTCACGCGGTATTCGACGCAGTTTTATCATCCTCATAAGTAATTTTGCCATTTTAATTGATCGAACCACAAATTTCGGAGTAATCCCAAAAAAACACTTTTACGGGTTTCTTTCGTTCACGATATCTCTCGAACGAATCCACCGCTTTTGACCAGCTTGGTGGCGATCGACGTGGTTTTTCAAGCTCAAAGGCGGATTAGTTTTTGAAGTTGATCGATAAAGCCGGTTAAAAGTTATTCCAAAAAAACCACTTTCAAAAAAAATTTTTTTTTTTTTTAATCATTGAACTTAATTAATTGAAAAGCTCAGGAAGTAGCATGCAAATGAATAAGTGTATGCTTTTTTAGTAGAATATATGTATTTATAAAAAAAATACTTAAAAAAAAAGCTTAAAACAATTTAATGTTTTATAATTAATTGATTAATTTATAAACTTTACTTCACACAAATAATATCAAAATAGCAAAACGTTGCAAACAGTATGCCACGAGTCTTTATGATCAGCTGTGATGGCGTCATGGCAGCAGAAACCAGAGTGGGGACGGAGTGAGAGAGTTATAGATAGAGAAAGAGTGAGAGAGGAATAGAAACGCGGAGAAGGCAATGTAGGCATCACGCAACTGCACGCATTTACACTACGCGCCAAATATCTTTGCGCCTATGAAGTTGGTTAAAAAATCAAGGTTGCGCAGGTACAATCGCAAACAAAAGTACTAAGTCTAAAAATTCATTTTATCGATGCTGTTGCGTAATTACCAGGACATAGATGTTTTGAATAGGTCAATATTAATTCTATACTATTATTAAAAGTAAGTAGTAGTAGTAGTACGAACGAAGTTCGTAGACGCAAAGATATTTGGCGCATAGTGTAACTTTATCGACGAATTTTTGTTATTTCGGCTTGCGGAAATCGTCAGATTATATATTTTTCATTATTCTTGAATTATTTCCTTCAAAATAAAAAAAAATTTAGCTACGCTCGAGAATGTCGAGATGACGTTTTTTTTTACAACTTTGTTGCCCTCCCCTTTTTTTACGTCACTGTCAAATTGTCAGATTAGTGGAATATACACTTTTTAGGATGTAATTAACTCACCCTACCTTAATCTGACGCGCTCGAGAATTTCTGATGGTCAATTTTTTTTTACTAATCTGATCCTGTATCCTTCACGGGCGGCCTTATATATGGGCCTCATGTTTTGTGGAGGTACTTAACCGGGTACAAGGTATCCCCGTGTATATTAATCTGTCGCGCTTTAGTAAATCCCGAAATCCCTTCTTGGGCTTCCCTACTAAAATACATTAAAAAAATTGTGGACATTCGCGTACAATATCAAAATGAAATGAAGCTAATATAAGCTTATGTTATTGGATCTAGATAGACGACTGATAGACATACTTATAATTTCTAAATACATACATAATTTATACATAGAAAACACCCAAACTCCGAGACAAACATTTGTGGATCATACAAATATTTGGACCGACCCAGGAATCGAACCCAGGACCTCCAGCGCCTAAACTATGAACTATGGTCGTCACCATACTGTCATTATAGTTGGCGGGTGTTTTGAGGGAACATTTGCTTAGTCTTATTGGTCACACCACACACACATTCAAGCTCTGTAAGAACATAGCCTGTTTAGAGAGAGGAGGTGTCATAACAAAGGGCTTTCCGTTTTTCACAAGTTGCATTTCAGACCAGGACCCGACCCATCTCCCACGGTATCAAAGTTATACCATCCGCGTCCCTGAAAACGTCGCTTGGCTCTAGGAGCGCAGGCTTCGACGCAACGAATCATTTGTATGGAGTTTCCGCCCTGTGGTATAGTCCGTTCACAGTCAATTTACCTCTGACAGATCGTTTTCTGTATGTTGGTATTGCAGTAAAGTCCCCCCCTATGAGTGTCAGCTTAGGACCTTTTACCGCAAATTAGAGGAGATTATAGGATGTAATCGTCAGCACTTAATAGTTATTGTAAATATTCATTAGTCAATATACTTAACTTTAAAACACACGTAATTATGTTACTATTCAATTGTACATAAGTTTCATTTTTATTTATATGGATATTTAAAAAAGACAATCTTTATGAAGTTCCTGTTTCCACATCTAAAATAATTTCCAAAACAAAATAATGGTAGCAAAAAAAAGAAAATATGTTTTGACTTCAGGTGAACATGGGAGAAACACAACCTTATTATGGTAACACGAAAATCAATGAAGCCAACCTCACAGCTAGAGGTAAATTAACTCTGAACGGACAATATGGCGCCTCCCCTGTCATTGAACGTCATAGATCGCTAATGGAATCAGGCGTTAAATGGCGGAAATCCATCCTAAAATGATAATAAAAGGAGGGGGGGGAGAGGAATCCGCCTTACACCCTCGATTCGTCAAACCTAATTTACAACCGTCAAGGATAACCACAACTAATTGTATGGGAGGAATGACGAACCGAACTCCTCAGGAAAGGAATTTTGGATGTGGGATAGGAAAAATTACCTGTATCCTCCAGATTGTTGGTAATTAGCACTATTTCGCTTATCAATGTCACTAATTTGTTAACACGTGTTTCCACCAACAATTTGGAGGGTACAGGTAATTTTTCCTTTCGGTTCGTCATTCCTCCCATACAATTAGTTGTGGTTATCCTTGACGGTTGTAAGTTAGGTTTCGAGGGTGTGAGGCGAATTCCTCCCCCCCCCCCCCTCCTTTTCTTATCATGTCATATATCGCGTCGCTTTATCGCCAGCAATAGTACAAACGAGGTAGACTCACCACTTGGGCTGCTGCGTCCTGTACAGACAGCTGTCGGGCGATATATGTAGCCGCGCGCCGCCTCTAGCCGCGCGGTACGTGCAGTCCGTGCCGAGCCGCGCGGCTTGAGCGAACAGGCCGGACGCTACACACTTCATTATGTGGGGGAGCTTGCCTGGGAATACATCAATAAAAAAATATATTGGGTGTAACAAAATTGACTCTCCAAATTCCGTCACGTGACGTGGCATCAGTCAAGAAACATTACAAAAATGAAGAAAAAAAAATCACATGAATACTTTAACCGTAAAGCCGTTTTAAAGGTCCTATAAATTTCCATTTTCACCCTTTCTATCGCTACTGAGCGGCAGTAGAAAGCGACAACGATAGCCAAACGGATGCTCTGTGTTTGTTTTGCCACGGCGACCATGTTACCTCGAATTGCCGCGGTAAAAAATAAATTCTTAATGTGTGACAAAAAATTTAAAAAAAAAATGAAAAAATTTACCCCCTTTTTTATTAAATATTTGTATTTGATTTCCGATGCCAAGTCATCTCATAAAATTTGAAAAGGTAATTTTGTTACACCCAGTATATTATCTTGAAAATGGGAAAGTATGATAAATATTACAAAATTGTAAAAAATAGCCCCCCATTCCCAACCGACCACCTGAGTTATCCACCTGGTTGGTCAGTTAGGAATAAAAGTTCCTAACCACCCACCTTGTGCACCTGGTTGGTCAGTTAGGAATAAAAGTTCCTAACCACCCACCTTGTGCACCTGGTTGGTCAGTTAGGAATAAAAATTCCTAACCACCCACCTGTGCCTGTATAAAATAAATAATGTCCATAATGTCTACTTTATCAATAAACCCACATGTCTATATGGCAAAACAAATGAAGATCGACAAAACAAATGAAGATCGACAAAACAAATGAAGATCGACAAAACAAATGAAGATCTACAAAACAAATGAAGATCGACAAAACAAATGAAGATCGACAAAACAAATGAAGACTGACAAAACAAATGAAGATCGACAAAACAAATGAAGATCGACAAAACTAATGAAGACTGACAAAACAAATGAAGATCGACAAAACAAATGCAGATCGACAAAACAAATGAAGATCGACAAAACAAATGAAGATCGACAAAACAAATGCAGATCGACAAAACAAATGAAGATCGACAAAACAAATGAAGATCGACAAAACAAATGATGATCGACAAAACAAATGAAGATCGACAAAACAAATGAAGATCGACAAAACAAATCACGGTCGGATATACAAATTACGATCGAAAAAACCATAGATTTAGAATTTTTCGCTAAATAAACACATGCAGATCAATAAAACAAAAGTCTATAAGCAAGTTGAAAAGGTCAAATTACTTGCAGCCATATTTTATAATCTAGATGCGATTACCATTCAAAAAAATATGTGCAAACAATTCTCGAACTTAATGTGACTTCTAAAATGTACTAAACAATGTATTAAACGTTAATAGACATCACAGAATTTTTCGCTAAAAAAACACATGCAGATCAATAAAAAAAAAGTCTATAAGCAAGTTGAAAAAGGCAAATTACTTGCAGCCATATTTTATAATCTAGATGCGATTACCATTCAAAAAAATATGTGCAAACAATTCTCGAACTAAATGTGACCTCTAAAATGTACTAAACAATGTATTAAACGTTAATAGACATCACTGATCATGGATATGGAAAAAATAAATATGCATGTTCATAAGGTCGAGAATTGCTTGCACCTATTTTATTGAATGCTTATCGCATCTAGGATTACAAAAATGGGTCCAAGCTAATTTCAACCTTATGAGCATGCATAATATCTATTTATTTTATTCGTGATCAGTGGTGTCTATAAACGCATAAAAGCACATTTTTCGATGAGTGTCATTTAGGTCGAGAATTGCTAGCACATATTTTTATATTATTCAAGAGTCTCGGGTGAGAGCTTCGAGTCCTTCTTTTTGCTTTTCCCTTTCGCATGTGTTTTTTAGCGAAAAATTCTAAATCTATGGTTTTTTCGATCGTAATTTGTATATCCGACCGTCATTTGTTCCGTCGATTTTCATTTGTTTTGCTGATCTTCATTTGTTTTGTCGATTTTCATTTGTTTTGCTGATCTTCATTTGTTTTGTCGATTTTCATTTGTTTTGCTGATCTTCATTTGTTTTGTCGATCTTCATTTGTTTTGTCGATCTTCAATTGTTTTGTCGATCTTAATTTGTTTTGCCATATAGGCATATTGATAAAGTAGACATTATGGACATTATTTATTTTATACAGTCACAGGTGGGTGGTTAGGAACTTTTATTCCTAACTGACCAACCAGGTGGATAACTCAGGTGGTCGGTTGGGAATGGGGGAAAATAGCAACAGTACGTTCAAGATAAAATTAAAAAATCGTTTAATTCTGAGTCATGTCTGTTTGTTGGTTTATTTGTTCGAGGTTGGAGCAAAATTGAGTATTTGATGTTAACTGTATTATTAGGATTTAGTAGATATTTTTTGAACTATATCACTGTATGTCTTATCAAAATCGGTTGAGCAGAAATGATAACACAGCTTGACCGACCTATGTTTTACTAGAAGCCCTATGCATTGGAGAGATCAAAGTCGTTTGATTATTAATTTAAACCACCACGCAAACGAAGTCGCGGGGAAAAGCTTATGATTAACTGATAAACATACTTATATAATTTCCAAATTATTATGCATAAATGACACCCAGACACAGAACAAATCAATATCCTCATCACACAAAGAGATTTATCCTTAGTGGGAATCAAACCCACGACCTCCGAATCCATAGCACACTATACCAGTCAAGTATGGATGTGTGAAAGCCAAAGACTTCTATATAAACTGAGGTAGACCATGCCCTACGCACCGATTTTTGAAACCTATAAATTGTGCCAATTGGCAGCGTTGCTCGCTCTGTAGGGAGTCAAATTTCGAGAGTAGGTACTCGGCATGAAATCGGAGTCCATACGCCTTCTCTTTTACTCTTGTTCTATTCGTATGTTGCTATTGTGGTGACAATTACGTAAATATTATTTACTAGCTGTTACCCGCAACTTGGTACGCGTGAAAATTATGTTATAATGCCGATTTGATTGCTTTCCGCTTAGCCCCTAGCATATATAGCTTAATAATATATAGCCTATTTGAAGACCCTACCCCTACTTAATATTTGTGCAAAATTTGAATCAAATCCATTGAGTACTTTTCGAGATCCTTCCGGACAAAGCAAAGCAAACAGACAAAAAAATTCTAACTATATTTTCGGCTTCGGTATCTTATGTCAAACACCCAGCGAGTTTTTTTTTAATATTTCCAATGTACAGTTTTGACTTAACTATCATTTTATTACAATTATGTAGAAAAGTGAGTGTAGTGTTAGCAATGTGTGTGTTTGAGGATTGCTTTTGAAATCTCGTTTGTTAGAGTACGGCGTGTCTACCTCAGTTTATATAGAAGTCTTTGGTGAAAGTATGCTTGGATGGATGTTTTTTATTCAGTCACATTTTAACAGATGAACAGGTTTTTTTTTAATTTATTTAAACTTTATACACAAAATATAATTGTACAAAGGCGGACTTAATGCCTAAAAGATTTATCCACCAGTCAACTTTGGGTGATGCAGAGACAGGTACAGATCTGGCCAAAATTTTGTACAGGGATATTTTTGTGTCTGGTATAACACATAGGTTATTCTTTGTCTCTGGAACAGGTTCCCATGGGATGCAGGAATGGAAGCCGAATTATTGTAATGAATATAATTATATTACCATGGAATGCGGGAATTGTCTGAATTGAAATATATCTTTCGACTCGTCTTTAGTGTGAATTGGATTTTCTAAAACGGAAAAGTTCTAGAAAAATAAACAGTGTTTGGTACTTGGTGTGATTTCATAGACTAGTTGATCGATACTAATATTAGGTACAAAGAGGAAAGATTTGATGGTTTGTTTGCATCAAATAGGCTCCGAAACTACTGAGCCGATTGGAAAAATTCTTTCTATTTTAAAAGTGTATCCTATTCCCGTTGAACATAGGCTATAATTATTTTATTCCCGAATATCCACGGCAATGGAAAACTACGCGGGTGAAACCACGTGACGTACGCTAGTATAAAATTTACATAATTATGTACAGTTTTGTTTAGTCAAATTGTGTGTACTTAATACACATAATAATATTTACCTCGCGCTATTTCACTTTCATCGACAGGTTGGTCTTGCATTTGAAATTTGTCTTTCAATAATTTCCCCAAACTGTTCCGGATTTCACAGGCCTGTAATAAAATACCAGATTAATACTAGTCTCGTCACAAAACAAGATAATAAAGAAAACAAACTGGCAAAGTGCAAGTCGAACTCCGCACAGAGGGTTGTCTCCAAAAACCATTACAATTCCTTCACTTTAATCGAAAGGAACTTCGTTCCATCCGGGTGTCCCTTGACACCTCTCAAGTTTTTGAAGTGAAACTTCTTTATGGGCGTTGGAAAAAAATTTGCGTCACGTCACGTCACGATTTTTGGTTACGCGCCATCTTTGTTCTGTTCCCCACCACGGTGGATTCGAATTAAGAGTACTTTATCCAGGGATAGCATGTCATTTAAGGGTTTTTGGACTTTTGGACTTTTGGATGGGACATTGGTACTTTGGGTCTTTGGAACTTTGAGACTTTGGGACTTTTGAACTTTGACTTTCCCGAGATTACCCCTTACAATTTAACAAATATACAAACACACAAACTTTACTTCTTTATAATATTAGTATAGATAGTATAGAATTATTAGTCAGAAGCCACTAACCTTCTCCATAACCTTATAGTTAATGTAATACTTGTGGCACCACTCTCTGCACAGCTTGTGAGCTCTCTGGTCCCCCCCCTGCCGCAGCTTGAGGTAGCCCGTCAGGATGTTCAGGTACATCACTATGTCGCCTTCCGCTACCTGGGAATACATTATGTACATCTTTTTATTATACATACATAAATAAATATTTGTGGACATTCTCACACAACATCATCAAACCCAAATTAAGCTAATATATAAGCTTATGCTATGGGACCTAGACGATTGATATACATACTTTTATATTTGTAAATACATACATATTATACATAGAAAACACAAACTCCGAAACAAACATAAGTGGATCACACAAATATTTGGAGCGACCCAGGAGGCGATTACACTACCGACTGCACCATATCGGCAAATAAATATTCATATAGGCCTACTATATCACGCATTTTTTCCCGAAGGGGTAGGCATAGGAATAGTATACGCCCACATTTCATCTTATAGGTTTATGTCTCGCGTAATAGGTGATAATGCGTCTTTCTCACTCACTGGGATGGTAATAAATAGGTGTTAAAACTTCTTATAGAACCCTGTGTAGCAAAGCAAAATAGTACAAAATGTCGGTATCCCAATTCATTCCGATAGTGTCGTAAGTCACTAAGGGAACAACTTCGCAAAACGATCCATTGCATAGAGAAGGAAAACTTGAATTGAAACCCGGTTGTTAGTAAAATGACAATCGTTGGCTTGAAGGAGTTATGGGCATCTTGAAAACCTTCAACTGCGGGTCGTCACAATCTGCGCCTGTCCATTTTAACACGACAATAGACTTACCACCTATTACGTGGGACATAAAACTATAATGTGGGCGTATACCTACTATGCCTCTGCCCACCCCTTTGAGGATAAAGGCGTGACTATATGTATGTATGTAAAAAAGAAACATTATAATTTTTTAACAACGTTAATCTATTACAACTAAAATGTAGTACAGCTCACCTCGAAGTAGTTCCTCCTCTGCACCCTGGCGGCCAGTGAGGCAGCGCCACCTGTGGGCTTGAAGAACACACCGTCCACCTGCAGCATGGCCGCGATGGACATGGCCTCGTCTATGCACCCGAACTGCGCTGTAAGATACGGGGAATTAAACGTTTCATGGTTAAGTTAAGATAACGCTTACCGTACAAGAAATAAGGTCAAAAAAACCGGCTAAAGGCGAGTTGGAGTTGAGGATAGAGAATTCTTTACCAAGCAAGAAATCACGTTATGACCGCCCCTTAATCCTCCTATTTTTTATATTATTAGAAATACGTCATCTATGAAAATTTCAGCTTTTTAGCTGTCACGGTTCACGAGATACAATCCGTGACGGATAGATAGACAGGTAAGTCTCATGGATAAAGCCCGGGTTTAACCTCTGGAGACGGTTTACTCCACGACAAACGTGATTTCTTGACGTTTTTTGGTACAAAACCTTTAGTGCACAAGTTCGACTCGCTTGATGAACAAAAAACCCGGTTAAGTGGATTTTTTGTTTGTCGACAAATTCCAGTTAGCTCTAGTAATGGGTCTCTAACATGTAAGGAATACAGTGGCGAGACAGTGCCCTCGGAAAGTTCTGGTTAATGCGGGCCCGGTATCCTACACGAAAGTGGGGGAACCGGGCGCGTCTTGCCAAGAGCCAGCCCTTCTTCCCGGGCTACCGACGGGTGGGCAGGTTGCGGATAGCCTACCCCACGCAGTGCACCACCACTACGGGAGGTGCAGTGTGTGGGGAATGTCCCCATTGGGGGCCCCGGACAATGGGAAGGGCCGTACCCACTGAATCCAGGTGTGTACTGTCTACTCCTTTACCCCAATCCTGTGATCCCATGACTCCTGTCCTTCCCACACCCTACCTCTGTGACAACACGCGGCACCCCACATGGGTCTCCTAGATGTCGGGCGGGGCTATATGCTCCGTCCCTCTGGGAAAAACATTGAGCGGGCTGTGGTTGTCTTCTACCCTGTCTCTCCTCCCATACTCCCCTCCTGACTCCTGACAGACTGAAGACAGACACCGACTGACGTGACAATGACTGGACTTAAAGACTACCAGACAACAACCGGGCCACCATATTAGTAGGCGGTATGGTGGTCTATAAAGGCCTACCTGCACTTAGGTCCTGTGCAGTCGATCGCCGTACGCTGGGATGCAGGAATCCTGGAGGGCTGAGCCGCAACGGGGTCGGGTTAGTTACCCCGGGAGGCAACACTCCCTCTTTGGTCCGAATTTCCAGTCAAACGGTAGCCTCGCATAGAGCCAATGCGGGGTAATGGACAAACGGCCGCTTCACGACCGTAGGCTAGATGGGGTAGGGAAGGGGACTGGCCATGCTGACGGTGCAAGGGCTGTGCAGGTTGGTCGCCTGTACAGTCTGTAGCACCCGATGTCGCGCTTAGGAACCACCTACTTCATCGAAATCTCCTGTGGTAGTCCTGGGGTTTGTAAAACCTCCCCAGTTGCGGGCTCCGTGGAGGGTGGGAAGCCACGGGAGATTAACCTTAAACATTAGTATGGATAACCAACCACAAACCAATAAACCCATTCCTAAAACTTCCTCCTCCTCCTCCTTAGAGGCGGGCACGAAGAACGCGGATCAAACCGCGGGCCCGAGCACGCCCCTGAGTCAGGAGATGACCAACCCAGCCCCTAGCCAGGTTGAAACAGGATGGACTATTGTCCCTCCAAGAAAAAAGGTGTCGGCGCCTGCCCGGAAACGGACGGCGACCACCGAAAACACACAAACACGCGATGCTACCTCTCCTAACTCCACAGGAATTGGCAGGAAGCGAAATAACAGGCGCAAGAATGCCAAGGCGAGACGGCAAGAGACCAGCGGCCACCCCACTCCGGGTCCGTCAGGGCTGGGCCAGGCATCAGAGGGGGCTGCGGGGTCTGCTGATCAACGGCAGCCCGCGCACCCCCCGCCGATGACACACCAGTCCGGACTGGATCCCCGGAGGCGAGCGGAGACCGCCTCCCGCCCTCCCTCAGAAACAACGACCTCCGCGGAGCACCCCAGGGCTCAACCGACAGCCAAAAGGGGGCGCCTCGATGAGACCATATCTCCTCGAGGCGAACCGAAAAAGCTCAGGTTGGACAGCTCGGGACGGCTCTACGCAGACGTGGCGAAAAGTGAGCTGATGGTGGCCATAACATCGGTCACCGGTGCACAGCTCACACCAACACACATGCAGGACATCATGGCGCGGCTGGAGGCACGGCTAGAGCAGGTGGCCTTCAACCAAGCGGATAACACCTTCGGACCCACACTCCAAGGTAAGCCAATTTACACTAATGGTGTAATAAAACTATGGTGTGAAAACACAGAGACTGTGGAGTGGCTCCACAATAATCTTCGTGAAGTCTCAAAAGATACAGGGCTCGGGCTGTTGCTAAAGCGACAGAACGAAATCCCACGACGGATACGCTGCGGTATCTTATTACCGGGCATCAGAACAGATGCGAGATCGGTGGGGTGCACGCTGAGGCTGCAGAACAAATGGGCTGCAGTGGACCGCTGGCTGTTGCACAAGCTGATCCCACAACCGACAAAGGAGCAAACCTTCGTCATTATCAGCATCCCGGAGGACCTAGTGCCGATTCTGGAGCAGCGCGAACGCCGCCTTGCGTTTATGTTTGGGGCGGTATACGTGTTGTTCCAGGGCCCGGGGGGAAAGTTCATCAGGACCCCACCAGGGCCCCCCGGGGGGCTGATGGCCGCGGAGGAGGCCCCAGTCCCATCAACCTCGGCCGCAGCGGTGGAGGCAATAAACACGACCGAAAACAGCAACCAGCCCTCAACGTCATCGCCCCGACCCCAGCAACCAACCCTAGCTGAAGAAGCTGCACTCCTGGGGCCCCCTGAAGACGGCGAGACATTTATAGAGGGGCTGGGAAATTTGGACATAGGAGAGGACGTAGGGTCTGACAGCGATGGCGTCCCCTTCCCTATGTCCAATTAAAATAATACAGGCTAACCTCCAGCACTGTACTGCTGCTACGGCTCAATTGCGCAAATGGCTGGAGGTAAACGAAAACGCCGTAGCTCTGATCCAAGAGCCGTGGGTCAGAAAAGGCAACATATGCGGTCTACAAAGCTTAAACGGTAAGATGTTCGCACACCATGGCCCGGACCATCCCCGAGCCTGTATATACATAGGTAAAAATATTAGAGCCCACGCACTAACAAGTTTCTGTTGCAGAGATGTATGTGCGGTGAGGCTGTCTAACGAACAGGGCGCCAACACATCGGGCGCATTCCTGGCCTCCGTCTACATGCATGGTGCGGACTCCCCGCCACCACCCCTTATGGCGCGGATGGTATCGCACTGCGAGGACGAAGGCCTCCAACTGGTCATCGGCACGGACTCAAATGCCCATCACACACTATGGGGTATGAGTAATTGCAACGACAGAGGTAAGGAACTCCTTGATTACCTTATAACTACAAAACTAACAGTTCTAAACCACGGCTCAGAGCCAACATTTGTAACTAGAGTTGCTAGAACTATAATCGACTTAACACTAGCCACAGAGGAGGTAGCAGGAGCTATCAAGGACTGGCACGTGTCCGATGAGGCCTCTTGCTCGGACCATAGGTGGTTAAGATATAATCTACAGGCAGAATTGCACGGCGCACCTCCGCGTCGAAACCCTCGTAAGACGGACGTACAGCAATACTTGCATCACCTACAACAACGATTAAGGGCCCAGGTAATGCCGGACAGAATCGAAAGTACTGAACAAATTGATTTACACGTAAAGGAACTGACAGACAACATCATACATAGCTATCATATGGCCTGTCCCCAAACTGAACCCACCAACGCGAGGGACAAAGGCTCTAGTTGGTGGGGCCCCGAACTAGAAAGGCTCAGGAAGAACGTGAGGCGGTTGTTCAACAGAGCAATGAACACCTGTGCAGACCATGATTGGGACTGCTACAAAGCCGCCAAGGCAAAATACAAGAAACGACTAAGATACAGAAGTACCAAATCGTGGAGAAACTTCTGCAGTAGTATTGAAAACTGCACACAAGCCAATAGAGTCAGATTGATACTGGCCAAACAAGGAACAGAACCATCTGGATCTATAAAGAAACCTGACGGCAGCCTGACAAACACCCGAGAAGAGGCTGAGAGTATTTGAATACAGACGCACTTCTCAGGATGCCAAATGCTGCAGACACTCGAGTGGCCGGTTGAAAACGCAACCACAGAAGAAGTCCACTGGGAGCTGGCAAGGCAGGTAGTTAACCAACAAAAAACTGAATGGGCAATTAACAGCTTCAAGTCCTTCAAATCTCCAGGACTGGACGGAATCTTCCCCGCACTACTAAAATGGGGAGGACACCAGTTAGCATGGTCACTTACTATCATCCTGGTAGCCTGTCTGGCGCACAGATACGTACCCAGACTGTGGAGAGAAGTCAAAGTGATCTTTATACCAAAACCCGGCAAAGGAGACTATTCAGATCCCAGATCATACAGACCAATAAGCCTTACGTCTTTCCTCCTAAAAACTCTGGAAAGATTGTGTGACAGAGACATTCGAGGGACGGCCCTTCAAAATAAGCCACTGCATCCAAACCAACATGCATATGCCCCCGGCAAGTCTACGGACTCAGCACTACATGCAGTGGTAAACCAGATAGAAGAGGCCATCTAGAATAAATCAATGTGCCTCGGCACATTCATAGACATAGAGGGGGCTTTCGACAGAACTAGCTTCAGAAGCATAACCACGGCACTGGCAAGGCATGGAGTGAATACTGCAGTCAGTGAATGGATCAGAAACATGCTAAGCAAACGCATTATTAGGCTACAGACAAGTGAAAAACAGTGCGCAGCGGTGGTCAAAGGATGTCCACAAGGGGGCGTCGTCTCCCCGCTGCTGTGGAATCTTGTTGTAAATGACCTAATAACCAAACTAAATGCAAATCACCACTACACTGTCGGATATGCAGATGACATAACAATACTAACGAAGGGAAATTTCACCAGCACGGTGTGTGATGTCACTCAGACGGCGCTTAAGATCGTAGAACGTTGGTGCACTGCCAATGAGCTATCGGTCAACCCAAGTAAGACAGAGCTGGTACTATTCACAAACAAAAGGATTCTTGGAAACTATCGGGTGCCACGACTCTACGGCACCGAACTACAACTCTCAAAAGAGGTCAAGTATCTTGGGGTACTTCTTGACAGCAAATTGAACTGGAGTAATCATCTCGAAAACAAAATAAACAAAGGAACAATCATATTCTGGCAGTGCCGCAGAATGGTAGGAAATAAATGGGGGTTGAGCCCCAAGATCACCCTCTGGCTATACGAATCAATAATCAGACCCATTGTCACCTACGGGGCTGTGGTATGGTGGCCACGCACAAACCTAACCACAGTTAAAGACACCTTACAAAAATTTCAAAGACTAGCCTGCATGGCAACCACCGGGGGCATGAGAACTACGCCCACTGCCGCCATGGAAGCGATGCTGGGTCTCCCCCCACTACACGTCTTCATCAAACAAGAAGCCGCGGCTACAGCTTCCAGACTGAAAAGTCTAGGACTTTGGAAACCAACAAGGGTAGCACATACGGAAATATACAGGAACTTGGTGGATTTGGAACCACTAGCTGAAGCGATCACCGACACAATACCAAAGCAGTTTGTGTTCGACAAAAAGTACAAAATACAATTACAAGAGTCCCCCCAAGAGGGACTCAATACCAGGGAGCTGAGAATATTTACGTATGGTTCCAAGACGAGGATGGGTACCGGAGCAGGAACCTTCTCGGAGGACCTGAACATAAATATTGCAACACCACTAGGCACCCATGGCACAGTATACCAGGCGGAGTGCATGGGCATTATCAAGGCGACTGAGGCCATCAAGGCTAGAACCGTACAGAATCAGCGTATACGGATTCTAACTGATAGTAGATCGGTCCTGCAGGCGTTACAGAGCCATACAATAACATCTGGCCTTATTATGGAGTGCCACATAGGCCTGATGAATATATGCGTAAATAACTATGTTACCCTACAATGGATAAAAGGACACAGTGGCTCACGAGGTAACGATGCAGCGGACGAGCTGGCAAGAAGAGGCTCTTCGCTGACAGCAATGGGCCCTGAACCTATTCTGCCCCTCCCATCTGGATGGGTACGAAACCTGTTAAAACAGCAGACAAGGAGCCAGCACCAGGATTACTGGGCTAGCCTTGACACATGCAGACAGGCGAGAGAGGCATTGCCGACAATCAACACCAGATTCTCTCGCAAAATTCTGCAGCTTAACAGGACTAAGATAAGTATAATAACAGGTATAGTTACAGGTCATAGTCCACTTAACAAACATCTCTTTAACTTAGGTGTCACAGACAGCCCCCTTTGCAGAGCCTGCACGGAGACGGACGAAACTGCCAGCCACATTCTTATGGAATGCCCGGAACTGGCAAGATACAGGGCTACACACCTCGGCACACCGAGGTCGCTCCAGGAAGTCGTCGGCAACGTGAAGAGTCTGCTAGGCTTCCTGGAGGAACTGGGATGGCAGTAGCCATACCATAACCCCCCACGCAAAATAGGCGCATTAAATGACGTCGAGTTGCGGAAACCAGCCCGTGTAAACCTAGAACCTAGAACCTAGACAGTGCCCTCGGCCGACCGGGGGTCTGAGGACGGTGAGAGGTCTGCTCACCGTCCTTACAGAAGCAGGCCCATGACGGCAGCGTGACGTGAGCAACTCACGCACGCCCCCCCCTTAGAAGCGGGGTCACACCCGAAACCCCCCATAGACGCGGGATTGCACCCGAACCACCCCCTGGGCGAGGCCGCATTGGCAGCCGTAGGTTTGTTGTCTCGCCACTGTACTCGTTCAAGTAAGAGCCCCATAAGAGTCCATCGCTTTGTGCTCTAGCGGCAACGCCACTTGTCACTGTTCATGAGATTAATGGTGTTCGATAATTCAGTGTAGCTAGTGGACTGTCTTTAGGGAGCTCTTGCAGGCACATAAGACGACACAAGAAGTTTCGGAAATCGGACCACCACCGAGAATGAATCGCCACTTACCTTGATTCCCGCTCTTCTTAAGGATGCTCCGAGGCTGATGCTGTTTCTTTTGAGGTTGTTTCCGAGTTGCCGTGTCGACCGAGGCGCTGACGTGTGGATGGGTTGCCGGCAATCCACCACAGGCGCACACACAAGCTTTTCGAACAGCGTCCGAGATGTGACTGGACGGTCGATGCGAAAATGGCCGCCCACCTGGCAAGGCAGCGCGGGGCGGGGGTTAGCCGGCCGAGTGACGAATGCCCCCGATGGCCGACCGAGTCGCCGAAACAAATGGTCTTGATACAAAGGTAAATATTGAAGTCACACTTACCACTGCGGCACAGCATGGCCGCTATCATAGGCCTCACAGGCAACTCCGCAGCTCTAAGTCCTAATTCTGTGAGATCCCCTTTCTTGTCTATGGCCTGTAAAGCGTAGAGCGTCTCAAGCCCCGCCAACACACACTTGGCCGGTGGCGCTGTGGGGAACGAGAACCTGGGAAAAATATCATTACAAATTAACGGTCTCAAGCAAAACTCGATCTGCGTCTTCTGGTATACAGTTTTTTTTTTTATTTAGCTCTCAATATTGACGTCACCACCAGCCTGATAGAAAGCCGTGGCGCATCTAGCGATTGGAGGCCACTTCTTACGGTGATCCTCAAGTTGTCACCCTGTGATGTGCCTCTTCGCGCTCCTCTTGAAGAACCCGGGATTGTAAGATGAGGGAAACACGTGTGCGGGCAGGTCGTTTCATGTTTTTATAGTTTGACAGAGGAACGATCTTACCTGGTTAGACGTCCTTAAGAGCCTACCAGACGCCAAATTGTTAAAAGAAGATAGAAGATATACATTTTAGCGTGCAAGAAAGAGAGAGATGCGATCTGTTTTTGAGCGCTTTTAACGAAATAAATTAATTATAAAAAAACTATAACCAATATGAAGAAAATGCTCTAGTGCAAATGAAGATTTTACTGTTGTCTTTCTTATAAATATTTTATATTATAAAAACAACTTATAACATACGAGATCTAGCTTAAAATTTCACGACATCGAGGTATTTTCAACCCAAAAATCTATCGAGGATTTTATCAGTAATCGTGTTTCGAGTCTAGAGCGTTATTAGTTCATGAACTGAAGATGTCTGTGTTCAAATTTTAATTCAGCAGACCTCACGAGTCCTGAGATCTAGATCAAAGTAATAGTCTATTTGGCGTCATATGGACTCTTAACGATTAGACCATCAAGACACTACTCTCATATTCTGTTGGGAGTCCTGGGACATCCTTCCGAGGGCTTACCCAGGGCTAACAACCGTAGGCTGTTGGACTTTACGTGAGTTTTTTTAAGTCGGTAGAAGTCCATGAAGAATTTTCAATCACGATAAAAAAAGATACTACTCTCAGTATCGTCGACAAATCGAATGATTATAATAATAAGCTCAATCCTACACATTCGTGCCATGTTACTATACCGTATTTACTTCACTGTGAGATAAAATTTGAACAACATTTTAATACTTTTTTTATTACTTTTAACACTAAACTAAAAGACGGCATGTCGAAGATGCCTACATTGTGTTATTTTATTTTCACATTTTCATCTATTAAACACACAATAGGTACATTTTTCGTAGTACTATTTTCTTTGTTTATATTTTGTTTCACGACCAAATAAATACAGTATAAGTTGCCGGTAGATGGTGCCTACATTAGCTCAAGGCTTATGAGGTGTAAGATTTAAAGCGGCAACAGTTTCTGAGATACAGCAGCACGGTTTCTGAGATACAGCTTAGTGACAGACAGGAAGTCTCAGCAATAAGTTACCATGCTCAAGGTTTATGTGGTTTATAAGAAAACAGTGGGTACGTACATATACTCTTCTGGGTACAAAACCCAAAAGTTTTATTTTTGTTTACAAAATTTTATAGGGGTTCTTCAAAAGGGGTCTTAGAAGGATTTTACAGGGTCGGCAGCGCGAGAGTGGCGCCTCTGGTGTTGTAAATGTCTATAGGCTGCGGTGACTACCAATACATCTGGTGGGCTGTGAGCTTGTTTGCCTCTTAGTGGTATAAAAAAAACCCATACAACCTTAGAGTTTAGAGTATAAACAAGAATGTACAGAGAGCGCGTATAGCACCGGTCTCCTTGTGCACAACGTAGGCAGATGAGCTATATCGATGAATAGTCGCCAATATTTGTTTAACGTAAAAGTAACAATAATAATATATGTCTTGCCTGTTAGATGTAATTATTGATTTCTTTTTAGTTTGTTTCAGGGATAGTTTTTTCACTATTTTGCAGCGTATTTAACCATTAATATACTATTAAGATTTACTTTAAAGCTGAACTGACACGCGCTGCTTGGTACCGCTACCATTTGTATACGACTGCAAGCGCTCGCGGCGGGAACGTCGTCATGATCTCACCCGTGCCTACTGGACCCTCTTGGATACGCGCGCTCTATACATTATTTATACTCTAAGCATAAAACAATTCTAAATCAGCTATATTTTACAGATACTATGTGTAATAATTCAAAAACGGTAGATATCTTACCTCAGTAAGTTGTGTATCCCGAGCGCTTTAAGTTGCAGCAGTACAGCGGACAGGTCGCTGCGACACATCTCGGGCGGAACCGCAGCCGACAGCCGCTCGTACTGCGCCTCCGTGTACAGCCTGGGGGTAGGCAGCAGTGTTACTACACAGGAGCAGCAGTGTGTTCCAAAACTCCGTCAATATTACGAGGGATGGACGGAATGAACGGCCACCACGCCATTTCACAGGGTCAGGATATTTAAAGCAGTCAGTGTGAACTCATATATACAGGGTGGTATTACAAGACGGTAGTTGGAGGGAAAGTACCCTTAATATTGACAATGGCAAGTTTTGCTGTTTTCAAAAGTACTACCCGTTCGCTATAACTTTGCCGCTGGCGTGGAGGCGTATACCCGAATTGTTAATTAGACGAAGTAAATTGACAGTAGCTAATGTCACTTCGTCATAGAAAATACGCAACATTGTATGAAGAATGTATGAAGCGCTCGTGGCCCCGCGGACTCAGTGTTCTGTAAACGATCACTGCAGTAAGCAACATTTACTATGGCCGGATATGGATGGGTGACCACCACGTGGACCACTTTGTGACATTTATTTACGAGCGTTTCCGTGCTTCGGAAGGCACGATAAGCCGTTGGTCCCGGTTGTCAGTAAAATGACAGTCGTTAAGCCAAGTTGAAGGCCTTACGGGCGGCTTGAAAAATTTCAACTGTGGGTCGTCACAACCTGCGCCAGGGTCGGCAGCGCGTGTGTAGCGCCTCTGGTGTTGCAAACGTCTATAGGCTACGGTTACCAACTTTCCGGTGGGCCGTAAGCTTGTCTGCCACCTAAGTAGTATAAAAAAAAAAAAAGAAGAAGTGACATTAGTTGCTGTCAATTTACTTCGTCTAATTAAAAATTCGACATTAGTATGGAGCCGAGCGGCAAAGTTAGAGCGAACGAGCAGTAAGTAAAACTGCATTTAAAAAAAAAAAATGTGTGCGTGTACTAGTGTACACACGTAAGAAGTGAAACTTCTTCATAACCTTATTTTTCAAGCCCAAAAGCCCAAAAGTCCAAAAGTCCAAAAGCCCAAAAGTCCAAAAGTCCAAAAGCCCAAAAGCCCAAAAGCCCAAAAACCCAAAAGCCGAAAAGCCGAAAAGCCCAAGAGCCCAAAAGCCGAAAAGCCGAAAAGCCGAAAAGCCCGAAAGCCGAAAAGCCGAAAATCCGAAAAGCCCAAAAGCCGAAAAGCCGAAAAGCCGAAAAGCCGAAAAGCCCGAAAGCCGAAAAGCCGAAAAGCCGAAAAGCCGAAAAGCCGAAAAGCCGAAAAGCCCGAAAGCCGAAAAGCCGAAAAGCCCAAAAGCCGAAAAGCCGAAAAGCTCAAAAGCCGAAAAGCCCTAAAGCCCAAAAGCCCAAAAGTCCAAAAGCCCAAAGTCCCAAAGTACAAAAGTCCAAAAATCTACAAACGACATGCTATCCCTGGATAAAGTACTCTTAATTCGAATCCACCGTGGTGGGGAACAGAACAAAGATGGCGCGTAACCAAAAATCGTGACGTGACGTGACGTGACGCAAATTTTTTTCCAACGCCGATAAAGAAGTTTCACTTCAAAAATTTTTGAAAAATCACAAGCAGGGGTATCGAACCTGGGAAATGTGAAAAAAAAATATCCTGTATTTTATGTTACCAACCGAAACAGTCTTTAATAGGGATCAATTTCTTTTAAACAACATAGTCAGGTTCGATTCCCGGCTCAAGCAGGGAATCGAATAGTTTACCCCCAACTACCGTCTTTAAATTCCACCCTGTATAGTCACCCCTTTGTACTCGAAAGAGGTAGGCAGAGGCCTTCGTACCTATAAAAAGGCCATATAATATGGCCTCTGCATAGTATGCGTTATGTGTATATCCCATGTAATTATGTATGTAAAGCATTATTCTATGGATTAAATAGCACAGAAACCTTTCTTATAAGGACACAGGACTTATAAGGACATATAAGATATAATGAAGGGAGAGGTACTTCTTCGTCAGAGTTATCATCAAGCAGCTGAAAACCCATTTTATGTTTCACCCCATCTCCTGAACGAACCGCGCAAAATATCGAGATCAACAGTATCCTAGAACCTTCCTCGGATCATAATCTCAGATTGTGCCAAGTATCATTCAAATCGATTCAGTAGATTAGGCGTGATACTTATAAGGGATACAGACAGTAAGACAGTTTTTTTAAAATTACATTTTCGGCTTCAGTATCGATTAGAAAACGTCCTACAATTAAAAATTTCATAATATCTTCCATGTACAGACTCTCGACCCTCAACAGTTTTATTAGATGTATAGATTAATTTATACGCACCTATAGCACTTGCCATGACTAGTCCTGCCGGCGCGGCCCGCCCGCTGTACGGCGTTGTTCTTGGCAATAGGACATACCGCCACACTCTCCACGCCCACGCGAGGGTCGAAATACGCCATCTTGTGGAAGCCGCAGTCTATCACTGGGGATAGAAAGTTAACGGAGGACATTTTTGAATACGTGTGTACAGTACTACCACGTTTATAAGTCGCATCGGCTTTATTCGGCTGCGCAGAATAGCTCATCCCATTGACGAATTAAACCGAATGAAAACTGCAAAGCAATTTCGAACTTATTGCTACTAAATTAAGGTCGAAAATAACAAGACGTGAACAGGATGTGCTATCTCGCTCTTAGTGCTTGTACTCATGCTTGCACGACAGAACAATGAACTCGACTACACCGTTGTCTAGACAGACTGACTGCCGAGCCAGACATGGCGCGTACGCATCAGCCAATAGCAGGCGAGTATTTTCGCGGGAACATGTGGCGCGCTGTGATTGGTAGATATATTTTCGCGCCTTACAAAAAATTGAGTTCTGCGCAGGTACATCGGTGTAACTTATAAAACTGGAAGTACTGTATGTATGTGTAGTGACGTCACGTCGGACTCCCTCCACGCGCGTGCGGCGGGCGAGGCGCACCGCTACCCCCTCGCCCCTCGCCCCTCGCCCCTCGCCCCTCGCCCCTCGCCCCTCGCCCCTCGCCCCTCGCCCCTCGCCCCTCGCCCCTCGCCCACCTCCCCGCGCTCTATAAGGACCTGCGAGCGGTCGCTGCCCTCTTCTACCCCTACGCGGCCCGTTAACGCCGCGCCCGACGTGGAAGACCTCGCAGCGGGCCTTACTGCGTGTAGCCGTAGCACTCTTGACCATCCAGCACACCCTGGAGCGATCTACGCGACTGCCGGCACGCATGATGGTCGCCAGGAAGCGTCTACGGAGACAGTAACGGACCCGCTGCGCAACCATGAAGTCGGAACTGAACCGCCTCACAGAGAAGGTGAGGGCCGAGATACGGTCCTATTAAACCGATAGCTGGGAGGACCACATCGAATCCATCTCCGATGACTGGCCGTCGATACATAAACTGTGTCGGCGGCTAGCTAACACCCCAGCTCCGGTGCGGCCCCTCCTCCACGAGGACGGAACGCCCCGCTACAGAGCAGCAGACCGAACGGACATACTAGCCTGCCACCTGGAGCGTCAGTTCACGCTGAACCCGACCGACGAGCACGACCACGTGGCAGCTGTCGAAGAACGCCTTCGAAAATACTTTGCGCCGCCAATAGCTCCCGACGAAGACCCCATCACCTTCTCACCCGCCATGGTGCAGCGTGCCATTCGCCGCACCAAGAAGAAGAAAGCTCCGGGAGTGGACGGAATTCCCAACTCCGCCTTCCACCATCTGCCATACCGCACTACAGCCGCCCTATCCCGTCTATTCACCGGCATAGTGCGCACCAGAACCTTCACTTCCATTTGGAAGGAAGGGCGGGTGATCATGCTGCCCAAACCGGGCAAGAACATACTGAAACCGGAGAGCTATCGACCCATCACGCCGCTGCCAACAATCTCGAAGGTGTTCGAGCAGCTGCTACTAAGTAACATCTCTCCACACGTGCCCCCAAGACCGGAGCAGTTCGGGTTCTAGTCGGAACATAGCACGACGCTCCAGCAGTTGAGGGTACTGCACGGCATCACCGCAGCGCGTAATAAACGTGAGTATGCCGTCGCAGTATTCCTCGATATAGTAAAAGCTTTCGACTGCGTCTGGCATGCCGGTCTGCTGTTCAAGGTCTCAACATCTCCACTGCCCCGCCGGATCGTCCGGGTCGTTGCGGCGTTCCTGGAAGACCGCACCTTCAAAGTGGCCGGGAAAGACACCAACTCACCGCTCAGCACCATCCGAGCTGGTGTGCCCCAAGTTGCTTATCGCCTGTGTTGTACTCACGGTACACCGACGACATCCCCACAGACGCCGGAACGGAACTAGCGCTGTACGCGGACGACGCGGCGTACATAGCGACCAGTCTCATGCAAGGCAGCCTGGACCTCCTCCCACACTGGCTGGCGCAGTGGCGTCTGTCGGTGAACGTGGGGAAGACACAGGCGGTCACCGTCGCTGGCAACAGGAGGCTCCCACCGCCACTCCTCTTCAAAATGCAGCCCATTCCATGGACGTCGACAGCGACCTACCCGGGGGTCACGCTGGATCGACGATTGTCCTTGGGGAAACACGTCGGCAACGTCGTCACGAAGGTTACTGCTTCCAGTCCTCTCCTCAAACCTACCTACGAGCGTCAAGTTGGCTGTGTACAAGTTATACATCCGCACACAGCTGACGTACGCCGCCCCGGCATGGTACGCCCTCACTAGCGAGTCAAGCCGCCGCCGGCTTTAAGCACAGCAATCCGCAGTCCTCAGACGAAGAATTTAGGCTTAGTTCCGCGGAACTACTCGGACTTACTTTTTTATTTATGCTTTGTTCCGCAGAACTACTGGGAATGAATTTATTAGTATTCCATTTATAATGGGAACTAAATTATTGATGCTTTGTTCCGCGAGACAACTTGGAAAAAAGTCTCACTAGTTCCGCCACGGAACTACTTCAACGGAACAACTGGGAATAATCCAAAAAAGCCATGTAAAATAAAATTTATTATAGTTTGATGAGTATTGGATTTGATAGTTTCCCTTTCTGCCGCCCGTTATTTCTCATTTTTAACTTCGCACGTTTTTAATTTTTTTTAATAAATTTGCAACGGGACGATAAGCTATACCTTCACTTTTGCATTTCAAAGCCAAAAGAAATTTGACTTTGATAATAATAAAAATATTCTCATAACAACTTTGTAAAATAATTACTCTCGTGACAAAACGCCTGACAGATACGAAACATCGAAATTATTGTTGTAAAAATCTTAGAAACTAAATAAAGCAATTTCCCAATTACTCGATTCCCATTTCGTAAATACCATTCCCCAGTTTTAAATTTCGAAATCTAAGTAAATTAATTATCAAAGTGGCGTTCGTGTTTACCCCTCGGCTACGAAACAATTTTTATTGATGAGAAAGTTCCGTAGTATTACGTTTAAAACCGGTAAGCATATTAAGGCTGGATTCGACCAAAATCGGAGTAAGGTTATACTACTAGTACAAACTTACTATAAACTTATACTAAAAGTAAAGTGAAAGTGAAGTCACTACCAACAACTAACAAGCACAACGTAACTATGGTAACCCATGTCCCATACTGAAGTACTCTATCCTGTAGGTTGTTGGTAAAATGGAAAGTCACTTTACTTTTAGAAGAAGTATAAGTTATTCTGCAGTATAGTTTTACTCCGACTTTGGTCAAATCCAGCCTAAGTAAATTAATTATCGGGGTGGCGTTCGTGTTTACCCCGGCTACGAAACAATTTTTATTGATGAGAAAGTTCGATAGTAATAAAATTAAAACCGGTAATCATCTATACTAATATTATTAAGAGAAAAGATTTGTTTTTTTTTTTGCTTGTTTGTTTGTAACGAATAGGCTCCGGAACTAATGGACCGATTTGAAAAATTCTTTCACTGTTGGGAAGCTACACTCTTTGCGGTGAACATAGGCTATATTTTTTCCCGTATTCCCACGGAAACGGGAACTACGCGGGTGAAACCGCGTGACGTCCGCTAGTATTTAATAAGTAAATAAGTTCTCACCATAAACAACTCCAGGTATAGTAACACTAGTCTCAGCAATATTCGTGGCTAGCAACACTTTCCTTACATTCGCGTCTGGTCTCTGGAACACCTTGACTTGCTCGTAATGTGGTAAACTGCCGTACATTGGCAACACTAACATGTTGGCCGACTTTATACCGGACGGGAAGTGAGTTCGATGCTTGTTTGAGGCGTTATTCTCGTCTACGTAGGTTTCTAGGGTTTTTAGAGCGTCGAGGATTTCTTCCTGGAATTTTGTGAAAATAAAAAATATTAATGTTTTTAAACTCAGACGACTTGCACTACACATTATATTGATTGCGGGTCTATTATATGATATACTAGCTGTCCCGCGCAACTTCGTTTGCGTGATAAATGAAGAGCCGCTCGACCGATTTTGTGCAAACTTCACATAAACCATCTACTAAATAGTCCGAACAAAGCCTAAACATTTCGTTTAGATAGGTGAGCCCGTTCTTGAGTTATAAAATTACAACGAAAAGTGGCATTGATTTTTATATATATAAATGAAGGCGAGTAGAGTCTACTCGTGACCACGGCTATTGTAACAAAGCCGAAACGGCGAGAGGTGAGCGAAGTTTGAAATGTTTACGCGAAAAAGACCCGCAATCAATATAATAAAAAATATTAATGAGAGTAATACAAAATAATATTAATAAATATTGTTGACGTTTTCACACAACATGATCTAGCCCAAATCAAGCTAATATAAGGGGTCTAGACGACTGATATACATCTATCTATCTATCTTCTATCTTCCATTTATATAAAAATCAATGCCACTTTCCGTTGTAATTTTATAACTCGAGAACTGGCTCACCTATCCAAACCAAATGTTTAGGCTTTGTTCGTACTATTTAGTACATAATTTATGTGAAGTTTGCACAAAATCGGTCGAGCGGTTCTTCATTTATCACGCAAACGAAGCTGCGCGGGTCAGCAAGTAGTTATATATTTCTAAAAATATACATATCATAACATAGAAACACCCAAGTCCCGAAACAAATATTTGTGAATCACACAAATATTTGGAGCATACCGGGAATCGAACCCAGGACCTCAGAACATTAATCATTTACCAAGCAAGCGTTCGAGCACGGTTAGATCCGATAGGGGCTTTCTACCGCGCACGCTGAGGTTGTGGAATGATCTTCCTGTTTCGGTTTTCCCAAACGCCTACAGTATAGGATCCTTTAAAGAGTCTTAGAAGGTTTTTACAGGGCCGGCAGCGCGAGTGTAGCGCCTCTGGTGTTGCAAACGTTCATAGGCTACAGTTACCACCAGGCCGCCTGGTGGGCCGTATGCTTGTCGACCACACCAGTGGTATTAAAAAAGTAATTTAATCAGTCTAATAGATTTTACAGGAGAATGGTAATCTATTTAGAACATTCTCCTATACAAACTTATTCCTTAAGAGCCTACCAGACGCCAAATCGTTAAAAGAAGATAGAAGATATACATTTTAGCGTGCAAGAAAGAGAGAGATGCGATCGGTTTTTGTGCGCTTTTAACGAAATAAATTAATTATAATAAAACTATAAGCAATATGAAAAAAATGCTCTAGTGCAAATAAAGATTTTACTATTGTCTTTCTTATAAATATTTTATATTATATAAACAACTTATAACAAACGAGATCTAGCTTAAAATTTCACGAAATCGAGGTATTTTCAACTCAAAAATCTATCGAGGATTTTATCAGTAATCGTGTTTCGAGCCTAGAGCATTTTTAGTTCATGAACTGAAGTTGTCTGTGTTCAAATTTTAATTCAGCAGACCTCACGAGTCCTGAGATCTAGATCAAAGTAATAGTCTATTTGGCGTCATATGGACTCTTAAAGTTCGGTTCATCATCTCCTCATCGGACTCTTAAAGTGTAAAATGAAAACGATAATTGGACCATACCTGTGAAGTCAAAAACGCCAGAATATCTCCGAGCGGTTCGTTCTCATGTATTTTGATGATTGTGTCCACTGTCGCCTTCACGTAGTCAGGGACCGGTTCTGTACAATAAGTAAAGAATATTTGTCTGAGCGTCTGTCCATCTCAACTCGTCAATATGGCTTAACACCTACATGGGACATATTCTGAAAAGATGGAATCCTACTATCCTACTAATATTATGAATGTGAAAGTTTGTGAAGATGTTTGGATGTTTATTACTCAATCACGCTCTAACGGCTTAACGGATTGGGCTGAAATTTGGTACAGAGATAGAGTATAGTCTGGAATAACACATATGCTACTTTTTATCCCGGGAAAATGTTCCCACAGGAAGCGGAAACGGGAACCAATTTCACGCGGGCGAAGCCGCGCGCAACAGCTAGTGTAGGCATATAATATGCCTCTGCCTGCCTTCCCCTTTCGGGGATAAAGGCGTGACCATAATGTCCAATCCTGAGACTGTTTTCAAAATCAGCCAAGTGCATGTCGAACACGCGTACGGAGGGTTCCGAACAAAAAAAACGGCAACAATTACGTTTATTGTATGTGATGCTTCTCTTAAATTTGATTTTAATATTTGTTGTTATAGCGGCAACAAAATACATCATCTTTAAAAATTACAGCTTTATGTAGAAGCATTTCAGATATCACGATACCTAATATATATCCTCGTGAACACAAGGTCAAAGCCCACTTTAACACGTTCGTTTGGTTGGCCCGGCCCTCCCGGAATTTACGACTTCGGAGTATAGCAATCTACTGTACTCATCACCAGAAACATATGTACCGCTTTCTTTTTCAATGTAACTCTGTATTTTTGGAGAAAAACTCATGAAAAGGGGGCCGGGCCAACCAAACGCTTTCAGCTCGGCCCCCCTTGTAACTCGAAAAATATACAGCCAATTAAAAAAAAACTTGAGCTTGAGAAATGTACCCCGGCATCTCGTTATACGTTCCAAAACAGATTTTGTATATTCGTAATATCAAACGATAAATCGATGTAGAAAGGGGGCCGAGCTGAAAATTTTTGATAAGAAAATACGTACAGAAGGACAAAAGATTTTTATTAAAAAACTATAAATATAGAATCTACACATGGTAAATATCATATGTACCGCCTTAGTTTCTAATAAAACTTGCTAAATTTAAAATAAACACCAACCTCAGATCGTTCAGCTCGGCCCCCTTTAAACGTCTATAGCTTCTAAACTATGACATATTTCATTACAAAAAAACTATTTCCTGACTCATATAAAGGAGTACACTCCTTCTAAATGAATTAAGATTCTGTGAAATTAGTATTTTAAAAGATAAATGGGATCGAAAATATCATATTGTATGTGTAGGGTGACCATGATTTCAGTGAAAATTATTAAGAAAAAGCTGCATAAATTGAGTAAATCTTTAAATGAATAAACAACTCAACAGCTTCATTTTCCCATGTATCAAAATTTCCGCAGTGTCAAAATGCCCAGTTTTACAAAATGTCCGCAGTGTCAAATGTCCAGTTTTACAAAAAGTCTAAATAAAAATTATTTATTTTAAGCTAACTTTACAAAAGTAAGCGTAACTACTTATTTTTGTACTCATAACATTTTTTCTACTCAAATTTTAATAAAAATATTTTGATAATAATAATAATATATTTATTCCACAAGTAACTAGACTTATTATGTTAGTAACAATATTTCTTATTCTATGTTAGTATTCTTAACCTAAGCACACAAAATAACATAAACAAAAGCAACTACCTAATCTAAAAATAAAATAAATAGGTAGTCGCTGGTATGCGAATCACCGCCACACGTCTATCAACGAGGTGGACAACTTGCAGCAGTGATTTACATACAGGCAGTCCAATCTGCTCGCGACGCAGCTCAGGATGACTCAGATGACTCAGGATGTTTTTATTGGGTTGAAGTTTGCTCCATTAAACATCTTAAAATGTGTTTTAACTAAAATAGGTTTAATAAACGATTATGAATAAGGGGGTTAGTGTTTATTTCATGGCCATCGGTTTATAAATAAAAAAGTTATATCTCTCTTAAGAATATATTACATAGATATTTTGAAGCGCTCGTGGCCCCGCGGACTCAGTGTTCTGTAAACGATCACTGCAGTAAGCAACTTTCACTATGGCCGGTCCATGGATGGGTGACCATCCATGTGATCACTTTGTGACATTTATTAGAGCGTTTCCGTGCTTCGGAAAGCACGTTAAGCCGTTGGTCTCGGTTGCAAAATGGCAGTCGTTAAGCCAAGTTTCACCTTTATTTCAACAGCAGGCAGTCACAACCTGCGCCTGTCCATTTAAAACACGACAATACGGCTCACCACCTATTACGTGGGACAAATTATAAAAAGGTGAAACGTGGGCATATAATATGCCTCTGCCTACCCCTTCGGGGATAAAGGCGTGACGATATGTATGTATGTATGTATGTTTTAAGAATCTATTACATAATTTGGCTTTTAAAATAATTCTGACTGGATTGTTTTAGAATAGACTTCATCTTTAAGCTCTTTTATAATTAAGCAAACAGGACAGTTTCACACGCTGCTTGACAAGTCTGATGAAGAAATACCTCTCTTTTCACACACCTTATGTGATGTAAACGAAGTAGCGGGGGTCAGCTGGTTTTAGAATATTAATTAGAAGCGAGATGAAAAAAAAAAGCATGACTAAATGAAGCGAAATATTATTTCACGACATACTTACGAGTAGGTGCTTATAACACGACTTGTAGCGAGTGACGGAGGCCTGGTTGGTACTACTAGTTGAGTAAAGTTGAAATTGATGGATACGAGTAAACTAGGTAGTTATATGAAGTTCATGAATCATGATACGATGTGTACGCTTGGGTTTTAAACTACTCTCCAGGAGGTAATTTTTTAAACTTGTCATGTCCTCTTCTGTACAAATAGAAAAATAAAATAAGTTTAAGAGGATCGACTGCAGTGATGTCCCAATGCGAGTATATTGGTAGTGTCCAAGGTAGTAATGGTTGTCGAACGTTGGACCGCGCCGATGGGAGGCCATCCCCGCGCGCCGCTACTCCGCCTGCCGATGGCAGTGGCACAACAACCGAGTTGTTCTACTGTTCAGATAGACTTTATTACCGTAGTTATAATATATTTTAACATTTTCTTCTTATTTAGGCGTCATCCTGCCCTATGGGCAAAGAGTTTTACAGTAAGCTATAGAAAATAGTTTATTTTCTATAGCTTACTATAAAACTCTTTGCATCACTGTCCGTATGAACCTCACCTTTTTACAGGAAGCTCACATCCTAGGCAATCGAAAAATGTGAAGGTTAATTTTTGGAAAAAGTTGGTAAATGTATACTAATATTACAAAGAGGAAAGGTTTAATTGTTTGTTTGCATCGAAAGGGCTCCGAAGCTGCTGGACCGATTTGAAAAATTATTTCACTGTTGGGAAGCTATTCTCTTCCCATTGAACATAGGCTATATTTTATTCCCGTGATTCCACGAGAACAGGAGCTAAGCGGAAGAAACCGCGTGACATCCGCTAGTAGCTTATAAGTTACATTTATGAAGTGGCTCCTCAATCTAAACATCTGGATTCAGGAGTTTTTTGAAGTTCTTAACGAAAGTGATTTATTTTATTGATTTTCTTTTTGCATCATTTAGTAGGCATTGCGTAGGGTTAGGTACTTTACATAATGCATACTAAATAACTAACGATTTACGCGGTTTACTTATGTTTGGCAAAAAACTATATCCAAAGTGTCACATGCCAAAGCATGTTTCCCAAATTTTCATTTGGCAAAAAAACATTCGGCTAAACAACTTTTCGCAATTTTACAGTTAGAAATACTATTTTCTAAATCATGGTCACCTTATCATTTATCCTGTATGATATTTTCGATTCCATTAATCTTTTCAAATACTAATTTCACAGAATCCTAATTCATTTAGAAGGAGTGTACTCCTTTATTTGAGTCAGGAAATAGTTTTTTCGTAGCGAAACATGTCATAGTTTAGAAGCTATAGACGTTTAAAGGGGGCCGAGCTGAACGAACTGAGGTTGGTGTTTATTTTAAATTTAGCAAGTTTTATTAGAAACTAAGGCGGTACATATGATATTTACCATGTGTAGATTCTATATTTATAGTTTTTTAATAAAAATCTTTTGTCCTTCTGTACGTATTTTCTTATCAAAAATTTTCAGCTCGGCCCCCTTTCTACATCGATTTATCGTTTGATATTACGAATATACAAAATCTGTTTTGGAACGTATAACGAGATGCCGGGATACATTTCGCAAGCTCAAGTGTTTTTTTAATTGGCTGTATATTTTTCGAGTTACAAGGGGGGCCGAGCTGAAAGCGTTTGGTTGGCCCGGCCCCCTTTTCATGAGTTTTTCTCCAAAAATACAGAGTTACATTGAAAAAGAAAGCGGTACATATGTTTCTGGTGATGAGTACAGTAGATTGCTATACTCCGAAGTCGTAAATTCCGGGAGGGCCGGGCCAACCAAACGAACGTACTTTAACGACTCCGCTCCCACCCGGAAAAATAATATAATTCAAATATAGGCTTTAAACATTGCTCTTTAGATATATTTTACATTGCCATCATCAATTAGCAGACAGCTCGCTTTCAGCTCGCTTACCGCCGTCAGACTGCTCGGGAGTGGACTCCTCGCTGGGCGTGCGTTGTAGACGAGCAGTCGCCGCACCGGCACCGATCGCGAACTGTGTCAATTACGAAAGGCGAGAGCGGTCGGCGGGTGGACAGTTGGCCGTCTGCTAGCTGTCGCATTGTGGACTGCTGGGTGCGGGCTAGCTGTCGCCGCGTAGACTGCGAGCAGTAGTCTTCGTTTAGGGCAGTGTTGGGTGGGAGCGGTGTTGGAGCGGGGTCGTTAAAGTGGGCTATGACCTTTGAGACGGACGGCGAAGTCTCATGAATAGGGTCCCGTTAAAACCCTTTGGGTACGGAACCCTCATATTTGATTATTATATTGCAGTATTATAACTGCCCAACGTTTTGATGGCTGAAACGACCGTCTACCGACCGACATTACTACCCTAGGATGGTTCGGGAAGCAGTTGAAATAAAGAAGCACAAGACTTTCAACAGGAAAGACGGATATAAGCTCTCAACAGCGTGGAATCCGGTGATTGGTGCCTTAAGTCTCGAAATAAAATAGTGAACACGTCCGCGGATACGGTCAGTGTTGTGTGCCGTGTGTTTCCACAAATCGACGATCTCGGGGGTACTTCGAAAACTCCCGTCGCATAGCAGAATCTCCAGCCTACTTGCACCAGTCGCCTCGGGACCACGATAGGTGTAATCGAAACGTCGAGGAAAGTGAAGGTGCCGAAACCTTAAATCAATACATATAATAAAATCGTAACAGGTCGCTGTCTGTACATGGAAGATAAATAAGAAAAAATATCATAGGGGGGCTTTATGAACTCAATAGAACCCAAAACAATGATTTTTAGAATTTTTGTCTGTTTGTCTGTATATCTGTATGTCTGTATATCTGTTTGTCTGTACGTTTGTGCACGCTAATCTAAGTAACCGCTTATCCGATTGCAATGCGGTTTTCTTTATTGTGTTGAGGTTTACTCCACTTAAGTGTTTATTTCATGTCAATCGGTTTATAAATAAAAAAGTTATATCACTTTGAATCATACATGTAGGTAAATCTAAACTGGCGTGTTGGCTTAATCATAAAAGAGCTTAATGATTAAGGTTCGGCGTGGATTGAATTGTTTTAGAATAGACTTAATTTTTAAGCTCTTTTATGATTAAGCATTTCACACGCTGCTTGATGAGTCTGATGAAGAAATACCTCTCCTTTCATATACCTTATGTGACGTAAACGAAGTTGCGGGTTCAGCTAGTTAATAATAAAATAGTGCCACGCGAAATCCCGTTTGTATAAAAATATGGCTGAAACGATTTGAATGTGGTTTTCTTTAGCCATTGCGGTATCGGCAACTAGTTGAACACAGTCAAACAAACACTCACCGTCAGTATAGAATACGTCGATCGGATGCGGCCTGCCATGCATGGACATGATCACAGACGTGGAGCCTTTAGAAGGTGCCTTCTTGTTCTTCAAGTCGAAGAAGTCTCTCAGGAACTCCGCGTCCATTGTCGCTGAAGATATCACCAGCTTGAGGTATTTGCGTTTCTGGAATGGTTTAGGAGATGGTGAAGAATACGTATATACCAGGGGCGTAGGGTCCATAGAAGCCGATTCCCGCTGGCTTCCCCTTCAGAACTGACAGCAAGGTGAAGTTACATCATTACTAAATCTCGGTCAGTAGATAAGATGATAAAATTTTCTTCTCAACGAAAAACCCCTGCTGCAAAATACATAGCAATGTGCAATATTGTGCATCGCTCAGTTCAGTCAAAGTTCAGTGAACTCCAAAAACACGATCATGGAATATGAGAAATAAGCCGGATTGCTGAATATTTGCGTCCCTTTCGTTAATAATACGCAAATGTCGGTTTCTCTCTCTACGTTCCGAGTGTTTCGAAAGATTATACTTGCGAATCTCCATCGTTCGGCCAGCGATCGGGCCTCGTTCTAAATCCACTCGGAAATATGGTCTAAGAGCCCATGAACATCTACCAGTATGTATTTGACCAGACCTGAGGTTTTGTACACTGAGACTCCTATACCTACCATGCATTATGCAGTGACTCACTAAACTCTAAGTGGAGCACGCGACGACTGCGCAGCCAGGACAGGTATCGATTTTTGACTAGTTTTAAATGCATTTGACCATGGATGCCGTTTTAAAAAAATGAAAATATATTATTATTATTATCGGAAAATAAGAATGGCAGACCATTATCGTGAGTTTTACTTAGCGGCAGACGATTTTGAAAATGCCCAAAAAATTTTTTTTTGAAAGTATTTGACCAGATCTGCCATTGAAACATTTGGTTGATTATGGTCTTAAAAGCTTATATTCAAAAAGGCAGACGTCTACATAGAGCATTTACATAAAAAAATGATAAAATATTACCCACTACTCGATCAGATGAATACGCATTCCGTTCGCTGTTTTACATTAATATCAATATAAATACTGTGGGACATTCACACACAACGCCATCTAGCCCAAACTAAGATAATATAAGCTTTTGCTATGAGATTTAGACAACTGATAAACAAACTTAGATCTTTCTTAATACATAAGTACACATTATACCTAGAAGTTACATAGAAACACCTGAACTCCAAAAAACTATTAAATATGTCTGCCTCGTTGGTCTAGAGATCGTAAAGACCAAATGCGGATCACGAAGTCGTGGATTGTTTCCCAACATACCACAAAAAATTATGTGAGCCACAAATATAAAATTGTCTAGAGCCTGGGTGTTTCTATGTAGGTAGATATTAACAAAAAAAAAATTCAAGCATTAATATCCTGTTGTCTGATTTCCATAACACAATCAAGTTAATCCTAGTTTACTTTGGGATCACATGATAAGTACTGTGTAAAAAATGTACGCATCTGTAAATAATTTGTCTTTAAAAAGTTTAATAATTCTAATTTTATACATTTTATTATTATAATTTTAATATGAAAGAATCATAAATAATACGGTATACGCTGATAAATAACATCGATTACCTCCTATTTAAATTTTGTTATTATTTCGACATGTCAAAATTTTAAGTGTTAAATGAGTTAAGAGGGAACATGGGCTCAGAGAAATTTGCAAAATAGGTATTTGAATTTAGATGTTGCCGTCACAGTGCACCTAATAACAACCCCGCAATGACAGATTGCCAAAAAACTAAACTTCTATTCAAACGCAAAGTTTTCGATGTCAAAGGAGTAAACATTTCTTTTAAAAATTTAAATCGCTAGTTTAGAAAGATCAAATAAATTTTAAAGTACTGCTTATCTAAATTCATTTTATTAGGAATATTGAGAAACTACTCTTTGCATTTGCCTGATAATTCCGTATAAAAATTCATGTGCATTTTTTATGTATTGCCCGGTTTGAACATTATTTCCGTATAGATACGGACAAATCCGTATATATGGCAAGACTGAACGTGCATGAGGCTACAACGAGTGCCAGTACGCGCCGTACGCGCTCATTATGACGTCATCAGAATGCTATTCGCATGCCTGCCGCATTTTACGAAATACGGCGCGTGCAGTGCGGGTGAAATGTGCGAGTTTTCATATCATTACATACAACGAATTCTAAAATGCGGCGCGTTCGGTGCGTACGGAGCGTACGTTGCTGACAAATGTGCGATCAGCTTCAGAGAACATACTAACTGTCAAACAAATATGTCAATGGTCAAGATCAAACCTGACGTATGGTCTTGTCTAGTCTTAAAAATAAATTTATTAAAATGAGACGTTATTGAAATCTTTTTTTTTGTGTTCTGGTTTAATCTGCAAGCAGTATTTTTCTTTTCTTGAACTATTTATAGTTCAAGAAACTACCCAACATAATCTGCTTATAAGCAGATTATGTTGGGTTATAAGCAGATAATATTGACATGTGGAGTGTGCCTCCCAGCAGAGACATCTACTCCTTATGTCCACAGCTCAGTCAATCGCAAGATGTAGGCTCAATATGTCCTTTCTTTTAAGGCGCCTTATTGAAATCTAAAAACTATTGCTCAAGACTCCGTATGACGCTAAATAGACTATCATCTTGATCTAGAACACAGGAGTCGTAAGGTCTATAGGTAAATTAACTCTTTTTTTGTCAAAACTATCGTGAATTTTGAGCTGGATCTTCTATACTTGATGTCTGACAATAGTAAATCTTAATTAACTCGAGACTCTGTTGTTTTTTAATTATTACAGTTCTTTTAATTAATTTATTTCGTTAAAAACGCATAAAACTATACGTATCTACCACTTTCTTGTACGCTCAAATTTATATCTGTTATCTTCTTTAAACTGATTAGCGTCAGGTGGGCTCTTAACAGGTAAATTTTAGTAATCATTTGCTGTTCTAAATTACTCAGGAACATCTATAGTATCTATTTAAATATATACGTGGAGGTATAAGTAGTAATATATTCGGCGTGGCAAATTTAAAGAGTAAAATAACACAATTTTAAAACATTACTTTAAAATACAAAATAAATACAGTGATATAGGAACTCGCAAGTAAAATATATCATGTACCTATTGTCGACTGCGCCGTTGGTGCGAATTTCCGGAAAGCACAGGGTTTTGTAAATAATTTTGTGCGGGTGTTAGTGAAACAGACTGTCACTCTGAGGTCTTGGGTTCGATTCATGGGTCGGACAAATATTTGTTTGACCCACAAATAGTTGTTTCAGGGTTTAGGTGTCTCTATGTATAATGTGTAAGTACCTACCTATGTATTAAGAAAGATCTAAGAATGTTTGTCAGTTGTCTAAATCTCATAGCAAAAGCTTATATTATCTTAGTTTGGGCTAGATGGCGTTGTGTGTGAATGTCCCACAGTATTTATATTGATATTAATGTAAAACAGCGAACGGAATGCGTATTTATCTGACCTTGTAGTGGGTAATATTTTATGATTTTTTTATGTAAATGCTCTATGTAGACGTCTGCCTTTTTGAATATAAGCTTTTAAGACCATAATCAACCAAATGTTTCAATGGCAGATCTGGTCAAATACTTTCAAAAAAAAATTTTTTGGGCATTTTCAAAATCGTCTGCCACTAAGTAAAACTCACGATAATGGTCTGCCATTCTTATTTTCCGATAATAATAATAATATATTTTCATTTTTTTAAAACGGCATCCATGGTCAAATGCATTTAAAACTAGTCAAAAATCGATACCTGTCCTGGCTGCGCAGTCGTCGCGTGCTCCACTTAGAGTTTAGTGAGTCACTGCATAATGCATGGTAGGTATAGGAGTCTCAGTGTACAAAACCTCAGGTCTGGTCAAATACATACTGGTAGATGTTCATGGGCTCTTAGACCAATAGCTTAATACGAGACGGAGAAAAATCGTCAATAATAAAGTAAAGTCAATAAACGTACTAAAATTTACTGTTGACGAAATAAAATCACTCATAGAGTCTAATTATATGTATTTTCATACAATGTAATTATATAATGATTAGTGTCCGACCGAAACTGGTTTTCCAGCCGAAACCGAAACCGAAACCGAACTTTCGGCCCCAGAGTCAGTTTCGGCCGAAACCGAAACCGAAACCGAAACTCACGTGTTCATATTAAAAAAAAACAGCCAAGTGCGAGTCGGATTCCCGCACGGCACCCGCCGGTACAAAAATTACTTTTGTTGTGTGGATGATTTTTTCTGATTTTAGTAGGTATTTTTTGTTATAACGGCAACAGAACTGGGTGAGGTGGTGGTGGATGTGTCTCTTGACATCGCCAACGCTTTCTACACCTTGCCCTGGAGCTGCGTTTGGGAGGCGCTTATTTACCATCGAATGCCTCCATACCTCCGTCGAATTGTCGGGGCCTATCTTTCTGAGAGGGCCATAACTTACCCGAGCTGGCTAGGGCAGGGTCGGTGAGATGTGTCGTTCGGTATTCCATAGGGATTGGTCTTAGGACCGCTTCTGTGGAACATCGGTTACGATTGGGTGCTGCGTGGTCCGTCCACTCAGAGGTGTCGGCGTAACATGTTACGAGGACACCCTCATTACAGCGCCAGGAGTAACTCGAGAAGCAGCCCTAAAGGCCACCTGCGAGGTTCAGCTTACATATGTAAGCTGAATCTAGATACGTATCTGGGGCTCGTACTCGATAGCCGGTGGAACTTCGGATACCACTTCCGAAGTTTGGTCCCATAGCTGAGGGAGGGGGGCATCAGCCGCACTCTCGCGGTTGTTGCCCAATATCAGAAGGCCTAACACTCCCTGCAGGAGACTGTACCATGGGATCGTGCGGAGCATGGCCCTATACGGGGCCCCCGTATGGACGGAGATCCTGATAGCCAGCAATGCGGCTAGATTGCTTAGCCCGCAGAAGGCGACGGCTGTCAGGGTGATAAGGGGATACCGCACGATCTCAGTTGAGACGGCATGTCTTCTAGCCGGGATTCCTCTATGGGACCGAGAAAGCGAGGGCCCTTGCGTCATTGTTTAAATGGTGCAAGGAGGCGCTGGAGCGCGGCCATAGGCCTCTTCCTGTGAGCAGGTCATGCTCGTGAAAGAGGCGGTGGGGAGGAAGCGAGAGAGAACTCTCCCACCTGAGCTCCACAGTCTGCGGCGGCGCCCCATACTATCAGCCTCCATGACCGGGGGCCTGAGGACGGTGACGGGGCTGCTCACCGTCCTTACAGAAGCAGGCCTAGACGATAGCGTGACGTGAGAGATTCATGCACGCCCCCCTCAAGAAGCGGGATAACAACTGAACAAGCCCCAAAGATGCGGCCGCAGTATGCATAATTTCGAGGGCATACTCGGAGCTCCCAACCATAGGCTGGTAGGTAGGATACGCGTGGTTTTTAGTCGGTAGGACTACTGTATAGTGAAAATTTTAGGCTTCTATCTGGTGCAGTTCCAGCGATACAACCTCGTGACTAACAGACAGACGGACGGCTAGGCCTCATGTCTAGTTTATAGGGTCCCGCTTTAACCCCTCCGTGCGAGAGTTCGACTCGCGCTTATAAATAGCGCCAATAGTGCACCTATTGGAAAAATAACCAAGTTCCACCAACAAAGCAAGTTCCACCTAGTGCCATCAATCAATAAATCTTTTCAAGTGTTTATTTTAGAAATATCTCCACCTAAAGATGAGTTCTTTCTTTATGTGTGGAACTACTCATAGATGCTATTGCGAACTCCTACCGACTAAAACCACACGGTGCCCTGCTACTAGCTCTTGGTTGGTTTTGGTTACATTCTAGAAGTATATATCTAACTAAAACTGGACAACAGTGAGTCGGACTAGAGCACGAAACAGTAGTAGTACAAGAAAAGCGGCAAAAAATCACGTATGTAGTATTGGAGGCCCCTTTAATTATTAATTTGTCTATTTCTATTATTTTTTGCTATAGCGGCAACAGAAATACATCAGCTGTAAAAATTTTCACTGTCTTATTATCACGGTGCATGAGTTTACAGCCTGCTGACAGACAGACAGACGACCAATGAAGACAATGAAACCGACAACAAAGGGGTAATAGGATTATGTAATATCCTGGATCACCTTTTTAGGATTCCGTAAAAATTGTATTATTATAACTATTGATTTCAAGTCCTTTGTAAATCTGTAAATCTTTGGTTAGTAACATATTATCTGGTTGGGCTGACCCCAACCACATCACAAGTAGAGCCAGGCACTCAAAATTCATGAACACGTGAGTTTCGGCCCGGCCGAAAGTTTCGGCCCATTTTGGCCGAAACCGAAACTGCGGCCGAAACTCGATTTTTTGGCCGAAACTGGCCGAAACCGAAACCGAAACTTCGGTCGGTCACTAATAATGATATTTACGACGCAATCATTTGGAATTTTCAATAACTAAATAAAATTAATGAATTAAGTACGCTCGTCGAACATTCTTTACGCACACTAGCGCCGCTTTCGAATATTTTGAAGTTTTGAACTTTTATTTACTACTTTATATTTTCTCTAAACAATGCAATGCAGCAGTGCACTCCCAGAATTATTGAATAATTAGTTTGTTGGTCGTTTTTTTGCTGTTTATTGGTTAATTATAATTAGTTAGTGATAAATAGCATGGTGTATTGGTGAGTGGAATAGTGCGTGCAGTACTGTATAAGTATATAAGCTGTGAATAGATAAGTAATAACGTATAGTTTACATTTTGCTTTGTTTTAATACCTACTAAGAATCTAGGTTGTTCGTATGCGTAATGGCGACGTTAATACATATAATATAGATTGTTGTTTAATAGATTTTTTGTTATCTGAAGAAACATCTTTTACTAAATTAAGTTTTGAGAATAAAAAATATGTAATTCAATTGTGACTATAGATTATAAAAGAAAAGACTGCTCCTATAAACATTTTCATAGTTCGTTTTATGATAAATATACTTGGATGACAGGTTCTTGTAAACTCAATAAACTTTACTGTTTCCAATGTTAATTATTTTCCGATTCTAGTAGCGTTTGGAGTCGTACAGGGTTTACGGACATCAATAATATAGGAAATTCGACGAAAAAACATGTTCTGACTGAAAAACACATTCGTAGTTGTTTAAGCTTTCATGACTTTGGCAATAGCAGAATTGAGACATTTTTGAATAATAATTTTGAAGTACACAATAGGAAGGTTGATCGCAATCGTCATCTATTAAGACGGTTCATAGATACTGTAGTTTTGTTAGGTAAACAGGAGTTAGCGTTCCGCGGCCACGATGAGAGCTCCGGGTCGAATAACCGCGGTAATTATATTGAAATATTGCAATATTTAAGTGCGTATGATGCTGTATTGGAGTCACATATGGAACATGTTCTTCAATGCATAACCCCGTGTTTTCTGGACATCTACATGTATTTTTTTTACTAGCTTCCGGTTCAGGTATACCCGAAGGGGTAGGCAGAGGCATATTATATGCCCACATTTCACCTTTTTATAATATGTCCCACGTAATACGTTGTGAGCCGTATTGCCGTGTTTAAATGGACAGGCGCAGGTTGTGATGCCTGCTGTTGAAATAAAGCCTTCAACTTGGTTTAACGACTGCCATTTTACTGGCAACCAGGACCAACGGCTTAACGTGCCTTCCGAAGCACGAAAACGCTCAAATAAATGTCACAAAGTGATCACATGGATGGTCACCCATCCATGGACCGGCCATAGTGAAAGTTGCTTACTGCAGTGATCGTTTACAGAACACTGAGTCCGCGGGGCCACGAGCGCTACTAGCTTCCCTTTTGAAAATAACCAGTCCTCGCCACTGGTATATACATATGGTAACACTGTTATCCATATTAAATGCCTACGTTTTAGTTTTACATAGCACGTAATAGATGGCGAGCCGTGTTGATGTGTTGAAATGGACAGGCGCAGATTGTGACGACCTGCAGTTGAGTCTTTTCTAGTCGCCAGTAAGACCTTCAACTTGGCTTAACGACTGCCATTTTACTGGCAACCAGGACCAACGACTAAACGAACCTTTAGAAGCACAGGAACGGTCGCAATTTGAAATGTGACAAAGTGGTCACCCATCCGAGAACCAGTCACATGCAAAAAATCCTTACTCCAATGATCAACCTTCATGACCTTTTTTTCGATAATCGGTGTGGTTCGATAAAAAAGGTCATCTCGTTTTGTGTAAAATTTTAGTTTTTGACATGTTTAGGTCTTCAACACGCTTTTTTTTGCACAGCATTCAATTTTCTGGCATGCATTCAGTTAATTAGATTTAAGTAGTGTGCTGAATAATTATACAAATGTGCATTTAAAAATATCCCTCATTAAAATGGTAGCCACAACCTGCGCTTGTCATAACATGGCAAAAGGATCACCCCTTTGGGGATAAAGGTTATGTACGGATCCTTATAAATATTTAAATAAAAAGTGAAAATGTTGAACTCATACCCTCATAATCTTCTTCAGCAGTCCCATCAGCACGTCTGTCATCTGGGACCTCTCGTGGACCTGCAATAGTGAACAGCATCCTTTAACATTTGTACTGGCCAAGTGTGCCTCGCTGGCGGTATGACAGAGTGTGCTAGTGCGTATACATGTAAGGAATGGTTCCGTAGCTATTAAGTTAAAACGAAATTATAAATTCCCAAATTAGTTTATCCCGAAGAGGTCGTTGGGTCGTAAGGTTGTCTGTCATCTTAGAGATATATGTTTTTATGTACGTCTAGAATACCTTGACACGAAGCGCCAAGTACCTACGGAAGACTCGTTCAAAACCCTCATACTCCTACACGTATAATTCATCTGGCCAACTATACTGTACGCCTTGCGATCGTGTCTTCAAGTCGAAGTTCGGCTTTGCAAGCCACATTAGAGCCCGTCATAGGGATCAACTAAATATTTTGGTGTCGCCGTCGCCGGAAACGGTTTGGACGACATGATGATGATGATGATATGTTTTTATCACTAACTAAAATTCTTCGACTATTACTCGTGAACATGTAAGCCTTGCCTTGCCCAATATACATAGATATTAAAACTATAAAGGATATATTTATACACTAAGGAACCTTAAACGTATCATCATTATCTCTGAAGTCCGTTGATAGACTGTAACATTATTTTTAGGGTTCCGTAGTCAAAGGGTAAAACTAGACCTCATTCATGAGACTTCGCTGTCCGTCTGTCTGTCTGTCCATTACGAGACTGTATCTCAGGAACCGTGATAGCTAGAGAGCTGAATTTTCACAGACGCTATTACAACAAATACTAAAAACAGAAATATAATAATAATTAAGGAACCCTCCGTCAGCGAGTACGATTAGCGCTTGGCCGGTTTTTTAATATAAGTATTTAGTTCACTAAATCGACGTTGCCCGCCTATTGAAAAGCCATAGCTACATCTTCCTGCGACAAACTTCCGAGCGCTTACATGCAGCTCCCGGCTGTATGCTGTATTAGGAAACGTGTGGGTTTTAGTCGGTAAGAGTCCGGCATAGCATCCATGGAAGTTTACACACGTAAAAGAAAGCCATTTCAACATCTACCGAATTGAGCATCATTCTCACTGTCCTCAAGGCTATCAACATAATAATGAATAAGATAGCACCTAAACTGGACATAGTGAAACATTGCGCCAGATATCAAAGTGTAGAACTATTTAACAGATTACCAGAGTATCTTAAGAACATAGTATATAGCAGATACAAGTAAAAGCGCAATTGAAAGCCTTCTTGTTGGACAAATCGCCGTCCCCGGGGAATAAAATGATAACTGCCAGTATCTTGATTTTAATGTTATGTCATTTTTGAGATCTTTGACTGTTAATACATGTACTGAATTTTTATTGTAATTTTTTTACAGTTATTTACAGAGTTACAAAAAATTACCATAGTATTCGAAGATTTAAGACAGGCCTAAAAGAACAGGCATAAATGGATAATATAATATTATCAAAACGTATCCTCACTTGTTATTATGACAAATAGTAATATTATTATATTCTCTTAAAAAAATATTCGACTTAATATGATAAGTGCATGTTATCCTTTTATTCTCGTTCAAAACCGTCCACTCGCTTCGTATAAAGGCGTTAAGTCGCGCGGATGTGCGGATGCTAGAACATCAGTGTATGAAATATAGTATTCCATACCTAATGTTATCTCACCAGCAACCGCAGAGACGCTTTCCCATGAAGCCCTCCCCGCAAAGCAGCGCTGACACGGGACGGCTGCAAAGTATTCTCGTAGTCCATCCCAGTCTGCTGACGAGTAGTGCCACAATCGCCGCGTTACCTCTACTGCCCTTGCAGTATATGACACCTGCAGGCGGGCACGCACAACACAGTGGTCGGATTGACCCAGTGAGGAGCTAACCGACACACTGTACTGTGCTGGGTAACTCTTCAGCAATAAGTTGTACAGGGCGGGTTCATGGTCTGACCTGTCCGGTATGCGCGTAATCCCGCACACCACTTGGATCAGACCAATGGAGAGAGCAGCGTGGGCGGCCCGTCCCGCAGGATCAATCCTGCGGAACCCCAGCCACTCAGTGTGATGTGGTGATCGTTGAATTCCCCCAGAAAAACCAATTCAGCGTTCGGGAACTGCATCTGCGCGTCGTCAGCCCCCCCGCTGAGGTGCCGAAACAGCCTTGTTATCTCAGCTGTTCCTGTATGGGGGCGATAGACACACACGTAGATCTGACTCATGGAACCGTGATCTACGTGAAGCCAAAGGACGGAGAAGGAAGGTTTCTCAAAGCAGCGCAGCCGGCGACAGCAAACATCCGCCCTAACGAACGCGCACACCCCGGCTTTATCTTGAAATTGTTCCTCGATGATATAGCCAGGGTAACATAAGTACGACTGGTCAGCAGGGTGGCATATTTGCGTCTCCGTTAAGAACATCAAAGCTGGCCGTGCCGTCTCTAGATGGTGATGGACGACGTTGAGATTGGTATGGAATCCGCGGATGTTAGCGAACTCCACCTCAAACAGAACGTTTCCGGGACTGTTCGCAGCGGCCGCTGTGATACATCTTTTTCTTTTGTGCGCTGCCTTGATATTTGGGAATTGGAGAGGAGACGTGAAGACGGAACGATATTTGCTACAGCAACGAGTGACAAGGCGTAGAGGCTAGCTTCATCTATGACCGTGTGGTGAGACTGAGGCTGACCCGCCGGACGGAAGGGCCCCCGTACCCCCCGAGTGTGGTCGCCGGGTCCCAGTCCAGTCACGATTCGGCACGACGAACCACATCGGGATTATGCGCGGCCTAAAATGCGGTCTTTGACGAATATGTGTTGCCAGTGATAACATAATTATGTTCTCGAGGTGTGACCGTTGAAAATGTTCACTACTGAGAGGCTTGCTGTTGCTTACTGAGCAATGGAGAGAATCATGCTCTGGGTGCTTTTATGTGATCGAATTCGCAAGTAGGATATCCGAAAATAAAACCCACGTCACCAAAAGCTTAGAGTGGTATCGATTTACCGCAAAATACAGAGAGTCCAGGCCTCCCTTGAGGCTTACAGATGACCTAATAAAGGTTGCGAATGCTTGCTGTATACGAACAGTACAAGACAAGTTGCAGAGGCTCTGAATTTGCAGAAGAGCTCTAAGACATTACTTTGTCAACCGGTGCATGATGTATCTCACTCATGATCTAATAATTTTTCGGAAGATGACTCTGAAATCTGATGTTTCCAGCGAGTCATAGCGCAAATAATGGCTTAAGTTGTGGTGCACTCAGGTGCGCCAAAATATAGTAACTGGTGTCTACAATCTAGCGCTGATCTCTTCCACAAATGGCGTAAGAGCCTCTTACGCCATTTGTCTATTATATTTACTTAGCCTAGATTAGAAAGAACAATCTAGGGTTTGGGCGTCCCAGATAGTAGCTCTGCTCGTGCTCAGAGTTGTTTTCTATTAAAGATTTCCCTTTATGGTGCAAACAGATTGAGTCCTTGGTAAATTTCATCTCCTATATGAGATCCCTGTATGGGCGTAAACCCGGACGGCCTGCAACGTGGCTAGACTGCATAGCATAAAGGCGATGGCCGCCAGAATGATAAGAAGGTACCGCACTATATTATTGAACCGGCAGGTCTCCTAGCCGGGATCCCTTTATGAACGTATGCGTATGCCTTTATGACCACACTCGGGGGGTACGGGGGCCCTTCCGTCCGGCGGGTCAGCCTCAGTCTCACCACACGGTCATAGATGAAGCTAGCCTCTACGCCTTGTCACTCATTGCTGTAGCAAATATCGTTCCGTCTTCAGTTAGGGTCCCTACGTCATTTTATAAATGTCGCAAGGAGGCGCAGGAGCGGGAACACAGGTCTGTACCTCGAAAAATGGAGGCCCAGCGATCCCTGTTTCGAGGAGACATAAAAGGTTCGTCTCTTTCTCTCTCACACACTTACCACTAAAGAGGCGGTGAAGCCGGTCATGAGAGTGTCTAGAGAGACGCCATGGCAGCCTCACCTACCAAGTGTCACAGGTGCTTACCGGGCACGAGTGCTTCGCTAAGTATTTTTGGCACAGACATTGTTATTTTGATTGTTTTTATTAATACTGATAAGGATAAGAGTTTTTAGTATTTTATCAATCGATAGTGCGGACCTAGTCTATTAATTTTAGAATTATTACTAGGATGTTGTGTTTTTAAACTTTATTTTGAAACTTTTGAATAAAGCTAATATTGATGATTACCATATTGAGTTTTATTGGAAAACTAAATTTATATCCTTTATAGAAAAAAAGTTTTGCAGCATTCATAAGAATAAGATGATATTAAAGTATTATCATTATCACTCCCATCCCAAAAACTCGTAGAAGAAAATGATAAGTAACAAGTATCATATTTATTTCTGGTCACGCTGAACGGAGAATAAAATGATAATTGACATTATACAACTTAGATGATGTTTCATTTTCACTAACTTTTTATTCTTTAAATATCTTAATTGTGACAGGTGTTAGACAAATTTGACCAAAACGATTCAACTAGAGAAAAAATTACGTTTTTAAAAACCTAACAATCACGCATCTATGTCCAGTATTTCCGGAGTAATCGTTGAAAACATGTTTTTTATTTTTCCTGAAAAGTTGTGTTTTTGCAGTTATCATTTTATTCTCCGGGGACGGCGAAATGTCTATACTCTATTAGATGATCTTAAGGCGGAGGTTTTAGCCTGTAAAAGTCAAGATAAATTGTTTATACGTAGTTAATTTAAATTTATAACGGAATTGTAATTTTGACATTGGCATTTAGATTTAATTTAATTTTATATTGTGAATCGACTTTTATTGACATAATTTTGGTAATTTTGCAATTATTGTTAAGGTTTTATTTATTTCTTTGTTTGACATCTTATCTTTAAATTCTATATTTTAATTTTTCTGACTTTTGTTGTAATTGCTTGCTGTATAATTTTTTTTATGCATGTAAATTGTCAATTTCAAACACAATTTGTAAATTGTTAATGAAAAATAAATGAATGAATGAATGAATGAATGAACAGTGGTCCTCAGGTTGACGGCCCCATGATGTGCCTTTTCACGCTCCGCTTGAAGAACCCGGAATTATAAGAGAAATAATACGTACCTCGTCAAGTATTATGCAGGAATACTGCATAAGAAGCGGCGACGCGAACATCTCTCGAAGCAAAACGCCCTCTGTCATGAACTGAAATAAATATATACATATATTTAATCATGTCTTAATCTCGAAGGAGTAAGCAGAGGCATATTGACTGTCTCTTTGGTGTAGAAGTCGTAAGAGCTTTAAAGCTAAAGGAGTCTTAGAAAGTTCCTTTTTACTTTTGATTGTTGGCACTTGATGGAACTTGTTATAATACATTATGAAAACTCACTCACTTGTACCTACTATTCCGCAACTTTTATTTTGATTTTAATAATACCTGACCGGTTTCGCTATACCTTTGAAAATGCTTTAATAGCGAAACCGGTCAGGTATTATTAAAATTATTAAATATGTGATTCAATAAACATTTTTTATATGTGATTCAATAAACATTTTTTATTTTTTTATTTATTTATTTATTTATTTATTAGATTCCATAGTCTTAGAAAGTTCTTGCAGGGTCGGCAGCGCGAGTGTAGCGCTTCTAGTATTGCAAACGTCCGTAGTCTACGGTAATTACTTTTCATTAGGTGGACCGTAAGCTTGTCTGTCGCCTTAGTAGTTTAAAAAATACTATACGCCAAAATTGACAATTATAGCCCCTCTCTATAAAATAGATTGCAAAGGGGCTTATGTCGAGACTTTGTCTGTAGTCTGTGACTCTGTCGCATTAAACTACGCCACTAGGTCCCGTGGATCATGTTTTAAGTTTGAAATAAAACAAAAATGACAACCTGAATCGGATTGAACTTTGACAATAAACGTGTTAGAGAGGGGCAGTCGGGTGAGAACGATCTCACGGCTTCTTGTTTTTTCGTTCCGCGTAATAGCTGGTATTGCCGTGTTGAAACGAACAGGCGCAGTAGAAAAGAACCTAATTACTATTTGCATTTGAAAGTCTGGGGTTCCTACCGGCAGATCAGTTACATTATGCCTTTATATTACACTAGCGGACGTCACGCGGTTACACCCGCGTAGTTCCCGTTCCCGTGGGAATACGGGAATAAAATATAGCCTATGTTACCCGCAAAGAGTGTAGCTTTCCAACAGTGAAAGAATTTTTCAAATCGGTCCAGTAGGTAGTTCCGGAGCCTATTCGTTACAAACAAACAAACAAAAAAACAAAAAAAAAAAACAAAGAAACAAAAAAACAAATCTTTCCTCTTTATAATATTAGTAGAAGTAGAAAAGTAGAATAGACTAGTTGTGCCCTACGGCTTTTCACCAATTAAATTCACAAATACATGCCCATATTACATGAAAAAATTCTATATTTTAGTGAAAAATTTGACCATCAAATTCTTCTACAGATGAGGCCAGCCCACTGACACTTCAAAACGCATACTCTGCGAGCTATAACGAATGAAATTATTATTATACATATAGACACGCCTTCATCACCGAAGGGGTAGGCAGAGGCACATTGTACGTCTACACTTCACCTTATAGTTTTATGTCCCATGCATGGTAATATGGTAGTGAGCGTATTGCCGTGTTAAAATGGACAGGCGCAGGTTGTGACAACTCGCAGCTGAAATTAGTCGCCCATGAAGCCTCAACTTGGCTTAACTATTGTTATTTTACTGACCACCGGGTTTCATTTCGAGTTATCCTTTTCTACGCAATGGATCGTTTTGCGAAACTGTTTCCTTAGTCGCGATGTATTGGAGTGGCGACATTTTGTACTCTTTCCCCGTCCCCACACGGGGCTATTAATATGTAGAAATACTGATAGCTACTTACAACAATGCCAGTCTCGACGGTCCTCCGGCTGGTCATGGCAGCTGCGTACCCGACACTCCCGCCGACATCCTCGCCGCGCTCCTCGGCGACGCGGCACGCGAGCGACACGGCCGCGGTAACGCGCGGCTGCGTCACGCATACTCGGTGACCGATGTCGCGGAGATACTGGAAATAAACATTTTACTTAAGTGGTTAATTTTTAAAAAAAAAACAGGAAAATTGCAAATCGGTTTCCCGCATGGAGGGTTCCGTTCCGAGAGTGACGCATAGTGATCGTATAAGGTTTCCGTCTTTGCCTTTGAGGAAAGGAGACCCTTATGCTTCCTCTACATTACTCGCAAAGTTTAACGAAGTTCGTCGGCGAAATTGCCCGAGGCAAAGAATTTTTTTGACGAAGTAGGCCGAGGTGCCCTTCTACACTCTCGTACTCGTCCAACTTCGTTCAACTTCGCGAGTAATGTGGAGGAAGCATTAAAACGGCAAGTTTAACACGTTTGTTGTAAGGCCTTAAAGATTATTTAATTATGTAAGTACCTATTCTCTGTGTTTAATGTTTGTCGATAAAGCGGCAACAGAAACACATTATTTGTCTAGCTATCATGGTTCCTGAGATACAGCCTGGAGACAAACGGACGGACATCGGAATCTCAGTAAACGGGTCCCGTTTTTACCATTAGGGTACGAAACCCTAAAAAGAATCACTGCAATATTTTCATAATTCAAAGCTCCGATGATGCAGCGATTGAGTAACATTTTTTTATTAAATTCAATAGCACTTGTGAAAATTGGCATGCAGCCAGACCTACTTGCTTCAGAATCTAAAAGCTGATAGCACTCTCTTGGGTCTCGGAGCAAAGATCGATTTTTGCTGCGACATGAGATGTGCTGTTTCATTCGTTCACACAGAGCTGCTCTAACAGTAAAAAGTCGAGCAAGTGTGAGGGCTCGTTAAAGGAGACGCGGCGCGTCGAGCGGTGCGGTCCGCCGAGCGGGCCGCCAGAAACACAAACGTATGGAAATGTTCAGAGCGTTCAAGGAGAAGCGTTTTTGCAAGCGTTTGTTTGAGTTGTAGCTGCCACAGCGGCGAGTGTCGTCGCGTCGGACGCGGCAATTGAAGCGACGGGTGACGCCGCGGAGGACGCGGCGGGTAAACCAGCGAGTCTCGCAATGGAGGAACGCGGCGGATGAAGCTGCGGGTGACGCCGCGAAGGACGCTTCAAGGAAGGGGTGGGAGAGGTGCGGGGTATGCGTTAGGTAGGAATGTCGGGCAATATCGTTCATAGAAAATATCGATATTAAAATAAAAATATTTATCGAAATAAAATATAAATATTTTATTTTGAAAATGTAATCGATGTTTATAACCCTCTGGAGCAGAACGTCATAAAAGCAAAATATCACGTACGCAAAATAAACGATACATCGATACTTATGAAAGAGTGGCGTTCAATTCCATACGTCGAACTCGAACATTTCCATACGTTTCAGGGTGGCGTTCTATCTCCTCTTTTATTCTGTATCTTCATCAAGAGTCTTATTTCCAGTAACTTCCATCTCTACGTTGACGACTTGCAGCTGTACCGACATTTTTCGGCCACTGACGCCCCATTTGGCATATCGTGCATTAACCGCGACTTAGTTAGACTAAGCGACTGGGCTAATTCGGTCGGACTGCGCATCAATCCTCTGAAGTCGCAAGCCATCGCCATTAGCAGTAAGTATCAAACTGACAATCTGCCGGTGTCTGAACTGGATCCAGTTCTTTTGGCCGGTATTCAGATACCCTACGCAGACACTGTGAAGGACCTGGGAGTGATCATGGACACCACGCTATCCTGGAGTGCCCATATTAGTGACGTCAGCAAGAAAGCGCACTTCTCCTTTCATTCGTTGAAGTGCCTCCAGAGCCTCTTACCCTTGAGGACGAAAATTGTCTTGCTCTAACTATTATTCAGCCCATTATTGACTACGCCGACGCCTGCTATTTAGACGCCACTGAGGAGCTTCTGGATAAACTTGAGAGGTTGCAAAATTTGTGTATACGCTTTATATTCAATCTTAGAAAGTTCGATCATGTTTCTCACTTTCGCAAACTCAAGTGGCTCCCAATCCGCCTTCGCCGTAACACTCGAATCCTCTGCCTCTTTTACAATATCCTTTATAATCCATCTTCACCTCCCTATCTAAAGGAAAGGTTCTCTTTTGTTCGTTCTCCTGATGCTCTCTGCAGATCTCACCTACGCTCAAATCTTAAATTTCCTTCTCACAAAACCGGTTTTTATTCATCCTCTTTCACCGTGCATGCAGTCAGACTATGGAACTCACTTCTGCCTGGTATCAGAGACAGTAAAACTATCACCACTTTTAAAAAGCAAGTCCGTGGACACTATTTCTCTACAGTGTAATCCTATTTATTTATATATGTAATTTTTATTTACATATACATTATTATATTTACTTATTTATATATGTATTATATACAGTTAATAATATTTATCTTTTATTTTGTGTGTTATGTTAGTTCTATTCTGTTTTGTAAACACACTTTTTCTTGATCTTTTCCTTTTTCTTCACGTTCTCCTTTCGCCGCGCCGGTCTGCTGGTAGATATTTCTTACAGAAATAAGCAGTACCATTGTACCTATTTATCCTTTTATTATTGTTATTTTACTTTCCTAGTGTGTACATAAATGAATAAATAAATAAATAAAGATTTCTAACTGGTTTTTTGACTATGCTTGTTGTTTTTTTTTAAGAATAAAGATCGCACGGAAACACAACCGTGATTATTCAACTTACTATTTCTATTGTTTATTTTAATATTTTGAACCTGTTATAATTTGATTGTTCTAAAACTTTAATTTGTGTTGATTATGTAAGAACTTACTATTTGTGTTGTTTATTATTAATGAATAAAACTTGATATGGTATTTATTTTATTTATTTATTTATTGAATACTTTATTGTACGCCAAAGTAGTATAACAAGTAAGAAACTTAATACAAAAGGAAGCAATACAATGGGCGGCCTTATTGCTTAAAGCAATTTCTGCCAGGCAACCTTTGGATGGAGAAATATGTTGGCAGGAGCGAATTAGAAGTTGTTGGCGTATAATTTATTAGGTATATTCTTATGAATAAGTAAAGTAACACATACATTTTAAAACGTAAGCAGATACATAATAATAATAATGTAACAAAGTATTCATACATTCGTAATACATACTTATACTGGGTGCTTCAAAAAAATGTATACACACTTTAAACTATTGTAGTTTTCCCGCTCTACAAGGCTAATGTTATATTTCTTCGCCAGGTGCAAGCATAATCGTCCCTCTATGTTATACACTCGAGAGCAATGAATCCGGGTCACTTAAAGAATCCTAAAAATCTCGGAAACTAAAAATGCTAGGTTAATGCAATAAATTGTATTTAATAGACAATGTAATACTCCTTAAATGAAGGTATTAAAACTTCTTAGTTATTGTAAAGTTATATCATAAAAAAATCAAATTTGAAAAAGGGCCACTTTCGAAGATGGAACTACGAAATTACAGCATTTGGTGTTGCTTTTGTTTGTAATCTGTCATTTATGTGGGTACATAAACCATGTTGATAGGGCTCTATATTCATTAATCAAGCTGAAATTATGTCGCTTACGCCTGAAGAATGCACCAGAATACTTACAATGCTGGAAACCGGCCGGAGTCAGCGCGATACAGCCAGGACTGTCGGTGTGTCGCTGTCAACAGTACAAAGAGTTCTCCGACGTTACGAAGAAACTGGTTCTAACCTACGCAGACCAGGAACGGGCAGAACCAGGTGTACCACAGCACGAGAAGACCGATACTTGGTGAACACCATGCTTCGAAATCGCTTTCTCACAGGAACTGAACTCACCAATCAGTTTCGACGCCTCGGAGGAAGTAACCCAAGTGCATGGACAGTAAGACGTCGGCTTGCTGAATCTAACTTAAAACCCCTTAGACCTGCAAACGGCCCTAAACTGGAGCGTGGGCATCGTATTTCGAGACTAAGGTATGCCCAGAGCCACGTAAATTGGAGTATTGAAGATTGGTCAAAAGTTATGTTCTCCGACGAATCAAAATTTATGCTCTACAAGCACGATGGAAGACACAGAGTGTATCGAAGACCAGGGGAAAGATTCAAGCAAGCATGCATCGAAGAAAAAGTAGCCTACGGTGGTGGGTCTGTACTTGTGTGGGCCGGAATTTCTTCTGAAAGTCGCACAGAGCTGGTGATCATAGAAAACGGCTCTTTAACTAGCGTAAGATATGTGGAAGAAATCCTCAATGATCACGTTGGTCCATTTATGGTCAATTTAGGTGAGGATGCTATATTTATGCATGACAATGCCCGACCTCATACAGGTAGGATTGTGAATGACTACCTTCAAGAGATGAACATTACTCGTATGGAGTGGTCAGCGCGCAGCCCGGATATCAACCCGATCGAGCATGCTTGGGACGAGCTAGGCAGATGCGTAAAACAACGAAACCCTCCCCCAATCACGCTTCGTGAGCTCAAAATTGCTCTCACAGAGGAATGGGAGAATATTCCCCAAAATCGTATAAGGAACTTGGTGTACAGCATGCCAAACCGCGTAAACGCAGTAATGGAAGCACGAGGAGGCAATACAAAGTATTAAAATTCAAGAAAATCGTAATAAAGTTCAAAAATTTCATGTTTCCTATTTTTGTTTTAAGGAGAGATCGGCAGTTTTTTCTTTATGTAATTTTGTGTTAATAAAATGTATGGTGACTCATATTTTTTTTACTTTCATTTAAGGAGTATTACATTGTCTATTAAATACAATTTATTGCATTAACCTATCATTTTTAGTTTCCGAGATTTTTAACATTCTTTAAGTGACCCGGATTCATTGCTCTCGAGTTTATTATCATTTGGAATTTGTAATATCAACATGGGGGACGTACGTTTAAGTTTTGAAGAACGTAAGCAGGTTATTAAGTGGTACTGGAAGTTTGAGAATGTAAATGAAGTTCAAAGACAGTGGAGAAGGGAGTATGATACAGAACCACCTTCAAGATTAACAATTACACGCATACGAGACAAATTCGAAGTTCATGGAACAGTGTGTGATGTGCATAAAGGTCATTCAGGTCGGCCTCGAACAGCTACAAGTGATGAGTCATCAACGGCAGTCTTGGAACTGTTTCAACGCTCTCCTAACAAATCTTCAAGGCAAGGGGCACGTGAAAGTGATGTAAGTGCTAGCAGCGTGCTACGCATTCTGAAGAGAGGCAAGTATCGTGTTTACATTCCAAGGCTGGTGCAACAGCTAAATGACGACGATCCAGATCGAAGGTTGCAATTTTGTGAATGGATTCAGGAGATGGTGATACGTGAACCGGGATTTATGGGTAGCATCATTTGGTCGGATGAAGCCCAATTCAAACTTAATGGAACTGTCAATAGGCACAATTGTGTTTACTGGTGTGAAGAAAATCCTCACATTACAATTGAAAAAGCTGTAAATTTGCCTGGTGTAAATGTGTGGTGCGGTTTGTCTTCAAGGGGACTCATTGGACCTTTTCGATTTGAAGGCACTGTAACTGGTATTAATTACCTAACAATGCTTGCTGATTCCATATTTCCTGCCGTTCGTGCATTATACGGTAATGATGATTTTTATTTTCAACAAGATGGTGCTCCGCCGCACTATCACAGGGACGTACGAGCTTACCTGGATCAAAATTTGTCGGGCCAGTGGATAGGACGCAGGAGGCCAATCGAGTTTCCAGCACGCTCTCCAGACCTTACACCACTGGATTTCTTCTTGTGGGGCACAGTAAAAGATGAGGTGTACAAACGTAAACCACGTAACCTAGACATTCTTTGGAATGAGATTCAAGCAGTGTGTAGAGAAATCTCATTGGACGTTTTGATACGATGTACAGAATCTGTGGTGACTCGTACTCAGAATTGTATTGATGCTGCAGGTCACCAATTTGAACAGTATTAACATTTGTTATTTATGTTTCATTTACATTGGACTTTCAGCTTTCTATTTTCCTGAAATTTAACTTTGTAGAACGGTAAATAAATTTTCTATGGAAGTTCAAAGTGTGTATACATTTTTTTGAAGCAGCCTGTATAATATAAATACATAAAATATATTTATTCATACATACATATACATGATAAACATACTTAAGTACATACAAATATTCAAATAGGTAGAGGAAGAAATTAACTATTTGGAAGCTACTTGTAAAATAATGGTCTTTAATACAAGTTTTGAACTTCTGTAATGTCTGAGCTCGTCTAATTTCTATTGGTAACTTATTCCACAAACGGACTGCTGTAACAGTAAATGAGTGGTCAAAAAAGTTTGTGGAATGCGGTGGCATTTTCAATCTCATATTCTCCGATGACCTCAAACATCTGTTGTGCGTATCATGAAGGAACTTGAAACATTCCTTTAAATATGAAGGTGTAGATGGGTTAAATAAAATATTATATAACAAGAATAAAATATGAGCATTCCTGCGAAGTCGTATAGGTAACCACTTGAGCTGTGTTCGAAACTGTGAAACGTGATCATACTTGCGCAAGCCAAATATGAATCGTATACAGACATTTTGGAGACGCTCAAGTTTCTCAAATTGGTTTTCGGCGAGATCTAAATAACTGACATCTGCATAATCAAGGATTGGAAGAAGCAAGGAGTTTGCAAGAGCAATTTTTGTGGCTGTAGGAAGGAAGCTCTGCAGCTTTCTAACTGTACCAGAAGAAGCGAACAACTTTCTACTCAATTCCTGGAGTTGTGGACCCCTTGTTAAATTGGCATCAAGTATTAATCCTAGATTTTTTACTTTTTGACTTACAGGAATTGTTGTTCCATTAAAAACAAACTGCGGTAGCAGCGACCAATTTATTTTTGCTGTGGTTCTAGAACTTCCAATTATAATAATTTGCGTTTTAGACGGGTTAACCTGTAGTCCATACGATCTACTCCATGACGCTATTCTTGACAAATCCTCGTTGATGACATCCACCGCCTCCGATAGCTTATCTAGAGGTGCCTGCGTGTAAATTTGGAGATCGTCTGCATAAAGGTGGTAGGACGAACTTAATTGATTTGATAGAATTTATAAAAATTGTGAAGAGAAGGGGAGACAGAACGCCACCCTGGGGCACACCGACACTGGTATTGCACCAACTAGAAACATCATCCTCAAGACGAATGCGCTGTCGGCGGCCACACAAGTAACTACGAAACCACTCTATTTCCGTAGGAGATATGTTAAGAGAGCAAAGTATGGAAAGTAAAACGTCTGGATCTACCGTATTAAAGGCGTTACTAAAATCTAACAAACATAGAACTGTTAACCTACCATTTTCCATACCAGATCTAATATCGTCAGTAATTTTCACCAAAGCCGTGGCTGTACTGTGACCGGGCCGAAAACCTGACTGGAAAGGATTGAGAAGATTATTCTTGCAGATAAAAGAATGTAGTTGGGTGTGGACAAGGCGTTCGAGTACTTTAGAAAGGAAAGGAAGAATGGATATTGGACGATAGTCTGTCAACAACTGAGGTTTGTATTTTTTTGGCAAAGGAGTGATTAAGGCGTCTTTCCATAATGATAGAAAAACACCACTGGTTAAGGAATAGTTTAGGATGTAGCAAATGATTGGTAGGATTTCATCAAGGATAGGAAAGATCATGTTTCGGCCCACGCAGTCGCTACCAACGGCTTTGGATGTGATCGCTGTAATGCTCTTCTTAACATCACTAGCGGTAAACAGATCGAAGGTAAAAGGTGAATAGTTGGGAGTTGGGATAGTTGAAAGATATTGTATGGTTTGTGCCTTCAGAGTCCTATCAAAATTGGACACGGCAGTGAAATGTTGATTGAGAACCTCAATATTCAAGTCTTTGGGATTTACTTCTTGTCGCGATTTTCCAACTCCCAGTGTTCCTAGAAATTTCCAGACCTTTGATGGGTCGGTATTTTTAACTGAATTATGAATGTGCTGGCGTTGTGCATTCCTACACGCCTTTCCGCAGCGATTTCGAGCTGAAACATATTTCTGCAAGTTTAAGTCTGTAGGATTAATTTTATATCGAAATTTTGCTGCAGCTTTCTTGTTAATGAAAGATTTGATCTCACTAGTTAGCCATGGAGACGGTGGATGCTTCATTTTTACAGCCCGAACAGGAGCATGCTCATCGTACAGTAGTATGAGGTTTGACGTGAAAATTTTGACTTGTTCGTCTACGGATCCAGAGGTGACCAACGATGTCCAATCTATGTCGCCAGCATCTTTACGCAACACATCAAGATCCATGCCACAAAAATTACGCCGCAAAAGGATTTTAGGCTTAGGCTTAGGAGGACGGATTTTGTAGGAAAGGTAGAGTAGGTCGTGATACGAGAATTGGTCAGCCGAGTATTGCCCGTGCTTAGTGACTTGAACAGGAGAAGAGACCATGATGAGATCGATAAGCGTTGGATTACAATTTGGGAAATGATGAGTTACATCGGTGGGTAGAATGGAAAGGTTACACGATGTTGTGATATTGAGAAGAGAGGAGGACCGGGAATCATTTTTGAGGAGACATGTATTAAAATCCCCCATGATTATGGAATGACTGTAAGAAGGTATGAGATTCACAAAGAGTGTTTCGAAGGAGGAAAAGTAATTAATAGTCATTGATGGACAATAATAAACGCCGAGTAGGAGCTTGGTATGGTTTTATAAAAAAATAAATGTCAAATTAGAAAAAAATCGATTAATTTAAAAAAATCGATTATTTTCTTGAGAAAAATCGATAATTTACTAATCGATTTTTAATGCTAAAGAAAAAATCGATTAATTAAAAATCGAGTTTTTATGTACAATATCACATCCCTATGTCGCACTGAACGACGCCGTATATGAAGCTGCGTGCAACGCGGCGGATGCAGCGCCGAGTGAAGCTGCGTGCCACGCGGCGGACGCAGCGCCAAGAGAAGCCACGCCACTCGCGTCGCTTGACGCCCCGCGTGTCCTTAAACGAGCTCCTACATTTCCATATGTTTGAGTTTGGGCGTGACGCGACGCGGGCCTCCTTACGCGCCGCCTCACCATAAACGGTCAAATCGCTTGACGCGCCGCTGCAAGCCACGCCGTACGCGAAGCTTAACGCCCCGCGTCTCCTTAAACGAGCACTGAGTCGGATTCGCGAATTGATGATTCCGTACCGAAAACGGCAAATAAATTATGGTGGTTGTATAGGAGCCCCTCGTTAATATTATTACTACTTATAGGTACCTACTGTTCGTAGTATTTGTTGTAATAGTGCCAATAGAAGAATATTATGCTGTGCAAATTGCAGCTCTCTAGCTATCATCAGGTTCATGAGATACAGCCTCGTGGCAGACAGGCTGACAGATAGACCGACGGACGGTGAAGTCTCATAAATAAAAAAGTTTCCGTTTTTAGGGTTTCGTAGCCAAATGGCAAAAACGGAACCCTTATAGATTCGTCATGTCTGTCTGTCTGTCCGTCTGTCTGTCCGTCCGTGTGTCACAGCCACTTTTCTCCGAAACTATAAGGCCTATGATATTGAAACTCGGTAACCAGATGTATTCTGTAAACCGCATTAAGATTCTTATATAAAACTAGAAAAAAAGTAGTCAATTTTGGGGGTCCCCATACTCAGAACTGAAACTCAAAAATTTTTTTTTCATCAAACCCATACGTGTGCGGTATCTATAGATAGGTCTTCAAAAATTCTATTGAGGTTCCTAACATCATATTTTTCTAACCTGAATAGTTTGCGCAAGAGACGCTTCCAAAGTGGAAAAATGTGTGTCCCCCCCCCCTCTAACTTCTAAACTAAGAGAATGATAAACCTAAAAAGAAGATATGATGTACATTGCCATAAAAACTACTAACGAAAATTGTTTGAACGAGATAGAGCTGGTAGTTTTTTTTTAATACTTCGTAAACCGCAATTTTCTGTTGGAAAAATCACTACCACTGCGAACGTGTAAAAACATCATAGAGCAAGAGCCAGCGGCCCCCAGGCATTCGGTAAAGTATAAAAGCTGTAAGTTTCTCAATGTATGTCCCCAACACAGATAAGAACGAACCCCGTCTACGAAACTTGGGTCGCGGTGGCTTTCGCAGGTATCAGATAGTTAAGGTTAGTAAAATTGTGTGTTAAATTTGTTAAAGTATAAAACTCAGTTTTTACATATTTTACTTATAATAATCCTAAAAGTCACCTTGTCGAAAGCCAGACACTTCGTACGGTTGCAACCCTCTGCCAGACACCCTTAAAGTATATTTCATTATTACTATACTTACGGTATAGTATAAAAGCTGCAATTTATATATGTTATTTGGAGAACTATCAAATGATGTTTTCTCAATAGCCAGACAGTTTCAGTAGTTCCTTAAAAAGTTAAAGTCTAATGTAGGTGCGAGCGCGAGGGATATTATGTGTCAGCGGGTGCGAGTGAAATACCGCGTTCGGTCCACTGCGACGTTTTATTGCGCATCAGCTGTCATTTATTGTGTATAATGAGAACTATTTTCTAGATTTACTATGAAAATTCATTATGTACAATAACTAAGAATCAACGAATAAATGTTTAGAAAATTCTTTTATAAAATTTTTGTGTTTAGGAATCATTAAATTAACACTCCAATAATATACTTAAATAATTATTTTAATAATAGTTATTGGAATAATATAATTAATCTAATACCTACAATAATTAATGGAAAAATATTTCGAAGATATTCTATGACTCGTGGTCGTCGATATCTTGAGTGTCCTCATCACCGCTGCTCCAATCTGTGGGTTGGTCCTTATCAGTATCCTCTTCTTCGCCAGTTTCTGTTAGTTTCAGTTAGTTTCAGATAACGAGCGTTTCCGTGCTTCTGAAGGCATGATAAGCCGTTGGTCCCGGTTGTCAGTAAAATGATAGTCGTTAAGCCAAATTGAAGGCCTAATGGGCGGCTTAAAAATTTCAACTGTGAGTCGTCACAACCTGCGCCCCGGTCGGCAGCGCGTGTGTAGCTCCTCTGGTGTTGCAAACGTCTATAGGCTACGGTTACCAACCTTCCGGTGGGCCGTAAGCTTGTCTGCCACCTAAGTAGTATAAAAAAAAACCTTGGATCCAGCTCTTCACCCAACTGAATCTGAAACTGGCGAAGAAGACGATATTGATAACGACCAACCCACAGATTGGAGCAGCGGTGATGAGGACACTCAAGATATCGACGACCACGAGTCATAGAATATCTTCGAAATATTTTTCCATTAATTATTGTAGGTTTTAGATTAATTATATTATTCCAAAAACTATTATTAAAATAATTATTTAAGTATATTATTGGAGTGTTAATTTAATGATTCCTAAACACAAAAATTGTATAAAAGAGTTTTCTAAACATTTATTCGTTGATTCTTAGTTATTGTTCATAGTGAATTTTCATAGTAAATCTAGAAAATAGTTCTCATTATCCTACTTCCTACTAATATTATAAATGTGAAAGTTTGTGAAGATGTTTGGATACTTGGATGTTTGTTACTCAATCACGCTCTAACGGCTGAACGGATTTGACTGAAATTTGGTACAGAGATAGCTTATAATCTGGAATAACACAGACTTTTCATCCCGGGAAAATGTTCCCACGGGAAGCGGGAACGGGTAACGATTTTCACGCGGGCGAAGCCGCGCGCCTCATCTAGTACACTATTAATGACAGCTGATGCGCAATAAAACGTCGCAGTGGACCGAACGCGGTATTTCACTCGCACCCGCTGACACATAATATCCCTCGCGCTCGCACCTACATTAGACTTTAACTTTTTAAGGAACTACTGAAACTGTCTGGCTATTGAGAAAACATCATTTGATAGTTCTCCAAATAACATATATAAATTGCAGCTTTTATACTATACCGTAAGTATAGTAATAATGAAATATACTTTAAGGGTGTCTGGCAGAGGGTTGCAACCGTACGAAGTGTCTGGCTTTCGACAAGGTGACTTTTAGGATTATTATAAGTAAAATATGTAAAAACTGAGTTTTATACTTTAACAAATTTAACACACAATTTTACACACCTTTATTACCTGATACCTGCGAAAGCCACCGCGACCCAAGTTTCATAGACGGGGTTCGTTCTTACCTGTGTTAGGGATATACATTGAGAAACTTACAGCTTTTATACTTTACCGAATGCCTGGGGGCCGCTGGCTCTTAGACCATCAATCAAAGTTACAACAAACTATAAGAACTTCTATATTATTTTACTTGCTGCTACGAAACCCTTCATGGGCGAGTCCAACTCGCACTTGACCGGTTTATTTAATCTTTATATATAATAAATAAATAATCTTTGAGTACGGCACCCTACAAAGCATTATTAGAATAATAACCTTCATTATACTTAGTTACTTTTAATTACTAACCGGTTGTAATAACTAAGTAATTACTTGTCTATTTCCGCGTAGCCGGTCAAGTTTTGGACAAAACGGTGGTAGGTACTTTTAAAGGGTTCCGACATTGCATGACTTTTATAAGAATTAACCCGTCCAAAAGTTGAAAGAGATGACCCAAATCCATAGGTGAGAACGGGATGGTAGTCAAAGTCTGTTGGGGATCCGGGGACATCCTTCCGAGGGCTAGGTCAAAGCCCACTTACACGACTCTGCTACCACCCGACAAAAATAATATAATTCAAATATAGGCTTTAAATATTGCTCTTTAGATATATTTTACATTGCCATCATCAATTAGCAGACAGCTCGCTTTCAGCGAGCTTACCGCTGTCAGACTGCTCGGGAGTTGACGCCTCGCTGGGCGTGCGTTGTAGACGAGCGGTCGGCGCGGTGCCCGCGCGCTCACTGCTAGCAGTCGCCGCACCGGCACCGATCGCGAACTGTGTCTATTGCGAAAGGCGAGAGCGGTCGGCGGGTGGACAGCTGGCCGTCTGCTAGCTGTCGCCGTGTGGACTGCTGGGTGCGTGCTAGCTGTCGCCGCGTAGACAGCGAGCAGTAGTCTTCTTTTGGGTCAGTGTTGGGTGGGAGCGGTGTTGGAGCCGAGTCGTTTAAGTGGGCTATGTCCTTTACCCGGGACTACCGGCTAAAGGCAATGGCATCATGTGATTATAGTAGGTTAGAGTCCGGCCTTTTAGGAGAGTTGAAAATTATCAAGTGTATCGTCACATTCGTAGGTTGCGCATGGCTGTGGCAGCGCATGTGTAGCGCCTCGGGTGTTGCAAAAGGTTCATAGGCTACGGTAACCAAACATCAGGTGGGCTGTAACCAAGGTTACAGCCCACCTGAATCAACACCAGAGGCGCTACACATGCGCTGCCACAGCCATGCGCAACCTGCGAATGTAGTATAAAAATACAACGCCCAGAACTGTGTGCTGGAGCGATTGGGAGAGACTGCAATAGGCTAACTTGATGACCTATTTTGGTCTCGTACTTTAAATTAATACATCTGAGTATATTTCATAAGTTTAAAAAATATTCACAATTCCCTTTTTTTTTCAGCAATTATTGGAACAAAGAACAAGAACAATTCTACCCACAGATATCAGAAAAGAGTTTTTTCTGATTTCTGTGATTCTACCGTATCTAATGATAATGATTTATCTATTTTAGCCAAAACTTTGTCTGTCGATATGATTTGTTTTAGAAATAAGCAGTGCCTGGTCTTCGATCGTATTTATTATATGTTTAATGCAGTGATTGCATATAGAACCTTTAGCTAGGCTACGAGAAATTCTCAGAAGGTCTCCATTTAAACTTCAACAGTACAAGCAGGTACAAGCGTGAGGTGCAAATCAAAATGAATGGTTGTTTTATAGAAGATTTCTTAGTACTGAAAAAACGCAAGCGTTCTTAAGTTCTGAGTGTTTTTTTAAGCAAAATCTAATCAAGATTTTATTTGAGTATATATTTTGATCAGTTTGTTTTATGGGTCTAATCTTCAGGGCAAGTGGCTACTGACCCTAGGAGAGCTATGATTTGAACTTTTACCTGCGCCGGAGTCTAATTTGTTGGACAGCAGGCGTGGGTGGGACTGGGACCTTGAAAGAGTCGTAAAAGGAAGGAGTTCTGGATGGTCAAAGTTTCTAGAAGAGGTCTTGAACTCTCAGTTTCAAAAGTGATAGAAATAAATAAATAAATATTCACGGACATCTCACACAATATCATATCATATATATGGATATCTTATCATATCATCCATAGGGGAATTTTCACGTAAAAGAGAGGCACTGTGTTTGTCCTGATGAGCTTAAAACGGACAAAAAAAATCAAAAAGAGTGGTAGTCACTGAAACAGCCATGTTGATAATTAATCCGTCAAGTGTTGGGTGCGTTTTAATTAATTACATACAAGCGCAACTACTTTATAGATAAATTGTGGGGAGTTTCGGGAACACGGTGTTTGTAATAGACTAGCTGTACCCCATGGCGTCGCACGTAGGAGTATTTTCGTGTAAAATCCGGTCAAAAGTCAAATTTTAAGATCAAAATAAAGGTCTACTAATTTCACATATTTTTGCAGCTTATTAGCCGGTCTATCGACTAGCACACAAATTTATAACGTAACTAGTAGTGCCTTCTCGTACAATTAGTCGGAACCCAGTCGTTATCTAAACCGCATGACTTAATTCTCGACGTTCGTAATTTTTAACCGTATTTGAGTTGTAAACTACACTTTTGTGTGATTTGCTATGGAAAAACAACAGTGCTGATATGGAAGTACAAGGTGTGTAGATTATTTCAATATAAAAATTAATAACTTAATGTTTCGTGTTAATATTTAAAAAATATCAGAAAGGTAAACAGAATATCCATACTAATATTATAAAGCTGAAGAGTTTGTTTGTTTGTTTGTTTGTTTGTTTGTTTGTTTGTTTGAACGCTAGGATCTCAGGAACTACTGGTTCGATTTCAAAACTTCTTTTACAGTTTGATAGTCCATTTATTGAGGATGGCTATAGGCTATTTAACATTGATTCCACAACTGGCAACATTAGCGAACTGTCAAAATTTTGTAAGCTCCGTGAAATTTTATTTTAAATTAATCATAATTAATGTAAATACTCTAATTAAAATTAGTTAAATTCATTAAAATAAATATACTAGTGCATAATTAGTGTTCAAAGTGTTAAAATACGTAATTCCAAAGTTCTGTTCGTAATTTTATGAAATGAGTAATGAATGAGTCATCTTAACCGTTAAAAGAAAGTGATATTGACGTAAATTTTCAGAATTTTATTGACTGTTTCCTCGGTGCTGCATCATTTTAATAGTCAAAGTGTTAAATCGACTTTGTATACCGATAATATACTTGCGTTATTACTTTAATAACAACGATCAGCTGTTAAATTGCCGGTAACATAACCTATAGTCTACTTAGTAAGTAGGTTCGTAAAACTGCAAATATCGACGTGTATCACATAGGTATTGGAAGTTATAAAACTAGTAAGTACCTATGTATTTAGTGTAGCTAGTAACAGACCATTTCACTTCAAATAATTTAATGAATAACACATAAATTCGCAAAAGGAGTGTTAAAAGTTTTACAAGATACCCAGTGGATAGGTGTGCCAGTGAGTTTGTTTACCTGTTGTTCACTTGTATATATGTCATAATATATTCAATGCTGAAATCTGATAGGTAATTCAATCGAATCCCACCTCTCGCTTTAAGTACAGTACAGTAAGTGTGTCCACCTGTTGTTCACTAGTAATATATCTAATAGTATATTCTATGTTGAAAACTCACAGGTATCACACTCATACGAATAGGTACTTTTTTGCAATAAATATATCTATCTATCTATAGCTTTAGAGGCTGCTCCTTGTTTTTAATATAAAGTAGCTATTCTTGTCTAATACTACAAAATGATGACTCGAAGAGGTCTGGCCCGTCAGGAACAGTCAAAACTTCAACTGGTCTTAGAAGAACTGAAATCGGCCAAGGAGCAGGTTGTCCAGCTCAGTAATGAACGTGAGGACAATGAGACAGAGCTTGTCTCTGTTGTAGAACACAACGGCAAATTAAAACAACAGTTGTCCTTGCTAAGCGTGCGGTTAGATGAAGTGACTGGGGAACGGGATGAACTCCTAAAAATAATAAATAATTTTGATAAGTGCAGTGCAGAGTATGAACGCGCTTTAAAACGGATAGCTGATCTAGAACATGAGCTTAGGGACTCCCACCAACAAATAACTCAGCTAGAAGAAGCGTCTCTGCAAGTTAGTTCTCAACAAAACCAAACATTGTTCGATGAACTCATGGATAGGTCCCCAAGGTTAGTTACAGCTGCAAAACATAAACAGACTGACATTATAGACCTTACAAATGATACTCCTAAACACCCTGCAGTATCGGCCAAAGTAGGTTTAGGTCATTGTAGCAACAAAAAGTTAAAACATTATATAAAAATAAATAAGTTGATAAGAAAAAATCAAAATTTGCTTAATAATAATAAAAACTTCACCAAAAATATTAAGAATTGCCGAAATAGATTGGATATATTACATGAACTAAATTTATGCACTGAAAAGTTAGAAAGTAGTCAAAAACAGCATGCTGCAGATACACAGGAATTCAGTTATAAATTACAACAGCTTCAAGATTCCTTGGAGTCTGTTAAGACAATGTATGATAAATCGCAGCTGATTATAAAAGAATATTCTTTGGCCATGGATAAACTCTTAAATTCAACATCAAATTATGCTGACCGTTTTAACTCCTTAGCAGATAAAACACAATGTGACTGCAGTCAACCTGAGCCAGGGAGTACACTTGCCCTATCTGGTGACCAGATGCATAACACACCAAAACAAATCAATCAAGGTTTTAAAAAAGATAACAGTGAAGGTAGTCGTTGGATTATGTTTAGTGATGAAATTGGGAGAGACATGGGGTCAAAATTAAACTTTTGTTCACAGGGGCAGTCCTTTATAAATCACTGCATGCCTTCTACATCCTATACCCAATTAATGAAGGCCGTATGTAGTTATAAATTTCATCAGAGAGATAATCTGGTTATTTTCATAGGAAACAGGACTGATATAACCAAACAAAAACTTATTAAATATTATAATAAATTAAACTCATTAGATTTAAATAATATTATTATTTACACACTGCCCTACTGTAAGCATATGCCAGTTGTGGAAAATAGGATTAGGTACTATTTAAATTTGTCATTGGACACATTAACACTTCATAATAAAAAATTTAGTATAATTGATACTAACACTATTGTTAGGAAAAATTATTATTTCTATATGACTAAAGGAAAGCATAAGCTTCTGGATTATTTTAAAAGACAGGTAGCAATTTCGCTACATTATTTTATAGATTCTTTAGCCAAAAATCTGGCTATCAAACCTGCTCCTTTTGAGCAGAAAAATGACATTGATATTAGAACTCTGGATAGTTGTTTATATCCAAGTAATTTAAATTAGGTTATAGGACAAAAGAGCAACGTTCTTGCACAAAGCTTGACACAATGTATAAATCAATTAATGTTAAATCTAGCCATTTAGTTCTACATCAGCCACAGCATAATTTTATATCTGATCGCTCTCAGGCCGTTGAATCTATTAATCTTAAAAATAATGCTTTACACCTGGTGCACCAAAATGTTGAAGGCCTGATTGGTGGAAAAGAATTGGAATTGGAATTGTACATGAACTTGAATGGCATTGATATTTTTTGTGTAACAGAACATTGGTTAAGGCCTTATCAAGTCATGTTCAATTTCAAAAATCACCAGGTTGCTAGCTCGTTCTGTAGACTGAAATATAAACGTGGAGGCTCTTTAATTATTATTAATAAGTCAATAAAGTGTAAAGAACGTAAAGACATAGTAGCCCTCTCTGTTGAACGAGTTATTGAGATAGCCAGTATAGAGTTTGAGCGGTTCATTGTACTAAGCATATACAGTCCCCCAGACGCTCCATATGTACAGTTCGAAGAAAAACTTGAAGAAGCATTGTTTAAATGCCAAAGTACTAAAAAAACGGTCCTATTTTGTGGGGATCTCAATGTAGATGTTTTAGAAACTGCACGGGAACCTTTACAGAGAGAGAAAATGTTAAATTTGTTCAAGTCATTTGGTTTGTATAATATATTTTTGGAACCTACTCGTATAACTGCCACTAGTGCTACTTGTATTGATAATATTTATACTAATATAAATCCCATTAAAAAAAGTATAGTGGACCCTGTAAAATCAGATCATCGCGGTCAGTTTGTTTCTTATCTGAGAAATAGTAGGGAAAATAAGAAAATAATTAGTTTTGTCCCAGTTAACACACATCGCTTGGAAACATTCAGAAGAAACTTAGTCAAGAAAATAACAGAATTGCCCAATTACACTAGTGTAGAAGAATCCTACTCTGATTTATTTAATTTGATACATGCTGTGTTTGGGAAAATCTTTACCCCTAAGACTTTATCAATCGGAGGCAGCTCTGCTTTCAGTGACTGGGCAACACCCGGAATTTATAAAAGTCGCCATAAACTATATGAACTGTATTCTGAAAAATCGCATAATTGCAACCCAGAGTTTCAGGAATATGTTAAAAAATATTCAAAGATATTTAAGCAGGCCTGTACCTTAGCCAAGTCTAATTTCATTAGAAATAAAATTTTAGATTCTGCGAATGTCATTAAAACTACTTGGAACATTATAAATGCGGAATGTGGTAGGTGTACAGCGAATGAAAGAAAGTTTCATTTAAAGATAGACAATCGCCACGTTTCGGGGGATATGGATGTGGCGACTGAGTTCGAAAAATTTTTCAGTAATGTACCTATAGAGATTACTAACACTCTCCGGTCGTCTTCCACCTCCGCCGAGCTTTTATTAGCAGAATCTGTAGCTGCCTGTGAGGGCGCGTTCGAATTTACAGTTGTCAACTGCAACGACATCTTAAAAGCATTTAGATCTATTAATGTTAAAAAAACCGCTGACCTTAATGGGCTATCAGTAAAATCCGTATCAAGTATTATAGATGTCATTGCACCCCACTTGGCAACTGTGTTTAACGATTGCGTCTCAAGTGGTGTATTTCCTGATTTGATGAAACACAGTAAAGTTATACCACTGTTCAAGGCTGGCAGTGCTTCAGATCCGGGTAATTTCAGACCTATCTCGGTGTTGCCGACCTTGAGCAAGATATTTGAAAAACTAATACTAGAGCAGATGCTGATCTATTTTAATAGTCACAAATTGTTTCATGAGAAACAATTTGGCTTCACTAAAGGACGCTCGACTACCGATGCTGGTGTAGAGTTATTGAAATGTATTTACGAGGCCTGGGAGAATAAACAAGATGCAATTGGTGTGTTTTGCGATTTGTCTAAGGCATTTGATTGCGTCCAACATGAAACATTAATCAGGAAATTACACCATTATGGCATAAGAAACAAGGCTCTCGATCTTCTGACTTCATATTTGAACAATAGAATTCAGAGGGTTGATGTTAATGGTACACGCTCAGAGGGCTCTGTAGTTACTATGGGCGTCCCACAGGGTTCAATACTCGGACCATTTTTATTCCTTATATATTTTAATGACTTACCCTTTTACGTGGGGGACAACAACAGGATTGTTTTGTTTGCAGATGATACTTCTTTGATTTTCAAAGTTAAAAGACAAATAGATAACTATGACGATGTCAACAACGCAATCTTGAAAGTGGTTCATTGGTTTAACACTAACAATCTTAGACTGAATGATAATAAAACTAAATGCATAAAATTTACCTTGCCTAATGTAACACAGTCAGAAACCAATGTTCAACTTAATGGTCGGGTGTTGGAACTTGTGGAATCAACGACGTTCCTAGGGTTAACGGTCGATGCTGGTTTACAATGGGGTCCACATATTGTCAAACTAGCAAATAGATTAAGTTCAGCAGCATTTGCTGTACAAAAGATAAGGCACTTGACGGATGTAGATACAGCTAGAATAGTCTATTTCAGTTACTTTCATAGCATAATGTCTTACGGTATTCTACTGTGGGGCAATGCTGCAGATATAGATAAAATTTTTATTTTACAAAAGCGGGCCATAAGAGCTATATATAGATTAGGTCCAAGGGTCTCTCTGCGCGAAAAATTCGAAGAGGTTAAAATTCTTACAGTAGCATCACAATATATTTTTGAGAATCTGATGTACGTACAAAGAAATTTACATAGTTTCGCTAAGTTAAGTGATAGACACAATGTCAACACTAGAAATAAAAGTAACCTTGCTGTTTATCATAGCAGATTGCACAAAATCAGCAATTCTTTCATGGGTAACTGTATACGCTTTTACAACAGGCTACCAGACGAAATTAAAAGTATGTCCCTTAATAAATTTAAAAAGGTTGTAAAAAGTAAATTGTACTGCAGGGGCTACTATACAATTGGTGATTATTTGTTGGATGGAGAAGCCTGGAAATGACCTGCTCTACTGGATTCTCAAATAAATTGTAAAAATGCATAGTTTTTAGATTCATTTTGTAAATAGAGCTCTAAAAAGAATAACCCGCTGAGTTTCTTGCCAGTTCTTCTCAGGTGGGTCGCGTTGTGAACTGGTGGTAGATTTTGATTTATATTCTGGACGTTTTACAAGAGCATCTGTATATGCCTATGTGAAATAAATTTATTTTTCTTTCTTTCTTTCTTTCACATCACGCTAAGACGAATAGGAGCGGAGCAGCAGTGAAGAATGTTTCGAAAACGGGGAATTATTTTTACCGTCTGAGAGCTTCCGAGGCGTACGCTGCCTAAACGGTTAAAGTTGCGTAAAAATTGTGTACTACAAAATTGTTTCTCTTAAAAAGTTCTATAAAAAAGTCCGCGACAGCATATGTCTATCTTTTAAGGTTCGCTCACAATAACCGAATTTGTCTTTCTTTTAAGGTTAGCTCACAATATTATCAAACTGAAGAGTTTGTTTGTGCTAGGATCTCAGAAACTACTGGTTGCATTGCAGTAATGATTTTACGGTTTTTTAGTCCATTTATTGAGGATAGCTAATAACTATATAACATCACACTAAGACAAATAGGAGCGGAGCAGCCATGAATAATGTTTTAAGAACGGGGAAAAATTATTGCTTTTGAGAGCTTTCATTGCGTACGTTGCGTAAATTGTTAAAGTTATGTAAAAATGGTGTACTACAAAATGTTTTATCTTAAAAAGTTACAAAAAAAAGTCCTGAACAGCATAATTATGCCTATGTTTTAAGGTTCACTTACAATAACGTTAATAATTTTCAAAATATGAGCGACGCAACTCGACAAGTCGGGAGTAAACGTTTTCTGCAGCAGTAGCCAGTCAACTGAAAGATAATAGCGGCCAAGTGCGAGGCGGACTCGCACACGATGAGTTCCATACCAAAAAACGGACAAAAATAAATGCGACGGGAAACATTATATCACTTCAACAAAGTTGTGCGGTTCAACTATAATGGGAATGAATACCTATAAGCGACGCGACGCCGACGGGACAAATTATATCACTTTTAATATTAAAACCTACCACACCTTTTTAATAAATAAACCTAAGACACGCGACGAGAGTAAATGCGACGGGATTATATTACTTACGTAAAATATTAATACTATACCACTCTCTTTCTCACTCTCATGTGACGCAAACGAAGTTGCGCGGGTCAGCTAGTGTGAAATAAATTTCATAAAATGTATTTTTTTAAATCGTGTTTTTGTTTATTTGTCGGGCCTTGTCGCACTTTTATTTTACGATTAATATATTGCCTAGGGTTTGTTTTAATAAACACAATTAGATTTTGCTTCAATAATGTTCAACATTTTTGTTTTCAATGATTTGAAGATGGCATTGTGAAATATGGATATTATATTTGACTTGAATGTTGTTTTCATTTTTATTTTCAGATTTTATAGAATCTAATGTTATTTTCATCAGAAGAGCTTTGTTTGACATTATGCGTAACTGCAAAAGTAATAAAATCGAAGAAAATGTGAAAAAATTAGAAATAAAGTTAATTGAAATTAGTGAATGCCCTTCACGTGCTCTCAGGTATTTTAAGATCGAATTTAAACAAAGCCAGTGGCAACAAGGTGCGTTTTCTGCGTAATAACAGTAAATGGCAAACATCATTCATCCATTTACTGAATATTAGTAGGTACAGTCACCTCCAATATTGCATGGGCCCCTTAAGATCTATAATCCCATGCACATTTGAGTCCAAATTAACAAAAACTCCACTAGATGGCGCAACTTTACTCGAATATAATATTGCATAGACACCTTAGAATCACAAAAAAATGTACTAGATGGCATATTTACATTACTCAAAAGATTAATGAGTTGCTATTTTGACAATAATCGCGTTCCTGTGCGAGGTATTAAAAAAATTGGCAACGATAGATACTTGACTTCCAATGTTATCCGAGAGATGGCGTCAATTCTCAGTGCAAAGCAATTTCGTTTCGGACTGACCATGCATTCTCAAATTCGTCTGTACAAAGCTAACATCAAATCAATTTGGTCAGCAAAAACCCCTGAAAGCTTAATTAAGCGTTGTAAGCGACGAATTGTGGAGGCAAATATCCGCTGAAGAACTTACATAATATATGCAACTAGCATCAGGCAACGCATTAATGGAAACACTGATACTTCAGTAATCATAAAAGCAATAGTGGCAACGCCAACAAGAGCTAGGCCCAAACCACAATTACGGAAAGATTCTCGAAAGAGGCGCATGATCTGATGGTGGCAATTGAGCGACCATCAACAGTTTTTACCGTCTTTACCACTAACATCAACAACAGAATATAAACAGCTACGAAAACACAGAGGAAGACGATGCGAAAGGAAAAAAAAATAAAGTAAAAAATATACATGTTTTGTACATTTTACTATTATTAAACATAACGGTATATAATATTACCATGTTTTATTATTAAATAAGCCACTAAATAAGTTTGACCGGATTTTACATGAAAATACTCCTATGTGCGTCGCCTGTATGTAAGATAGGTACCTCTACCTATTAACCTCGTAACACCTCTTTCATAAATTAAATATTAGTGTATGGAAATTCTACTAAGTATCTCACTATTATAAATTATGAATTCGAAAGTTTGTGAGTGTGGATGTTTGTTACTGAGTTACGCTGTAACGGCTGAAAGGATAGAGCTGAAATTTGTTACCTACCAATAGGTATATACTCGTAGATGGTCTGGAATAATACATGGGCTATATTTATTCTTGGACAAATATCAGACGGGCGCGGGCGGGCTCGCCGAAGTCATTTAGTCATATTTTTCGATTTTTATTATTACTGATCCGTTCTGTTGGGTAGTAAGTAACATAATAATACATGGCCTTTTTGCCTATCTAAATCTCACCTTTCTACCACAAATTAAAGATAGTACAGATGGAAAACTCATGTACTGCTCGTTCGCTCTAACTTTGCCGCTCGGCTCTATACTAAAGTCGAATTTTTAATTAGACGAAGTGGGTTGACAGCAACTAATGTCACTTCTTCATACAATGTTGCGTATTTTCTTATGACGAAGTTACACATAAGCTGCTGTCAGTTTGCTTCGTCTAATTAAGAATTCGGGTATACGCCTCTACGCCAGCGGCAAAGTTAGAGCGAACGGGTAGTATGTACTTTTTTTTTCACACCTACCCTCTGATGCACACACTCGCGCACATATCAGTATCGAAAATTTCGGTTGAGACCGCCTGACCTCGTGTCTGTGAATGAGTTGTCTATGTGTGCGTAGCCTCAGCGAATTAAGTATGGTAGTTTTCCATCTGTAGGTACTATCTCTAATTTGTGTTTCTACGGTGAAATAATTTACAAAATCGTTTGAGAAGTAGCAAAGGTTATCAACACACACAAATATAATACGTAGGTCCTTAGGTAATTAAATACTCGTTTTTTAATTGAGCTAGCAATTAAGGGGAGTGGTTGACAAAGTTTGCGAAAAAGAGGTGCAAATAAAGACGTTCTTCTCGGTATTAGTATACGAAAAATGACAGCCAAAAGTAGATTTGAAATCTACAAGATGTGTTCCAGAAAATGGTTTCATCAGAAATTGTGTATTTATTATAAATAACTAGTAAAACATCACTGAAATAGCCCATAATTTTTTAGAAGAAGTCGTTGTATGACATCTATTTATTAATGAATGATAATAAAATTTATATCAGAGACTAAAGAAAACATAGACCTCTAAAATGGTTTTCTTCAATTTTGAATTAGTATAAGTTTTAACTAATTATAACTAATAATGTATTCAAAGAATACATCACATTGCTTGCTTCCCCGCGCTCGCCCGAAAATCTAGTGCGGGGGGAGTCGTGTTGCTAGACGGACGTGTGTCGCTCTGGTCTGCAAAATATTCTCGTAAAATGTTATATTTTCATTCATGTACAGAGTAATGCGTGTAACAGAGCCAGAGCCCGAGTTACACAATGCATACTGCATTACATGAGAATATAATGCATTTCAACTTATTTTTCGTATTGTTTTATTAAATTACTTTGAAAGGTAATCATGCTTATATTGTAAGCGGTACTTAATCATTTCAATATAAATAAATGAAGAAATATTTGTGGACATTCGCACACAAGTTAAGCTATTATAACCTTGCGCTAAGGGATATAGACAACTGATGAAAATACTTATATTATAGTTATTATTAACACACTGCTTTTTTGAGACACTGCTCTCAACCTAAGCTGAAAGAATTGACTCTTTTAGCTTATTACGTCTTGTGGGTCGCCACAAGTAGGCACCATCTACCGGCAAATTGGTTAAGGTATAAAAGTGAATAAAGTGAGTGCCCGCCGAGTTTCTTGCTAGTCTATATCTATACATAATAATAAAACTGTTGAGGGTCGAGAGTCTGAATATGGAAGCTATTTAAAAAAAAAAGAACGCGTTCTCTAATCGATACCTACTTAAGCCAAAATGAAATTTAAAATTTTCATGTCCGTCTGTATTCCGAATACGTATCACGCCGAAACTACTGATTTGAATGAAAATTGATCCGAGGAAGTTCAGGAGTTAGAGACATCTCAACTTCTCTAAACCTAGAATTCAAGAGTTCCTTTGAATGTGAGGATAAATCTAAACCTGCGTGTTGCTTTATCATTTTTTTCATTCAAATCGATTCTGTAGTTTCTACGTGATACTTATTCGGGATACAGACAGACAGACAGACATGAAAATTTTAAATTGCATTTTCGGCTTCAGTATCGATTAGAGAACATCCTTCTGTATGCTGGCTAAGCTGCTCCCCAATATGAGTGCGTGAGTCCCACACAAAGCCGCATTGCTCCCCCGAAACAAGGCGGCGAAGTGCCTAAGCTGCAGCCCCCCGGTTTAAAAAAAAAACAGCCTCAAGACGGACAGACAGACGGACGGCTGAGTCTCAGTAATAATTTTAGGGTTCCGTTTTTATCCTTTGGTACGAAAACCTAAAAGGGTTTGAACCCTTATATAACCTATATTTTTTAGGTGTAATAAACTTGAGTTTATTACACCTAAAAAATATCTATGATGAGAAGAAACTGTACTTAATTAAACGAAGGTTATGTTCCGGTGATCTTTGTATCTTGGCCCTAATAGCATAGTGTCAGGGCCATTAATTAGGCAGGTGTGTCTTTATTTTATTAATGACTTCTGGTATCGTTTCTGTCTCATTGTTTATTTATCTGTATTGATATTTATAGTCACTGAAGTAAGAGCACCCTTAATCCGACAGCAAGTATGAAAACACTTATGAAAGTAGAAGAAGCGAAAGTGATACGTCAGGATCGTAGCAAGTGGAAAGTCACAGTCTCTGCCTACCCCGTCAGGAAACAGGCGTGATGGTATATATGTATGTATGTATTATTGTGTTTGGTTGAACCACAGATTATAGAGCTGATGGCAGACGATGCTTACCGAATAAGGGAAGCCAAGAAAGCGGTCTATGTGTTCGTTACGTGTGAACAATGTTTAACATTGGCGCGTTACAGAACTCACTTTTTAACTGACTTCCAAAAAAGGAGAAGGTTCTCAATTCGTCTGTATTTTTTGTTTTATGTTTGTTACAGGCAAATCGCTTGAACGAGTTAACCGATTTTGATGATTCTTTTTTTATTTGAAAGCTGGTGCTTCCCTTGTGGTCCCATATACAGGAAGTCAGAATCGGATGCTGGGATCCTGGAGAAATCGAAGAAATCCCTTGAAGGGAATTCCTTAACGATTTACAGCAGTTACCTTGTGTTTGGGCTTGATTAATTTGTATTGGGGTGAACATTACCCCTAGACAGATATATTTTCAGTCTACGTGTCACTAACAATAATGAAAAAAAAATTAACAAAAAAAAACTGACTTCAAACAAAAACTAAAAAACGAAAAATAAAATTAACTTAGCACAAAGTAATAGGTAAGTATATTTGATCAGATATTATTGAATCTAATACTGAAGTCGGTGCCAATCTTAGACCATATATCTAAGGTGCCAATATTTCTATAAGAGATTAATAAAACCTACCTAAACCTATAGTTTTACTTGGCACTGATTTCAGTATTACATTCAATAATATCTGATGAATTTAAATATACTTACCTATTACTTGTGCTAAGTTATTTTATTTTTCATTTTTAGTTTTTGTTTGAAGTCGGTTTTTTTTGTATTTAGTATTTGCTTTCTGGCCTCACTTTCTTGTTCGGTAAGTGTCATCTGCCTTTAGTGCTATTATCTGTGGGTTGGACGCTGCAGTCTTTACGAACTAGTTTAGCTGATAAGTTTTTTTTGCATTAGATAGTCTAGGTATATTTATATCATCGCGATATGACCTGAAGAAGCGGAGCATGATTAATAAACGTCAACCATTCGGAATTCGGACCGATTTCTACATAAATATTATTGGAAGACTTTAGAAATTATTGCTTTATGGAAGTCATACTGAAAGTTGTAAGCCTTACTTCAGTAAGGCAAAGCTGCAGGGCACGGCTTGCTATAAATAAAATATTATACTGAGGAAAGTTTGATTGTATGCATTTAATAGGCTCCGAAACTACTGAACCGATTTGAAAAATCCGGGTCCAGGTAGGTATACTTTATTCCCGTATTGCCACGGGAATTGGAACTACGGGAGTCAAACTCGTGACGTGCACTAGTTATAAATAATGGTGTTATCTTACGAATAACATAATAACTGCTCATTATTTTATATTGGTTGAGCAACGATGACTGTTTAAATACAAATAGTAGGCAGTGGTTTGTGTTCAAGAAATATCGATTTTCTTGTTATAATGGGTAGTTGAACAGTACCTACCGTTGATTTTTCATGCGACGTATGTAATTTAGGTGCCTTACCCTCTAATGGAAACAGCAGTTACAATCACGCCCTCTAATAATAAATGAAATCAGGATGCACAATAATAAATGAAATCAGGATCCACACTGAGCGGATTTTGCCTAATAAAGTGGCGTCATCTTAATAGGTAACATTTGACATCTGTCAGTTTTATCTTCATAATGAGAATGATGAATGAGAAAGTGAATGAATCGATACGGACTTAAAAGATATGTGAATTTTGAAAATCATCAGGCAAGTCCCTGTCCCATTATTATTATTTTTTTTTCGTAAATTTAAAGAGCAAAATAAGACAAGTATTTACATAATTTGATGGTCAAATGATTGGGAAATTGACATGAGATGTTACATAATAAAATGACTTCACTTTAATTGTTATCTACCATGTAGGTGTATACTGAATCGGCGTTACAAGGCGGAAATCCATCGTAGAACGACTTTATAGGACCTTAGTGCCACCTTAGTGTTAGAAAAAAAAGTTTTTTTAGAAATCAATCGTCTAGATTCCGTAGCACAAGCTTATATTTAGGCTAGACTAGACGAAGTGTGTTTCATAAATATTTATTTAAAAAAAAAGGTTCCAGCGCAACACATCTGACATCTGTCAGAATTTCCTTAATCTACGAATAATATAATCAGAATAACATTAGTCGTTTGTCGACCCTATCGAAGAAAGAACTGACCCTTGCGAACTGACCCTAGCGAACCGCAATGGTTTCAAGTACCTATAGGACTTGCCCCCACTTTGATAAATAACACCATATTGTACTTTGCTACGTGTGAACTGACCTAAAACTGTTCGTGTGAACGCGTTGAATGTAAACGACATTGACGAGGTGGAATTATTTAGTACGTTTTTGTTTGTTTTAACTTCAACCGAGCTTGACGGTGATATTTTTAACTGAATGCTCATAAGAATCATAAGAAAACTAGTAAGAATATACGCAGGATATGTTTTGTTCCTTTTGACGTGCCAACGCCTTATAATTCGATGGAGCCGGCTGCACGAATGAAAAGAGATATGCAATACCTACGTCGTTACCTCGCTCTGAGGCGTTCCATTTATTTTAGTAATGTTTTCAACAGAAAACACATTTCTTTTTGTTTAGTAACATTACTAAACAAAAAGAATTTTATTTCTATTGTTTTTTTTTTTTTTTTTTTATTTTTTTTTTTTTTTTATTTTCTTATGACATTGTCACGTTCAACCATCGTCAGTAAACGGACTTAACAGACAACCTATTTTATACTACTAAAGTGGCAGACAATGGATGTTGCAACACTAAGGGCTCGTTTAAGGAGACGCGGGGCGTCAAGCGTCGCGTACGGCGTGGCTTGCAGCGGCGCGTAAAGCGATTTGACCGTTTATAGTCAGGCGGCGCGTGAAGCGGCCCGCGTAGCGTCACGCGCAAAATCAAACATATAGAAATGTAGGAGCTCGTTTAAGGACACGCGGGGCGTCGAGCGACGCGCGTGGCGTGGCTTCTCTCGGCGCTGCGTCCGCCGCGTGGCACGCAGCTTCACTCGGCGCTGCATCCGCCGCGTTGCACGCAGCTTCATATACGGCGTCGTTCAGTGCGACATAGGGATGTGACATTGTACATAAAAAAACGATTTTTAGTTAATCGATTTTTTCTTTAGCATGAAAAATCGATTAGTAAATTATCGATTTTTCTCAAGAAAATAATCGATTTTTTTAAATTAATCTATTTTTTCCTAATTTGACATTTATTTATTTTTTAAAATAAATACCATATCAAGTTTTATTCATTAATAATAAACAACAGAAATAGTAAGTACTTACATAATCAACACAAATTAAAGTTTTAGAACAATCAAATTATAACAGGTTCAAAATATTAAAATAAACAATAGTAAGTTCTTAATAATCAACACAAATTAAAGTTGTAGAACAATAAGGTTGAAATTTAAATGTTTTTCACATTGAATCAACAAAATATTCAAATAAATAAAAAGTAAATTAAATTATTCAAAAACTAAAAATCCGTAGGCAACAAAAAAAAAAAAAAAAATAGTGTCCACGGACTTGCTTTTTAAAAGTGGTGATAGTTTTACTGTCCCTGATACCAGGCGGAAGTGAGTTCCATAGTCTGACTGCATGCACGGTGAAAGAGGATGAATAAAAACCGGTTTTGTGAGAAGGAAATTTAAGATTTGAGCGTAGGTGAGATCTGCAGAGAGCATCAGGAGAACGAACAAAAGAGAACCTTTCCTTTAGATAGGGAGGTGAAGATGGATTATAAAGGATATTGTAAAAGAGGCAGAGGATTCGAGTGTTACGGCGAAGGCGGATTGGGAGCCACTTGAGTTCTTTGCGAAAGTGAGAAACATGATCGAACTTTCTAAGATTGAATATAAAGCGTATACACAAATTTTGCAACCTCTCAAGTTTATCCAGAAGGTCCTCAGTGGCGTCTAAATAGCAGGCGTCGGCGTAGTCAATAATGGGCTGAATAATAGTTAGAGCAAGACTAATTTTCGTCCTCAAGGGTAAGAGGCTCTGGAGGCACTTCAACGAATGAAAGGAGAAGTGCACTTTCTTGCTGACGTCACTAATATGGGCACTCCAGGATAGCGTGGTGTCCATGATCACTCCCAGGTTCTTCACAGTGTCTGCGTAGGGTATCTGAATACCGGCCAAAAGAACTGGATCCAGTTCAGACACCGGCATATTGTCAGTTTGATGCTTACTGCTAATGACGATGGCTTGCGACTTCAGAGGGTTGATGCGCAGTCCGACCGAATTAGCCCAGTCGCTTCGTCTAAGTCGCGGTTAATGCACGATATGCCAAATGGGGCGTCAGTGGCCGAAAAACGTCGGTACAGCTGCAAGTCGTCAGCGTAGAGATGGAAGTTACTGGAAATAAGACTCGTAGCCGAGTTGATGAAGATACAGAATAAAAGAGGAGTAAGAACGCCACCCTGAAACGAATGGAAATGTTTGAGTTCGACATATGGAATTAAACGCCAATCTTTCATAAGTATCGATGTATCGTTTATTTTGCGTACGTGATATTTTGCTTTCATGACGTTCTGCTCCAGAGGGTTATAAACATCGATAACATTTTCAAAATAAAATATCGATTTTATTTTGAATTCGACCCACCCCTTCCTTGAAGCGTCCTTCGCGGCGTCACCCGCAGCTTCATCCGCCGCGTTCCTCCATTGCGAGACTCGCTGGTTTACCCGCCGCGTCCTCCGCGGCATCACCCGTCGCTTCAATTGCCGCTTCCGACGCGACGACACTCGCCGCTGTGGCAGCTACAACTCAAACAAACGCTTGCAAAAACGCTTCTCCTTGAACGCTCTGAACATTTCCATACGTTTGTGTTTCTGGCGGCCCGCCTGGCGGGCCGCGCCGCTCGAAGCGCCGCGTCTCCTTAAACGAGCACTAAGGGTAGGTAGCTACTTCACGCTCCCGACGCCCGACCTTGCAAAAATCTTCTAAGGCTAGAATCCTGCCCTCAACTTTCGTCTCCCACGTTTTAGAACCACTGGAGCTACGGTTTGACGTGGGCATCAATTGATCAAATCCAGTTTACGCAGCAATACACGGTCCTACGCCTTCAGCAGTCAGGAAATGTGGATATGGGTTTTAATCAACTTACATCCCATAGTGATTCTTCACAGTTGTATGTTTTCAGAGAACCGAGATATAGAAAAATAATCTGGATAAATATACCCTGGAACCCTGACTAGCTTTAGTCCCTAACTCTGGCGACGGACGCCAGTTTGTCGTTTGTATAATTTCACTAACTTTGACAACGTACTGACCATGCCTATAAATATCTCCCAATCAAATAACTGACGAGGTATTCATAACTACCCAGCTCACATGGACCACGTCACAAAACGAACACATTCCAAAATATCCCCTCATTTTGGTGTGCGTTCGCGCAGCGGAATGTTGTTGAATTTAAAGATTTTAATTACGCAGATATTTAGTATATGACGTCGTATAATTGTGTACGGTAAAAAGAAAATTGTGTATGCAGCCATTGTGGAGAAATTCGCCAAAAACTGATTCCGCTGGGCGAACGTTGTCCTGGCGGAACTTTTTTTTAATCCATGCACTTAGAAGAAAAAAAATGTTTCCAACAATTAGTGTGTATTTGTGTGTAATTGTGTATGTATGAATAAAATTAGTGTATCCATAAACTTCGGAGAAATTCAAGTTTCCGCTACGCGAAAGTTTGGCCATTAGCTAGTTTTCATATAAAGCGCTTATATAGAGAGCTGTAGATTTTTACATACGTTGTTTTGAATTTGTTTATATTTGTTTAAAAAACAGATTTAGAAAAAATCGTAGGGTTTAAAAGATAAAAATATAAACGTAAAATACGCTTATTAGGTCGTAGTTCATAAAGTATGCACTTTGTGGTCTAGATTTTCACGTTTGTACAAACCTTGTAAGTGCCTGCAACATGTTGCCAAGTATCAATGATGTTCCATTAGTAATTAAAGGGTTATAGGACAATTTACCATGAATAGATCACTGTTTACAAAGCAGTTAAATATCACGCGACGTTCTAAAGGAATTGCATAGTAAAATGTATTCCAATAATTAGTTTATTAATTCAACTACTCACATGCAAAATTTCATCTCATTAAATTCAGTAATTAAAGAGAAACAATCAAAATACTGACAGAGCATCGAAAGCCTACATAACCCGACCAAGTTCGAATGGCTACAAAAAAGCGGCCGTGCAATATATTTAGGTAACATTCTAAAATTTACAGTCTAATACCGGTTTTGAACTGGTACAGGTGATAACACAATTGTTTTTTCGATATTATTCATATGTGAACAGTGATTTAAATTTATATTGAAGCTCAAAATACATATTATCCTTACCCCCATATTCATAATTGTTTATTAAACCTATTTTAACCAACTTCCAGAAAAAGAGGAGGTTCTCAATTCGTCTGTATTTTTTTTATGTTTGTTACCGGCAAATCACTTGAGAGAGTTATCCGATTTGGATAATTCTTTTTTTATTTGAAAGCTGGTGTTTCCCATGTGGTCCCATATACAGGAAGTCAGAATCTGATGCTGTGATCCTGGAGAAATCGAAGAAATCCCTCGAATCGAGTGAATTCCTTAACGATTTACAGCAGTTATCTAGTGTTTGGGCTTGATTAATTTGTATTGGGGAGAACATTACCCCTAGACAGATATAATTTCGGTCTACCCGTCACTAAATTTCATGAAAAAAAAACCGACTTCTATCAAAAACTAAAAATTGAAAAATAAAATTAACTAAGCACAAAGTGGAATTATTGACAGTAATACTGAAGTCGGTGCCAATATTTCCATGAGAGATTAATAATATCTACCTAAACCTATAGTTTTACTTGGCGCCGATTTCAGTATTACAGTCAATAATATCTGATAAATCTAAATTTACTACCTATTACTTTGTGCTAAGTTAATTTTATTTTTCAATTTTTAGTTTTTGTTAGAAGTAGAGAATTTTTTTTTTTAGTTAAAACTCATTTTAAGTCTATTGCTGTCTCTAACCAATGACAGAGGATGGTTATCAAGCGTTTGTCAACGTTAAGTTTTTATGAACAAGGGACTAGTCATGACAAGCACCTCAGCTGCGCTCCCGATACGCTCAAAAGACACGCGCCTGTGCGCGCACATGAGTTGTATGCCAAGTTCTGCCGTGCCGATTAGTACCTGAGAGCTGTATTTTCATTCATTCAATCATATGCTCACGGCTGTTGTCCCAGAAGGGGTAGGCAGAGGTGTGACATTTCTGTGTCACACACATTTCGCCATTTTTGGGTTTCTACGTAACAGGTGGCGAGAAATCAATACATATAATAAAATCGTAACAAGTCGCTGTCTGTACATGGAAGATAAATAAGAAAAAAATAAAGGGGACTTTATGAATTCAATATAACCCAAAACAATGATTTTTAGAATTTTTGTCTGTTTGTCTGTATGTCTGTATATCTGTTTGTCTGTACGTTTGTGCACACTAATCTCAGTAACCGCTTAACCCATCGCAATACGGTTTTCTTTATTGTGTTGAGGTTTGCTCCACTTAACATTTAGTGTTTATTTCATGTCAATCGGTTTATAAATAAAAAAGTTATATCACTTTAAAGAATTATACATAGACATATGAATCTAAAAATGGGTAAATCTAAACTGGCGTGTTGGCTTAATCTCCAAAACAATTTAGTCCACGCTTTCGGCGCGGACTTAATTGTTTTAAATAGTCTTAATCATTAAGCTCTTTTATGATTAAGCAAACAGGGCAGTTTCACACGCTGCTTGACGAATCTGATGGAAGAAATACCTCTCCTTTCATACGCCTTATGTGACGTAAACGAAGTTGCGGGGTCAGCTAGTAAATAATAAATATAATTACAAAAATTTAATTAGAGAAGTACTTGTTATGAAAAGATTTATTTTTATCGTGGATAGTGGCGTTAATATTAACAAAAAATTCATTCAAGAAATGCAATTGTTTTATTTTTTCCTAACGCTTGTGTAAGCAGCTGTACCATAATACTAACGGAACATCATTGAAACTTAACAACATGTTGCAGGCACTAACAATGTTTGTATAAACGTGAAAATCTAGACCCCAAAATACGTACTTTACGAACTACGACCTAATAATAATAATAATCATTTAATTCAAGCAACAAGGCCCATAAAATAACAATACACAAAAACAAACTTAATATACTTAAACTAATATAAGAATACATATGAAAACAATCTATCACTGTTCACATTGTATTTAATGCACACGAATTATACGGCGTCAGTGTGCTACGCTGCTTGGTGTAGTTCAGTGTTCCCCTGAAGCGGCGGTACACTACACCCTTCGGCCAAAATTCTTCACTCAGGAAGGTGGACAGATTTTGTGTAGGGACCCGCACCGTAAACGAACTAAAGTCGACGTTACGATACGAGTCTAGTTTTTCCACCCTCACGGTACAGTTAGTCTTTATGTTAATGTATTCGACTAATTCTTCTGCCTTGGTGGCATGATGCAAACGAGATACATATAGTTGCGTCGTCGCCATAGCCGGACGCAGCAAAAAGCTCGGCCCCGCTACACCGGTACCACATTCGTTTCGACGGGAAGGCTTTCGCCTTTTCTTCTTTACAGTTATAAAGCCTTCCGAATAATAATAAGCGTATTTTACGTTTCTATTTTTTCTTTTAAATCCTACGATTTTTTCTAAATCTGTTTTTTAAACAAATATAAACAAATTCAAAACAACGAATGTAAAAATCTACAGCTCTCTATATAAGCGCTTTATATGAAAACTAGCTAATGGCCAAACGTTCACGTAGCGGAAACTTGAATTTCTCCGAAGTTTATGCATACACTAATTTTATTCATACATACACAATTACACACAAATACACACTAATTTTTGGACACATTTTTTTTCTTTTAAGTGCATGGATTAAAAAAGAGTTCCGCCAGGACAACGTTCGCCCAGCGGAATCCGTTTTTGGCGAATTTCTCCACAATGGCTGCATACACAATTTTCTTTTTACCATACACAATTATACGACGTCATACACTAAATATCTGCATAATTAAAATCTTTAAATTCAACAACATTCCGCTGCGCGAACGCACACCTTGGAATGATCACATACCAAGAACTCCAATAAGTTCACTTCTTAGAAGTACCAAACCAAATCCCAAAAAAAGTGTGTGCGTGTAACCTTTACGCGCGATTAAAGTAAAACTTCTTTGCCATTGACGGCATCAAATGTTATATTAATATCATTCATTCCAATTTTGAATTCAAAATTCAAATAGCGTTAGGTACTTCCGTCAGAAAAAAATCTGAGTTACTCCCTAGGTCGCGCCTAAAGAAGTTTTACTTCAAAAAGGTTTACTTTTTACAATGATCACATACTATAAGTACTTAAGTAAAATTTTAATATGTTCTTAGACAACACGACAATATATTTTAGCCAAGTCTAGACTTCTAGAGGCAACCGCTAAGTGATATAAAGTATTCGACCTTATTACATTGTAAATGTTATAACATTTTGAGAAAATGGGTCACAAAATTAAATTTCGTGACCGTACATAACATTACTGTAATAATATGGGTCATTGGTGCGGTGCTCAATACAGCGTGACATGTTTACGCTCGAACGAAAACGGTACGAACAGTATTCTATAAGAAATGAAGGTCCTAGCAATGACTATGATTGAAGTTTGTATTATGCGACCCTCAGACATTAATCAAATCCAGCCTATCGTATTATTGACGCGGAACAGCGGTTAGCCACAATACTGCCTGTACAGCACAGGGGGGTCCGATGGGCTGGAAACTTTCTGCCCCTAAAGTATCTCTAAGGTGCTACAGATATGACCGGCGACCCACTGCTCTCGGATGCCTTTCCGAAAGCAGAAGGGATGTCCTGTCGTTCGCCATGATCTGGTTCGTTTGTCAGCAGGCGCAGTACTTACAGGTACAGCTGGCTTGGGCCCTGAAGATTTCGGTAGGACAACAATGCATCCCCATCGGCAAAGATCGCAACAGATGGCGCAATATCGTCAGGGAGATATTGATACAGAGGGGGATTCACGACCCTCAGTATTGAGGAGCACGACGTGAGGAGGTGTTGTAATTCTTTTTGTTGTACTTTTCAGACAAGGTTCATGGAAATTATAGTGCCCAGGCGTCCGACCCAGTTTCGGATTTCGTTATAGCCAGAATATGTAAAAAAAAGTACCATTTGAAAACCTCGACAATGGTTTTGCGGAGAGCTTTCAAATCCCTATTCCCTACTTATAATATTATAAATGCGAAAGTAACTCTGTCTGTCTGTTACGCTTTCACGCCTAAACGGCTGAAGCGATTGAGCGATTGGTATAGGGATAGTTAGAGACCCCGGGAAGGACATAGGCTACTTTTTAACCGACTGCGCAAAAGGAGGGATATGATTTTACGCGATAACGACTTATACACGGTCGAAGCCGCGGGGAACAGCTAGTTATAATACAAACCTAAATGAGATTTTACTAGAACCTCTAGTTTGAGATTATAATGTTAATAAATTCTATCCCAAATGGAAGGACCGACACATCTCCGACAGCCACAAGCGAAGATATTTTGGTGATGGTGTCGAAATATGCTAATTTCGGTACAGCATACGCTAGAGGAAACCTATTAAAACATGTAACAGCGAAGATTATGAAATCTTCAAGAGTTTCTCTTCACTATGCCGAAATTTAAAAGCCATAGATGAAGGTTGATTTTGAAAAAATAGCATTCTATAAAATAAATTGATAGATTTTGTGTCAACCTCAATTCGAGGTTTACAAAGTCGATAAAAAATTCGAAAAGAAAAAAAGCAAATCGTGACTATGGACTCATAATCAAATTCAAGTGAGTATTTTGAAATTACCGTTAATAATAGGTAGTATGGATAGATGAAGAAAGAAATTACACCCTAAATTCCTACAACACCCGGCCATTCTTTTCAAAAACGCCGTATTCAGGTAGAAATCCATTTATCATTAGTAACGCCCCATTCCTTAGCTTAGAGAATAGATACAATGGGACCGTCCCCAATCGCATTAAGCGTTACATAACGTTGTTCATGTTAATATTGTTCAGCTATAATTGTGCCACGGCTTCGATGTTGTCAATCTGATATTTTTTTTAACGTGAGGAAATACTACAGGGATGCTATGCCGGACTCCTGCCGACTAAAACCACACGTTGCCTTAAAACTATCTCATGTCCGAGGGCCGTTATAGTCCCCTTCCTGTGATCATAGTATTCAACTAGCTGATGCCCGCAGCTTCGCCCGCGTAAAATTTGTTCCCGTTCCCGCTTCCCGTATTTTATTCCCTTGGGGGTAGAATTTATCAAAATCCTTTCTTAGCGGATGCCTACGTCATAACATCTACCTGCATGCCAAATTTCAGCCCGATCCGTCCAGAGGTTTGGGCTGTGCGTTGATAGATCACTATGTCAGTCAGTCGGTCACCTTTGAGTTATACTTATATATATTTATTCATTATTCAATTATTCAATACTAGCTGGCCCTCGCAACTTCGTTTACGTCACATAATGTGCACGAAAGGAGAGGTAATTCTTCATCAGACTCGTCATGCACCGTGTGAAACGGCCCTGTTTGCTTAATCATAAAAGAGCTTAAAGATTAAGTCGATTCTAAAACAATTCAGTCCACGCCTTCGGCGCGGACTGAATTATTTTACAATAGCCTTAATCATTAAGCTCTTTTATGATTAAGCCAACACGCCCGTTTAGACTCACTTTCAAAAGAAACGTTGAATTCTAGATTTACCGAAAGTTGAGATGCCCCTAATTTTTGAACTACATAACCCTCAATATTGAAAATTGTATGGAATAATGCTTAAAGTACTCCCTTTCAGACACCAAACAAATATTTGAAATCAAACCACGCAGTGAGAAGTTATAGCTAAAAACCTATTTTGCCTTTCATCCCCTCTCCTGAAGGAACCGCGCAAAATATCGGGATCAAAAGTATCTAAGAACCTTCCTCGGACTATAAGCTTAGATCGTACAAAGTATCATTTAAATCGGTTCAGTAGTTTCGGCGTGATACTTAGTCGGGATACAGACAGACAGACAGACAGACAGACAGACAGACATGAAAATTTTAAATTACATTTTCGGCTTCAGTATCGATTAGAGAACGCCCTACACTTAAAATTTTCAAAATATCTTCCATGTACAGACTCCCGACCCTCTACAGTTTTATTATAAGTATAGATAAGAGCCGTCCTGTCCTGGGTCTTTCAAGAGAAGCGTGAAGAGGCACATCATAGAACCGCCAACTTGAGAACCGCTGTCTTGAAGATTGTGAAAGTGAGCCCCATTTTCTAGATGTCGCTATGACATTTCATCTGGCAGGCGACATCATTTTAATGAGCTATGTATATAAAAAGTAATGAAAAACATTCAATTCTTTTAACACATTATATTATACTCCAAACAGCTGACGACAACTCACAATATTTACTAATATTATAACTATAATGACATGTATAGGCACATTACTATGTTTTTAACTTACACAGTAGGTATATAACATGATTCGTACTCAACGACAAATATTTGTTTTATTATCTCGACACATTACCCTTACAAATCTAAAATATCATTAAATATAAGTAAACTACCCGCATTTTGTAAAAAAAAATCATCACAGAAACAATATAATTGAATATTTCGTTAGCAACTAACTTTGAATATTACAACAACTAAGTTGTCCACAATTCCAAATTTTTTGCATCCAGTTGAGAAAAAAAAAATTTGCTTCCTTGTTCACTAAGCTCTAGTTGAGAGCGAATAATTTCTCAACTAGTTGCGAATTCAGATTTTTTTTCTACTGATATTCCTTTAATCTTTATTACTTAGGTATATCATAAGCATTTTCATAAACTGCGATCGATATACTGGGTACAATGAGAAGTTTCAGGGCCATTTGATTTCCAAAGCCACCAACGGTAAGAATAGCACGTATATTTCTTGCAACTGATCATAATTTATATTTAGCTCTAACTAAAACAATCCGAAATATCCGTGAATTCATTACGAATTCATCTGTAATCGTGACTAGTGGCCATGATTGCCGTAATTCAATTAAATCGATAGATTCGATAGTCATCGGAACACATTATGATGCATCCATATCTTGTAACTATAGATTAGATTGACCATTAATTATCTATACATATAATAAAATGATAGAAAAGTCAAAACTGTACATTGGAAATATTTAAAAAAAAATACTCGCTGGGTGTTCAACATAATATGCCAAAGCCGAAAATATAGTTAGAATTTTTTTTGTCTGTTTGTCGGTTTGTCTGTTTGTCTGTTTGATTTGCTTTGTCCGGAAGGATCTCGAAAAGTACTCAATAGATTTGATTCAAATTTTGCACAAATATTCACTAGGGGTAGGGTCTTAAAATAGGCTATATATTATCACGCTACATATCCTAGGGGCTAAGCAGAGAGCAATCAAATTGGCATTATAACATAATTTTCACGCGTACGAAGTCGCGGGCAACAGCTAGTATATAATACAAATAGTAGTTCAATCTGATCTAGTGATTTTTTGATTGATGTCAACTACAATTTAAAATCTCACAATATAAAACAACAGAAATTTTAGATATTTAAAGTTCAAATATTAGGTACTCTAAATTAGTTGTCTAAATTCATATCAAACTATTTATTTTTTTACGTCTAGCAATCCATAGTTGCTAAATTAATTATTCTGGCTATTCAAAGAACATTTATCATTTAAACTTTTTTAAATTTTAGTTAATTTAGTAATTCATTGTCATGAGAGTTAACCCATATTCATATTAAAAATAACACAATGGAAACATTTTAATATCGTGTGCGAAGCTGCCTTGGTATACAGCATTTTTATCTGTAATTGAAAAACTTATCGTCTACATTGCATCTTATTCACACGATAATAATCAAAAATGTATTATATTTTAAAGAGCCAGTCCTCAAAAAACTACTTCTTACTACTGCAAAAATATATTTCCAGCTTACTGTTCTAAATTACATAAATATTTATAAATGAATAATTCATATATTACCATTTTAAAGTAATAACAACATTTCAAAAATAATAACGTTATTAAAGGAATTTACATTAAATTAAATTAGCGTAACAAAGTTAGTTGCTAACGATTAAACAACTTTAATATGAAAACAATATAACACGCGGATATATTAATATTGTTAACTAAATTAAATACGTAAGTAAATACAAAAATACATCAACAAAATGTACTAATTCCTTACTTTGTTCTAACAACAATAATTATAATATTAAACCTAATAACATGTCGTTTTTTTTAGAAAATACATAACGATTCCTTTCCCTTACAGAAAACTATCCTTAGTATATTTCCAACATTTTCTATCTACAACAAAATCAGTCGAATTTCTAGCGTCAACTCTCTCTACATGCCAGCACATTATTGGCACAATGAGTTCTATATAATATATCACAAGCCAGCAATTCAGCCGAAAATAATAAGTCAAACATTATCTTCGAACAACATTAGAAAATTTATTGAAGATACTTCGTAAGCAAAATTTAGACTACCTACGACCTTTTTTATGGAAATTCGGACACTCGCATTAATCGATGACTTTCGTATTTTTCATTATGTACGTCTACAGTTTTCTAACGCTTCGAAACATAAGTAATAACATAAATTAGAGATAGTACAGATGGAAACCTACTTATTAAATTCGCTGAGGCTATGCACACATAGACAACTCATTCACAGACACGAGGTCAGGCGGTCTCACTCAACCGAATTTTCGATACTGATTGACGCGCGAGTGTGAGTAGCAGAGGGTAGGTGTGAAAAAAGTACATACATGAGTTTCCATCTGTACTATTTTAAATTTGTTGTAATAAGCAGAGCGAGATGCACAGGACATAGCAATCGCATTCTTTCGTCTTAACGCCAACATTGTTGGGTATCTCGAAAGAAAGGATAGAAATTTGGTAAAATGAGAAAGCATTCGAAAAATGTGAGTGAGTTCCTAAAATCACACATTACATTTCGATCTGAGGGGCAAGTGCGAGTTTCGGTGAGCGCCTGTCGACATTCACGAACGAGCGCGTTATCACCGATTTGTATGGGATCGAGACAAGTTCCCGCGTTTACAGCTAGGTGGCGGGGTCTCGATTCCAAACGAATTGGTGAGCCGTGAATGTCGACAAGCTCACGCAAAAACTCGCACTTGCCCCTCTGCTTACGGCCGGAAGTCAAGAATCGCTCCTCTTTAGAATAAGTACAAATTTTCGACACAAATTCAGTAGTGAAACCTAGTCAATTACAAAAGAAAACTACTTTTCGTACATTATATTAATGGTCCAGTTCATCGCGTAATGTAAGCACGTTATATGTATAACCAGTTATGACATGGATTCCCAATTTCTGTTTTTGTTTGTATTTATCAGTTCATTTCGGCCTCATAAATCCAATACCAACATATTACATTGTTTGTAGATACCATCCAACGTTCGGCTGCCATTATGGCTGCATTATACTGAAACACGCGATATGACATGACTAAATATGTGTGTCTATTTATGGAACAACACGTGCCGCCGCGGGGTCACGCCAGTCAACTGTTAATTGTATGCAAGGTCATAAGCCCGTTGGCTTTTAACGGTAAAGGTATTTTACGATGATTTCCGAATTGAATTATAAAGGGCTTTGGGTGTTACTATAGAGGTTTTACATCCGGACTATTGTGGTAGATTATGCCACAAATTAGGGGTAGTACCTTTGACTATTTAGCACAGGACCCGCCTTACTGAAGCATTCCCCTCTGGCAAGGCAATAGACCATTCTGCCAAGGCAATAGACCATTCGGACTAAGAGGTTTATAAAAAGCACTTGAGAATCGATTGATTCACTATCATAATCGTTATAGCTGTGTGCGAACGCATGGCGTCCTCAGATTAAGGCCGATGTATGTCGATTATGATAGTGAATCAATCGATTCTCAAGTGCTTTTTATAAACCTCTTAGTCCGAATGGTCTATTGCCTTGGCAGAGGGGAATGCTTCAGTAAGGCGGGTCCTGTGTTAGATGGTCTAAGGGTAGTACAGATGGAAACCTACATACCAAAATTTTGCTGAGGACACATAGACACCGCTCAAAGAGTTCACAGACACGAGGTCAAAGATATATAATAATGAATAGTAGTTCACGATTCTGATTTTTGCGCGAGTGTGCGTAGCAGAGGGTAGGTGTAAAAAAGAGCATACATGAGATTGCGATCATTACCTACCTCATTATTTTGTGATCAGGCATGGTCAGGCTTCAACCTAGATTAACTTGAAGATGTTTTAACGCTCATCAGATCACATATGAAGGAAACCTTGTACTGACCAATAGAAATATTCATAAAAGAAATCTTTGACGGTAAACAGTTCAAGGTTGAATTGATGAGCCATATCTATGAAAATTGTGTTCTTTTTACAACAACACAAACTAGTATGGACTTCTTTACATTAAGAAAATCGTGAAAATCTAGCACCCATTTAATCTATACCAAAAAAACCTATTCTATTAATACACGATGTAGCAGTCATGAAGTTAGTTTTACATCTGAGAATGCCGAGAGGCGAAACCGGTCAGGTGTAAAGTAAATAAATGTTGTGGAACAGTACAAGTGGTGTTATTCAATATGTGCAGCAGGTTCCACTAAGTGCCATCCACTAACAATATAAATAATCTATTCTATTTTGTTCTGCCGGCTAGGAAATGCATACTATTTTATATTATCACTTTATCACATATTATGTAGGTAGCAAGAGAAACTCCTATGCACCTTAAAGATATCTGACCAATGACTAATACAGGAAAGACACTATTTATATTATCACATTTTGTGGGTGACGAGAGAAAACTCCAAACACCTGGAAGGTATCTGATCAAAATTAACACACCTTTATAATATTTTCCTAACTATGAGATGAGCGATTCAAAAGATCGTTTCTCTGTCGAACTATAAAATCTTGGAACGACCTACCCGCACACGTATTTCTCTCATCTGACTTCAAGAGGAGCGTGAAGAGGGACATCACAGGGCCGTTAACTTGAAGACCACTGTTCTGACAGTCTTAGGACTGTGAGAGTGGTCTCCAGTCGCTAGATGCGCCATGACTTTCAATCAGCTGGCGAAGTTAATTTGGCGAGCTTAATATAAAACTTTTGAGAGTCCATTAAACCCATATAGAACCCATGTAGAAGTAAACACATTCCACAGAGAACTACAGCGGATAAGATAGGTACTAAAGAACCGCACCAGAAATGAAGTAATCATTGACATTATAGAAAATAGCAAACGAAAGATGATTGTGAATACGGTAGCACCTATTCAAATTTGTGTAAAAGCTGTCCTACAAAATATTGTTCATGCGCGCCCTGAAGGTGACTCTCAACAATATTGGCAATAGCTCATTTGTGTAAACAAAATCGTGCTGCAAATTGCAATTTTATAGTTCACAGTAATGGCTCAGGATTAAGTTGTCACCAATCTGCAAACTACCTAATCTCTGACTTGCTCTGATAAATATTTGCAAGATGCGTCCGAGTTTAATATTTACCGCCTTTGTATAGTTTATTGCAATAAGTAGACGGATCAAAAATTAATCTTTATCAACTGAGACGGGATCAGGAGATATCTAAATCCTTGGAATGTTATAACAAAGTCACGCCTCAAAGGCAGAGGCTTACTATATATGCCAACTCTTCACTAAATATAGCCTGTTGAGGATGATATAAAAAGAAGAAATGGTTCTTGAAAGTAACGTTTTATATTTACAGCTAGTACATGGTAGACTTGTTAGCCATACAAATATTATAAAAGTAGTGAGGCGCGAGAGACGCGCACCGCGTGGAGCCATGACTATAAAGGTTGTGAACCCGGCGCAATACAGAAGCTTCATAGCTGGTACACAACTGGCGTTAAGTACGGCTTCTTAATTTGCTTGCATAAACAATGTCAGGTTGTAATACCCGGCGGAATACAGAGGCTTCATAGCTGGTACACAACTGGCGTTAAGTATGGCTTCTTAATTTGTTTGCATAAACATAGCCCCTCTATATAATTGTTCAGTCTATTGCCGTGTTGAACTTGGAGAAGACACGGGGCTTGCATGGGAACGTGTGAAAATCCTCATGGATCGGACTAATACTGGCTAAAGGAGTCCCCTCGGAACTCGGAAGGATGCCCCAGGATTCCTGGCAGACGTTGGCTACCACCGCAGCCTAGCCTAGGGGTTGGGTGTTATTTTACATTTTTGGGGGTAGTTCGGGTGTTATCGCGCTTTTTGCGGCGTGACGAGTGCGTGGAATTCTCACGACACATCGCCGTGATTGGTCCTGCTTCTGTGAAATCATGATAATGAGCCATCTTCTTTCTGTGACGTGACAACGTTGCTCAGATTGTGACATACATACATACATATACTCACGCCTTTATCCCCGAAGGGGTAGGCAGAGGCCTATACCGGCCCACATTTCACCGTGTACAATTTGGTCCCACGTGACAGGTGGTGAGCAATCTTACAAATATGCAGAGCGTGCCACAAGAATCAAAATATTATGGAAAAGATGCCCCGATTCAAATCAATTGCATCTCAATTCTAAGATATATCTTTGTTGTGCTGTGTATCTGATAAACATGCCTTTGGAGTATCGTGAACAATTTAAAAACACCATTGAAGTCTTTGGAGATTTTTTTTTTCAGTAAGGGGTTTTCGAACTTTTTCTATTTATTGGTTCTACTAATTTAAACTGAAAGTTTGTAAAAATGTTTGCTTAATTTAGTTCTATTGGAATAGGTATAGAATTAGAGTCTGGAATAACACATAGGCTACTTATTATCCCTGGAATACATATTCATGAGATGTGGGAACGGAAACAAAACCTCACGTCGGCGAAGCCACAGACATCAGCTAGCAGTGAATGAATGGAACTTGAACCCGCGACCTTTGCCTATCATTCATTGATATCGTGAAAGCTGCGATAGGCGGTTCCGGTCTTACTATTAAAAGGCGATTACAATTAGTAAAGAATAATTTTAACTGATTTGGTTACGGTTCTGTATAGCTCAGCTGCTTGATAGGCAAAGTTGGCAAGGCCTAGGCAACAGCGTGACGTGAGTGATTCACGCCCGCCCTCCCAAGAAGCGGAATAGCACCCGAAAAGGGTGAGGCCGCCGTGGTAGCCGTAGGTCTGTTGGGAGTCCTGGGATCATCCTTTCAAGGGCTTACCAGGGGCTCCCAACCATAGGCTGTAGGTAGGAAACGTGTTGATTTTGAGTCGCTAAGAGTCCGGCATAGCATCCATTAAGGATTTTCTACATGTAAAAAATTAAAAAAGGAATAATGTACACTAAACATTTAACTGAAGATAATTCATAACTAGTTTTGAGATAAAACCTTTTTAAGTGTTTAAGTCATTACACCGTTATGTGAACGGTCCGCTACGTTGGTCATAGAAGTAGAATTGGACAAAAACGTGTCAAAAGTTACTAAGTATTTATAATCAAAGAAGTATTTCTACAAAAAATCGAGTTACATTTAATTGTAACAAAATAGCAAGGCATGATAACACCGGGGCCTGAGGACGGTGAGAGGGCTGCTCACCGTCCTTACAGAAGCAGGCCCATGACGACAGCGTGACGTGAGGAATTCACGCACGCCCCCCCAAGAAGCGGGATGACACCCGAAAACCCCCCAAAGACGCGGGATAGCACCCGAAACCCCCCTAGGCGAAGAGAAGCCGCAGTGGTGGCCGTAGGTCTGTTGGGAGTCCTGGGACATCCTTCCGAGGGCTTACTCGGGGCTCCGAACCGTAGGCTGCTGCGTGAGGTTTCTTTAGTCGGTAGGAGTCCGGCATAGCATCCTCTTTTCTTTCTTTCTTCTTTTCTGAAGGATTTTCCCTCACGTAAAAAAAAAGTCGTGATAACCTCTCTGGCATTTTTGGAAACTACCAATGTGCCTATAGCCGTTTGCCAGGTAATTATTTTTGATAAAGAATTCGGTGGCCCGATATCCATCATAAGTATGGTAGCAGACTCCAAAAAGGTTGTTCTGCAATGCAATACACATGTTTTAAAAGACTAATCGTTTAATCCCTACTAATATTATAAATGCGAAAGTAACTCTGTCTGTCTGTTTGTCTGTTATGCTTTCACACCTAAACAGCTGGAGCGATTGAGATGAAATTTAGCATAGGGATAGTTAGAGCATAGTAGAATTATATATAGTAGGGTATCTCCGACCCCGACCGCACGATACTTACCTATAGTATCAGGGCTGTCACTTTTAGTTTATTCAATCGTCGTAAATGACAGGTTAGGTTAAACAATTGGACATTCTCATACAACATCATCTAGTCCAAATTAGGCCAGTTTAAGCTTGTGCTATGGGATCTAGACAACTGATAGACATATGTACATATATTTCTAAATAAATACATAGTAGGTATACAAAAACATCAAAACTCTGATACAAAGTATACGCCCACGTCTCACCTTTTAGTTTCATGTCCCGCGAAATAGGTGGTGAGCCTATTGCCGTGTTGAAATGGACGGGTAGTGTTCTGTTAAAAGATACTAAATTTACTTCAAACTTCTAGTTTTATCCACAAAGAAATTATAAGGGGTCGAAAACGAACTGAGTGGGTTCGAAGCAGTGGTAGTAGAACTCGCGCAGCGAGGGTTCCGTACCAAAAAACGGCAAAATTCATGTTTGTTGTATTCCATGCAACAAACGTTCCCCTAATACAATATTATTTTTCTGATTTTAGTATTTGTTGTTATAGCGGCAACAGAAATACATCATCTGTAAAAATTCAGTTCTCTAGCTATCACGGTTCCTGCGATACACACATTTTGTGGGACAGACAGACAGACGTACAGCGAAGGGTCATGTATTGGGTCCTGTTTTTCACTCTTTGGGTACGGAACCCTAATAAATACGAAGTCTAATAGGTATTGAACGAATTCGTACGTAAGCATTGAACTTATATTACTACGTCCATAATAATCTCAAGGTGCCTACCTTGAGAGTATTATGGACGTAGCAGGTACGTAAGTGAATTATTCAAACTCACCTTTCTTCTTCTTTTGTTACCTATCGTGAATTCGTGAATAACGATAGATAATGAGGGAGTTTAAAAATTACTGTTGAGGCATCCAAAAACAGAGCAATATATATTATATCGTCCTTACTTCTTTATAGGCATTGTCATATTTATCTAATGGCGACAGGTTGTGGCGACGAGGTCCCGTGTTGCGACAGGTAAGAGTACAAAATGTCGCCACCCCAATACATCCCAAGGGTGTCGTAAGAGGCGACTAAGGGAACACCGTCGCAAAAAGATCCATTACGTAGAGAAGGAAATCTCAAAATGTAACCCGGTTGTCAGTAAAATGACAATCGTTAAGCCAAGTTGAAGAATTTATGCTTGGCTTGAAAATTTTCAACTGCGGGTCGTGGCGACCTGCGCCTGTCCATCTACTCATCTCAGGCTCATCACCTATTACGTGAGGCATAAAACTAAAATGAGAAATGGGGGCGTATACTATGCCTCTGTCTACTCCAACGGGGATAAAGGCGTGATTATATGTATGTATGTAAATAAAGATAGCAGGCATATGACACATACATTTTACGTAATCACGCGCACGCGGTTCGCGGCAACACTAGACTTGGGTAGGTACTGTTCGTACTGCCGGACGTGTTATATGGCATAACCGCGTACTGGTTCAGTACCCAGTACGCGACAGAATTTAGCAGGACCCAGGACCTTTATCGGACGCGATATACCGCTCGCGCGTACAGTCGACGTTCGGCCGCGTTCGGCCGGCCCGCGTCCGAGTCCGAGATAGATTACAAATACTCGGCCGCGTCCGAGTCCGAGATAGAATATATTATACTATCTGTGGTCCGAGCGACCGGGTGACCGGAATGATGCACGCTTGGGAACATTTTGCTACGTATTGTATCTCAACTTGTACGAGTAGTAACGAATACTGATGAATGTTATATGAATACTTGAGGCACGCCTGCCTGCTTAATGGGCTCAGGAGATGGTCAAGCGACTTGAGTCAATATCAAGTGTACATACACGTCGATGCATACACATGTGCAAAGAAATCATGCACACTGAAGCTACTTTCATTAATATTTTAATCGACTTGTCAAGTGCATATTGACCATATAATTTATTTATTTATTTATTTATTTACACTTTATTGTACGCCAAGTAAATAAAATTATGGTACACAAATACAGTGCAAGAAGATGTACAATGGGCGGCCTTATCGCTAAAAAGCAATTTCTACCAGGCAACCTTTGGATGGAGAAAGTTGATTGAAGGTAATGAGTGATAGTTCTTAGGCGTACTCTTAGATCGATTATAACTTTATAATAAAAGATACAAAAATTTCTACATAATATAACACAAAACACATAAATTTTGAGAATAAATACATCATAATAAGTATATATAAACACAACATACATAAACACGAATATAAATATGTACATACGTATTCGTATACACATATATCTATATATACATCCGAATATAAATATATACATATATACATATACACACATATACACATTACATACCTATTATAGAGATAGATAGTGATCCTTCACAATTTTTTTAAATTGGATTATCGTCTGCGCTCGTCTTACCTCTACTGGAAGTTTATTCCATAGACGTATAGCCGTAACTGTGTAAGATTTGTCATAGAATGTTGATGAGTGAGACGGCATTTTTAATATTAGGTTTTCCGATGACCTCAGACATTTCGAATGCGTATTGTGGAGGAACTCGAAACGTTCCTTTAAATAGGAAGGAGTAGAAGGGTTAAATAAGATACTATACAGTTGTGAAAGAACATGAGCATCCCGGCGAAGTCGTATTGATAACCACCCAAGCTGCGTTCTGAATTGAGAAACATGGTCATATTTGCGTAAACCAAAAATGAACCTTATGCAAACATTTTGAAGACGCTCGAGTTTGTCTAACTGGTTTTCGGCAAGATCAGGATAGCTGACATCTGCATAATCGAGTATGGGCAACAGTAGCGCCTTTGCAAGCGCAATTTTGGTGGTCATAGGCAGAAGACTTTGTAGCTTCCGTAAAGAGCCCACCGATGCAAACATCTTACGGCTTAATTCTTGCATCTGTGGCTCCCATGACAACGTAGAGTCCATGTATACTCCCAAGTTTTTAACCTTGTCACTAATTGCAATTGTAATGTTGTCAAATGTTACCGGAGAAATACTTGTCCACACAATTTTCGATTTCATTTGGGAACTGCCCAAGACTGCGACTTGTGTCTTGCTGGGGTTTACTTTGAGACCATAAGATCTACTCCACTCGCTGATATGACTCAAATCCTTATTTATAGACTCCACAGCATCATTTAGCTGTAGAACTGGTGTCTGACAGTATATTTGCAAATCATCTGCATATAGGTGGTAAGAAGAAGATATATGAGTTGAGATGGAATTTATGAAAATTGAGAAAAGTAAAGGAGAGAGAACGCCGCCCTGGGGTACGCCAACAGTAGTATTACACCAATTTGATAAAGTGTTGTCAACACATACACGTTGCCGGCGACCGCACAGGTAACTTTGAAGCCAATCGATCACTGTTGGAGATATATTCAGAGAGCGGCAAACATATAGCAATACATCAAAGTCAACGGTATTGAAAGCATTGCTAAAATCCAGCAAAGCAAGAATTGTTAACTTTCCAGCTTCCATACCAGACCTAATGTCATCAGTAATATTGATCAGAGCTGTGGCCGTACTATGACCAGGACGGAAGCCGGATTGAAAGGCATTAAGAACATTATGTTTACAGAGGAATCTACTGATTTGTGAGTGTACCAGACGCTCAAGGACTTTGGATAGGAATGGGAGTATAGATATTGGCCGGTAGTCCGTGAAAGTTTGGGGCTTAGGTTTTTTAGGTATAGGAATTATGTGACTGCTTTTCCAAGAAGTTGGGAAGACACCGCTGGAGATGGAATAGTTAAAAATGTAACATATAATGGGAAGGAGTTCATTGAGGATAGGAAGGATCATATTACGACTGATGCAGTCAACACCTGTTGCATTCGATGAAATTGATGTAATAGCTCTCCGAACATCACATGCAGTGAAGAGATCAAAGACGAGTGGTGGATAGTCGGGTTTTGGAAGAGATGAAAATCAATTGTTTGTGCCTTTGTTCTCCCATCAAAGTTGGAAGAGGCCGCGAAGTGTTGATTTAGCAAATCAACATTTATATCCTTTGGAATTGTGTCTTGTTGTTTACTTCCAACCCCCAGAGATTTAAGAAATTTCCACACTTTACCTGTGTCTCCATTTTGAATATTATTGTGAATGTGTTGGCGTTGCGCTTTCTTACACACCTTATTGCAGTGATTTCGTATGGAGACATATCTGTTGTAGTTCTTTTCGTTGGGTTTTATTTTATATTTAAATTTAGCAGCTGCTTTTTTATGTATAAGATCTTTGATGTCAGCAGTGAGCCATGGGGCAGGAGGGTGCTTAATTTTAACAGCTCGAACAGGCGCATGCTTATCATAGACTCGAATAATGTTGGTGCTGAATATATGAACTTGTTCATCTGTTGACCCCGAGGTGGTAAGAGGACTCCAGTCAATGTTATCGATATCCTGACGAAGGCTTTCGAGATTCATGCCACCAAAATTGCGCTGCAAGAGGACTTTTCGCTTAGCTCTAGGGACACGGATTTTGTAGGAAAGGAATATCAAATCGTGGAGAGAGAATGCGTCAGCTGGATATTGACCATGCTTAGCGACGTGTTGACGGGAGGAAACTAATATAACGTCAATTAAGCTTGGTTTGCAATTTGGGACGTGATGCGTTGTATTTGAGGGAGGAATGGATAGGTTACAGGAGTTGGCAAGGGCATGAAAGGCAAAAGTACAGGAGTCATTTCTAACTAAACAAGCGTTAAAGTCACCCATAAGGATCACATGACTGTAAGAGCCCATTAGTCGAGCCACGTGTAGTACCTGCCAGATAATAATTTATTAAACGAATAATATTTATTATTAGGATAAATGAAGAAAAAGTGAATAATTTTATTTTTTAATTATCTCGAAATCAATTATATCGTAAAAATAATGGCATTTTTGATCCCCCTTTGAAACCCCCCATCCGCCAAATATACAATACGAATAACGATTTTTTATACCACTAAGGTAGCATAATGTTGCCTGTAGTATAGGTTTATTTGTTGGTTTGATATTAATCGTCAAAAAGGGTCCATGCTGGCGGTGTTGCAGTCATCCTCATCAGCTAGCAGTTTCATAGAAGAGAATGATTACAAGGTAGATTTTTTTTTCTAAATCTTGTATCTCGAAAACCGTGCGTGATATCCTGATCAAATACAACAAAATTTTCATCCCCCTTTAAGAAAGCCCCAACTATAAGGGGCAAACACTTACAAACATAAGTGACCCTCGCCCCCCCCCCCCCCCTTTATTTATTGCAAAGCGGAAATTAGTACATTATGGCATTCATAAGAACTGCAGATATATTATGGTCTAAGTTTCTTGTTGCTGTTTTATACGGCATCAGGACTTTTTGGCGCGAAGCAGGCAAGGGCGGTTATCGCTCCGTCGTATATTTTTTTCTAAATTAGAGTATTTTCAAATGTTTTGTGTGTATCAACGGAGGATTCCGAAGACTATACTTGACTTTGACTGGGACTTAGAGGAAATGTGAAATGAAGATGAAAAAAGAAACAAGACTTGGCATTCGGTCTAAGTAACCAAAGCGTGTTCAAATTAATAATAAAAAAAAGAACCGGGACCTGTCAGAACACTCAGCAGGACCTTTCCGTTCCGTTTTCATAAACTTAGTTTAGGCTTTATTTTGTCTGAATAAAGATAATATTAGTATAATAGCAGTACCAACGCCATCTAGAGCACGTTGACCGCATTTCTTACTTTCACGAAACAAATGAGTTAGTTCTTTTATAAAAAATATTATAAATTATCTGTGGTTCTATGTTCTATTCGATCGTACCAACATAAGCAACTCAAAGGGACTTTATCAAGAAAAATAGACCATAATCTATATAATTCAAGGTCTTGTACTTTATAAAAAATATTATAAATTATCTGTGGTTCTCTGTTCTATTCGATCGTACCAACATAAGCAACTCAAAGGGACTTTATCAAGAAAAATAGACCTTATTCTATATAATTCAAGGTCTTGTACCTATCTACACTTGTACACATACATTTTATAACAGCGACATCTGCTGCAACTGGGATAATTCAGATACGTCCACCCCATCGTATCTGTTTTGCCTGGGTTGCCCTAGATGGCGCATAATGGCATACAAATTCAAAAGAACTTTATGTAATTAAAATAAGGTGTATTTTTCTTGATACGATTTATGAGGGTCCGGCACCTGTCAGAACAATCACGACACTGTATGTACTCGTACGAAAGACCGGGTACTGGTCCGGGTTCAAGAGAACTTTATTACCTTGTGAATAAGGTCTATTTTTCTTAATACGGTTTATGAAGGTCCGACACCTGTCAGAACAATCAGAACACTGTACTTGTACGAAAGATCGGGTACTGGTCCGGGTACTGTTCGAATGCCATATGGCACGGTTCGGAAAGCTATGCCATATGTCAGGACATCATCGGGTACTGTTTTGCGCAAGTCTAGGCAACACTGATTGAACGCTTGGTTTACCTGCTGGGAGCGTTCCGACTAGTACTGATTTTTAAATGTGTGCGTGACGCGCGGCTCGTTCTGACGCGACGCGTCCGTAGGCACTGCGCACGCACACAAGTATACCGCGCTCGGTACCTTTGATATAATTTTGTTTGAAGATGCCTAACTCTATTAAACTCTGGTTAGAGGCCCAGGGAAGGACATAGGCTACTTTTTAACCGACTCCGCAAAAGGAGGGTCATGATTTTACGTGATAAAGACTTCTACGCGGTCGAAGTCGCAGGGAACTGCTAGTAAGTATTCATAATAATTCTCAATAGGTGCCAAGAAAATTATTATTAAATCGGTATAATTAATAGAAAGGTTTTAGTTACCTACGTGTACAAATCTGCATTCCTACTGTCTACTTCATCGCAATTGATTCCTAAAATATTTTTTAATGTGGAAGTTTGTAAAGATGTTTGGATGTTTGTTACTCAATCACGCTTTAACAGCTGAAATTTGGTACAGGGATACATTATAGTCTGGAATAATTTTCATCCCAAGAAGATGATCCCATGGGAAGTGGGACTGGGAACAAATTTTACGCGGATGAAGCTGTGAGCTTGTATATTACATTTTCATTAGATCATATTATATAGCAAGTTTCTAACAGGCAGTAAACCCCGTTATCAGCGACGTGGCGGATGTTTAAATCTGTTCATCCTGTGACACGGTATATTACTGTTGCAGTTTTATCTCTATTTATAACATTAATGTTATAGTACAAGAGCTCGCGGATGCCGACCTTCATTATATTTTATATAAGTCAAAAGTTAGTTTTGGCATATTTTAATACCTACTAATATTATAAATGCGAAAGTAACTCTGTCTGTCTGTCTACTACGCTTTCACGCCTAAACGGCTGGAGCGATTGAGATGAAATTTGGTATAGAGATAGTTTGAGGCTCTAGGAAGGACATGGCTACTTTTTAACCGACTGCGCAAAAGGAGGATTATGATTTTACGCGATAACGACTTCTACGCGGTCGACGCCGCGGGCAACAGCTAGTATTTCTGATATTTTTAATTTGTATTTCTAGAATAGATATGAAGGTACGATTAAGTTATCAGATTATGGCTACTATGCCACTGACTACCCTGTTGGTTCGATTCCGATCAGGGATAAAAAATGTAGTAAGTATTACTGCCTGGAAATGATTTCAATAGTTCTTAATATATTTATCTGATATTCAATTCCATCGTATCTTCAATAGTAACTAACGAGAATACTAGAATATGGAAATATATTCTGAAGGTCAACATAATACATTTTTTTTTACAATTTTATGAAGTTCAATATTCTAACAAAATTAACTGAATTTTATAACCAAAATCCAAATTCGACAGATTAAATTAATATCTCGTTATTTTTTACTACATAGCACATTTTAACGTCACCCGGGCGACCTCGAACTGTACACCCGAGTTATTTGAGCTTGCTAGGTAGTAAATCTCGGCTCTAATCGTTGTGTATGACATTGTCAAGGGCGGAAACCGAACCTGCACTCTTTGCACGCTTATTATGGCTGTCTGGGGCTACGGGCTACAGATACATTTTTTTTATTACATACGTAGTAGGCAGAGGCATATCATATGCCCACATTTCACCTTTTTCTAGAATTAGTCCCACGTAATAGGCCGTGTTGAGATGGACAGGTGCAGGTTGTGACTTTCTGCTGTTGAAATTCTTCAAGCCGCCTAAAAAGGCCTTCTTTACGACGGCCATTTTACTGTCAACCGAGACAAACGGCTTAACGTGCCTTGCGAAGCACGAAAACGCTCAAATAAATGTCACAAAGTGGTCACCCATCCAAGGACTGGCCATAGTGAAAGTTGCTTACTACAGTGATCGCTTACAGAACACCGAGTTCGCGGGGCCACGAGCGTTTAATATTAATTTTATTACGTACTAGCGGACGCCACGCGGTTTCACCCGCGTTGTTCCCGTTCCCGTGGGAATACAGGAATAAAATATAGCCTATGTTCACCGCAAAGAGTGTAGCTTCCCAACAGTGAAAGAATTTTTCAAATCGATCCAGTAGTTCCGGAGCCTATTCGTTACAAACAAACAAACAAAAAAACAAAAAAACAAATCTTTATAATATTAGTATAGATAGAAATTCCACATGCAAGCACCTACCAACTAAAAAAATGCTGCACTACCACTATCCAAATCCGCGACCCCGGGTAAGCCCCCGAAAGGATGTCCCTGTATTCCTGACAGACTGGTTACCATCGCGGTCTCCCTTAGATGGTTCCGGTGTTAAACCGCTATTTGGGTGGGTGTGGGGGGGGGGGGGGAGTTGGGTACTATCCTACTACTATGAGGGACAAAGAGATACGCTACCGTCTTGGCCTGCTTCTGTTACATCCAAACATCTTCACAAACTTTCACATTTACTTTATTAGTGGGATATCACAGGTCACACACGTTACATCACTATCAATTCTAGCAACGAGTCAATTCTAGATCACGAACTGTTTTTAAAAAAAGGTGGGTGTTGGGTGTAGCATTTGCATCGATGACATAACTCGCCAAGATTGCCCCAAAGGTCACACAGAGCTATCAATTACACCAATTATAATGGTAAAATTTAATATCCTACACATTTAATTAATTTCAACCTTGAACCTTTAAAAGCCCTGTAAACGATCACTGTTTTAAGTATCTTACGCTATGGCTGATCTTCGGATGGGTGATCACTTTGTGACATATCATTTGCGAGATTTTCCGTGCTTGGTCACGATTTTCAATAACATGGCAGTCGTTAAGCCTAGTTGAAGGCTTTATGGGTGGCTTGAAAAATGTCAATAGCGGGACGTCACAACCTGCGCCTGTCCATTTCAATATGGCAATTATTTCATGCCTTCCAAAATACAAGAAAAAACATCCTCTCCGGCAACAAATGTCCCAAAATGTATGATTAGGTATCTAACTAACCAATACAGAATCAGGTGCTTCTTATAAGGACCAAATGGAACAGCTGCGACACAGCTGTAAGCATTGTTTATTTGAACCTTGAATTATATGCTTATATACTAAGATTCACTAAGCCAATTATTTTTATACGCACTACTACTTGCAATCACTTTGTTCCATTTATTTGAGTTTTTCTCCATTTCGACTCAAATTTTTCTGTCTGGTATGTCTTTTTCGCAACTTAATACAAGCAATGACTGAAATTTCTTGAATGTTTAGCTAGGTAGCAAAACAGCTTGCATTTGCTGCCAAGTACATAGTCTAGAGAATGCCTCGTGTGTAGGCGGCGAAAATCTTGTCAACTTATTAGACACGTTTAAAAGCAGAGTGTGGCTCATCATGACCAACAATCTCGCCTCTCTCCTACAATTATTTGAGTTTATCCTTGACTGTTATAAGTTAGGATAGGATTGATGAACCGAGGATGTGATTTCCACAATGTCTGATGCCATTAGGTTGGCATAGTGTATGAGTGTATATGAGTAAGCGCATCACTTCAAAACTGATACAGACCTCTTCACTGATAATATAATTAAACGACATATGCAGTGCATGTATATTTTACATACTCGTAGTCTGATTAAGACTAATTGCGTCACCTCGTACCACTCGCGAAGGACACACTCGAGACTGATAATCCTACATATGACAAACGGTACATTATGACATGTACTGCAATAGAAAGGTTATATGTATAGGTATACAAAGTACATTGATAACACTAAATGACAAACAAACGTAGAGTAACTAGATTTTTTTGAAAAAGTTGATGACGTCTTTGTGAAAGAGGATGAGTGTGAAAGGACACAAGGGAAAGCCTTTTGAGCGTTTACCCAGGACTATGCCGTGGACAGTATAAGGTATCGAGAGGTTTTAGTCCAGAGAAGTTCGATATAAGATCCATGTAGGATTTCCACGCGTAGAAAAAGGTTGACGGATAGATTTTGTCAACGAGCAATTTGATAATTGAATTGGATGTTTTGGAAACTCACACCTTAAAGAGATATATCAGAGGGTTTGGAGATTGTCGAGGGCTATCCTTCCAAGAGCGTACTAGGGACTCCCAGCCGTAGACAGAAGGAAGGTCACCGTGGAATTTTAGTAGGTAGGAGTCTTGAGGCATTCTACACGCATAACGGTATAAGCTAGTGAATAAAAGTGTGGCATGACCAATTCTAACTGCCGGAAACTACCCTATTTCAACCCTAAATGGCAGCAAACCAAAGTAATTCGAAGCAAAAACTCTTTCAAGGTCAGTAATCATATAAAATTATCACCATGACGTCGACTCTCGAACACCGGCATAATGTCAAGGCCAAAAGGATGATAAAATTTAACGAGCCTTGGCACTTCGTCAATTGTGTTGGTAGAGAAAATGACGGGAATAGAGGGTAGAAATAAATAAATCATCGATATATGATTTTGATTGCGATATTGGATAAATTAACAAATATTCTAGGGCATTGTCGAACAACGCCTAAAAGTCCAAATTAAGGTAATATAATCTTGTGTATAGGATCTAGACAACTGACTGAAAAACATCCGTACTCCGAAAAAGAGATTGAGCACACAAATATTTGTTCCTACCTGGTATTCGAACCCAGGACCTCAACTCAGTCTATCAGTTTCAGGGTTTAATTTCTAATCATTTCTTTGTAATAATAAAGTTGCTAGCGCATAACTTGGATCTTAAACCCTAAACCGATTATGCTTAAATTAATAAACACGTGTCTTTTCCATTGGCGTAGGCAGACGTAGGCGGAAGCTACGGCTTTCCACTTGCTACGATTCTGGTTTAAATATAACTTTCACTTTTTCTACTTTCGTAAGCGTTCTTATGTTTAGTCAAGATAAATATTTGATTTGATTGAAACCAAAGTCGACCCAATATTTCGATCACGTATGCAGCAAGCCAGTCCAATAATAATAAGACATTACGTTGAAGTAAATGTCACTACCATTGGATGAGTAGTGAGTGAATATTTCATTGCCAAACAAAATGTAATAAATGACAGTAAAATTGATATCAATACTGATAGTAACTGGCAATCTATTATTATAAGATTTGATGCATCACTCGAAAATCAAAACGGAATAAATAATGAAGGTTAAAATATCGACCTCCAACTGGGGCACTAAAACTCGGTAAGTGAGCAATTATAATTATGCATAAAGCAGTACGGATAATAACACTTGGCACTACGTCAAACACGTGTATAGAATACATACATTGTAATATTTACAATACGAAAAAGATATTACTACAGATGGAAAACACGTGTGCTGGTCAAATAATTAGCACTTATAAGTTTAGGAACACATACAATAGGCTCTCCAGCTATAGCTGGCGAAGTAAGAGCGTATAGTAAGCATTTGACTTCCCCTTGGTGCGAAAATATGTGAGTATAATGTGTTTATGATGGGAAATTTATTGTACTATAATTAACGCGAATTGCCGTCTTTTGCAATGTCCACTTACCCAGTAAATCAAATCGGTCTTATACCGTTATGCGTGTAGAATGCCTCAAGACTCCTACCGACTAAAATTCCACGGTGACCTTCCTTCTGTCTACGGCTGGGAGTCCCTAGTATGCTCTTTTATTTTTTTCTCTCTCTCGCTGGAGACCATGGTGCCAGCCATGCTCTCCAGCGGGAGTAAGTGGGACTGCGCTGCCTCTTTCTGCGAGCAGTCCATGCTCGTGAAAGAGGCGGTGGGCGGGTAGGGAACGGGAGAGAACTCTCCTACCCGAGTTCCGTGACGTGTCTTCGCCCAAGACTATCGGTCTCCATTACCAGGGGCCTGAGGACGGTGAGGGAGCTGCCCACCGTCCTTACAGAAGCAGGCCTTAGATGACAGCGTGACGTGAGAGATTCACGCCCCCCCCCCCCCCCCTAAGAAGCGGGATAACACCCGAAAAACCCACCAAAGACGCGGGATAGCACCCGAACCCCCCTAGATGAGGCCGCAGTGGTAGGGGTAGCTCTGTTGGGAGTCCTGGGGTATCCTTCCGCAGGCTTACCCCGGGCTTCCAACCGTAGGCTGTTAGGCAGGTAAGGTGAGGGTTTTTAGTCAGTAGAAGTCCGGCATAGCATGGCATAGGATATTCACTCACGTTAAAAAAAGCCCCACCTCAATTGAGGTGCTCAATGTAGCCTAAGGACTGACATTTCCAACACCGCAGGTGTTACACTCGCTCTGCTGACCCTAACGCTCGGTTTCGACCGCGAACGAAGCGGGCTCATTAATGTATACTGCATAATTACTTGTATTTCCGTCTCCACGTCTTAGTTGTATGGCGCGTTTATGAAAAGAGTTAGTTCAGCTCGCAGTGTAAACAGGACATTATGATGACGACCAGCTGCATCCATTATCATGTTTAGCGTGTAGTAAAACTGTAACATTTTATTTTCCATTAAAGATAATTCAAAAAACCGATCTACTCCAATACACTTTATGACTTTATATTGACACTACAAAGGCACCGCGGTATCACATCTAATCAATATGATTGCAGCTGTTAAGGTTGAAAGAGAGGAGTAGCCTGTATGCACAAAATTATAAGGTACAGAACGCAATGTCATGTATGTAATGTACCTACCTACTTTTTTTCAAACCTACTACCCACGGTTACTCGCCGCTCGTCCTCTGAATATTGGCGTAATAAAACGTGGACTTCAGCACGTTTCATCTTTCATGACATGACAAAACTATAAAGGTTCCGAGACGTGAACTGCAGAACCCTAAAAAAGAGAGGACGAGACGTAAGTTACGCCTGATAAGTTACGACTGTAAATTTTGACCCAGTAAAAGTTCCTTGCAAAGGAAGTAATAGCAAAAACTATTAAAAAACAAACATATGTACTTATAGTCATACCTTTATCCCCGAAGGGATAGACAGAGGCATAGTATACGTCAACATTTCACCTTATAGTTGTATGTCCCACGTAATAGGTGATGAGCTTATTGCCGTATTAAAAAACACTTATACAGAAATTGAAATACACAATAGGCGTTATGTTCCAGAGAACAATAGCCAGGTCAGCAGAATAAACAGATTTAATGTCATTGATAACGATTGATAACGCACAGTTAACTTGTTAACACATAATACGCTTGTAACGAGCTTAGGACGATAATGTAGTATTGCATTAATTTACAGTAAGGGGCATTTTCTTTTAACGCGAGGAAAATTCTACATGGATGCTATGTCGGACTCCTACCGACTAAAAACCACACGTATCCTACCTAACAGCCTACGGTTGGGAGCCTCGGGTAAGCCCTCGGAAGGATACCCCAGAACTCATTAAGGGGCTTGGTTTAGAAAATGACGAAGAGGTGCAGATGAAATAATTTTTTGTCGGTATATGTTTACGAAAAATAATAGCCAAAAGTAGATTTTAATCTACAAGATGTGTGTCCAAGTAGGCTTTTGTTATAAATTGTATTTTAATTATACACATCGTGATCTATGATCAAACATAGAATGAGACCCAAATATTAAGATGAACGCATTTTATGACTTGATTTTTTATCGACGCGAAAGAAATAATATGCCAATATATTACTAAGAAAACACACACCTATAATTTGTTTATTTTTCGATTTAGAATAGGTATGAGTATTAACTTGCTAAAACTAAAATAAGCTGTAAAATACTAAATTTCCTTGCAAGAAGGTCGCGTGTTTTGTATGTTCAAGGTCGTTGGCGCAATGAGCGGCCTTAAAGTCACGCCTTTTTCGGTTTCCGAATCCCGTGTCCAAAAGGTTTTTGTGTGGTCAAGGTCGTTGGCCCCATGAGCGGCCTCAAAGTCGCGCCTTTTTCGGTTTCCGAATCCCTTGTCCAAAAGGTTTTTGTATGGTCAAGGTCGTTGGCCCCGTGAGCGGCCTTAAAGTCACGCCTTTTTCGGTTTCCAAATCCCGTGTCCAAAAGGTAGATAAGACTTCGCTGTCTGTCTCCAGGCTGTATCTCCTGAACCGTTATAGTAACACAGTTAAAATTTTCACAGATAATGTAAGTACCTATGGTCCTAGGTTCTTGTGGCCAGTCCATTTTAAAGTGCTTACTCTGGGAGCATAAGATTAAGTATGTAAATGTTATTATTCCAATGTAATGTAATGATAAATACAACATATAACATGTAATGTAATATAACATGTAATGTTAAATAGTTATAGGTAGTAGAGGGGACTGCTCACCGTGCTTACGGAAGCAGGCCCAAAACGACAGCGTTACGTGAAAGTTACAGGTACGCTGCACGCCCCAAGAACACATAAAGACGCGGGATAGCACCCGAACCCCCTAGATGAGGCCGCTTTGGTAGCCAAGGTCTGTTGGGATTTCCAGGGGCTCTTACCATAGGCAGTAGTAAGGAACCGGTGGATTTTAGCCATTAAGAGTATGCCATAGCATCCATGACGGATATTCCACACGTTAAAAAGTTATAGGTAGTATCAGTAATCATAGAACGGTCTTCAGATTACATATTATAGGTACCATAATCAAAGACTTCTATATAAACTGAGGTAGACATGCCCTACGCACCGATTTTTAAAACCTATAAACTGAGCTAATTAGCAGCGTTGCTCGCACTGTTGTGATTCAAAACTTCGAAAGTAGGTGCTCGACTTGCAATCGGAGTCCATACGCCTTATCTTTTACTCTTTTTCTATTCGTATATTGCTATTGTGCGTGGTGACAATTACGTTAAAAATATTTATAAGTGAGTGTAGTCTTATTAATATGTGTATTTGAGGATTGCTTTTGAAATCTCGTTTGTTAGAGTACGGCGCGTCTACCTCAGTTTATATAGAAGTCTTTGACCATAATTTGCATATAGATAACTTATAATGTCGGGCAGGGCAATAAACATAACGCAATACACAGCTGTTAGTTGTTACACCCACTGTTAGCGCCTACTTGTAAATTTAAGATGAAGTTAGACTATGTATTAGGTAGCATAGACCCTATTGTAATTGTAGAGCTAATTGATTTTTGAATAAATTTTTATTTTATTAAAAAAAAAAAAAAAAAAAACTTGGCAGTATGGTTTTGACACCTTCGTCTATTCTTTGAAACGTAAATATAACTGGTATTATCAGAATATTTCAGTAGTCTTTCATCTATACTAATATTATAAGGAGGAAATATTTGATTGTTTGTTTGTTTGCATCGAATAAGCTCCGGAACTACCAGATCCAGATCCAGACTACATATTATAAGCTATCTCTGTACCAAATTTCAGCCCAATCTGTTCAGCCGTTAGAGCGATATTGAGTAACAAACATCCAAACATCTTCACAAACTTTCACGTTTATAATATTAATTAGGACTATGATAGTAGGATAACCACAGTTTATAACCATACGCAATATAATAAATCATATAATTATTATTTTACGTGTGAAATTGGATGGATACCGGACTCCTACCGTCTAAAACCACACGATACCCTACAACTGTCTAAACCCGGGAGTCCCGTCCCGGGTAAGTCCTCGAAAGGACATCCCAGGGTTCATATTAATGTATTTTATATATTTAGCCAGAATTCCACCAACAAATATTATTTTCTAAGGAAAAATCCGCGGTAGGTACAGTCCCTAGTCAATGAGTTCATGTTAATTGTTAAATAATCATTACGGCTTAGTCACGTAGCCATTGACAATAAAATAGTCAGCAAATGGCGTGTTCCAGGTAAGTACCTGATAAGGAATAAACACCTGGATTTCTGAGTAACCCATCATTGTCACAATAATAGGCTAGTAAATAAATAAATAATTATTTGTGGACAAATTAAGCAAATAGCTTGTGCTATGGGATCTAGACGACTGATAGACACAGTTGTAAATACACACTATCCGTAGCCCGCGACTTCGTACGCTGCATTATCTTTAGATTGATATAACTTTTTTATTCATGAACTGATTGACATGAAACAAACGCTAAATGTTAAGTGGAGCAAACCGCAACGCAATAAAGAAAACCGCATCGCAATCGGTTGATCGGTTGCTGAGATTAGCATGCACAAACGTACACACAAACAGAAAAACAGACAAAAATTCTAAAAACCATTGTTTTGGGTTCTATTGCGTCCATAAAGCCCCCCTATGAACTTTTTCTTATACAGGGTGAATTTTTCAAAAGGGATTGGATGGCCAAATCCGAAACTATAAGGAATAGCGAAAAATGCTCAAAGGAGTCACGAGCCCGATTTTGATGAAACTTAAAACCTCATCATTAGATTTTTTAAAAACCCATTATCCTAGCTGGGAATCGAACCCATTGATTTTGAAAAAAAATACACATCCTATATTATTGCACCGTAGGATAGTGTTGCTATAAAGGACCTTATTCTGGGAAATAATGACATACGGCAAACTAAAGGAAAGTGCTCATCTTTGACAAAATACAATTTATTTTTCTTACGTTAACTGATTAATTGTTCAAAATGTAGACCATTGTTTTCAATACATAGCTGGATTCGAGACTTCAAGGATCGTACTGCATTCAATATTATTGATTTCTTTTAGAATATTCTCCAACTAATCATTCTGAGCATAATTTAAAACACGAAATAGTTACTATCTATTGTGGGATTTCGAACGAAATAAATTATGCTACATAATTTAGGTACGTGAAATATGAATTTTATTAAAATTCTACACTTTCCTTAAATATGCCGTATATCATTACTTCGCAGAATTTGATCCTTATCAGCGACAACATCGTTTGGTGTAATAATAAAGGGTGTGTTTTTTTTTTCAAAACCAATGGGTTCAATTCCCAGCTAGGATTATTGGTTTTTCAAAAATCTAATGATGAGGTTTTAAGTTTTATCAAAATCGGGCTCGTGACTCCTTTGAGCATTTTTAGCTATTCCTTATAGTTTCGGATTTGGCCATCCAAGCCCTTTTTAAAAATTCACCCTGTATATCTTTAATGTACAGACAGCGACTTGTTACGATTTTATTATATAATACTAGCTGACCCGCGCAACTTCGTTTGCGTGATAAATAAAGAACCGCTCGACCGATTTTGTGCCAACTTCACATAAACCAACTACTAAATAGTCCAAATAAAGTCTAAACATTTGGTTGGGATAGGTAGAGCCCGTTCTTGAGTTATAAAATTACAACGAAAAGTGGCATTGATTTTTATATATATAGAAGATGTATTGATATTGAAAACAAACATACGAAGCAAACATTTGTAGATCACACAAATATTTGGGGCGACCACCCAGGAATCGAAACCAGGACCTCCAGCGCCGCAGGCGGTTACACTACCGGCTGCGCCACAGAGGACATAGTGAGTGAATTGTAATGTACCTATGTTTATTCTACTGAAAAGATTTAATTATGTCTCTTGGGTAATGGGACATAAAATACCATTAGTTCTGCCAACAGTTTTTTTTATATTCAGCACGCCAAATTGACGTCGCCACCAGCCTGATGGAAAGCCGTGGCGCATCTAGCAATTGGGGGCCACTTTTGACAGTGGTCCTCAAGTTGGCGGCCCTGTGATGTGCCTCTTCACGCTCCTCTTAAAGAACCCGGGATTTTAAGATGAGGGAAAAACGTGTGCGGCCAGGTCGTTCCAGGTTTTTACAGTTCGACAGAGGAACGATCGTTCTGGCGACGATTCCGTGTATGAGTGGCATCTCTGCCCGGCACGCGTTGTTCGGGATCGGAAAGGAGAGGTGGGAATTGATTTACTATTTGTTCTGTGGACAGAACTAATGGTAAAAAAAAATACCAGTAGGTCTGCCAACAGAACAGGTGGGAATTGCATTACCACTTGTTCTGTGGACAGAACTAATGGGAAAAAAATTACCAGTAGTTCTGTTAACAGAACTACTCAACAGAACAGGTGGGAGTAGACGTCAAAACAACATCTTTAATTTTGGATTCCGTACGCAAAGAGTAGAAATAAGAACTTACGAAGAGAGAAGAACTACGGAAGTATTAGAAAGGCGGCGCCCAAAGAAGCGGGATAACACTCGAACATAGTCTCATAGATACGGGAGAGCACCCGAACCCCTAGGTGAGGCCGTCTGGCAGAAATAATGGGACATCGTTCCGAGGGCTTACCTGGATCTCCCAGCCATAGAAAGTTCAGGGCACCGTGTGGTTTTAGCGGATAGAAGTCCGGCATAGCATCCATGAAGGATTTCCCATGACCATTAGTCTTTATCACACGGTCAAGTTAGGCTCACCACCGTCAAGCACAGACGTGGGACACAAAACTACTATGCGTTTCAAATGAGTTGATAACTGTCAGAATGACATTTTGGTTCACGGTGCTAACTTCATTATATAAAGTAGGGTCAGCAAACCCATTTTTTTGGTTTCACTATTGCTTGACACTAATAATGGTACTTCTAAATTTCCTCTTCTAAATCGCTTTGTCAAAATAGGTAATACTGTCAGGTATTTGTCTAAAGAAGTCTAGCCATGATTATTTGCTGAATTTCGACAGCTTTGATTGATAATGAAGTATAGGTAAGTACCTACATGTACAACGCGAACTACTTTATGAGTAAAGATGTTGCCAAGGACAGATAGAACAGGAATGTAGTGTACTTACATTTAGGTACATATACCTAAATGTAAGTAAAAACCAGCCAAGTGCGAGTCGGACTCGCGCACGGAGGGTTCCGTACCAAAAAACGACGTACGAAATCACGTTTACTGTATGGGAGCCCCCCCTAAAAATTTATATTTTGTTTTAATTAAATTATTTATATTTAATGAAAATACACAGCTCGATGTTCTGTGAGTATTTTAAGCGTCTACTCGTTGTCCTTATTAATAGGTATTTAAAATAAAATGGCAAAAGAATCACGTTTGTTGTATGCGTAATGCCCCTTTATTTATTTTTTGTTTTTAGTACTTACCTATTTGTTGTTATAGCGGCAACAGAAACACATAATCTGTGAAAATTTCAGCTCTCTGGCTATCACGTCAATGAGATACAACCTCGTGCCAGACAGACAGACGGACGGCAAAGTCCCGTTTTTTACCTACTAAAAGTATTTTTGGACTTTTTGTCTAAAACCAAAATAGTCGCACTTCGTTTTATCACTTTTCAACACTAGTGCACGTAGTTGAACTTTTATGTTTAAGAATCTGCCGTTGATACATACAAAACACTCGCAAATATACTTTGAAAAATTATACAACGGAGCGATAACTGCCCTTGTTTACTTTCCATCAAAAATTCATGGCAACCGACCGGCAGCCATGGTTGCCATTTTTTATGTATTGATAAAAAAAACTAATAATATAATTACTAAAAATATGCTGAATAAGTACTTATTAAAAAGAAAATAAAGATTATGTTATTGTTACCATAATACACGTAGGTACATGAACCTATCCGACAAGGAAAATTTTGTTGCTAGCTGTACAATTTTGATAAGTACGGAGTGAAGTTGCCGCGATCGCGATTATCTTCTCATTTGAATCGCATAGTATAAGGCAGTGGTTCCCAACCAGTGGTCCGCGGACCACCAGTGGTCCGCAGGAGAAAAAATATGGTCCCTGAAGGATTTTAAATTTATCGGGTGGTGAGCCGTTAGTCGCCGTGCAATGAGCGAGAAGAGCGCGAGTAGTGGGAGCGGTTGGTACGCCCATTGGCTCGGCAAGCAAAGACAACACAAAGTCTGCGATTTGCCCACGATTGAACGTGTTTCCAGGCCGAACGTGGATCCTGGCTCAAGACCAGTTTCCTAAAGTCTAAAGTGTGGGAAACTGGTTCTGATCCGAAAGGCCGGGCGGACGGTGGACACGCCATCGGGGTACCGACCGATGGTGTTCCTCGTCGAGGTTTGCAAGCTTGAGCGTATCATTACAGAGCGACACCATTTCCGAAGTTAAGTCTTAAAACAGAGGGGGCAACAGCTGCGCTCTCGCGGTTGGTACCCAACATAAGAGTACCCAACGCTCCCTGCAAGAGACCTTCGGGGTCGTGCGGAGTATGGCACTATACGGGACCGCCGTATGGGCGGAGGCCCTGACGACTGGCAACGTGGCTAGACTGCATAGCCCGCTAAAGGCGATGGCCGTCAGGAGAGGGTACCGCACGATATCCGTTGAGGCGGCATGTCTCCTAGCCAAGACCCCTCCATGGGACCTGGAAAACAGGGCTCTTGCGTCGTTGTATCAATGGTGCATGAAGGCGCTGGATCGGGACCACAGGCTTGTGCCCAAAGAAAGAAATAGAGGCATAGTGATCCCTGTTTCGCCAGAAGCTCATGGAGACATGGAAGGTACGACTTGAGCTACCAAAGTGAGGACTCACCACTAATTCGGCGCCATGGTAGCCTCACCTACCGAGTGTCACAAATGTTTACCGGGCACGGGTGCTTCGTTAAGTATCTACAGCGGGGACACGGCACTACATGGGCATAGCAGCGACAAGACCTCGTTACGGGCCTGGGTGTGAATATTCCCACGCTGGACACCATGTTAAGGGCTCTGGTCTCCAACGGGAGAAAGTGTGACGTAACTGTGTCTTTCTGCGAGCAAGTCATGCTCGCAAAGAATGCAGCGGGAGAGAAATCTCCATTCCAAGTTCCGTAGTCGGTGGCACGGTCGTCCACTATGACCGAGAGTCTGAGAGCGGCGAGTTGGCTGCTCACCGCTCTTTCACAGAAGCCGGCCTAGACGGTGGCGTGTCTCTTCACCCCTCGAAGAAGTGGAATAGACCCCCCCCCCCTTCCTAATCCTTTTAGCACGAACGCTGGTGAAGTTAATGAAGGAATCCAGGAAGAACACAAAAAAATCACTTGAGTGGTTTGGTGTTTAAAAGCAATTTCTTATATGAAACTCCAGGTTAGCAGATCTCGTGAAGAAGATGCAAGCCAGAAATCACATTAATAGATACAAAAATACGAAAGTTTCCTGTTTATGCAATTTCCTACTGCGATTTTTTAAGTTTCAGATTGATTATCACAGTTTGTTTAAATTATGCCTTTATAGTGGTCCCTGTTAACAAGAAAAATATAAAAGTGGTCCCTGACCACGAAAAGGTTGGGAACCCCTGGTATAAGGTGAAATGTGGGCGCATACAATGCCTCTGCCTACCCCTTCGGGGATAAAAGCATGACTATATATATGTATGTATTTATGTTTTAGTCTTTATGGTACACACCATTGAACACTTCGAAAAATCTACAAAAATGCATTTTTTGCTCGTAAACTAAACAGCTTCAGTAATTGAGTGTTGATGGCTAGAGATACGAAGGGTGACAGCAGTAAGAGTTGTGGAGTTGTACATTAGCAGATGAGTAACGATTATCTACTCAGAGATAAGGCATATCGCGAAGTATCGTCAATGGTCACGTACTGGAAATAACTGAAAATTGCAAGCCTAAAAATGCAACATTTGAATTATTTTTTCATCTATACTAATATTATAAAGAGGAAAGATTGGATTGATTGTTTGTTTGCATCGAATAGGCTCCGAAACTACTGGACCGATTTGAAAAATTCTTTCAATTTTGGGAAGCTACACTCTTCCCGGTGAACATAGGCTATATTTGATTCCCGTATTCCCACGGAAACGGAAGCTACGCGGGTGAAACTGTGTGACGCCCGCTAGTACTAAATAAATAAAAAAATGAGATCTAAAGGGTCTGCCAACTTTAAGGTTGATATTGAAAAGTATAATGTTCTCATTAATAGGCAACCTTTCACAGTCACTTCCGTTGGTGCGATAAGCAATAGAAAAAAAAAACAATGCCGCAGCTACAACAAAAAATAGGTGCAACTGGTTTGAAACGCACTTTTTTTTAAATGTTTCATTGTAAGGTCCCCCCTAGTAACACGATTTTAAAGCTCAAAATACCAAGGTGTGGATTTCTAAACCGGTTGTATTTACACTCGAGAGCAATGAATCCGGGTCACTTAAAGAATGTTAAAAATCTCGGAAACTAAAAATGATAGGTTAATGCAATAAATTGTATTTAATAGACAATGTAATACTCCTTAAATGAAAGTAAAAAAAATATGAGTCACCATACATTTTATTAACACAAAATTACATAAAGAAAAAACTGCCGATCTCTCCATAAAACAAAAATAGGAAACATGAAATTTTTGAACTTTATTACGATTTTCTTGAATTTTAATACTTCGTATTGCCTCCTCGTGCTTCCATTACTGCGTTTACGCGGTTTGGCATGCTGTACACCAAGTTCCTTATACGATTTTGGGGAATATTCTCCCATTCCTCTGTGAGAGCAATTTTGAGCTCACGAAGCGTGATTGGGGGAGGGTTTCGTTGTTTTACGCATCTGCCTAGCTCGTCCCAAGCATGCTCGATCGGGTTGATATCCGGGCTGCGCGCTGGCCACTCCATACGAGTAATGTTCATCTCTTGAAGGTAGTCATTCACAATCCTACCTGTATGAGGTCGGGCATTGTCATGCATAAATATAGCATCCTCACCTAAATTGACCATAAATGGACCAACGTGATCATTGAGGATTTCTTCCACATATCTTACGCTAGTTAAAGAGCCGTTTTCTATGATCACCAGCTCTGTGCGACTTTCAGAAGAAATTCCGGCCCACACAAGTACAGACCCACCACCGTAGGCTACTTTTTCTTCGATGCATGCTTGCTTGAATCTTTCCCCTGGTCTTCGATACACTCTGTGTCTTCCATCGTGCTTGTAGAGCATAAATTTTGATTCGTCGGAGAACATAACTTTTGACCAATCTTCAATACTCCAATTTACGTGGCTCTGGGCATACCTTAGTCTCGAAATACGATGCCCACGCTCCAGTTTAGGGCCGTTTGCAGGTCTAAGGGGTTTTAAGTTAGATTCAGCAAGCCGACGTCTTACTGTCCATGCACTTGGGTTACTTCCTCCGAGGCGTCGAAACTGATTGGTGAGTTCAGTTCCTGTGAGAAAGCGATTTCGAAGCATGGTGTTCACCAAGTATCGGTCTTCTCGTGCTGTGGTACACCTGGTTCTGCCCGTTCCTGGTCTGCGTAGGTTAGAACCAGTTTCTTCGTAACGTCGGAGAACTCTTTGTACTGTTGACAGCGACACACCGACAGTCCTGGCTGTATCGCGCTGACTCCGGCCGGTTTCCAGCATTGTAAGTATTCTGGTGCATTCTTCAGGCGTAAGCGACATAATTTCAGCTTGATTAATGAATATAGAGCACTATCAACATGGTTTATGTACCCACATAAATGACAGATTACAAACAAAAGCAACACCAAATGCTGTAATTTCGTAGTTCCATCTTCGAAAGTGGCCCTTTTTCAAATTTGATTTTTTTATGATATAACTTTACAATAACTAAGAAGTTTTAATACCTTCATTTAAGGAGTATTACATTGTCTATTAAATACAATTTATTGCATTAACCTAGCATTTTTAGTTTCCGAGATTTTTAGGATTCTTTAAGTGACCCGGATTCATTGCTCTCGAGTGTACATAAGAATACTTAAAACGCGTGTCGGATTCAACAGTTTGTAGCCTAATGTAGGTATTCTTTCCAGGAGCACTAATAAAACTAATTAAAAAAAAATTCTAAGTGCGACGTAAACATTTTTAAATTTAACTAACACTTGGAAGTAACAATTAGGTACCTAGACGTTCTAAATAAAAAAAAAATAACAGCACCTCGTTTTGAAATATACAACTATCATATTTTTAGAGGCAATTTTTCAAAAATGGAATCATCGCTCATCTATACCGTTAAGAACGAATGTTCTGATGTTCTGGACAAAATATTCGGAAGCCCCACCAGCCACTACAAGACAAAGGTATCCACTGTAGTGTACAGTATGTAGAAAACCCCAAGTTTTATCACAAAATACTGCTAAAGACAATAAGTGCAAATAGCTGTGAGGATTCACAATCCTCCACAGAAATGTTACAAAGAAGAATTTGCTGGATCTAAAGGTACTAAGACGCCTAAATATGTCGTATTCAATTTTGTTCTCTAACAAATCCTGATAAATATCGATATACCTATTCCATGCTAAGGACGACAGCAACATTTGTCCAGAAAATAGCCCAATAACCTGGACAATTCGCTTAAAACTGACTTTGGTCTTGTAAGATATCCCATTATCAGCTGTGTTGTCTTTTTCTATGTCTTCTGTGGAGTTAATCTCCTTTAGCTGATGGTAGGGTAGTGTGCTAACTGGCGTGCCTCTATAACCGCGTCTCGGAGGGTTGTTTCGTAAATATAAAGTAATACCAATCATCATAGCGATTACACCGAAAAGATCACATATTCCGTCGACCCAGTAACCTAACGTGCCGACCTCGGATCTCTCGCCTTTTATATGCTTTCTTTCTCTCGCCACATGACCGTCCAAATCGTCTAAAAACATACGAATTTGGAATAAAACTACAGCGACTCGTCGCCATGCCAAGTTCGGACATGTTAGCAATTTGGCGCCAACGATAGCAATGAAAACGTGAAAGAAAGATATCATATTCGGTGTAATGAATGGCATTTTCTCGGAAATACCTAAGCCTATATCGACTATTGAACACAATGGACCATAAATATAGTGGTTTACGTGATCGACCATTAAAGCTTTTACGGTCGGGTGACACAACGGGTTTATTGTACACGGAACCCATGTAATTTCTTCGTAACTTGGCTCAGATTTCACAATTTCTAATGTCGACGTTTCTTGCTGGCTGGCATTGGTAACAATATCGAAATTATCGATCTTATAATCTTGTATCCTTAAAAATAGAAATGTATCCATACACATGCAGTAAACAACTATAATTAAAAGTAAGAGAGTTAGTATTTTACTGGCTTGCGACGAAGGCCACATCATTTTGCCGTTTAATCTAATGTTGAAGGGATGCACGAAGTTATGGTAGGGCTTCTTCAACACTCGTCGACTCGAAACAGCAGTGTAATATTTTTAGATAGTGTGTAGGCAGATATAACCCACGCATTAACATCTAAAAATACTCGAAGTTGCATTTACCGTAACAATAATACTCCAGAATTCCTTCCGTTCTGTGTATTTAGTAACACTCCACTAACACTTGTGATCACACACAAAATATTTACTCAAAACACAGCACCACATTCCATTTCAAAAACTTTCAAAGCTTTGTAAACGAGTTTAATGTTTTATTCTTCTAAAAATCGATGCACACAGTATTTCTGAGTGAATATTGTAAAAAAAATATTAAACCTCAGATACTTTCTCGTTGTCAACATTAGTTTGTGATGTGACAATAATATTCACTGTAGATATCGTTTATCTTTGTTAATTCATGAATGTTTTCGTGTTTATTATTTGACAGCGTTAGTGGTTCGATTCGTAGCAGCGAACAGGTTACATTGCGTGCGCATCAAAGCGCCCCGTCTGACTGAGTTGACTAGAGTGCAGGCGGAGAGAAAACGGGGGGACCCGACGGAGTGGCCAGATGTTAAATTCAAGTTCCCCGGTCATGTAATAGCGTGAACTGAATGATAAGCTTTAGTTAGATGGCGTACAACGAATGATGATGAGTATACAAGTATTTCGTACAAAGGTCAAACTTGAATGGAGATAACAGAAAAGTACAACAGACATGAACCGAAACTAAACTGAAACAAAATATAAAACAAACAACAATATAAAATAAAAATAATTAAAATATGGAGAGGAATAACCCTCTTGGAAAATAAATCGCATTCGGCGGAAACAAGAATTGAAAAGAGCACGAAAATGTTATCATAATTAAATTTTTTTGAGTAATTTGGCCTAGGATGGGAATCAATCTAAATATTTACTAATTAAAACATAAAAGATTTCATATATTGACTAGCTGTGCCCCCGTATTCGCCGGGGATATACTTCGATAAAGTTATGTGTCTCATTAGGGCTGAAGTATTAAAAAAATAACCTTATTTTGCCACTTTATTGGTGGATTTTCTGAAAATCCTGTCTTATCGGTAGCCTACTTGACTTGGTATTACGAGTACATGAATCTCACTACTTTTTACGGTAGAAGAACTTAGTTGTAAGTTTTGTTTTTGATGGTATGCTTTTCCCCCCTAAAACTCAAATACCTCCATAATGTTACTTTATTCTCGCTCAGGAATGCTTTATGCAAAGTAGTATAAATTACACGCGCCACGTAATGGAGTGCAGGGCACAGTCACAGGGGTTAGAAGTATGTCATGGGCAAAGTAAAAAGGCAATAAAATCGACCGATGCATCTGTTAGTCTCTCTTTCTGTCTAAACGCCTATGCTACACTCGAGAGCAATGAATCCGGGTCACTTAAAGAATCCTAAAAATCTCGGAAACTAAAAATGCTAGGTTAATGCAATAAATTGTATTTAATAGACAATGTAATACTCCTTAAATGAAGGTATTAAAACTTCTTAGTTATTGTAAAGTTATATCATAAAAAAATCAAATTTGAAAAAGGGCCACTTTCGAAGATGGAACTACGAAATTACAGCATTTGGTGTTGCTTTTGTTTGTAATCTGTCATTTATGTGGGTACATAAACCATGTTGATAGTGCTCTATATTCATTAATCAAGCTGAAATTATGTCGCTTACGCCTGAAGAATGCACCAGAATACTTACAATGCTGGAAACCGGCCGGAGTCAGCGCGATACAGCCAGGACTGTCGGTGTGTCGCTGTCAACAGTACAAAGAGTTCTCCGACGTTACGAAGAAACTGGTTATAACCTACGCAGACCAGGAACGGGCAGAACCAGGTGTACCACAGCACGAGAAGACCGATACTTGGTGAACACCATGCTTCGAAATCGCTTTCTCACAGGAACTGAACTCACCAATCAGTTTCGACGCCTCGGAGGAAGTAACCCAAGTGCATGGACAGTAAGACGTCGGCTTGCTGAATCTAACTTAAAACCCCTTAGACCTGCAAACGGCCCTAAACTGGAGCGTGGGCATCGTATTTCGAGACTAAGGTATGCCCAGAGCCACGTAAATTGGAGTATTGAAGATTGGTCAAAAGTTATGTTCTCCGACGAATCAAAATTTATGCTCTACAAGCACGATGGAAGACACAGAGTGTATCGAAGACCAGGGGAAAGATTCAAGCAAGCATGCATCGAAGAAAAAGTAGCCTACGGTGGTGGGTCTGTACTTGTGTGGGCCGGAATTTCTTCTGAAAGTCGCACAGAGCTGGTGATCATAGAAAACGGCTCTTTAACTAGCGTAAGATATGTGGAAGAAATCCTCAATGATCACGTTGGTCCATTTATGGTCAATTTAGGTGAGGATGCTATATTTATGCATGACAATGCCCGACCTCATACAGGTAGGATTGTGAATGACTACCTTCAAGAGATGAACATTACTCGTATGGAGTGGCCAGCGCGCAGCCCGGATATCAACCCGATCGAGCATGCTTGGGACGAGCTAGGCAGATGCGTAAAACAACGAAACCCTCCCCCAATCACGCTTCGTGAGCTCAAAATTGCTCTCACAGAGGAATGTGAGAATATTCCCCAAAATCGTATAAGGAACTTGGTGTACAGCATGCCAAACCGCGTAAACGCAGTAATGGAAGCACGAGGAGGCAATACGAAGTATTAAAATTCAAGAAAATCGTAATAAAGTTCAAAAATTTCATGTTTCCTATTTTTGTTTTAAGGAGAGATCAGCAGTTTTTTCTTTATGTAATTTTGTGTTAATAAAATGTATGGTGACTCATATTTTTTTTACTTTCATTTAAGGAGTATTACATTGTCTATTAAATACAATTTATTGCATTAACCTATCATTTTTAGTTTCCGAGATTTTTAACATTCTTTAAGTGACCCGGATTCATTGCTCTCGAGTGTATTATTCGTTAGATCTTGGAATATATTATACGATACGTCATACAAGTAAATCGAATTTTAATACGACATTGTGAAATTGTATTTCGGAAAACTTGTAACTTGTAACTGACATTGTATTTCGGAAAACTTAGCTAAAATGACGGAAAAAAGTGCAGATGAAATCATTTTTGTCGGCAAAGTTAGACGAAAAATGATAGTCAAAAATAAATTGTGGAATCTACAAGATGTATGTCAAAATTAGGGCTTGAACTCCGGAATTCCGGAATTGACATAATTCCGGAATTCCGATAAAATCTAATATCGTTTTCAATTCCGGAATTGGCGAGATCAATACCGGTATTTCGATATTGAAAAAAATATATTTTCTCTTTTTCTTTTATTTCATTACAAACAAAAATGTAGATTATAAGCTTCTTATGCATTTAATTACCTTTAATTACTACAATGTTGATAATTTAGGATTTCTATATAAACAAATTAATTCGATTATGTACTTAGGTATTAATCATTTTATTTGATTATAATTTTTATGGATTGTATTACATGAAAAATTTGCATGCTGCATGCAGTGCTGTGGCTAAACATGCTGTACTAGTATAAAATGTAAGATCTTTTGTGACCATGTTTATGAGCAAATAAATCTATTCTATTCTATTTCTAAAACCTACTAAGAATGTAAATCCATAAAATTAATGGTATTTGATAGAGAACATATTTTTTAAATAATAATAATATAATGGATGACGTTTTTGTATTTTTATTACATTTAGACTTCAATTTATAGTGCGAACTTAGACTTAGCTCTGACTTATGCTACGAGTTAAATTTAACTTTGATAGAAACGCTGTAAGAATTTGACAGAGGTCTCGCTCAGCATAGTTCTAGTAGCCTTGACGGAACTCATGGGGCCGTACCTTATTATTAGGGGCAAACTTTGCCCCAAGGCGCTCCACTGACCCAGAGTGAGGAGGGTCCTGGGTTCCCTGTTCTCATCAAGGCGGAGGAACACATTCCGTCGCACATGGCTCCGTCTCAGGCGCCCGACGCTGATTACAGCTAGAACGACGTGTCTGAAGTCACTGAAGGTGAGTTAGGGGCGACTGTACTGCGGCTTAGATTCCGCACGGACCGTGTCCCTGGACCTTGAGGATGGTCCTGGCTCTTGAGGATCTCGGACCTCGAGTGATGGGGCTCTTTAGTGCATGCCTCGAAAAAGGCCAGGTTCCCAAGGTCTGGAAGACAGGGAAACTGGTTCTGATCCGAAAGGCAAGGTGATCGGCAGTCTACCCATCCGGGGATCGGCCGATCGTGTTGCTCCAGTGAGCAACTCCGGCCGATCTCCGATCAGTCGATCCCCAACAATGATACGCTCAAGGAGCTTGCATACCTCGTTTGGTATGCAAGCTCCTTGAGCGTATCATTGCACAGCGTACAGTCGGGCACCTCACACGCGTGGGGGCCAGATCTGGGGGATAACCAGTTTGGTTTCCGTCAAGGGTGCTCCACCGTGGATTCGATCATGCAAATTAGAAGACTGACGGAGGAAGTAACATCGCAGGGTGAGGTGGTGTTGAAAGCGATGGCGATGTCGAGAAATACCGGCATCGCCTTCAACACCTTGCCCTGGAGCTGCGTTAGGTAGGCGCTTATTTATCATGGAGTCCCTCCCTACTTCCGTCGAATTGTCGGGGCCTATCTTTCCGAGAGGCCCATAACTTACCCAAGCTGGCTAGGGCCCAGCCGGGTCAGCGAGATACGTCGTGCGGTGTTCCGCAGAGATCAGTCTTAAGACCGCTTCTGTGGAACATCGGTTACGATTGGGTGCTGCGTGGTCCGGTGCTCAGAGGCGGCATGTCTCGAGTCCTTGTTTAAATAAATTAATTATATTTTTAATTTATTTGCTCCCACCCGAATTCCGCATGTCTTTGCTCAAGACTATCGGCCTCCATAATCGGGGGCCTGAGGACGGTGGGAGGGCAAATCACCGTCCTAACAAAAGCACGCCCAAGACGAAAACGTGACGTGAAAGTTTCACGCACGCCAACGCCCTGAGATGCGGGATAACACCTGAACAAGCCCCAAATACGCGGGATAGCACCCGAACCTCCTAGGTGAGGTCGCAGTGATAGTCAAGGTCTGTTGGGAATCCTGGGGTCATTCTTCTGAGGGCTTACCCGGGCCAACCGTAGGCAATAGTTAGGAAACGTGTGGTTTTTAGTTGGTTACGTTAAAATAAGTAATTTTACTGGAAATTAAAGTAGTGTATCACTAATCACTTAGGACTGTCAGCTCCCGTTTCTTTTTTTACATACATACATATGGTCACACCTTTATCCCCGAAGGGGTAGGCAGAGACATATTATATGCCCACATTTTACCTTTGTATAATTTGTCCCACGTAATAGGTGGTGAGCCGTATTGCCGTGTTTAAATGGACAGGCGCAGGTTGTGACTGCCTACTGTTGAAATAAAGCCTTCAACTTAGCTTAACGACTGCCATTTTACTGGCAACCGGGACCAACGGGATCTTTTTTTACATATCACTATTTTGTACAAAACAAAACTTGATTGAGTTCCGGAATTCCGGAATTACGGAATTCAAATACTAAATATCGAAACCCAATTCCGGAACTGAAAAAACGTCCGATATTCAAGCCCTAGTCAAAATACGCTTAATCTATATATATAAAAATCAATGCCACTTTTCGTTGTAATTTTATAACTCAAGAACGGGCTCACCTATCCAAACCAAATGTTTAGGCTTTGTTCGGACTATTTAGTAGATGGTTTATGTGAAGTTTGCACAAAATCGGTCGAGCGGTTCTTCGTTTATCACGCAAACGAAGTTGCGCGGGTCAGCTAGTATGTTATAATTTGTTTCATCATATCATATCATCTGGGTCTATTAAGCCTGAGTTTTTGGCCTATTAAAATTTCTTAATGTAAACGTAACTTGTAGTATGTGGATGAGGCGATTTTTTCTATTAAGTACAGGCATTATTGCTCAAAAGGCGCCCATTTTAAAATGTACTGTAATTTTGTGATACAAATAAAACTTTTTTTGATTTTGATCATATCATATCATATGAATGAGCCCCAAATATTTATATGAATGCATTTTATGACTTAAATTTTTCTCGACGCGAAAGAAAAGAATATGCCAAATATATGAAGAAAACATACACCTATAATTTTTCTTTTTAGATTTTGAATAGGTATAGAAAGAAAAGAATGAAATACCTAAATAAATCTTTATTTGATAAAGGCATGAGTAGGAGGGTCTCATCGGATAATGTTATTTTCTCTAAATGTCGTTTCTCTAAAGTCCTTTTCTCGAAATGTCCTTTCTAATTATGTCTTTCTCCCAAAATGTCCCTTCCTAGTAGTCCGTAGATGAAAGTTACGGAGAAAATGCGATCGAGTCATGTTTGTTCTCATTTACAAAAAAAACGATTTTGACCTCTACGGAAACGGTCACCCATTTCGCTTCGCTTACTCGGTTAATTAAATTATCACTACGTATTTTCGAAAATATTCCATTTACACGAACGACTTCGGTTGTGTAAATTACGCTAAAAAACTGTGTAGGTACGTCGTACGACACATTCAATACCTTGTCCTACATAGCGGTACCTGTAGTACAGTCAGCCTCGGAAGTAGATTCACACTTACGAAGTAGATTCATGAATAAAAACTTACACGTAATACTAGTTTGTAACAATTTTTCTATAGAAATTAGTACTTCCTACGCAATAATAAACAAGTACTTCCTACGCAAGTTTGCAGCCGTGAATCTATTTCGAAATGTTTAATTGTGTTAATCTACTAGTAGGTACACTGTACGAATATACTTAAATGGAGGGATACGTTTATAGCTAGCTACTGTGGGTACTGCGAGGACCGCAGCGATGACACGGCGCTCCACACGCTGGTGGAGTGCGCGGCGTGGGCACAACAGCGACAGGTCCTCGTAGTGGGTCTGGGCGTGGACACTCTCTCGCTTGAGGCCATGGTGCGAGCCATGCTCTCCAGCGGGAGTAAGTGGGACTGCGCCGCCTCTTTCTGCGAGCAGGTCATGCTCGCGAAGGAGGCGGCGGGCCGGGTGCGGGAGAGAACTCTCCCACCCGAGTTCCGCAGTCGGCGCCCTGGGCGCCGCCGACGTGTCTTCGCCGAGGACTATCGGCCTCCATGACCGGGGGTCTGAGGACGGTGAGAGGGCCGCTCACCGTCCTTACAGAAGCAGGCCCATGACGGCAGCGTGACGTGAGCACTCATGCACGCCCCCCCTTAGAAGCGGGGTCACACCCGAAATCCCCCATAGACGCGGGATTGCACCCGAACCACCCCCTGGGCGAGGCCGCATTGGCGGCCGTAGGTCTGTTGGGAGTCACGGGACATCCTTCCTGAGGGCTTACCCGGGGCTCTCAACCATAGGCTGTTGGGCGTTACGTGAGGTTTTTTAGTCGGTAAGAGTCCGGCATAGCATCCTACGAGGATTTTCCCTCACGTTAATAAAAAAAAAAAAAAAAAAAAAAAAGCTACTGTGGGTACTTTATAAATAAATATCTATACTTACTAATATAAGAGAAAAGATTTGATTGTTTGTTTGTTTGCATCGAATAGGCTCCGAAGCTACTTACTACACCGATTTGAAAAATCCTTCGCTAATTTTAGCCCCTCTCTATAAAATAGATTGCAGAGGGGCTTATGGCGAGACTTGTGTCTGTAGTCTGTGACTCTGTTGCATTAAGCTATGTCACAAGCTCACGTGGATCATCTGTTCAAAGTTTGATATTTAAAAAAATGACAACGTCAATCGGATTAAACTTTCACTTTCAGAATAAACGTTTTAGAGAGGGGCAGTCGGGTGAGACCGTTTCAAGGCTTCTTGTTTAATATTCTCACATAACATCAAATTAAGCTACTAAGTATAAGCCCAGTAAGTAAAATCCAGCTAATTAATAAGTATACGCTTGTGCTATGGAATCTAAACAGATTAGAAGGGAGTAAGATGATGGTTTGAAGTGGGGCTTTGAATCCAGCGCTGTAAAAGATTCTAGAACTGAAAAGTCATGATTTTATCATAAAACAAATTAAAACAACAAAAAAAGAGAACTGAAGTGAAAATCATTTTGAAATTGTCTGCTAGCAGATACTATGTACAACGCACTTCCCATTTTTCAGGGAGATAAGTAAACAGAATTTTTGAAAATAAGTGAAGAAAGAATCATTCCTGACCCCGCGGTTCGTGGCAACCTGGCAACTCAGTATTCTGTGAACGATCACTGCAGTAAGCAACATTTACTATGGCCGCTCCTTGAATACTTTGTTCCATTTATTTGCAAACGTTTTCGTGCTTCGAAAGGCACGTTAGGCCGTTGGTCCCGGTAGGCACTAAAATGGCACTCGTTAAGTCTACTTGAAAGCCTTTTGGGCGGATTGAATTTCAACAGCGGGCAACCACAACTGTGCCTGCCCATATTAACACGGCAATACGGCTCACTACCTACTACATGGGACAAATGCTAAAAGGCATGTATTTAAATCGATATCTGTTTATTCCCTTTTTCCGAACAAAATATTACAAAGTTAAACCAAAAATACTGACTTGCACACTAATTATGCACACTTAATAAATCCAATTCAATATACTGTTTAATGGTATTTGCAGAACTATTTTACTGAACAGATCACTATTATCTAAATCGTATATCTAAAATTCCTTAGCTTAACAAACTTAATAAAACTTTTTTAAGGAAAATCATCGCCTAATTTACTTTTATGGACATCTTTTATTCTAATTAAAAACCCATATTAATCAGTCATCTTTACAAAATTAAATTTTATTAATAAAAAAAATAAAAAAACTAACCTAACCTAACCTGCTATTCCGTTATAAGATTGTAAAATTTAGAGTGCAAGTTAGTATTTTTGATAAGCAATTCGTATTTTTGTTTAGTAAATCATTTATCCGGTGTACGAACCACATTTTTTGATGTGAATTCGATAAAAAAGGTCATCTTGTTTTGTGTAAAATTTTAGTTTTTTAAGAAGTACATGTTTAGTTAATCAATTGGTTTTTTTGCACAGCATTCAGATTTCTGGTATGCATTCAGTTAATTAGTGGAGTTACCTAGTGTGCAGAAAAAATATATAGATGTGCATTTAAAAATATCCCATGCTAAAAACGTGTAATGAGGGCAAATAATTTACCTATGCCTACCCTTTGTATGAAGAGAAACAGCCGGGAAATTACAGGCTATACCCGTACAAATTTTCAGCCAAATTAATTCAGTCGTTACAGCGTAATCAAATAACAAATACCCATAAAACATAGATACCGTGCCGGGAGACCAACGGCTTAGTGTCTTTCGATGCAAGGAAACGCTCGTAAATGAAATTCTGAAAAGTGGTCTACCCATCCGAGGACCAGCTATAGAGAAAGTTGCTTACTGCAATAATCGTTTGCAGAACTCTGAGTTAGTGGGGTTGTAAACGCTTCTGCGACAAGCTGAAACATGCTTTTATTTACATTCATCTCTCCAAATCAACGCCGCCCGCCTGATGGAAAGCAATGGCTACATCTATAGATTGGGGGACACCTTCACAGTCAGTATGACTTCTGTGACAGTGGTCCTAGAGTGGGCGGCCCTGTGATGTGCCTCTTCACGCTCCGCTTGAAGAACTCAGGGTTGTAAGATGAGGGAAACACGAAGTTCCAAGTAGTTATAGTTTGACAGAGAAAATATATTTTTGATCGGTCAGTTCTGGCAAAAATTCTCTCCAATCTGATGAGTGGCACCTCTACCCGACACGCGTTGTTCGGGTACGAAAAGAAGAGGGTGGGATCAGGTTGAAGAGCTTTTGTGTCATGTAAAAAAGAATGAGATATATTAATCAATTGAAATTGCTCTTATTTTGTAATAGAAAACACACGATTTAGGCCTGGGGTATCCTTCCGACGGCTTACCCGGGGCTCCCAACCGTAGGCTGTTAGGCAGGATACGTGAGGTTTTTTAGTCGGTAGGAGTCCGGCATAGAATCCATGAGGATTTTCCCTTACGTTAAAAAAACACGCGATATAACAAGTTCTATCGCGCCACCTCGAATGTTAAAAAAAAAAGATTACAAATGGCGCGACGCGTGTCGTTGAGATAATAGGGTCATGTACCTCGACACAGTGACCAGAACGACCTATGACTGAACATAATTACTTATATCATTTGTCAATTGACTTTGGACTTCAATGATGGAAAATTTGAATTGTCAAATTCCAAAGCATCAATATTTTCTGAACGATTCTTTATGAAACTTGTGCCAACGGCAGTCCTACTGCTGTGATTTACTAACTAGTAGAAGAGGGCTCAGAGAGTGCTGATTTATTACCTCACTCAACTCCTTACCGTCGTAGACTGAGGGTCGGAAGACCCACCAGGCCACGATCAAATGGAGACTGACCTATTATTCGCGAGTGCAGCTTTTCTAGTCCAAAAGCTAGATCCCTTTTTTTTTTAACGTAAGGGAAAATACTTCATGGATGTTATGACTCCTACCGACTAAAAACCTCACGTAACGCCCAACAGCCTACGGTTGGGAGCCCCGGGTAAGCCCTCGAAAGGACGTCCTAGGATGTCGGCTGTCAGTTATACGAGCAAAGATAAATAATTGTTCATTTTAAAATGAACAGTTACAATTTACAGTAAAGTAACATAGATGCATACATAATATGGTCACGCCTTTATCCCCGAAGGGGTAGGCAGAGACATATTATAAGCCGACATTTCACCTTTTTAAACTATGTTTCACGTGGTGGTGAGGAGTATTGCCGTGTGGAATTAGACAGGCGCAGGTTGCGACTGCCTGCGTTGAAAATTTTCTAGAAAACTTGGCTAGCAGTTAGCAGTAAAGTAATATGTTTTAAAATACATATAGGTAAGTATATTAATGAATACACAGTCATGTAGAACACTCATCATAGATAAATGGTATTATGATAAGCTGTATGCACACAATTCATAATCTCAAGTATCCACTTGAAAAAGTCAATTAAGTGCAGGATATTTTCCGCTATTCATGTATGCAAGCATGGGCACATTATATTTTACGAGTCGACGTCACGCGGTTTTACCCGCGTAGCTCCCGTTCCCGTGGGAATACGAGAATAAAATATAGCCTATGTTCACCAGGGGTAGTGTAGCTTCCCAACAGTGAAAGAATGTTTCAAATCGGCTTAGTAGTTTCGGAGCCTATTCGATGCAATGCAACCTTAGATCAAGAATAACAACAACAATTGTTATTCTTGATCTAAGAAATGCAACAAATAAACAATCAAAACATTCCTTCTTTATTAGCTACTAGCGGACGTCACGCGGTTTCACCCGCGTAGTTCCCGTTCCCGTGGGAATCCGGGATATAATATAGCCTATGTTCATCGCAAAGAGTGTAGCTTTCCAACAGTAAAAGAATTTATCAAATCGGACCAGTAGTTCCGGAGCCTATTCGTTACAAACAAACAAACAAACAAAAAACAAATCTTTAGTCTTTATAATATTAGTATAGATGATATATTATGGCATGTAATATCGGAAGGAATTCAATTCCGATATTGGATTCCAATATCGGAATTCCGATATCAGTTTCGGAATTGGACAAATTCGGTAAAAAAGGACTATTTTCGAATGTAAATTGCATTAATTTGGCATAAATTTGGAATGAGTCCATTGAAGACAATTGTATTTGCTATGTTTTACTATCATTGTACCCCTGGAAGAAATCACTGGGGGTGCCTTGCTTTATAAATCCACCCGCACGTAATCGATTCGTCAACCATACTTAAGGCACAACAGTTAAGGAAATTAAAAAGGTAACGAACTGAAAAAAGATATTCTCGTTCTTATACAGTTGAAAAAGTTTTTGAAGTGAAACTTCTATATCGGCGTTGGAAAAAAATTTGCGTCACGTCACGATTTTTGGTTACGCGCCATCTTTGTTCTGTTCCCCACCACGGTGGATTCGAATTATGAGTACTTTATCCAGGGATAGCATGTCATTTAAGGGTTTTTGGACTTTTTCACTTTTGGGCTTTTGGACTTTTGGACTTTTGGATGGGACATTGGTACTTTGGGTCTTTGGGTCTTTGGGACTTTGGAACTTTGAGACTTTGGGACTTTTGAACTTTTGGACTTTTGGACTTTTGGATGGGACCTTGGTACTTTGGGTCTTTGGGACTTTGGAATTTTGGGACTTTGGGACTTCGGGACTTTTGGACTTTTTTTTTTTTTTTTTTTTTTTATATTCAGCTCGCCAAATTGACGTCGCCACGATGGATAGCCGTGGCGCATCTTGCGATTGGGGGCCACTTCTTACAGCGGTCCTCAAGTTGGCGGCCCTGTGATGTGCCTCTTCACGCTCCTCTTAAAGAACCCGGGGTTGTAAGATGAGGGAAACACGTGTGCGGGCAGGTCGTTCCAAGTTTTTATAGTTCGACAGAGGAACGATCTTTTGAAACGCTCGGTTCTGGCGAAGATTCTCTCCACTGTGTATGAGTGGCATCTCTGCCCGGCACGCGTTGTTCGGGATCGGAAAGGTGACGGTGGGATCAGATTGAAGAGCTCTTCAGAACATTCGCCGTGATACATTCGGTAGAAGGCAGCCAAGGACGCTACGGTTCTTCGCTGCGCCAACGGTTCGAGGCCTCCCGTCACCTCAGGACAACCAATTATTCGGACAGCACGTCTCTGTATAGCGTCAAGTGCGTCCAACAAGTACCTCGCGGAGTCATCCCAGAGGTGAGAACAGTACTCGACGCAGGGACGAATCTGCGTCTTGTACGGCAAACATCTCTGATGTGGCGTGAAGTACCGTCTCACCTTATTTAGGACTCCGAGTTGGACTTTTGGACTTTTGGACTTTGGATGGGACCTTGGTACTTTGGGACTTTTGGACTTTTGGAGTTTTGGACTTTTAGACTTTGGGACTTTGGGACTTTGGGACTTTGGGACTTTAGGACTTTGGGACTTTGGGACTTTGGGACTTTGGGACTTTGGGACTTTGGTACTTTGGGACTTTGGGACTTTGGGACTTTGGGACTTTGGGACTTTGGGACTTTGGGACTTTGGGACTTTGGGACTTTGGGACTTTGGGACTTTGGGACTTTGGGACTTTGGGACTTTGGGACTTTGGGACTTTGGGACTTTGGGACTTTGGGACTTTGGGACTTTGGGACTTTGGGACTTTGGGACTTTGGGACTTTGGGACTTTGGGACTTTGGGACTTTTGGACTTTTGGCCTTTGTAACTTTTGGACTTTTAGATGGGACCTTGGAACTTTGGGTCTTTGGGACTTTGGAACTTTGGGACTTTGGGACTTTGGGACTTTGGGACTTTGGGACTTTTGGACTTTGGGACTTTGGGACTTTTGGACTTTTGGCCTTTGGGACTTTGGGACTTTGGGACTTTGGGACCTTGAGACCTTGGGACTTTGGGACTTTGGGACTTTTGGCCTTTTGGACTTTGGACTTTGGACTTTGGACTTTGGACTTTTGGACTTTTGGACTTTTGGACTTTTGTACTTTTGTACTTTTTGACTTAATTTAAGGTGAGGTGAAAATTAAGTTTATGAAGAAGTTTCACTTCTTACGTGTGTACACTAAGTACACGCAATTTTTTTTTATACCACTAACGTGACAGACTAGCTTATATGGGCCTATTTGATGGAAAGTGCCTTAACGTGCTGGAAAGCTCCGAGCGCAAATAGTCCGATGAAAGAACTTAGCCGTGGGCAGTGGCGAGGACTGGTTATTTTCAAAAGGGAAGCTAGTAGCGCTCGTGGCCCCGCGGACTCAGTGTTCTGCAAACGATCACAGCAGTAAGCAACTTTCACTATGGCCGGTCCATGGATGGGTGACCAAACATGTGATCACTTTGTGACATTTATTTGAGCGTTTCCGTGCTTCGGAAGGCACGTTAAGCCGTTGGTCCCGGTTGCCAGTAAAATGGCAGTCGTTAAACCAAGTTGAAGGCTTTATTTCAACAGCAGGCATCACAACCGGCGCCTGTCCATTTAAACACGGCAATACGGCTCACAACGTATTACGTGGGACATATTATAAACAGGTGAAATGTGGGCATATAATATGCCTCTGCCTACCCCTTCGGGTATACCTGAACCGGAAGCTAGTAAAAAAAATCTTACCTAGGTACATGTAGATGTCCAGAAAACACGGGGTTATGCATTGAAGAACATTGTTCCATATGTGACTCCAATACAGCATCATACGCACTTTAATATTGCAATATTTCAATATAATTACCGCGGTTATTCGACCCGGAGCTCTCATCGTGGCCGCGGAACGTTAATTCCTGTTTACCTAACAAAACTACAGTATCTATGAAACGTCTTAATAGATGACGATTGCGATCAACCTTCCTATTGTGTACTTCAAAATTATTATTCAAAAATGTCTCAATTCTGCTATTGCCAAAGTCATGAAAGCTTAAACAACTACGAATGTGTTTTTCAGTCAGAACATGTTTTTTCGTCGAATTTCCTATATTATTGATGTCCGTAAACCCTGTACGACTCAAAACGCTACTAGAATCGGAAAATAATTAACATTGGAAACAGTAAAGTTTATTGAGTTTACAAGAACCTGTCATCCAAGTATATTTATCATAAAACGAACTATGAAAATGTTTATAGGAGCAGTCTTTCCTTTTATAATCTATAGTCACAATTGAATTACATATTTTTTATTCTCAAAACTTAATTTAGTAAAAGATGTTTCTTCAGATAACAAAAAATCTATTAAACAACAATCTATATGTATTAACGTCGCCATTACGCATACGAACAACCTAGATTCTTAGTAGGTATTAAAACAAAGCAAAATGTAAACTATACGTAATTACTTATCTATTTACAGCTTATATACTTATACAGTACTGCACGCACTATTCCACTCACCAATACACCATGCTATTTATCACTAACTAATTATAATTAACCAATAAACAGCAAAAAAACGACCAACAAACTAATTATTCAATAATTCTGGGAGTGCACTGCTGCATTGCATTGTTTAGAGAAAATATAAAGTAGTAAATAAAAGTTCAAAATATTCGAAAGCGGCGCTAGTGTGCGTAAAGAATGTTCGACGAGCGTACTTAATTCATTAATTTTATTTAGTTATTGAAAATTCCAAATGATTGCGTCGTAAATATCATTATATAATTACGTTGTATGAAAATACATATAATTAGACTCTATGAGTGATTTTATTTCGTCAACAGTAAATTTTAGTACGTTTATTGACTTTACTTTATTATTGACGATTTTTCTCCGTCTCGTATTAAGCTATTTCCGAGTGGATTTAGAACGAGGCCCGATCGCTGGCCGAACGATGGAGATTCGCAAGTATAATCTTTCGAAACACTCGGAACGTAGAGAGAGAAACCGACATTTGCGTATTATTAACGAAAGGGACGCAAATATTCAGCAATCCGGCTTATTTCTCATATTCCATGATCGTGTTTTTGGAGTTCACTGAACTTTGACTGAACTGAGCGATGCACAATATTGCACATTGCTATGTATTTTGCAGCAGGGATTTTCGTTGAGAAGAAAATTTTATCATCTTATCTACTGACCGAGATTTAGTAATGATGTAACTTCACCTTGCTGTCAGTTCTGAAGGGGAAGCCAGCGGGAATCGGCTTCTATGGGCCTACGCCCCTGGCCGTGGGCATAACTTCAAACAATTCCTCAGAGCACGAACCATTATAAAGGCTGAAGAACACGCTTATAGAGGCCAAGTCTCTCCTGTCGGAGGACCTGGATCGATGGCAACTCTCATAGCTCGCCTTTTTTGAATTAAGTCGAATGGTTGAAGCTGATACACAGGTGCCCCAGCCCAAAGGTAATTTATGAGGAGTTTACTTTCGAATTATAGAGGAGCAATGTTAGTCATCCATGTTCTACCGCTTTAAGCATGCAAATTTTACTCACATACACATATGATCCGAAGGGGTAGGCAGAGACATATTATATGCCCACATTTAACCCTTTATGAATTTGTCCCACGTAATAGGTGGTGAGTCGTATTGCTGTGTAGATACGGACAGGCGCAGGTTGTGACTGACCGCTGTTGAAATTTTCGCTCATAAAGGCCTTCAGCTTGGCTTAACGACTGCCATTTTACTGGCAACAAGGGACCAGCGGCTTAGCGCGCCTTCCGAAGCACGTAAACGCTCGCAAATAAATGTCACAAAGTGGTCACCCATCTACAATCGGCCACAGTAAATGCTGCTTACTACAGTGATCGTTTACAGAACTGAGTCCGCGGGGCCACGAGCGCTTCATTTTATGCATGTAAATATGTTGTTGAGTAGGTACCCACTAGTAAGTGCCAAAGTATTCTCCACATTCAGACTCAGGCGGGTTAAACTCTAGCCGACATTTAAGTTCAAATTAGTTTTATTCGATTCCCACCCAGGACCAATCTCAAGTGTGTGAGAATGTACACAAATATTTATTTATTGAAATCAATAAGTGAAGTTCTGTTTTGTGAAAAGACAAATAAATGAATTTAATAATATCTTGTCTGTGCATTGGTCTACTAGACTCTAGACTATTTGTTTTGTAACAATGTGTAGGTAAGGGTGTGTCATGCATCACATTGCACACACATCCACAATTAGTTTGTTCATTAACTTTGAACTAGATGGCGCTGTTTACAAAAATTTACTTACCCCAATATTAATTTAGTCTGCAAATTGAGAGTTAATTTTTCAAAGCACTTTAAAATGTTGAACATTAGCTGCTATAGCAAGTATGTGTATATTGAATAACATAGAAATAAATGTAGGTATTTAAATACGTGATGTATGGTCTTAAAAGTTACTTTTACCTTTAAAAATGCCGCAAGGCGAAACCGGTCAGGTGTAAAATAAATAAATGTTGTGGAACAGTACAAGTGGTGTTATTCAGTATGTGCAGCAAGTTCCACCAAGTGCCATCAATCAACAGCAAAAATAATAATAGATAAGTATGTACTAGTCATACAACACAGCAAATTCTATAAAAAAATATAATTATGTCACTTACCTGAGGAACTTGAGTGGACTTCCCGCTGCCCGTATCACCAACGAGTATCAATGTCTGGTGCTTCTCCAACAAGGACAGTATATGATTCTTATGCTGGAACACCGGTAACTTCTGCTGCTGGGCACTGATCGGCAGGTGGTGGTAACGGTTGTATACAAACAAGGTCTTTGAATCACTGTCCGTTGATAATGCACAGTCTATGTTTGGATTAACTAGTGTGTCTATTTCACCATCTTTGTTTCTTGTTGGGTAAAGGGTTTCTTCACCTGTAAAGTAACATTGATTTTCATTGTATATTGACAGTTAAAAGGTAATAAGCGATAAAATCTAAAATGTTCAGGAGAGCAGATTAAAGTTTTTAATTCCGAAATATGAAAATCAGTAGTAGACATAACTTTTTTGTATATTGTCATAGAGTAACAGTGGAAATAGTTATAGAATTTGAAGAAAATGAGATGGATTATCTATACTATAATATATTATAAAGAGGAAAGATTTGATTGTTCTTGTGCATCTAATAGGCTCCGGAACTAAAAGACCGATTTGAAAAATTCTTTCACTGTTGGGAAGCTACACTTTTTGGTGCTTATTTTTATTTATGAAGTACACTTGTAGACAATTTCAGTAAAAATAATAATAAAAGTAGGTAAGTACATAATTAAAACTACCCGATGTTACTTTTCAAGAAGCTATATTTTTATTCATGTGTTATGTTAGTTTTAAATGTTACTTTTTAAATACTTACCTATCTAAACAAAATAATTAGTTAATAACGAATGCTATGTAAACTGTTTGTTATTCATATCAGATTTATTACCATGTACGTAGGTAGGTACTCAGTATTCTCTTTGTGTATTATGTATGATGTGGTTGTGCTTTTTAATAAAATATAGATTAAAGCCATTGGGAATAGGGAACTGTAACTCCTTCACACCGACTACTACATAGCCTAGTTAGGAATCTGTACCCACAAATTGTTGCAATTGAATTTATCACTGTAATATAGTATAAAAAAATGATGTAGACACTACAATCATTCCTTGAATGAATCATTTTTAATGTTATTATTACAGACGGATAGGAACTGTGTGGTTTTTGTTAATTCGAGACGGGCAAAGCATCCTCGGGGATATCTTTATGACAAAAAAAACTGATCTTGGGGTCTGCAATTTCTGCTTTCGTTTAATTTTTGTTTATGAGATTATTTTTTTGTAGTCTTTTTCATATCCGTACCTAATTTAGTTAAAATAATTAAGATTTCTTTATGTAATTAGTACCACATCATATTTATATCTATTTATGTACATATTTTAAAGTGAATTATTATTTTTGTCACGTGGACTTTTTGTTTACCCCCTGTAATTGTAACATCCTAACCTCATGTAGGTAACAAAATAATTACTATACAAACCTGGCTTTCTAAACTTCGGCCTTTGTCCCAACATTTTAACACTTTACTAATTTCAACACGGATACGTTACAATTTATATAGTTTGAAATTGCATTTATTTTGTCACCGCCTATTGTTTGTATACAAAACTAGCTCACCCGCGCAACGTCGTTTGCGTGATAAATGAAGAACCACTGGACCGATTTTGTGCAAACTTCACATAAACCATCTACTAAATAGTCCGAACAAAGCCTAAACATTTGGTTTGGATAGGTGAGCCCGTTCTTGAGTTATAAAATTACAACGAAAAGTGGCATTGATTTTTATATACATAGATAATCCACCACCATTTTTCTTGTCTGTCTGTCAATCAAACTGTCAATGTCTGTCAGTTTTTTTTTAGAATTGAACTAAGATTTGCAAGTTTACGCGCGAAATTGGTAAAATTTTCCAAAATTAGTGTATTTCGAGTGTTTTATGTGTGGTGCGGTGTGGAGTGGTGGATTTTTAAGCATAAAAGTTCGACAACGTACACAAGTGTTGGAAAGTGATACAACGCAGTGAAACATGACTTTTCCATATCTCGAAAAATTCATAATTCATAATTCATAATTCATAATCATTTATTTGCTATAAATGGGGTTGTACATAATATGGTGTTACATTTTAAACAAAAAAGATAATGTTTACAGAGCATGCCCACTTAGCCACAATTTAAATGGCATGCAAATTATATTAGGTTAGGAACAATTTAATATAAATTCTAATTAACATTTCAACCAACATTATAATTAGGACGACATCCATCCAATCATGCATTTTTAAATAAGATCATTCATTTAGGAATTCGTCAATTGTATAATAAACCTTTTCCTCTAACCACTCTCTTAGAGCCGAAATATATTTATTTAATGGCAGTGATTTTATGTGTTCTGGAGTTTTATTAAAAATTTTTATGCACATTGAGTGACTATTTTTTTTCATTCGGACCGTTCTAGGTACAACGTCCAACACTAGCCTCTCTGGATTCCTAATATTGGTTCGTCTTGTAATGTCTTTCGCTCGTTTAAACAAATCAGGATGTTGTTTTACAAATTTATTTACTTCGAGTATGTATAGACAAGGAAGTGTAAGTAGTTTTAATTTTTTGAAGTATGATCTACAGGATACATCTGGGGCTATGTTGCACAAAGATCGTATGCACCGCTTTTGTGCAATAAATACTTTATCTATTGAGGTACCGTTCCCCCAAATAAGCAATCCATATCTTAATACGGATTCTACATAAGCAGAGTAAGCAATGCATGCAGTGCCAAGGTTAGATATTTTTGACAGTTTATACAAAGCGAATGAGAATCCGTTAATTTTGTTTGCGACTTTTTCAATATGGTCTTTCCAATTTAGTGTATTATTTATGTTAATACCCAAAAATACAGTGTTGTTAACCATTAATAGATCTTGTCCGTTATATTCTATCCTAATATTGTTATTAATTAGATTATTAAAGTTAATTACATGTGTCTTAGATAAATTAATTTGTAGATTATTATTATTCATCCAATTTATAATTAATGTCAAAGTTTTATTTATGTCAGTTTCATGTTGTAAAGTTGTCAGGTTTTTATTTGTGGTAATTATCACAGACACGTCATCAGCAAACAATATAGTTTTATACAGCGTACTGCATGGCAGGTCATTTATATAGACCAGGAAGAGTAGAGGTCCCAGTACACTTCCCTGAGGCACCCCAAATTTGTTTTTAGTAAATTCTGACCTTTTTTTTTCTGCGTGGTTCGTTGAGTTGAGTTGCAATACCTCGACACATTGATACCTGTCTGTTAAGTAGGTTTCTATCCAGGTCAAAGCAGGTCCTCTTATGCCATAATGTTCAAGTTTTGCCAGTAGCTGTTTGTGGGGGACAAAATCGAATGCTTTGGACATGTCAAGGAACATTACGGTGGTATACATTTTGTCATTAACATTTCGCAGGATATCATTTACCAAGCAGAAAGTTGCATCTCTGGTTGATTTGTTTCTTTGAAAACCATATTGATTTTCAACAATGGTGTTGTTAACAGTGAAAAATGAAGTAAGCTTATCGTGCATTACTCGTTCAAAGATTTTTGAAAATATAGGTAATAAGGCAATAGGCCTATAGTTACACATGTTTTTTTTATCTCCCTTTTTATAAAGCGGTTTAATGACAGAATATTTTAGTTTACAAGGGAAAGTGCCAGTTTCTAACGAGAGATTCACAAGGTATGTCAATATGGGTGCTAGTTGCACACTACATCTTTTTATAATTTTTGTGCAAATAAAATCGTAACCCTCGGATGTGGTGTTTGTAAGATACATTATGGTTCTATACATATATGACTCATCAACCGGAGACAGAAATATAGACTTCAGTTGTCTATTTTTGGTGCATGTGTTATGAACTATGCTGTTTGTCACATTTGTCGAAGATATGAAAAAGTCATTGAAGTTATTTGCGATTTTTAGTCCATCTGTTACTCTGTCCTTCCCTCTGACTATCTCTGTTATGTAATTCCCCTTACTTATGTCACCCGTTTCATTTTTAATTACTGACCAGGTGGCCTTACATTTATTTTTGCTATTTAAAACATATTTTTTGTTACCATTTCTCTTAGCTGTCTCAACACACTTTTTTAATAATTTGTCATAATTTAAATAAATACGTTTGTCTTTTTTTGACCCGGTCGAATAATATCTTGAACGCAGTCGTCTCTTATAGTTGCAGCTTTTTTTTAGTCCCTTTGACATCCAATTATTCTTTTTTAATGAATTTGTTTTAACCTTAATTATGGGAAAACAAAGTTTATACAGCAGACAAAAATAGTCATAAAAAGCATCAAATGCCGAGTTTAGGTCCGTTTCCTCATAGAATTTTACGTAGTATGTGCTAGGTAGGTATTGACAAAATCTGTCTATATACTCTGTACAGTAACAACGTTTAAAGTTGTATACAAACTCAGGAACTTTATCTTTATAACATGTCGCAGGCCATGTGATAAGTTGTGCAGTATTATGGTCTGAAAGATACAGTGGCAGTAGCCAGCCCTTCGCAGTCTTAATATTACTAATTATTAGGTCTATGCACGACCTGCGTCTAGTAGGGTGAATTATATACGATGTCAAATTATATTTAGTCAATAAGTCCATAAATTGTCGAGTTGTATTTTTTTTAAGGTCAATTGTGTTAATGTTCAAATCCCCTGTTATTATTAAATTAGTTTTTGAGTACTTTGACAGGTATTTATGTAGCAAGAGGTTGAAACTTTCAAGAAACCGTTGTAGATGTCTAGAGATTCTTGAAGGTATCCTGTAAATGCAAATCACTATTATATTCTCTGATTCTAGTTTTATAGCACAAAGTTCAAAGTGGAATATCTCCCTTAAATGATCAAATACGTCAATTTTTTTAAATAGAATACCCCTTTTTACCATTATACAGCTACCTCCCCTTTTTTTAGGTCGACAATAGCTAGATGCCAGTTCATAATTAACTAAGTTTATATTACGTTCTGTACCCGATTTAACAAAGGTTTCAGTCAAACAAATTACATTCCAGAGACACTTTTAATAAAGTCTCACCGCTTTACTACAGAAGACCGACTTTGACTTAGGACTGTACTTGACTTCGACTGGACTTAGAGCACGAGGACTAATTAATACAAAATGAAGATATAATGCATTCAACACGGCGAATTCTTCATTATCGTAGATGGAAAGGTCTTTAAGTAAAAGAGCTATAGGTTTATCGTCCTGTCGGTGAAACACTTAGTAGCTAAAAAGGGCTGTCGTCGAAAGTGAAGCATATGAAAGGTTCTGTCGGCGAAGTGTCCACAGGTGAAAAACCACAGAAATCAGAAAAAAGGAGAAATGGAGAAATGGCATGCGCGCGTATCGGTATCTGGCCAACATGCCAAAAATGGTGTGCTTCAAGCTGTAATATTGTAATCCTCACATTTGAAATCTCAATGAAAACGAATTTTGACAACTCCAAAACATAGTCGTAAATAGTCGTACATGTAAAAAAAATAGTCATTATAGTTTCGGCGTGATAGCTATAGGTTAGCGACACCCGGTTTTTATACATTTCCTTACTCAACAGCACATCTTTTTTCTGATATCTGTGTGAAAGACCCTGCTGGGGAAACGGAAATAAATGAATCATCCTGTCAACGAATAGTCCTATGGCGAATCGGTCTTAGGAGAACGGTTGCTGAAGGTGAAGTTAGACTCAAAATACATATTTTGACATATTTCAAACCAATTTTGCAACGGTGTTAACAAAGATTTCACAATTTTTTAAATGGATAATTATTATTAAGTATATTGACTAGGGATGTCAGCTCTCCAAAACACGATTGAGTAAATTCGGCTCGATAGAAAATAATCCCAAAGTTCCCTCGAATCTGTAAATTTACCTGTGACCGCCTTGACTATAATCAATTTCATTCAGTAGTTATATAATGGACCACACTAATTTTTTATTTCCATGTCCCTAATAAGTTACCTCGAGGTCCTATGCAGTTATTTATTAATTAAAAACATATTGTTTTAATAAAAAAAAAACGTTTTGTTGAGCGGGAGTGCATTTTGCCGCTATCAGCCACCTCACAGACAGAGCCCGCTCAGTCAGCCGACAGGCTTCGTTGAGGACACCCGTATACAACTTTGTCACGCCCGCTGACGTAATTCGCTGTCGTAGTAACGAAAATAGGTAATAAAAAAAACCATAAAAGGAAGTATTCAAGGCTTAAGGCGAAGTGCAATTGTGTCTCAAGCGATTCGGAGGGGGTGAAGCAGACGCAAGATGTTCGGGACGCTCCGTGCGTCGGAAACGTTTTCGCGCGTTAACCCGTTCACTACGCAATTGAAATCATTGACAGAAGTACAAGTTTACATAACAATTTTTTTCGCTCTGTTTAGATAAACCTCTTTAGATCTTCTACTCGTGAGCAACTACGTAACTGATTTTGATGCATTTTTTATCACTAACATGTAATGAAATTCATTTTCATAATAAGAATAGAACATAATATATTTAAGAAGTACTTCAATCAATTTATTTACCTGTGACGATTTTTGCCAGGTTTATTGAAAAAGTAAGAATCTGCTGCCCCTATCCTTTGTTTATATTTTTTGGTACTTCCTGAAAAGGAAGAAGGAGGGTTCTGTACAAAAAAAGACTGAAAAATATACCTGTATGGGAGCCCTCCTTATTTTTTTTTCTGTTCTTAGGATTCGAAAATTTCAAATGCCTAGCTATTGCAGTGGTGCATAAGATGACAGATAGATAGTCTCAGTAATAGGGTCGCGTTATTACAGATTATTTATACTGTTGGCACTTGGTGGAACCTGCAGCGCATATTGAATAACCACCACTTGTACTGTTTTACAGCATTTATTTATTCTACACCTGACCGCTTTTGCCTCTTAGCATTTTCAAAAGGCAATACTTTCTCCTCGTTCCATTTTTACCCTTTGGATACGGAACTGTATAAACGGCCGAGGTTCAAGTTGGACTTGCACACTGATGAGGATTTCGTAACAAAAAAAAACGCCAGAAGATTACGTTGTATGGGAGTAACCTTATTTTTTTCTTTATCTAGTGTTATTATAGTCGTTACAGCGGTAGCAGAAACATATCTTTGAAATGTATTACTGCCTAGTTCATGAGATACAGATGAACAAACGGACTTCAAAGTCTCAGTAATAGGGTCCCGTTTGGCTAAGAAAACGAAGAATATACAAAAACGAATATTGCTATTTGCATATATGCAAGGGTGTAAAGGAATAAATTTCGATACTAGTTATTTAAACTAGACTAGGCTTTAGTCCTGTCCAAATGATTACCATTTCCTAAATTAAACATTCTACGTTTCACTTCGCATAGCTATTGCCCGCAGCTTCAGCTGTGTAGAATTCTGTTCGCGTTCCCTACTACCATTGGGTCATATCAAGGGATAAAATAGCCTTTATGCTATTTTCTAAATTATCTTACTTTTTACTTAATATTATAAATGCGAAAGTTTGTGAGTGTAGATGTTTGTTACTCTTTTACGCTCTAACGGCTAAACGGATCTAGTACAGGGGTAGATATAGGCCTGGAATAACACATAGGCCACTTTTTATCCCGGCAATCAGTTCCCACGGAAAGCGGAAACGGGAACAAAACTAGACGCGGGCAGAGCTGCGGGCGTCAGCTAGTGTATATATGTCCAGGAATACATTGCAGTCTGGAAAAGCATAAAATAATTATAATAGGCCACCAATTACAGCCAGATCTGCTCAACCGTTGGAACGTGATTTTGTCACTAACATCTTCACAGACTTTCATATATCATAATTAAATAATTCGTAAGTCATATTAAATCATCAGGCCTTCTTCTAGCGCTTAACATATAGGTACCACTATCCATTGAACATTGAATTACTATTTTACATTATGGCTTAAAAACAAAGTTAGGGTTGTATTGACTGTATCGGGTTGTATGTAAGCTGTTTATTTTCAGTTCACTGTTGGTTAAAATTCAAACTGAGGTGACGGGAGGCCTCGAACCGTTTTGGCGCCGCGAAGAACCATAGCGTCCTTGGCTGCCTTCTATCGAATGTATCACGGCGAGTGTTCTGAAGAGCTCTTCAACCTGATCCCACCCTCTTCTTTCCGATCCCGAATAACACGTGCCGGGCAAAGATGACACTCACACACAGTGGAGAGAATCTTCGCCAGAACTGAACGTTTCAAAAGATCGTTCCCCTGTCGAACTATAAAAACATGGAACCTGCCCGCACACGTGTTTCCCTCATCTTACAATCCCAGGTTCTTTAAGAGGAGCGTGAAGAGGCACATCACAGGGCCGCCAACTTGAGGACCACTGTCAGAAGTGGCCCCCAATCGCTAGATGCGCCACGGCTTTTCATCAGGCTGGTGGCGACGTCAATTTGGCGAGCTAAATATAAAAAAAAGAAACTCATACTTACAACTTCAAATTCAATACCTACCTACATCAACTACGACTTACGAGTAGTAAAGTAAGACTACGAGAATATCAACAATACGCAATACGTGCCTTGAAAGCTGTAATTTTGGATAGAAGTTTAATTTATTATATACTCAATTAAGGTTTATTCCTACTGTTATATTGTAAATTTAGGAGAATTGGCCCACTGATTTATCAGTCATTAGTATTATACTCGTTATGACATTGATTTTACTTAAATATTAATTTAAATAATGTACATGTTATACGCTCGGTCAGGGCGTCACATACATGAGCGCATTTATAGGTGAATCTTCTGGACTTATCTATTATGTGGCATCAGGCAAACTTTGTATTGGAAAGTATGAAAACGTTACTATAACTTATATAATACACCAAAGAAACTTCCCCAAACAGATGCGATATTTTTACGCTCTTGAGCTTAAGCCTTGGATACTTCCTTTTTTGTTTTTTTTTATTACCTATTTTCGTTACTACGGCAGCGAATTACGTCAGCGGGCGTGACAAAGTTGTATACGGGTGTCCTCAACGAAGCCTGTCGGCTGACTGAGCGGGCTCTGTGAGGTGGCTGAAGCGGCAAAATGCACTCCCGCTCAACAAAACGTTTTTTTAAGTTAAAGCAATATGTTTTTAATTAATAAATAACTGCATAGGACCTCGAGATAACTTATTAGGGACATGGAAATAAAAAATTAGTGTGGTACATTATATAACTACTGAATGAAATTGATTATAGTCAAGGCGGTCACAGGTAAATTTACAGATTCGAGGGAACTTTGGGCTTATTTTCTATCGAGCCGAATTTACTCAATCGTGTTTTGGAAAGCTGACATCCCTGGTCAATATACTTAATAATAATTATCCATTTAAAAAATAGTGAAATCTTTGTTAACACCGTTGCAAAATTGGTTCGAAATATGTCAAAATTATGTATTTTGAGTCCCACTTCACCTTAAGCTGAAAAATATCGCATCTGTTTGGGGAAGTTTCTTTGGTGTATCATATAAGTTATAGTAACGTTTTCATACTTTCCAATACAAAGTTTGCCTGATGCCACATAATAGATAAGTCCAGAAGATTCACCTATAAATGCGCTCATGTATGTGACGCCCTGACCGAGCGTATAACATGTACATTATCAATACATATAATAAAATCGTAACAGGTCGCTGTCTGTACATGAAAGATAAATAAGAAAAAATATTATAGGGGGGCTTTATGAACGCAATAGAACCCAAAACAATGATTTTTAGAATTTTTGTCTGTTTGTCTGTATGTCTGTATGTCTGTATATCTGTTTGTCTGTACGGTTGTGCACGCTAATCTCAGCAACCGCTTAACCGATTGCAATGCAGTTTTTTTTATTGTGTTGAGGTTTGCTCCAGTTAACATTTAGCGTTTGTTTTATGTAAATCGGTTTAGAAATAAAAGAGTTATAACACTTTTAAGAATTAGATATTTTGAAAATTTTAATTGTAGGGGTTTCTTTGAATTTGAGTGAACCTAAACTGGCGTGTTGGCTTAATCATAAAAGAGCTTAATGATTAAGACTATTTTTAAACAATTCAGTCCGCGCCGAAGGCGTGGACTGAATTGTTTTAAAATAGACTTAATCATTAAGCTCTTTTATGATTAAGCAAACAGGGCAGTTTCAGACACTGCTTGATGACTCTGATGAAGAAATACCTTTCCTTTCATACACCTTATGTGACGTAAACGAAGTTGCGGGCTCAGCTAGTTAAATTAATATTTAAGTAAAATCAATGTCATAACGAGTATAATACTAATGACTGATAAATCAGTGGGCCAATTCTCCTAAATTTACAATATAACAGTTGGAATAAACCTTAATTGAGTATATAATAAATTAAACTCAAAAAAATGGTATTATTCTATCCAAAATTACAGCTTTCAAGGCACGTATTGCGTATTGTTGGTATTCTCGTAATCTTACTTTACTACTCGTACGTCGTAGTTGATGTAGGTAGGTATTGAATTTGAAGTTGTAAGTATGAGTTTCTTTTTTTTATATTTAGCTCGCCAAATTGACGTCGCCACCAGCCTGATGGAAAGCCGTGTCGCATCTAGCGATTGGGGGCCACTTCTGACAGTGGTCTGAGGAGGAGTTAGCGGCCCTGTGATGTGCCTCTTCACGCTCCTCTTGAAGAACCCGGGATTGTAAGATGAGGGAAACACGTGTGCGGGCAGGTCGTTTCATGTTTTTATAGTTCGACAGAGGAAAGATCTTTTGAAACGTTCAGTTCTGGCGAAGATTCTCTCCGCTGTGTGTGTGTCATCTTAGCCCGGCACGTGTTGTTCGGGATCGGAAAGAAGAGGGTGGGATCAGGTTGAAGAGCTCTTCAGAACATTCGCCGTGATGCATTCGATAGAAGGCAGCCAAGGACGCTATGGTTCTTCGCTGCGTTCTTCGCTTCGCTTCGCAAAACGGTTCGAGGCCTCCCGTCACCTCAGTTTGAATTTTAACTAACAGTGAACTGAAAATAAACAGCTTACATACAACCCGATACCTACAGTCAATACAACCCTAACTTTGTTTTTAAGCCATAATGTAAAATAGTAATACAATGTTCAATGGATAGTGGTACCTATATGTTAAGCGCTAGAAGATGATTTTGTGAATATATGTTACTGAAAAGGCCTGATGATTTAATATGACTTACGAATTATTTCATTATGATATATGAAAGTCTGTGAAGATGTTAGTGACAAAATCACGTTCCAACGGTTGAGCAGATCTGGCTGTAATTGGTGGCCTATTATGATTTTTTTTATGCTTTTCCAGACTGCAATGTATTCCTGGACATATTATAGACTAGCTGACGCCCGCAGCTCTGCCCGCGTCTAGTTTGCGTGTAGTTTGGATTCGAAAAAGTGCGGGTAGTTGAACAAATAAGTGCGATAAAATTTGGTCTGTAAATATTTTAATTTAAAAATTATAATTTTACTTATTTTGACAATTAAATGATAGATAAACATTGCTAAATCCCCCGACTGCCGGATACAATAATATCCTGTGTGAATCTTTCCTTATTGCGATTTATTTCTTCTTCATACTTCTCTTTGCCGTTGCTACTGACATTATGGATTCCATGCAAAGTAGTATTAATGCCCTGGCTGAAACTATCAATAAAAGGATGGACGCATTTGAAATACAGGCTGTAAAGTCGCCGAATGCACCAGTGAGTCTTGCGGGTCTGGGCACTGAATTTGCAAGTTTTAGAGTATTCGTGACCCAGTCCTTGCGGTTGTTGCAACAGCAGATGGACGCCCTGGCGCATTTGCTTGATAGCGTGGAAATGCAGAGGCGCCGGAGGATATTGCTTTTGCACGGAGTTGAGGAGGTGAAGGATGAGAATCCAGTGAGTGCAGTTGTGAATGTCATCCACAATACTCTAAATTAAATGTGCAGGACTTCAACGCAAGTAGCATCAGTCGTTGTCAACGTTTGGGTCGTGCAATATCAAGCAAGAAGCCTCGACCTCTACTCTTCAAGCTCCAGGACTCGCAAATGCGTGAAAAAGTTTGGTTCACTAAATCCAAGTTGAAGGGCTCTGGTATTACGATGACAGAGTTTTTGACGAAAACCAGACATGATGTGTTCATGGCAGCTCGAGAGAAATTTGGAGTTGCGAGGTGCTGGACTAGGGATGGAGTAATTTATGTGTTGGGCGCTAATGATGTTAGGCACAGGATAGTATCCTTTGCTGAGCTCAATAAGATTGGTGAAGTTCCAGCAATAGCTACGGCCACAACTTCAAGGGTGGTTGCAGCGAAGTCCAAGCGAGCGGTGACGGCGAGAAAGTGAGATGGACTTCATCGTAACTTTTTGTGGCACAGGTAGATCATTGAGGTGTAATAATATCACTAGTTTCCTTCATTCACGAAAATTGCTGTAATTCTTAATGAAGTAGTAGTTTATAACAAACATTTCATATATTTCTTTTCGTTGCTGATGTATTATTAATTGTATTTATACACAGGCGTATTAATTAATTTTGTAGTAGTGAGTTTTCAATATTTTGCTGCTGACCTAATAATATAATTGTACTTGCGGCACTAGATACCTATAATGTATTTCAATGGCTTTGCGCAAAAATGTAAACAAACACATTTGATCCTATATATCCATAGTTACTTGCAATTGAGTATTCACCCTGATTATATTCTGGTATCCAGAAGACATACAGTGTTCTTACAATCATTTCGCCACCAAATAACTTCTTTATGATAGTTTATTTTCATTTAAAATACCTACTCAGGATAGTAAAAAGATGCTGTATTTTTCTACTCATCTGTATTACATTATTGCCAGATTGGGCAGGATTGGACTATACCTACACCATAGTGTAAATGTAATAGCCCACATATATCCCACATACGATTGATTATGTATCGGTACTGATGATATGGTTGTGTTATTCAACATTGATTTCTACATTATGAATGTTGAAAAATAACAATACCTATGTTACCAGATTATTATTATAAATACCTATTTTATAGTGTTGAAGTTGACTGACACTACTGACAGTTGATAGTGTTTTTGTTTGATTGTTCGTTCCGAAGGCATTGAAGAACATACTGCCAACTCTTGTAGTGTTCAGTTGTATAAATAATTTTTCTCAGTCTTCGTCCTCTAATGGGGTCCCGACATGATCGATCGGCAATTGTCAAGCACGTAGAATTTCATGTGCACGTATACGATGCACACACACATGCAAAGAAATCACGCACACTGAAGCAACTTCCATTCATATTTAACGTGATTGAGGCATGATCGTGTCGGGAGCCTATAAGTCCAGACAAAGTCAAGTACAGCCCTATTATGGTCATGGACTCAATCCTAGATTTTTTTTTTTTTTCTTTTCTATTTTTTTCTGCATCCATACATTAGGTGACTGGTGGGTGTTTGATGGTCATAATGTTGACACCTTTATTTATTTTTATAAAATTAAAAGAAGGCACGAGTGAATTTTAAATACAGACTTACGATGATCACTATCACTGATGGCAAAAATTGTTAATACCTAATGTTTTTTAGTTATTTTCTTTTATTTCTTTTAATGTTCTCAATTTCGACACCATAAATTGTGATTGGATAGGCCTTGTGTTCCGTTTTATGTAAATTCATAAAGCTTATTACTATTGTACAATATGTACTTAACGTATGTATATATTATTGTACATACGAGTAATGTATGAATAAATGCTAGTGAGGTCAATGAAGGACACACCATTGTGTTACTGTGCCTACTATTTAGTCTAGTTCATTGTATGTTCGTGAACTATTTTTGATTGCCTGTGCTACTGTTATTAATGTATATCTTCATTAAATCATAATTTATTAGTGTAAATTGGCACCGGCAGATGGGGTTTTGTGTGTGCGATATTGATACAGAAGTATACTTCTGAGTCGTAAAAGGTATATAGTAATACTTATTTATATATTTATTTTATAGATATCTGATTCTATTGTATATATATATTTATATATATTAATTATATTTTTTTATTTTGTTATAATATATAGTTTAAGATATAATGTTCTCACCTAATAGCAGTGAGGACAGTGATGTTTATTACTCGGCGGATAGTAACTCTAGTTTTGAGAATGTACCTTCACCCAACATTCCAATACCTTCACTTGCAGGGTTCCTGACGTCTCAGTTTTCAGATGTTATTGGGAATTTTAATGTGGTTCATATAAATGCTCAAAGTATTCCGGCTCACATAACAGAAATGCTGGCGTCTTTTGACTGTACAAATATTCACGCTATACTTGTGTCTGAAACATGGTTGAAACCATGCTTGCCTTCCACTCCTTATATTCTGCCAGGGTTCAACCTCATCCGTAATGATCGTGGTCCGGATGGTTACGGGGGTGTTGCTATTTACTTACGTTCTCAGTTTTCGTATAATGTTGTAAGTACATCACCTCAGCCACCTCTGCCATATTCAGGGGAGCACCTTTTTCTAGAGGTTGAACTCTTCCATAGCAAGGTTCTCCTTGGGGTTTATTACGGTCCTTCTTCAAATATAAATTACTTTTCTTCTTTCGAAACCCTTCTGGAAAGCTTTGCTTCAATGTGCAGTCACACCATAATCATGGGTGATTTCAACACATGTCTCCTTAAAAATGACTCCCGCTCCTCCACCTTCCAATCTCTTATCCAGTCTAATAACTTGTCGATTTTACCCTCTGGTGCCACTCATCATTGTGCTAATCACCCTCCGTCACTACTAGATCTAATAATTGTTTCCTCATCAAGTAGAGTGGCTAAACATGGTCAGCGGAATGCAGATCAGTTTTCTGTTCACGATTTGCTCTATCTTTCATATCGTCTTCGTTTGCCTAAGCTCAAACCCCAGCTTCTTGCGCTGCGCAACTTTAATGGCATGAATCTTGATGATCTGCGCAGGGACGCCGGTGGCATTGACTGGCATCCGCTTTTGAACTCGGATTGCATTGATGAAAAAGTTCAGCTGCTTACAACTAATTTAATATCGCTGTACGACGTGCACGCTCCAGTTCGCAAAATTAAATTGAGGCACCTACCGTCACCATGGCTCACAGATGAGATTAAGGGACTGATATCCAAAAAAGCCGCAGCAAGGTCAAAATATAATCATCGGCCAACAGCATCAAATTGGGAAAAATACGTCTATATACGAAATCACTGCAGTAAAGTGTGTAGGAATGCTCAACGCCAACATATTCACAACTCTGTTGAAAATGGAGATCCAGCTAAAGTCTGGAAATTTCTAAGGTCATTGGGAGTGGGAAAGTGTGATCAAGACTCTTTGCCAAAATCTTTGAATCTGAATTTACTCAATCAGCATTTCTCTACGTCGTCAAATTTTGATAGAATGACAAAAGAAGCAACCCTTAATACTCTTTCATCGATATCCCCTCCCGACTGTTCTCCCTTCAGCTTTAGTCAATTATCTGATTGTGGTGTGAGGAGGACTATTATGTCGATTGGTTCTAATGCAGTAGGCTCGGACTGTCTAAGCCGTAATATGATTATTCCCATCATTGAAGAAATTCTCCCCATCATCTGTCACATCTTGAATTACTCAATCACAAAAAGTAAATTTCCAGTGGCGTGGAAAGACGCCCAGATTATTCCCATGGCTAAAAAGAAAAATCCTTCCTCTTTTTCTGATTACCGCCCTATCTATATTCTTCCTTTTCTCTCCAAGGTTCTCGAACGACTCCTTTCCACTCAGCTCATGAATTACCTTTCTACTAATCAACTCTTGAATCCCTATCAATCTGGTTTCCGTATTGGCCACAGTACAACCTCTACGTTAACTCATATTACGGACGACATCAGAGCTGGTATGGAAAATGGCAACCTCACAGTACTGGCACTGCTTGACTTCAGCAACGCCTTTAATACGGTGGACTTTGACGTTTTACTCGGTATACTAGCCTCCCTTAACATATCTCCAACAGTAATTGATTGGTTTCATAGTTACCTGTTTGGCCGCCGGCAGCGTATTAATCTTGAAGACACCTCTTCGTCTTGGTGCAATACATCAGCTGGTGTGCCGCAGGGTGGCGTTCTATCTCCTTTACTCTTCTCGGTTTTTATCAACTCAATCACTAAGAATTTATCTTCTTCCCATCACCTTTACGCAGATGACCTTCAGATATATTCTCAAGCCCCACTGGACAGGTTGAGCCAAGCTGTTGGTAAATTAAATGACGATCTCCAGATCATTTGTAGTTGGAGTGAGTCGTATGGCCTCAAGGTGAATCCTTCTAAGACCCAGGTCATGATCGTTGGTGGCTCCAGGATGATGCCTAAAATTGACTGGTCACATCTACCTAAAGTAATGTGCAACGGCGTTATCATATCATACAGCGATAAGGTAAAGAACTTGGGTATTTACTTGGACTCGCGTATGTCCTGGGGGCCTCAAATGCAAGAAGTGAGCCGTAAAATGTATGCTGCGGCGGGGTCTCTGCGCAGGCTGAGAAATTTCCTTCCTATTGCAACTAAGGTTGCGCTTGTGCAATCGCTCCTTTTACCTATCCTTGATTATGCAGACGTCAGTTATCTGGATCTTAATGAGGACCAACTAGATAAACTTGAGAGACTTCAGAACTTCTGTATAAGATTTATATTTGGACTGCGCAAATATGATCATGTTTCTGAATCCGCCTTCGCCGGAATACTCATATCCTCTCCTTATTATATAACATACTTTTCAACCCATATACTCCTTCCTATCTCAAAAAACGTTTTAGTTTTCTGAGCGTTTTCCACAGTAGATTCCTGAGATCGTCGGAAAACCTGAGCTTGAGGATGCCTGGACATTCCACTAACTTTATGGACAATTCCTTCTCCGTTCAAGCAGTTCGATTATGGAATGCACTGCCAGTATCTATCAAACGTGCGCAAAGTCTAGCAACTTTCAAGACCCTTGTAAATAGCCACTATTTGAGAGACATCGGCTATGTCTAGTACTTGTTTTTTTTTTTTTTTTTTTTTTTGTTTATTTTTTTTTTTTAATTTTATGGGTATGTATGTATGTATGTATGTATGTATGTATGTATGACATGTATGTATCAAATTGTATATATATATATATATATGTATATATTTAGGTATATATGTGTATTTCTGTACAACACACAATTGAAATGTAATATTTATCTGTTTACCAAAGTGGTAACACTCAAATGTAACACCATTCTGCCCCAAATGTTTGCTTATCACAAAATCTCCATACTAGGTTGCCTGTAAGAAATTGCCTCTGTGCGATAAGGCCGCCAATTGTAAAACCATTTAAGTTTAACATTACATAAGTGTACAAAATGTATTTTGGTGTTACAATAAAGTATAACTAACTAACTAGTTTTGTTCCCGTTTCCGCTTTCCGTGGGAACTGATTGCCGGGATAAAAAGTGGCCTATGTGTTATTCCAGGCCTATATCTACCGCTGTACTAAATTTCAGCTAGATCCGTTTAGCCGTTAGAGCGTGAAAGAGTAACAAACATCCACACTCACAAACTTTCGCATTTATAATATTAAAGTCAGAAGTAAGATAATTTAGAAAATAGCATAAAGGCTATTTTATCCCTGGATATGACCCAATGGTAGTAGGGAACGCGAACAGAATACTACACAGCTGAAGCTGCGGGCAATAGCTATGCGAAGTGAAACGTAGAATGTTTAATTTAGGAAATGGTAATCATTTGGACAGGACTAAAACCTAGTCTAGTTTAAATAACTAGTATCGAAATTTATTCCTTTACACCCTTGCATATATGCAAATAGCAATATTCGTTTTTGTATATTCTTCGTTTTCTTAGCCAAACGGTACCCTATTACTGAGACTTCAAAGTCCGTTTGTTCATCTGTATCTCATGAACTAGGCAGTAATACATTTCAAAGATGTGTTTCTGCTACCGCTGTAACAACTATAATAACACTAGATAAGGTTACTCCCATACAACGTAATCTTCTGGCGTTTTTTTTTGTTACGAAATCCTCATCAGTGTGCCAGTCCAACTTGAACCTCGGCCGTTTTTACAGTTCTGTATCCAAAGGGTAAAAATGGAACGAGGAGAAAGTATTGCCTTTTGAAAATGCCAAGAGGCAAAAGCGGTCAGGCGTAGAGTAAATAAATGCTGTAAAACAGTACCAGTGGTGGTTATTCAATATGCGCTGCAGGTTCCACCAAGTGCCAACAGTATAAATAATCTGTAATAACGCGACCCTATTACTAAGACTATCTATCTGTCATCTTATACACCACTGCAATAGCTAGGCATTTGAAATTTACGAATCCTAAGAACAGAAAAAAAATTAAGGAGGGCTCCCATACAGGTATATTTTTCAGTCTTTTTTGTACAGAACCCTCCTTTTTCCTTTTAAGGAAGTACCAAAAAATATAAACAAAGGATAGGGGCAGCAGATTCTTACTTTTTCAATAAAACTGGCAAAAATCGTCACAGGTAAAAAAATAAATTGAAGTACTTCTTAAATGTTCTATTCTTATTATGAAAATGAATTTCATTACATGTTAGTGATAAAAATTGCATCAAAATCAATTACGTAGTTGCTCACGAGTAGAAGATCTAAAGAGGTTTATCTAAACAGGGCGAAAAAAATAGTTATGTAAACTTGTACTTCTGTCAATGATTGCAATTGCGTAGTGAACGGGTTAACGCGCGAAAACGTTTCCGACGCACGGTGCGTCCCGAACATCTTGCGTCTGCTTCACCCCCTCCGAATCGCTTGAGTGAGACACAATTGCACTTCGCCTGAATCATAAATGAGTGCGCACAGAGTTAATTAGGTAACTTTGCGAGTAAGACAGCCGCGCAGAGTTCTAAACGCGCTAGCGTTTTATTAGAATCTGACACTTTGGATTAAGCGGTCAGTAGATCAACGTTGAGAGCGTTTTCGCACAGTATACTGGGTGTAACAAAATTACCTCTCCAAATTTCATGAGATGACTTGTCATCGGAAATCAAATACAAATCTATATATATATAAATCAATTCCACTTTTCGTTGTAATTTTATAACTCAAGAACGGGCTCACCTATCCAAACCAAATGTTTAGGCTTTGTTCGGACTATTTAGTAGATGGTTTTTGTGAAGTTTGCACAAAATCAGTCGAGCGGCTCTTCATTTATCACGCAAACGAAGGTGCGCGGGTCAGCTAGTATTTAATAAAAAAGGGGTGTAATTTTTTTATTTTTTTTGTCGCACATTAAGAATTCGTTTTCACCGCGGCAATTCGAGGTAACATGGTCGCTGTGGCAAAACAAACACGGAGCACCCGTCTGGCTGTCATCGTTGTCGCTTTCTACTGCCGCTCAGTAGCGATAGAAAGGGTGATAATGAAAATTTATAGGACCTTTAAAACGGATTTACGGTTAAAGTATTCATGTGATTTTTTTTCTTCATTTTTGTAATGTTTTTTGACTGATGCCACGTCACGTGACGAAATTTGGAGAGTCAATTTTGTTACACCCAATAAAATTATATATTTAATATACAGTGGTTTTCGTGCTCAGCTGTTTCCATTCGTACATAAATAACAGCACCCTCTACGAAGGTAATGAATGCACCACAGAGCACCTAATCACTATGTTAAGTATGTTAGACTAGTGACTAGTGGGAACAACTCACGACTAAATTCATGTTCAATAAAGTGCAGTAGGTATTTGTGAAGCGCTCGCGGCCCCGCGGACTCTGTGTTCTGTAAACGATGACTGTAGTAAACAACTTTCACTATAGCCAGTCCTGGGATGAGATTGGATTGGATGGGTGACCATTCAAGGTCACTTTGTGACATTTATTTGAGCGTTTCCGTGCTTCGGAAGGCACATTAAGACGTTGGTCCCGGTTGCCACTAAAATGGCAGTCGGTAAGCCTAGTTGAAGGCCTTTTTAGAGGCGGCTTGAAAAATTTCTACAGCAGGCAGTCACAACCTGCGCATGTCCATCTCAACACGGCAATACTGCTCACCACCTATTACAAATTCTAAACAGGTGAAACGTGGATAATATGCCTGAGGCTTGACCATAGAGAGACCGTATTCTTAGCATTCCATGGATTCTCCGTGCGGGCGCCGGGTCCTGCGCGTGGCGGCGGGGGGAACACCCCGACGGCGTCTGGGACTTGCGACCCATTCGAGTAGGTTTAGGGTGGCCACCTTACTATGCGCATAAACGATCACCTTCCACCGTCAACAATGTTCCCCCCCTGCCCAACCAGATTTGGTAAGATCCTATCAATGCCGCTTTGGATACTCGTTTTAGTAAAGAGCTTACTGAAGCTCTTGGCAATCCAAGGTCCTTAAATAAATTATACAGGGATTTAGCTGGAATTCCCCTTGCTCCTACTTCTACGGCATAGAGTTTAACCACATAGTCATTTTTGGTTAACTCATTGGTCAAGTCAAAGTATTTATTTGTCTTCATGGCGTGGTCCTTCGGTATGTTGGTCTCCCACGGCACCGTCAGCTCCACGAGCACCACGAAAACAGGAATATGTCGGGTCTGGATGACGATGCACATACATCCTCCGGGATTTTGTAGTGTTTTTCATACGTGTCTGAGAGTATAGTCCAATCGGCGGCAGCCATCAAAATTGAGTATGGCTTTTGAGGTAGAGGAAAGGAAGCATATGTGGAATACTGTCGGCAATTTGGAATAGTAAGGTATTATAAAAACCAACAGTGCCATCTTCATTATATTAACGTTAACTCTTAGCCCACACTGTCACTTATAGTTAGGTTTTGACAGCGAGCCAGCCATTGTTCTTATTGGCGTCCAGACTCCAGACACACGAAACCGAAAGCCGCATTTTAGAAAAAAAATAAGGTATGTGATTAAATCTGTTTTTTTGAGTAATCCTGTGTTTTATTCTTTTCGACTGTAATTAATCTGTTAGATAACAATTGAGTTGCATAAATTATATGAGATTTTGTTGTTATAGGTACGCGTTTATTAACCTACAAATTCAGTTTCTGTCGGATCACGCCGTGTTGCTAAATTGGAATATATGAGGTAATGGTTATTCGGAATTCGGTATTCCAATTAATGTTCACCATTGCTATTCCAAATTATTATTTTATATGTTTATTTTATTCCAAAATTTGTATGTATGTTTTATTTTATTGGTTAAAGGGTTATTTTTTGTGGGTGAACTTCTGAAAAGCGCATACCGCCGATCAATCAAAAATTTTGTGTAATGACGTATTTTGACCTCCTAATCACGAATGTCATAACGAAAATTAGCAAAAGGGGGGGGGGGTGGTTTGTGTGTGTGTGTGTGTGTGTGTATGGGTGTGTGTGTGTTTTCGTGAATTTCCGTTATGATATTTGTGACTAGGAGGTCAAAATACGTCATTCCACAAAATTTCAGATTGATTGATTGATTTCAGAACTTAATTAATATAATTTTGTATAAGTGAAGACAAATTGGAATATTCCGTATTTCATAATGGTGAAGGTAAGTTGGAATACCCCAATCGTCTAGTCTAGTGCAGGTAGATTGAAATACCTAACTCAAAGTAGACACTGATTTGAGTTAGTTTGTTTACATGATAAGACTACTTTTTAAAATACTTACATGTTCTTCTAAGATAGTTTGGTATCATGCCTCACATTTCTTATCTAAGCATGATGAATACAAATTGGAATACCCCTATACCAAAATACCTGCACCAGATCTCCAAACAAGATTTCAGACATTTTGTGTTAAATTTGAAATTGTACCCACTCATGATGTTCAATTGTTTTAATACATTCAAGACTGATAAACAGCTAGTTTTGCTACCATTTTAAGATTGTCTCACGAATCTAGCTGTCACACAAAAGTTTAAAGGGCCCTTAAACAAAGTGGTATTCCAAATATGCTTCCTTTCCTCTACTTTCTTTGAACAGCCTTCCTTTACAAACGCAATGTCATTTCTTTTGTTTGTGGTTAATCCCTTTTTCGCTCTCGCTACCGCCAAACTGACAGCCTCACGTATGATTTCCAATACCCTATCGTGTCGGCGTGAGTAATGACCCCGATCTAGTAACGTCCTACAACCTACCAGCAGGTGCCTAGCAGTTCCAATCGCTTCTCCACATGCATTACATGTTTTATCTGTGGCTTTCCCCAACCTGACCAGATTACTTGGGTCGGGGAGGGTCAATTGAAACGCGTTCAGATAGAACTTAAGCAAAGCCGGCGACCTTAAGCAAAGCCGGCGACCAGTCGTACAATAAGGTACGCCACTGCAAGGCCATGGGAATACAAAATTCGCCCAGAGTAAGCCATTCATTCTGCATCTCCAGGTTCATCGCGTGCACCTTATAGGCATCGCTCTCATCCTGCTCCAGAAAAGATTTTGTAATGTCTATCTGTTTGTCTCCGGATACTACCCAACCCCGCTCGACCAGTCTGCGAACCTGGTCGAGCGGAGTTGGGTAGTATCCGGAGACAAACGTATATAGGTATCTATGTATTTGAAAGCCGTGATGTTTGTGCAGGACGTGTCTAATTGACGTCAATACCTACAATAATCTTGGAATCCGCCCTCGTCTTCTTCTTCTTTTCTTGTATGTTTGTTTCGCACCAAAAAGTCTCTCACTCAAATGCATTCAAATATCTCTAGAGTGAAACTTTATTTTTCTCCGTCCTGAACTTTCTTGGCTTGAGAGTTTGTTAAAGTCAAATCGAGTCAAAGTTTTTGTAGATATCAGATAATTATTTTTTGACCACCTAGGTACAAACCTCATGATCCATCCTCGACATTTCAGCTGATTGACGCCCTCCAGAAAGGATTCGGTATCCTTTACGGAAGTGTTTTCTTGTAAAAGTCATTCGCCGGTTTTCGACGAAGCGATTTCGGTAAAATGTCGCTTCGACAAAGGGTTTTCGATGAAATGTCATTCGGGAAAGTGTTTTTTTAATGAAGTGTTTTTTCGGGGACATGTTTTCGACATAGGTTTTTCGGTAAAATGTCGTTTCGACAATAAATTAACAACATTAAGATTACAAAAATATTTTTTTATTCAGTCTAATATTATCGATAGGTTTCGTTCAAAAACGAAACAATCTGCACGTGTGGAACTGCAAATTGAATGCAGTAGGTAGGTGTACTTACCTAGCCTAGGTGTCAATTTTAACAAAAATTGCAATGCTGCTGAAAATTTAGCTAATAATAGCACAACTATGGGATCTAGATGACTGAAAGACATAGGTACTTATATAATTCTAAATACCTACATACATATTATTACCTACCTATACATACATATTATACCTACCTACATGGCTACATAGAAAACACCCTAACTCCGAAACAAACATTTGTGGATCACACAAATATTTGGACCAAGACCTGGAAATTGAACTCAGTACCTACCTCAGAGTGGCAGGTGGTTATCATTCTGAGTCCGATAAAAAATGACGAAAACATGCCAATTTAAGAAGTTGAATGCAACCCAGACCTTACGCTAGATGATGAAATGAAACGCTAGAAGGAAGGTAATAAAACGCATAACATGTTTTACATTTATTGTTATTTTGCTCCAGTTACATTGTTTCTTACTTCCTCTAGTATTACAAGTTTTTATGCAGGTAAGTAATTTATTTCCTGAAATAGGTCCTTCTTGAATGTATCTACCTAGACTAATCGCGTATAATTTATAATGTAAACCAAATTCGCTTTAAGAGTCCGTCTGACGCCAAAAAGGCTACCTTGATCTAGATCTCAGGACTCGTGAGGATAAATTAAAATTTTAACACAGACAACTTCAGTTCATGAACTAAAAACGCTCTAAGCTAGAAACACGATTACTGATAAAATCCTCGATATATTTTTGTGTTGAAAATACCTCGATTTCGTGATATTTTAAACTACATAGATCTCATAAGATTTAAGTTGTTTTTATAATATAAAATATTTATAAGAAAGAAAATAGAAAATTTGCACCAGACCACATTTTATATATTAACAGTTTTTTATAATTAATTTATTTAGTCAAAAACGCACAAAAACCGATCGCATCTCTCTCTTCCTTGCAAGCAAAAATGTATATCTTCTATCTTCTTTCAAAAATTTGGCGTGTGGTAGGCTCTTAAATATTTCAAACCTTATAAATCTCCGACTTTAGGTTACTTTTTGAATCAACTCTTTATTACAACGAATTGTTGCCCCTATTTTGAGGAACTAGCACACTGTGCAATCTCCGTTGCATAATTCAGTACTAAAAATCAGTGTTCTCTTGAACGTATTTTCTACAGCAGTTTTATGTTCTACCAGTGCTGCGAGGGGGCTCCTCACCTTCCTTACAGAAGCAGGCCCAAGACCACAGCGTGCCGTGAAGGGTTCACGCACGCCACACGCCCCAAGAAATGGGATAACACTCGAACAACCCCCCCAAAGACGCGGGAATGCACTCGAAGCCCCTAGGTGAGGCCGCAGTGGTTTTCAAGGTCTATTAAGAATCCTGGGCTTTCTTAGGTGGGGAATGTGCCCGGCATAGCATCCATAACGGATTTTCCACACGTAAAAAAAACCAGTGCTGTGACCGGTAGATTAACGTTATTTTTGTTATTGATAATGTTATAGCTAATTTTGGCTGAGAAGTGTTATTACTCCGTTACAGATTTCTTAAAGGTAAGACCGCACTGGGCGGAACTGCACTACAGCGGAACTGCGCGACACGACGCGACAAAATATTCTTTATATGAAATTGTATGAGGCAACACGCACTAAGCGGCAACTGAACTACACTTCAGCCGACTGCAGCGGAACTGCGCGACAAAGTTGATCAACTCACCAAAAGAGTCGCGACCTGTCGTGCCGTGTAGTTGCAGTGCAGTTCAGTTGCCGCTCAGTGCGGTTTAGGCCAACTTCATTTTCATAGTCAGTAGGGATGCAATATCGTTTATTAAAAATATCGATTTTGGAATATCGATATTTATCCAAATAAAATATCAATATTGAAAACATTGATGTTTATAAACGATATAATGTTGATGTTTATATGTTTTTTTTATTAGAGAGATCTTGTTAAGCTTAAAATCTGAGCTAAGTTTCATGGCAATCGGTTGAAAAAAGCGGAGTTATGAACAAAAGTAGAATAATCAAGGTTGTGTTTCCGTGTGATCATTATTGTTAAAAAAACAATAAGAGCGGCATACAAATCGTTATATCAATATATCGTTCGTGATTATCCATATATCGTATATAAACATCGATGTTTTCAATATCGATATTTTTTATAAACGATATTGCATCCCTATTTAAAGCTTCATAGCGTCCGTCATTCATTTCTACGTCCATCTTGCTCAGAGGTTCCCTACCTACTGAATACATTTTTGTAGTTCCCCTGCAGTTGTAGCGCAGTTGTAGTGCGGTATACCAAAAAATGACGCGACGTGTCGCGCAGTTGCGCTGCAGTGCAGTTCCGCTCAGTGCGGTCTTACCTTAAATGATAAAAAATGAAGTAGCATTATGTTGACACAATAATGAACTGTATTTTTGACTATGCATTATTGGACATGATACCTGACATTTGAATCTTGACATAATTAATTAGTTGCTATTTTTGACATAAGATAAATGTATATGAGAATCATTATTTAATAAATTATTATTTCAGCCAATTGACATGGCACTTCATAAATTAATTCGTGATGTACCTATGACATTGTATTGAATATCATTTTAATAAGATTAAGTTTACGCAGATTAAGTAACTGTAATCTCAAATTATAATTAATGGTTTGGATAATATTTGTATGCTAGGTATACCGTATACCTAACTGGCAAAGCATAGTGATACGTAAACTAAAATTGTAACATCTTGTACTTAAACCTATGTTTATGAATAATAAAGAAACTTTGAAATCGTTGAAATCTTAATGTGCTGCTATTTATAGGAATGTTAATTGACCTGTAACAATAATATTAGATAATATTTGTGGACATTCACACACAACATCATCTAGCCCAAATTAAGCTAATATCTATATTATGCTTGTGCTTTGGGATCTAGACTAGACGACTGATATACCTACATATAATTATATCAGTAAACATACATATTGTATTGTTAATTTGTATTTACTGTATTATAAATAATATCATTTAGCTGACAGGGTCTGATCTGCTTAATACGCCAACTGACTTATGTCCTGAGCCTCTTCTTAAACAGCTGATAGGCCCCTGTATTGTTTTGTGGATGCCTACGTCACAAAATCTGTCCATATCCCAAAGGAAGTTTGTGCTATGACTTGATAAATTAATCAGTAGATAATATAATAAATATCTCCATCAAGTTTTAAGGATTCCGTACCTCAAGGACAAAATGGAACCCTTTTATTTATATGGTGTCCCAAAATTAACTAGTCAATCTTTATGAGATGACTTGACGTCGGAAATAAATATATAAATCTATACATACAAATACAAATAAATAAAATTGGAGTGTCTGTTTGTAATTTTAAAATAACCGCTTTCTACTAGATGCATAATAAATAAATAATAATAATAAATGAATGTATATACGTACACATACACATACCAAAATATATATATATTTTTTATTTATATTTTTTTTTTATATTTTAAATTTTTTGTCTGTCTGTCTGTCTGTTTGTTCCGGCTTATCTCTGGAACGGCTGGACCGATTTGGACGGGACTTTCACTGGTAGATACCCTATGTAATAAGGAGTAACTTAGGCTATTTTTTTACATTCGACGCGGAAGAAGTCGCGGGCAGAGCTAGTATTTAAAAAAAGGGGTGTTTAGTTTTGTATTTGTAATTAAAAAAAAAATTGTCGCACATTATGCATTCGTTTGTTAACGCGGCAATTTCGAAGTTACATGGTCGGCGTTATAGGTATTATGTAGTTGTCCGTCCGTCCGTCCGTCAGTCTGTTTGTCAAGACCCTTTATAACGTGGACGACGAAATTTTGATTTCCTTGAGAGTGACGAATTACACGTTTTTGCATTACAAACAGCTGAACTATTTTCTGGGTTAACAAAAAAGTTAGATTTCTTTACAGCTTCAAGGAACCATAAACCTAATAATATACCTAGTATTAATTTCAACTCGATACCTTCACGCGTTCTCGAGCTAAAAGTTCTTGACAGAAATACGTACGTACTATAAAGTCAGTTTTCTAATGAATGCGGCACAATGGCTTTTTTCCCATATTTGTGGTATAAGAGAATATTACCTACTTGCCAAATTTAGGTTAACGTAAAGTATCCTTTTCATTTTGATTCCTACTTTGTGTGTGACTCCAGGCCCAGCACTATCAGCCGGGCCGCCTTACCCACTAAAATACTGCGGTGGTGTTCCATTTCCAACCGAATCGCGGGATAGACCAGACGCCGGCTCACGGCAACCCAGCTAGGGGACTGCCCCGGAAAAAGGGGGTCTCCTCTGGGGTCATGATGGGCTGCCACGCATACCCTCAAATGAAACTGTTCGCGCTATAATAACCCACACAGGCCTCTATGAGGACAGAGGGGGTGGGGTATTTATCTATGTTGGTTGAGTTACCAAGAGATGGCTCAAACACCTCAAACCGATCGAGTTAGCTCGAAGGCATATAGATATTTGAAACTTACAATAAAGTAATAATTATAAATATTACATGTGCCGTGTTTAATAACAGTAGGTAAATACCTACATTATGCTTTGATCATACCCACAGAAGCGCAACTACCTACTTATATTCATAGCGACTACTGACCCCTAAAGTAGATTATAAAGAAATTTCAGAACCTACTTACATTGAAAAAAAATCTACGTTTGATTTCTTTCCAAAATATAAGATTTAACATTAAATTTATATATAATATTTATGTTTTCTATGAAAAATAATAATTAAATGTTACCCTAAAGGTAGGGGACGTAAAGGCAGTTTCGGACGCAATAGTGATGACATAAAATGTGCTCCTTCAGGTTTTAATATATCTTTCCACAAATCATCGTTTTTTAATTTATTTTCCAGACGCTTTACGTCTATATTTGAGCCACCGATGTTACCAGCGTGGGTCAAGATTGTTGGAAAACTCGACACTGCCCCTGGCCAATTAATGTTGTAGTATCTTGCTGCATTATTAACATTTTGCGTTAATATTTCTTGTGATGTAATATCGGAATTTAAACTTTGAATCAATTTAATCTGGTCATGCAATTTCACACTCTGGTCATTTAAGGCTTTTGCTTGAACAAGATTACCATCGCTGAAACTTAATCTTACTATGTCTTCTTTGTGGAAACCTCGTAGATTTGGTGAAACCCCTGAAACATTGCCATCGAGAATCAATCGCTGTAGAAGTTTTTCTGGATTGGTTGTAAAATGCGGATTTTCTTCTACTAAATCTTCTACAGTTTTCACAAAATGAAGCATTGGCATTTTATATTTTACATAGTATACAGGATGGTATAAAATAGGTTTTTCATGTTTGAGCATATAAGTCAGCTCAATATAACCAGAATCATGTGCTTTATGTTGTAATTCATTATTGTGTTTCCATTTTAATATTTGCAGTATCTTATCCATTAAGTTTCTTTTTTCCGCCCGCCGGTCGTTGCGTAGATTATACTCTTCAAATATATGGGTTTGTAATGGATCAGCTTCAGATACTACAATATTTTCATTCTCAGAATTTAATAAATGGTGTAACAAAAGTCTCAAATTTTTTGGCACATAATTCTGATTAAAAATTTGTGTATCAATATGGGCTGAATTCAAAATGTTATGAATATCAATAAAATGTGTCGGATGCGTGTACCTAAATGTTTCCAAGAGGGAACGCATACTATGGTCCATCCGTTCATCTATGTTTCCAATTGCTTCCTGCTTCAAAAGAGCAAGAAGAGCCTCAAAAAGTTTGTGACTTAGTAGTCGCCTTTTATGTAAATATAGAATAATATCAATATATTTTGAATTTACCAGATCATACTCAAGTAGAATCATTAATAATGCATCTCCTAGTTTCGGGGCATAAGCTTTAGTTTTTAATATGAGCAAAGCGATTTCAAGACGTTTAGGTGCAATATTTTCATAACTGTCTATACCTAAAAATGATAAAATATCATTTCTATCTTTTATTGTTAAAATGTCATTTGGTTTTTGTAGTAAAATTTCATACAAGATTTCAATTCCTCTGGCATCAATATTTCCGTATTTATCAGCTTTGATCAGTAAGAATATAGTATCGATAGAATTTGGCAATAGATAGAAAATTTTATGCAAGTCTATGAGTACTGAAGCGATTTCTATGCGTTTTTGTGGAATAACTTGGTTGTTGTTAGGACTAATTAATATCCATAGTCTATATGTTTGTAGTGGAGTTAATGAATTATGTACAGTCACATTTAATAATCTAGTAACAATATTAATAACGCGGTAATCAACACTTTCTTTTGTAATTAATTTAAGAAGCGGTAGTACTAATTCCAATATTTCCAAACTATTAGAACCTTGTTCAGGCTCGTTAATTAGGTTAAGAATAACGTCAATATTGGATATTATTGTATGCCCTGATTTATCAGGCAACAATAAATAATAAATGACTTGCTGTTTTTTATTATTCCAATTAGTTTGTAATTGAGGTTGTAGTAAGTAATAGAAAATTATTTTGAACTTTTGATCGTCAATCTTGTCTTCTTCCAGAGCATTTAAAAGAGAAAAGAGTATTTTATAAAGATTAGGTTTAAAAACGTTTCGATTTTGTTCGAGTATTTCCACTATTTTTACAATGTGGCTTTTAGGTTGGATATTTATAAGTTCAAGAATTTCTTGTTTAATTGTAAATTGTAATGTAGTCTGGTAGTGCGGAAGTATGCTTTGTACAAACATTTCAGGCGTAGGTGAAACGGAATAAGTGTCTTGTTCATAGATATAGAATGGCTTAGTTCCTATAATGTGAATGGCGTCTGGTCCTTTGTCATTTACAGCATCTGAGTTTGTAATGTAAAAGGGTTCAGTTTCTTCAATGTAAAGAGGTTCGTTGGTAGGATTCGGTTTTAATTCTTCAACAGATATAGATTCAAGCTCCTCGTCATATATAGGACGTTGGTTTTGAACATAGACGGGTTTTGCCTCTGTCGTGTGGATAAAGTGTTCTGTGGTGGGTTTATCAAAAACTGGTGTATATTCCAATCCAATAACAGATATTTCGGTGTAGTTAGGTTTAGATTCTTCAATGTAGATTGTTTCAGGTTCATCGATAGGTACTAGTTTAGGCATTTCAACGTAAATCGGCTTTGGTTCCTCAACATATGTTGGTTTGATAGTTAAAGGTATTTTATAATGAGGCTTATTGATGTAGATAGGTTGTGTTTTTTCATCCTCATAGATGTATTCTGGTATTGGTTGTTCAATAACTATAGGGTTAGGTTCTTCATAATAGATAGTCTGAGGATTTTCGACAAATGCAGGATTAGGTCTTCCAGTATACACAGGTGTTGTATCTTCAACAATATAGCTTGGATATTTAATTTGGAAGAGTTCAGGTTTTTCAAAAATATTTATATTTGGGTTTTCATTATATGAAGGTTCCGTTTTTTCAGGGAAAATAGGCCTTGGTTGTTGAATATATATCGTACTAGGTTTTTCTGGAAGAATAGGTTCCTGTTCCGGTTCTTCAGGATATATTGATTCAGGCTGATCAAAAGTAACAGGCTTTGGGTTTTCTGGGTATTGAAGTTCAGGCAGTTCATCAAAAGTAGGTTTTGCGTCATATAAGGGTTTGGGATATTCAGGTAAAATAGTACTTGGGTTTTCACTCTTTATAGGTTCTGATTCTTCACTATAAGTAGGGGTTGGTTCTTCAATATATATCGGTTTAGACTCTTCAGGATAAATAGGATTTGGTTCGGGTTCTTCAATAAAATTACGATTTGGTTTTTCAACTGGTTCAAGGTATTCAGGAAAAGTAGGCTGTGAGTTGTGCAAATAATTAGGCTTATCAGGATAAATAGGCTTTGTTTCTTCTATGTATACTGGTTCAGGTTCTTCAGTTACAGTAGTTGTCGGGTTATTATTGGGTTCATAATTATTAACAATTATGTTTTGTGGTTTTGTTATATAGATGGGCTTCGCGTGTACCACCGGATTATGTATTTGAATAGGTTTGGGTTTCGGATTATTATGCCATGGATATTGAGGTGGCATTAGAATTTCAAATTGAGGTGATGGTGATACCGGTAGAAGCGTGTGCTCTGGTAATCTCTGTGGCTGTTGGTATGGCGGTATATGTTGTGGGTTTGTGTTAGGTATCTGTTCCTCTTTAGGTGTTTCATAAATTATCGCTGGTACAAGTGGTCTTTTAACAGGTTCTTTTTCTATAATTTCATAAGAAGACTCGGTGACAGAAAGAGAAGGCCATTGTAGTGAAATATGTTGTGGGTTTGTCGGTTCCTCTTTAGTTGTATCATAAATTATCTCTGGTACAAGTGGTCTTTTAACAGGTTCTTTTTCTATAATTTCATAAGAAGACTCGGTGACAGAAAGAGAAGGCCATTGTAGTGAAATATGTTGTGGGTTTGTCGGTTCCTCTTTAGTTGTATCATAAATTATCTCTGGTACAAGTGGTATTTTAACAGGTTCTTTTTCTATAATTTCATAAGAAGACTCGATGACAGAGTGAGAAGGCCGTTGTAGTGAAATATGTTGTGGGTTTGTCGGTTCCTCTTTAGTTGTATCATAAATTATCTCTGGTACAAGTGGTATTTTAACAGGTTCTTTTTCTATAATTTCATAAGAAGACTCGATGACAGAGTGAGAAGGCCGTTGTAGTGAAATATGTTGTGGGTTTGTGTCAGGTCTCTGTTTTTCTTCAGTTATGTCATAAATTATCTCTGTTACAAGTGGTCTTTTAACAGGTTCTTTTTCTATAACTTCATAAGAAGACTCAGTGACAGAAATATCGTGCCATTGTGGTGGTATATGTTGTGGGTGTGGTTTGGGTTGCTGTTCCACTTTAGTTATATCATAAATAATCTCTGTTACAAGAGGTCTTTTAACAGGTTCTGTTTCTATAATTTCATAAGAAGACTCGGTGACAGAGATATCATGTAATTGTGGTGGTATATGTTGTGGGTGTGTGGTGGGATTCTGTTCCTCTTTAGTTATATCATAAATAATCTCTGTTACAAGAGGTCTTTTAACAGGTTCTGTTTCTATAATTTCAAAAGACTCGAGAATTTGCGGATATGGTTGATTTGGAACACTGATTTGCTGTAGTAGAGATTCTAATTTTAAACAAATAAGTGTAGACGTTGGTTTTTCATAATGTACCGGACCAAATGACCCTGAGCCACATCCCAACATAAGCATTAGACATAGTGGGTATTCTCGCAGTTTCAAGAAAAATGTTGAGTATTTTTTGATAAATTCTACAAAAGATATTGGACATTCCCATTCGGGGTCCACATTTACTTTCACATATTCAAATTCTGGAAGAGGTTTGCTTAATGATCTTGTTTCAGTTTTGCGTTTATGATGGTTGCACTGTGCCGAATGTTTTATTTCTTTATTGATATCATTATCTAATTCACTAAGAATTTTATCCATCGTATTAGGATGAGCCTTAACAAAACTCAGAATTCTCCGTACTATTATCTTCGTGCCGATTGCATCGTAGTCTGTGTCTGTAAAGAACCCCTCAATTGATATACGTGGATCCTGGAAATAAAGCAGAAATTTAGGTCAATTAAATTAATTATTATCATTTAAAATTAGAATCATTTGTATTAACTACTGGATGCTAATTAAACGAACATCTTTTAAAAAATTTTGGCTCTTTAATTATTAAATCAGTTACAATTAATGAGCGTCTGAATTCATAAATTATAGCCACCGGTTAACTTCTTTATTAGCCACTGTTATTACAATTCAGCGCCATGATTATTTTTTAGCATCTAATTGTAACATGTGGTTGAGCGCCAATGCTCCATTATTTAGGTATACCTATAACTTTAATATAAATGTTTCAAAAACGGGGCTGCCATCTAGAACAGAGTCTACGTGATGGAATGACTCGCTTTATGTCAAGCGCAAATTGTTTCTGCATTGATTTGCTTACACCAAGTGTTTGACGTATGCTCTAGATGGCGTTCAAAGCCAGTTTGATTCAAGTCACCTGAAGGCCAAACTGCGCAACCCCGCCAGAGATTCAGTACGTACTATACTCAACGCCACGCCCGCCATATGGATGTTTGAATCTCTCAACACCTGAATTTGTGTGTAATTTTCTAAACAGTCATTTGGACACGCACGCAAGATTTAGTGAGACAAGAACATTTAATAATAAATAAATATAAATATTCACGGACATTTCACACAACGCTATCTGATCCCAAAGTAAGCTAGGAATAACCTGCTTGTGTTATGGGTATCAGACCACGGATATTAATACTTATATAGGTACTTTTAAATACATACATAGTATACATAGAAACACCCAGACTCTTGAAACAAACATTTATGCGTCACACAAATATTTGTCGCCGGTGGTAATCGAACCCACGAACTCCAGCGCTGCAGGCGGTATCACTACCGACTGCGCCACAGAGGCAGTCAAATTCATGTCATTTTTAATATTAAATGCTTCCTCTACATAACTCGCGAAGTTGAACGAAGTTCGTCGGCGAAGTTGCCCGCGTCAAAGAAAAATTTTGACGAAGTAGGCCGAGGAGCCCCTCCACACTATCGTACTCGTCCAACTTCGTTCAACTTCGCGAGTAATGTGGAGGAAGCATTTAATATTAAAAAACCGGCCAAGTGCGAGTTGGACTCGCCCATGAAGGGTTTCGTAGCAGCAAGTAACATAATATAAAAGTTCTTATAGTTCGTTGTAACTTTGATTGATGTTTAAACACGTTACCAGTAGTAGTGATTTTTCTAACCGAAAATTGCGGTTTACGACGTATTAAAAAAAAACTACCCGCTCTATCTCGTTCAAACCAATATGGCAATGTACATCATATATTCTTTTTAGATTTATCAGTCTCTTAGTTTAGAAGTTAGAGGGGGGGGGGGGGGACACACATTTTTCCACTTTGGAAGTGTCTCTTGCGCAAACTATTCACTTTAGAAAAAAATATGTTAGAAACCTCAATATCATTTTTGAAGACCTATCTATAGATACCCCACACGTATGGGTTTGATGAAAAAAAAAATTTTTGAGTTTCAGTTCTGAGTATGGGGACCCCCAAAATTTAATGCTTTTTTTCTAGTTTTATATAAGAATCTTAATGCGGTTCACAGAATACATCTACTTACCAAGTTTCAATAGCATAGGCCTTATAGTTTCGGAGAAAAGTGGCTGTGACACACGGACGGACAGACAGACAGACAGACAGACATGACGAATCTATAAGGGTTCCGTTTTTGCCATTTGGCTACGAAACCTTAAAAATGACATCAAAATAGACATTATTTATTATTAGTGTAGCTTCTGATTTCCTAATTCAGCATGTTTAAAATGTAACTCATCCCATATTATTGGATCACTACAATTATGTAAAATTGCTATCAAAAAGCACATTATGCCAAGTGGAAGATTGTGTGGGTGTCGCAACCTGGTGGAAATAGACTTGCAAGTCCGTTTTAACACGGGAAACGTGGGACAGACTTTCGAGCATAAATGATTTTTTATGTGTTACCTGCATATATCTTTTTTAATATAATAGTTAATACATACATACATACTATAATAAAATCGTATCAGTCTGTACATGGAAGATAAATAAGAAAAAATATTATAGGGGTGCTTTAAGAACGCAATAGAACCTAAAACAATGATTTTTAGAATTTTTGTCTGTTTTTCTGTATGTCTGTAAGTATATCTGTTTGTCTGTTCGTTTGTGCACGCTAATCTCCGTAACCGCTTAAGCGATTGCAATGCGGTTTTTAGGGTTTCGTAGCCAAATGGCAAAAACGGAGTGTGCTTCAAGCTGTAATCCTCACCTTTGAAATCTCAATGAAAACGTATTTTGACAACGCCAAAAAATAGTCGTGAAATAGTCGTAAATAGTCGTACATGTAAAAAAAATAGTCGTATTATAGTTTCGGCGTTATAGCTATAGGTTAGTGAGGATTATGGCTTGAACGTCAAGCTGTAATCCTCACCTCTGGTGCAAGCAAACAGTTAATGCTATCGAATTGGTTTAGGTTCCAAAAAATAGTCGTAAAATAGTCGTAAAGACCTGCCAAATCTCAGAAATAGTCCATAAGCGGTTTCCGAGATGTGAAGGTACCCTGGTGAGGATTATGGCTTGAACCTTTGAAAACTTCAAATTTCTCCGGAACGCCTGCGAGTTTCGGTTCAAAGTTTGTGCCAAAAAATAGTCGTGAAATAGTCGTGAGAAGCTATAATAAATTTGAGTTGATTTAATGTAAAAATAAAAACTTTTTATTTCCCTACATTTCTATTGATGTACAGTCGTGTACAAAATTTGTAACTTCCAATGATACTAGAGGAAGTCACGCGGTTTTATCCGCGTAGTTCCCGTTCCCATGGGAATAGCCTATGTTTACCGGGAAGAGTGTAGCTTCCCAACAGTGAAAGAATTTTTCAAATCGGTGAAGTAGTTTCGGAGCCAAGCAAACAAACAATCAAATCTTCCGCTTAATATAATAATATTTCTTTGAATGAGACGTTTTCCATGCCAGTAGTTATAATTAAACAAAAAACAAACATTTATGATTTGTATCCTTATTTATTACTAGCTGACCCGCGCAACTTCGTTTGCGCCACATAAGAGAGAGTATTACCTGTTCCCGTCGCATTTACTCCCGCCGCGTTGCGTTTACTCCCGTAGCGTCTCCACGTTAATATTCAATACATATCTGTAAATATTTACGCAGCACACGCAACGAAGCTCTCAAAAGGAATAACTTTTCCCCCGTTTTTGAAACATTTACTATTACTGCTCCGCTCCTATTCGTTGTAGCGTGATGTTGTATAGCCTATGACACTCCACAATAACGTAGCTTTCTATTGGTGAAAGAACTTTTAAAATCGGTTTAGTAGATCCCGAGATTACCCCTTACAATTTAACAAACACACAAACTTTACTTCTTTATAATATTAGTATAGATAACCGAAAGCTTGCAAATACGTACATTTGTTTAAATCTCTCTGTATGTTTATAACACAGCAATTAGTTTTGATCACAATTGTCATAGTCAGTTCAATATCTGTTGGCGTTTCTAGAAAAGTTCTAGATGGCGCTGGTAGGTTGAGTCACAGATTAATAAATAGCTACTACGTAACAGATACATCGCTTCCATACAAAAGCGAAAATACCTATGCTATATTAGCCTACAAAATTTTAATAATAATACCTGCTGCTCAGAACGAGAAGAATTGTACCTTAAACACGTTATAATATTATTATATTAAGCGGAATATTTCGCAATAACCTAATTCTGTACCAATATTATAACGAGAGAAGATTTGATTGTTTGTTTGTTTGCATCGAATCGGCTCCGGAACTACTTCACCGATTTGAAAAATTCTTTCACTGTTGGGAAGCTACACTCTTCCCGGTAAACATAGGCTTTATTTTATTCCCGCATTCCCATGGGAACGGGAACTACGCGGATAAAACCGCGTGACTTCCTCTAGTATCATTGGAAGTTACAAATTTTGTACACGACTGTACATCAATAGAAATGTAGGGAAAATAAAAAGTTTTTATTTTTACATTAAATCAACTCAAATTTATTATAGCTTCTTACGACTATTTCACGACTATTTTTTGGCACAAACTTTGAACCGAAACTCGCAGACGTTCCGGAGAAATTTGAAGTTTTCAAAGGTTCAAGCCATAATCCTCACCAGGGTACCTTCACATCTCGGAAACCGCTTATGGACTATTTCTGAGATTTGGCAGGTCTTTACGACTATTTTACGACTATTTTTTGGAACCTAAACCAATTCGATAGCATTAACCGTTTGCTTGCACCAGAGGTGAGGATTACAGCTTGACGTTCAAGCCATAATCCTCACTAACCTATAGCTATAACGCCGAAACTATAATACGACTATTTTTTTTACATTTACGACTATTTACGACTATTTCACGACTATTTTTTGGCGTTGTCAAAATTCGTTTTCATTGAGATTTCAAAGGTGAGGATTACAGCTTGAAGCACACAAAACGGAACCCTTATAGATTCGTCATGTCTGTCTGTCTGTCTGTCCGTCCGTGTGTCACAGCCATTTTTCTCCGAAAGTATAAGGCCAATGCTATTGAAACTTGGTAACTAGATGTATTCTGTGAACCGCATTAAGATTCTTATATAAAACTTGAAAAAAAGTAGTACATTTTGGGGGTCCCCATACTCAGAACTGAAACTCAAAAATTTTTTTTTCATCAAACCCATACGTGTGGGGTATCTATAGATAGATCTTTAAAAATGCTATTGAGGTTCCTAACATCATTTTTTTCTAAAATGAGTACTCTGCGCAAGAGACACTTCCAAAGTGGAAAAATGAGTGTCCCCCCCCCTCTAACTTCTAAACTAAGAGAATGATATATCTAAAAAAGTTATATGATGTACATTGCCATAAAAACTACCAACGAAAATTAGTTTGAACGAGATAGAGCTGGTGGTTTTTTTTTTTAAACATCATAAACCGCAATTTTTGGTTAGAAAAATCACTGCCACTGCGAACGTGTTATAACATCAATCAAAGTTCTTAGAACTTTTATATTATGTCCTTGCTGCTTCGAAACCCTTCATGGGCGAGTTCTACTCGCACTTGGCCGGCTTTTTTATTGTGTTGTGGTTTGCTCCACTTAGCATTTAGTGTTTATTTCATGTCAATCGGTTAATATCAATCAGACAAACAGATATACAGACATACAGACAAACAGACAAAAATTCTTCATTGTTAATTCTAAAAAGCAACAGGTACCTAGATACTTAGCTACTTACTACTTAGCTAACCAACCATAGGCTGTTGGGCGTTAGGTACGTGAGGCTTTTAGTCGGTAGGAGTGCGGCATAGCATCCATGAGGATTTTCCCTCACGTAAACAAAAAAAAACCTAGCTACTTAGCTAAAGATACTTTACTCCAGTGATCTTTTACAGATAAACTGAAAAAAAAAAACCGGGGGACAGAGACAAAAACTTGGATTTTTTACAGTTCATCGTCTTGGACGATGAACTGTAAAAATCCAAGTTCGTTTTGAAAAGGTTCCGTACTCAAAGGGTAAAAAACAGGACCCTATTCATGAGATTTTAATGTCCGTTTGTCTGGCTGTCCATCACGAGGTTGTATCTCATTGATGGTGGTAGCTAGATAGCTGAAATTTTCACAGATATTGTGTTTCTGTTGCCGCTATAACAGCAAAAAAACCAGAAAAATAATAATGAGATTAGAGAATGAGAGTCCAACTCGCACTTGGCCGGTTTTTTTAAGCAAATACCGAAGAGATGTATAGATGTGTGAACCTATTTATTGTCCATTATGATGTACAACTTTGGTTTGAGGTTTTTTTGATAAAACTTACCGTTTTATAGATAAACTAGCTGACCCACGCAACTTCGTTTGCGTAAGAGACAGAGAGAAATAGAAAGGTTCCCCGTCGCTTCTATTCTCATCGCGTGGTTTCCTGTTGCGTGTTTTTTTTTATATACAGCTCGCCAAATTGACGTCGCCACCAGCCTGATGGAAAGCCGTGGCGCATTTAGCGATTGGGGTCCACTTCTGACAGTGGTCCTCAAGTTGGCGGCCCTGTGATGTGCATCTTCACGCTCCTCTTAAAGAACCCGGGATTGTAAGATGAGGGAAACACGTGTGCGGGCAGGTCGTTCCAAGTTTTTATAGTTCGACAGAGGAACGATCTTTTGAAACGCTCTGTTCTGGCGAAGATTATCTCCACTGTGTATGAGTGTGGCATCTCTGCCCGGTACGCGTTGTTCGGGATCGGAAAGGAGACGGTGGGATCAGGTTGAAGAGCTCTTCAGAACATTCGCCGTGATACATTTTCGGTAGAAGGCAGCCAAGGACGCTATGGTTCTTCGCTGCGCCAACAACGGTTCGGGGCTCCCGTCACCACAGGACAACCAATTATTCGGATAGCACGTCTCTGCATAGCGTTAAGCGCGTCTAGTAAGTACCTCGCGGAGTCATCCCAAAGGTGAGAACAGTACTCGACGCACGGACGAATCTGCGTCTTGTACAGTCTGTAAACATCTCTGATGTGGCGTGAAGTACCGTCTCACCTTATTTAGTACTTCGAGTTTCCGCAAAGCCAGCCCAATACAACTCTCTATGTAGTTTTTGTGATTGCATAGCGTCAAGCGCGTCTAGTAAGTACTTCGCGGAGTCATCCCAAAGGTGAGAACAGTACTCGACGCAGGGACGAATCTGCGTCTTGTACAGTCTGTAAACATCTCTGATGTGGCGTGAAGTACCGTCTCACCTTATTTAATACTTTGAGTTTCCGCGAGGCCAGCCCAGTACAACTCTCTATGTAGTTTTTGTGATTGAGCTCACGCCGAACGTCTATACGAGGATCTCCAGGTTGCCCTTTAGTGGAACCGTAATGCTCTGAAGAGAGGGTAGGGGTAGGAATGGGGACTTCTTAGCTGTAAACGCATACGCCTGTGTTTTTCTGGCATTAAACTCGACCAGGTTGTCTGAACCCCATTGGGCAATGTGACCCAGGTCCCGGTCGAGATCCGCCACGAGTTGCCGTGTCTTTTCCTCCACGTCACCACGCCCCTCCGCTGGACGGCCAGAACAGCTCCCATGCAGAGTACCATCATCCGCATAACAATGAATGCACCCTAGGGACAGCATGTCATTGATATGCAGAAGAAAGAGAGTTGGCGACAATACCGATCCCTGTGGTACTCCGGCATTTACTTGCAAAAAGCAGGAGGACGATCACAGAAAACCCGTATACGTCGCCCGAAAAATTCCCGTGTTGTGTATTCCCGTTTCGGCACAAATTGGATTTTCATTAAAATGGTTATTGTAATCGAACCTACTTCGAAGATTGAGGGTCCAAAGTAAACTCTTCGTAACTTCTTAAATTCCAATAGGATAGGACGGAGATCGTTAGTAGTTACCGTACGTAATGCCTACTAAGTGATACAAAAAAAGCATTAAAATATATCAGCTTCCGTTAAGAGATTCAAGAAACTCCTTAATCCAGATGTCTAGCTTGCAGATCAACTTTGACATAAATATAACTATATATCTATTGGCCTATAAATTCCAAAAATTGGCCTACATTTTCGGTTTTTCTCATGATTATCTACTGAAAATAAGGAAGAAAACTTCATTTAAAAAGGTGAGGTGGCTCCCCAATTTATACGGACACTACTAATACTACTACTGGCAAAAAGTAGTATCAAGATAAAAGTACAATTACTATTTTCCTTAGCACTACCAGTAGGGTTACGGGATACTTTCCCGTGACCTATACTGGTAGTGTCAAGCAGTAGTGCCAAGGGAAATATGGGTCGACATGCCGCAGCGCCACTGGTGTTGCAAATGTTCATTATGCGAATTATTCCGCTACAGTAACCAACCATCAGGTGGGTCGTCGTAAGCTTGTCTGTCTTCTTAGTAGTATAAAAAACCGGCCAAGTGCGATTGGGACTTGCGCACAGAGGGTTCCGTACCAAAAAAGCGGCAAAACATCGCGTTTGTTGGATGGGAGCCCCCCTTTATCCCCCCCTTTTTCTGACTTTAGTATTTGTTGTCATAGTGACTACAGAAATATATCATCTGAAAATTTCAGCTGTCTAGCAATCACGATTTCTGAGATACAGCTTCATGATGGACAGACAGACAGAGAGACAGACGGACAGCGAAGTTTCATTAATAGGGTCCCGTTTTAGGGTACCCTAAAAATTGTTTCTTTGTGCGCATCTACGCCATAAATCTATTTTTTTTTTTTATATTAATCAAATCAGCATGTACGCTCCTGGACATAGGCCTCTCCTAATTTACGTCCTGCGCCTTCCACACCCAGCCTGCGACCTCTTCTAGGTCCTCGGTCCATCTGGCGGGTAGACCAAGTCGCGATACCCGCTTTAGAACTCATTTGCTCCATCTGCCGTCTGTCGTCCTCTGCGAATGTGGCCAGCCCGCTGGCACTTTACAGTGCTGTTGTTATATGTATTGATATAATTCTGACTAAATAAATCAAAATACTTATTAGTTTGAGAGAAGCAAATCTATATTTTTGTAAAATAAATAATGTCTTTGATAATTTGTTTAGAGAGCCTCTCTGCTTTTGCTAAGGAATAGATATCTTAACTTCTTTCTTTATAGTATTTCTGGATTGTGTAGGTCATAAGACTTTTGAGGCAGAGGCAACCCGTACTAATACAGTTTCTCCTATTGTGACCAGACATTTACTGTAGATTTCATCTGCTAAATGTTCATTTTTAACCCCTCTGATAGTTTGTATTCATCTGATAGGCTATCCCTGTATAAAATAAGAAAGCAAGCGAAGATAGTAATACACTGTGTTATTCGGATGAACCGTGTACACCTTACCTAGAACTTGTTCTTTCATAATTTCTAGCCAGCCATGTACAGGTTTTCCTTCTCACAAAATAATATATTTTTGACATACAAAATACGAATAAGAAGGCAATTCCGCATATTGAAGGGCATACATAAAGTTTTAGTTTTAGTAAAATTATGTATTGATTGTTTTTGACATTTATAAAAAAATTACACCTTCCTTTTTTAAATCGAATTGAGCTTTCAAACATGTGCCAAAAAAAAACAAAAAGTACCGACTAAGAAGTATTAATATGAACTATGGGGCAATTCCCCCCAAAATATTTTTCTGCCTCATTTTAACCATGATAAAAGACAAATTTCAAAAAAATACAAAACACGTCCCCTATCAATTCAGTCAAAGATGTTTTATGCCAAATTTGAAGAAGATCGGACCAAGGAATCACGTTGTCCCATACAAACTTTGCAACCCTTGTTTACCCCCTTAGGAGTTGAATTTTCAAAAATCCCTTCTTATTGCTCGCCTACGTGACATAAGGAGCATTTGTGCGAAATTTCATGGTTCTAGACCCAGCGGTTTAGGCTGTGCGTTGATCGTCAGTCAGTCAGTTCTTGTTTTTATATATATAGACTACAAATTTTTACCTTTGAACCCGGATAACTTTTGTGGCATACATAGGATAGATGGATGGACGAAATGGACAGCAAGAAAGGCGGTCGGATCGTCCGCTCGGTACAGCCGGCGTCCCCCACAAGAAAATAGGATAGATGGAGATTTTTAAAACTATATTTGTTATTGTTAGAGACCGGATTATATGCAACACAAAAAGCTTGATAAATTATATGCATGAAAAATTCTAGAAATATTATGGCAAAATATAGGTACATAATTAAATGAAATTTTTATGTAAAATTAGACGATCTTTGTTCCGGAGTCAAAGGGGTTTACTACTGGTGACCGAAATTCATTTGATTATTTGACGTGTGGCCGAAAAACATAAGGCCATTCTACTACTGATCGAATGAACAATTGACCAAAAGAGTTTTTATCGAGCAATCATTTGGTATTTTTACTACTGATCGAATGAACATTTGGTCGAAAAACAGTTTACTAAAGAATATTTTAACGTGGGCTGAATCAAAATGGCTAGGTTAGGTTAGGTAAGCCCTATACGTTGGACAGGTCAAAGTCGTTTGGCGAACGAAGTCGCGGGCTAAAGCTAGTGTCTATCTATAATTCTGTAATGACCGGACTAATAATATAAATAAACTTACATTATTACTATTCTCTTCACTGTCTTTCTCGACTTGTTGGGACTGTTGTGGCTCCTTACATTCCTCCTCTGGATTCTGTTCATCGGCTTTCACGTTCTCCTGGGAATTAGAAATATCATGTTAATAAACCTAATATATTTTACTGCAATGGGCTCACCACCTATTACGTGGGACATAAATCTATAAGGTGAAATGTGGGAATACTTTGCCTCTGCCTACCCCTTTTGGGGTAAATGCGTGACTATGTATATGTATGAGTGTTTGTGTTGTAAGGAAGGTAGGGATTTACAAAAACATACATACATATAAAGGCATACAAATTAATCCAAGGCGTCGATTCTCGATCGTACAACTTTAATACGTGGACGAAAATTTACGTGTGAAATGTATTTTGTTTCATGTTTTGCCGTTTTTTTTGCTACAAAAGGTTGAATATAATGAAGGCGCCACTGTGCAGTTCATTTGGCCACCCGTTAGAAAGACCCACCAATCAGTATCCAGTTTTCAATAAACGCCAATAAAAAATTATACCTATACTTTTGGTTGACGGCACTTGGTGGAACTTGCTGCACATATTGAATAACGCCACCTGTACTGTTTCACAACATTCATTTATTTTACACCTGACCGTCAGATATATTTAGTAGTGACCGACCGAAGTTTCGGTTTCGGTTTCGGTTTCGGCCAGTTTCGGCCAAAAAATCGAGTTTCGGCCGCAGTTTCGGTTTCGGCCAAAATGGGCCGAAACTTTCGGCCGGGCCGAAACTCACGTGTTTGTGAATTTTGAGTGCCTGACTCTGCTTGTGATGTGGTTGGGGTCAGCCCAACCAGTTAATATGTTACAATCATAAGATTTAGAGCTCTACAAACGACTTCCAATCAATAGGTAGTTACAATAATACAAATGTATTCAAACCACAAGCAATCACAATCATTAAGAAATAATAGACAATTACCCCTGTGTTATGTCTTTGACCAGCTTTCTAGGGTACCGCTTTCGGAACTCTAAATAGGTGATCTAGGACATTATTTACTTATATTATTACATAAACCTACCCCTTAGTAGTCGGTTCCGTACAAAAAGGGTAAAAACACGGCCCCATTCCTAAGACTTCGTTGGTCGTCTGTCTGTCTGTTTGTCAGCAGGCTGTAACTCATGCACCGTGATAGTTAGACAGTTAAAAATTTCCTAGAAGATGTATTTCTGTTGCCGTTTTGCAACAAGTCATAAAAACAGACAAAATTAAAAAATTAAAGGGTTCTCCCATACAACAAACGTGATTTTATAGTATGAAACCTTACTTGCGGGAGTCCGGCTGGCTCTTGTCCAATTTAGTTACATGTATACTGAATGTAACCAAAATCGGACAAGAGCTAGTAACAGTAGTAGGGCATCGTGTGATTTTAGTCGGTAGGAGTTCGCAATAGCACCCATGCGTAATTCCACACGTAAAAGAAAGAAAGCCATCTTTAGGTGGAGATATTTCTAAAATGAACACTTGAGAAGATTTATACCGTTGGTTGATGGCACTTGGTGGAACTTGCGGCACATATTGAAGAAAAAAACCAGCCAAGTGCGAGTCGGATTCTCGCACGAAGGGGTAAAAACGGCACCCAATGAACGAGACATAAGACTTAGCCGTCCGTCGGTCTATTAGTCACGAGGTTTTATCGCTGGAACCGTGACAGACAGAAACCTAAAATTTTCACAATTGGTGTATTTCTGTTGTCGCTTTTTTTTCAACGTGAGAAAAATCCTACAGGGATGCTATACCGGACTCCTACCGACAAAAAACCACACTTATCCCGAACAGCCTACGGTTGGGAGTCCCGGGTATGCCCTCGCAAGGATGCCCAGAGGATTCCCAACAGACCTAGATCAAGGAAGCTCCCTGGAGACTCTTACAGGGAGCGTTGGGTCCCCTGATGTTGGGTAACAGCCGCGAGAGTGCGGCTGATGCCCCCCTCAGTTTTGGGACCAAACTTCGGAAGTGGTATCCAAAATTCCAACGGTTATCGAGTACGAGCCCCAGATACGTCATCGAGGGCTCGATGCCGATGCTGACGCCCCCCACATGTAAGCTGGATCCCATAGATGGTCCCTTCCAAAGAACAGAGTCTCAGATTTGTGAAGGGCGACCTCTAGACCCAGACACAGTATTCGACCCACCACAGGGATCTATAGCGATACGTTGCTCCTTGCGTCGTAACGAGAGTGTCGTCGGCGTAACACGTTACGCTGACAAATCTGAGCAACGGACCACGCAGCATCCAATCGTAACCTATGTTCCACAGAAGCGGTCCTAAGACCGATACCTGTAGAACACCAAACGACACATCGCCGACCCGACCCTAGCCAGCTCGGCTAAGTTATGGCCCTTTCGGAAAGATAGGCCCAACAATTCGACGGAGGTAAGAAGGCATTCCATAGTGAATAAGCGCCTCCCAAAAACGCAGCTCCAGGGCAAGGTGTTGTAGGTGTTGGCGATGTCAAGAGACACTGCCACCACCACCTCACCCTGTTCTGTTGCCACTATAACAAAAAAAATACCGACTAAAATCAGAAAGAAACACCCACAAACAACAAACGTAATTATTTTTGTAACGGAACCCTCCCCCTCCTACCTCCCCGACTCGCACTTGGCTGGTTTTTTTTTTTTTTTTTTCAATATGAACACGTGAGTTTCGGTTTCGGTTTCGGTTTCGGCCGAAACTGACCCTGGGGCCGAAAGTTCGGTTTCGGTTTCGGTTTCGGCTGGAAAACCAGTTTCGGTCGGACACTAATATTTAGGTAGGTACTTGATGTAGTGGTCATCAAATTAGTTTTTTTACCTTTGAGAATGCCGAGAGGCGGAACCGGTCAGGTGTAAAGTAAATAAATGTTGTGGACAGTACAAGTGGTGTTATTCAATATGTGCCAATTAAAAACCACCAATCATTGCGTGTCGGGTCATTTGCGTTTCTGGTCATATGCGTCGAAAGGACAACTTTATTTTTTGACAGACATAAAATATTAGTTCCGTTTCTAAACATTTTTATCACGCTCTACGTGTCGTCGTTTGATCAAGAGACTGTGCTTTAATGTTACTAGCAGATGTCACGCAGTTTCACCCGCATAGCTTCCGTTCCCATGGGGATATGGGAATAAAGTATAGCCTATATTACACAGGTGAATCTAGCTTTCCAATAGTGAAAGAATTTTTGAAATCGGCACAGTAGTTTTTGAACAAATACACACACAAAAATACAAATTTTTCGTCTTTATAATATTGATAAAGTAGACCACAGCAGCAAATTAAATTCAAATTCCTGGGTGGCACCAGATTAAGTTATAAATCACAAATTAACCAGGCGTGAAATACGCTGGTATGTAATAATTGTAATAAACTAATAATACCTACATACTTATTTATAAAATATCATGTAACAGTTGGTATGGGCATGTTGAGCAAAATTGAATATTTGATTCAATATTTGACTAGCATTGTAGAACAAGCGTGAAAATTTTTATCCACAATAAATAATTGACTGCAAAATTCTTCAACACTTGAAAAAGAATTTCTGTTTAGGTAATCAATTTTACAGTTTCTATCTATACTAATATTATAAATAGGAAGGATTTGTTTTTTAGTTTTTTTATATTTTTGTTTGTTTGTTTGTAACGAATAGGCTCCGGAACTACTGGACCGATTTGAAAAATTCTTTCACTGTTGGGAAGCTACACTCTTTGCGGTGAACATAGGCATATTTTATTCCCGTATTCCCACGGGAACGGAAACTAGGCGGGTGAAACCGCGTGACGTCCGCTGGTGGATTATTAGATACCTAATATTTAGGCATTTCTTCGAAATGCAACGGGGCAGAACTAAATTGTAGGGAAAGGCTCGTCTGACGATACTACGAGAGTTATTACTACATGAGCTTATGCTGTTTGCATTAAAATGGTAAAACTTTCCGTCATTAATCTGTGAAATAATAGCTTCATAATATAACCAATTAAAATTTGTTATCAATACAAATGAAGAACATACGCAACCCTAAAATTATAGAGTAGGTTTGTTCCAGGGTTGCTGTTTATCACCAGTAGTTTTCAATATAGTAATAACCATTTTGATAGACAGTATTATTATTCATGAGAAGAAGTGGGGATATCGGTTTAAAATAAATGGTAAGAGTCTGTCCTGGCGTTCGCAGACGACCACCTCGCAATACTAAATCGCAGCCCAAAGCAGTGTCAAAGTTCAAAGTGGATGAATTCTGTACATGAACAGATGGAATGAGGACAAAACCTAGCAAATGCTACTGTCTATGTCTGGGTAGGCGAGGTACCAAGTTTACGTCGTTTGACTTGCTATAGGCGGGGCGTGCTATAGGCGGGGAGAAAGTTTCCATTATATCTGATACCGTGCCCTTCAAATTTCTTGGCAGAAAGATAGATAACAGAAGTTGTGCTCCAGCTATGGATGGCGTAATTGAAAGTTTTATCGTAGACATTAAAGAGGTAGACCAAAACCATAGTAGAATTATATATAGTAGGGTATCTCCGAGCTCGACCGCACGATACTTACCTATAGTATCAGGGCTGTCACTTTTAGTTAATTCAACCGTCGTAAATGACAGGTTCGGTTAAACAATTGGACATTCTCATACAACATCATCTAGTTCAAATTAGGCCAGTTTAAGCTTGTGCTATGGGATCTAGACAGAATCCAACCTGGGACCTCAGTACAGCTTTCCCATATTAATGATGGCAACATTTTTATGGATCACACAAATAATTGGACCGACCAAGGAATAATACTAGAACTACACTACCGACTGCGCCTCAGAGGCAATTAAAATCAAAATACATAATTTGTGAAAATTTCAGCTTTCTAACTATCACGGTTCCTGAGATACAGCCTCATGACAGATTGACAGACAAAGTTCAATGGTCAAAGACAGACAGACGGACAGACAGACAGATGGACAACTTAGTCTCATAAATAGACTCCCGTTTTTATCCTTTGAGTTCAAAACGACCGAAATTCTAGAATATTTTAGCTTTTCCTTAATTCATACACTGAACACTATTTGCATGAATTTGAAAGTTGTATATTCTTTTGAAGTGCAGTCAGCCAGTGTTCACTCACTGCATACATACATATAGTCACGCCTTTATCCCAAAAGAGGTAGTCAGAGGCATAGTATACGCCCACATCTCACCTTCTAGATTTATGTCTCACAAAATACCTAGGTGGTGAGCCTATTGCCGTGTTGAAATGGGCGGGTACTGTTCTGTTGAAAGATACTAAAGATACTTCAAACTTCTAGTTTTATCCACATAGAAATTATAAGGGGTCGAAAATGAACGGAGTGGGTTCGAAGCAGTGGGAGTAGAACTCGCGCACCGAGGGTTCCTTACCAAAAAACAGGCAAAACTCATGTTTGTTGTATCCCATGCAACTAACGTTCCCCTTACACAATTTCTCTTCTGATTTTAGTATTTGTTGTTATAGCGGCAACAGAATCCATCATCTGTAACAATTCAGCTCTCTAGCTATCACGGTTCCTGAGATACAGACCTTTTGTGGGACAGACAGACGTATAGCGAAGGGTCATGTTTAGGGTCCCGTTTTTTACTCTTTGCGTACGGAACCCTAATAAATACGAAGTCTAATAGGTATTGAACGAATTCGTACGTAAGCATTAAATTAATATTACTACGTCCATAATAATCTCAAGGTAAGTTGGTACGTAAGTGAATTATTCAAACTCACCTTTCTTCTTTTTTGTTACCCATCGTGAATTCGTGAATAACGATAGATAATGACGGAGTTTAAAAATTAGTGTTGAGGCATCCAAAAACACAGCAATATCGTCTTTACCTCTTTATAGGCATTGTCATATTTATCTAATATTAATATCCTGTGCGGCGACGAGGTCTCGTCTTGCGACAGGTAAGAGTACAAATGTCGCCACCCCAAAACATTCCAAGGGTGTCGTAAGAGGCGACTAAGGGAACACCTTCACAAACATAGACTTATAACACATAGACTGAGAGTCGCTCAGTTATACGTACGAGCCCGCGAAGCCGAACCAATATTAATGTAGGTGTAAACTACTCGTCTTTATACTCGGCGACACTCACACAAGCTTACAGAAAATGTTGCTAGGAAATAAAATTTACCCTATAAATGGGAAAAAAATTAAATTGTTTGGATACATTTAATTTAACATTTAACTCTATTTATCTATATGCTATACTCTTCGCGGGGTAGGCAGATAGTCTCCCATATTTTATTAATATGTAGTTTAAAAAAATGCTCAATTAAACACTAACCCTCATATTCATAATATAATCATTTATTAAACCTATTTTAGTTAAAACACACTTTAAGTCTATTGCTGTCTCTAACCAATGACAGAGTATGGTTAGAGACAGCAATAGACTTAAAATGTGTTTTAACTAAAATAGGTTTAATAAACGATTATGAATATGGGGGTAAGTGTAAAACGACTTACTAACCAGAATAATAATATCATGTAGATTGGGCCATGAATAAACACTTTCTTTCTTTCTTTATAATAAACAGTTTAAGTTTTTACTAGTAGACATTTATATACTTTAAGAGTTCCGTAGCCAAAGTGTAAATAAGGAACCATATTTATAAGGTTAAGCCGTCCATCTCGCTGTCTGTCTGTCTATCTCGAGGTTCTATCTCAGAAACCGTAATAGCCATAGAGCTGAAATTTTCCGAGATGATGTATTTCTGCTGCCACTATACCAACAAATTCTAAAATCAGTAATATTTTGTATTTCAAACTGTGGTAGTAAGTAATATATTATTACTACCGGCCTCCCTGACCGAGGGCCTGAGAAGGACGAGTTGGCTACTCGACGTTTTTCCAGAAGCATTCATGGTGGTGGAATAATAACTAACTCTAACCCCTTACCCAAGTGGCGGGATAGCACCCGAACCCTCCAGGCGAGGCCAAGGTGGTTGCCTAAGTCTGCCGGGAGCCCTGGGCCTGGGACATCCTTCCGAAGGCTTACCTTACTTATTAAATTAATAAACTTGTTTTAATCACAATATTTTACTAAATTATGTGGTACCCACCCACAAAATTTTGCAAATAAAATTATTTAAGCGCTTGTGGACCCGCGTACTCAGTGATCTGTAAACGATCACTGCAGTAAGCAACTTTCACTATGGTCAGTCCTTGGATGGGTGACCATTCATGTGACCACTTTGTGAAATTTATTTGAGCGTTTCTGTGCTTCGGAAGGCTGTTAAGCTGTTGTTTCCGGTTGCCAATAAAATGGCAGTCATTAAGCAAAGTTAAAGGCCTTTTGAGGCGGACTTGAAAAATTTCAACAGCAGGCAGTCACAACCTGCGTCATCTCAACACGGCATTACGGCTCACCCCCTATTACGGGAAACAAATTCTAAAAAGGTGAAATGTGGACGTATATAATGCCTCTGCCTACCCCTTCGGGAGTAAAGGCGTAAGCATATGTATGTATGTGATAAGAGTATTTTTATAACAAGAACAGTTCCTAAAACCGATATTGAAGCAAATAAGAGAAAAAGTGGGAAAATTTCATTCTCATTGCTTGCAACACCGTCTATGAAAATGACGTCACTAAAATGTACGATTTTTGTTTCTTTAAATGAGGAGTTTTAAACAAAAATGTTACATATTTTGCACTACTAACCTATGCAATGTGATCTTTAGGTGTTTGGAACAATTTTCAGATAAATTGTGGCATCCTTTCACTGCACAATACGTCATTTTTAGACGAAAATTACGCGAGCTCTTTGCACTGACGCTAGATGCCCGGTACTAAAGCGCCGATTGATGTAGGCAGCCGGTATCAGCTGCCATGAAATGGCTTCACGTCGCTCGCGCGTATTGGGTTTCTATGCGTTATAATTCTATGTTCACAAAAAGATCCATTGCGTAGAGAAGGAAAACTCAAAATGAAACTCGGTTGTCAGTAAAATGACAATCGTTAAGCCAAGTTGAAGGCCTTATGCTTGGCTTGAAAATTTTCAACTGTGGGTCTTGGCGTCCTGCGCCTGTCCATTCCAACACGGCAATAGGCTCACCACCTATTACGGGGGACATAACACTAAAATTTGAAATTGATTATATGTATGTATGTAAGTAAAGATAACGGGCATATGACACATACATTTTACGTACTCAAGCGCACGCGGTTCGCGGCAACACTGATTGAACGCTTGGTTTACCAGCTGGGAGCTTTCCGTCTAGTACTGATTTTTAAATGTGTGCGTGACGCGCGGCTCGTTCCGACGCGATGCGCCCGTAGGCACTGCGCGCGCACACAAGTATACCGCGCTCGGTACCTTTGATATAATTTTGTTTGAAGATGCCTAACTCTATTAAACTCTGCCAAAACCAATAAGTAACGTCAAAAAAGCATGGATATACGACAACTATTTAACATCGCGTCTAAACTGGCCGTTCCTTGTGTACAATAAGTAAGTATAAGCCAAACCTTCTCAGAAAATTGGATGTGATTGTTACGAAGACGTTGAAGTCGTGGCTAGGGCTAGCTAAATCGGCCGACCCGTCATTATACAGAGCCTCTAATAACTTCGTAATGACGTTTAAGAAGCCGTCGGAACTCTATAAGCATCTAAGAGTTATCAAAATGCACGTCTTGGCAAAATCAAGAGACGAAATCGTTCAAACTCTTCCAAAGGATAAAAATATAGCAGAACTTGAGTCACGCCTCCAATTCCACAAGAAATTCATGATGGGTTCGCAGACTTGTTTGGGCAGTATCCAGAAACAAAAAGATGCGAATGACCCCCATAAGGTGCACGCGATGAACCTAGAGATGCAGAACGAGTGGCTTACTCTAGGCGAGTTTTGTATACCCATGGTCATGCAGTGGCGTACTTTGTTGTACGACTGGTCGCCGGCTTTGCTTTTACTAAAACGAATATCCAAAGCGGCAATGATTAAAATCTTACCAAATCTGGTTGGACAGGGGAGGGAACATTGCTGACGGTGGAAGGTGAATGTTTATGCGCATAGTAAGGTGGCCACCCTAAACTTACTCAAATAGGTCGCAAGTCCCAGACGCTGTCGGAGTGTTCCCCTTGGCTTTGTTTTCCCATCTTGTGTGTGTAATGTTTGGTATAATAACAAATGCTCTAATTTCACTCGAAATAACGGTCGTAATGATATAATTTTTATTTGCTATAATGTTCCTATTCTACCTAGGTCTGGAAGCGGTGCTCTTGCGGGATTTAAGCCGCAGGACTGCTTTCCCTTACCTCGTGCACTCGTACTCGCCGTAATCCGCATCGGATGTTTGAGACGAGACCATACGCAGAGGAATATGTTCCTCAGCTAGAAACCATAGCTCACGCAATCTTGGAGTGCGAGAGCCTAGTTACATACAGAGTCAACATACTTGGCAGCCCCACAACACTCCGAGAAGCGTGTGAGGACCCGAAGAGGATCCTGCGCTTCTGGTCGGAGCTGGGTTGGCTGGAGTGACAGCCAACACTCACGTACAATTTTTTTTTTTTTTTTTTTTTTTAAATACAAAATCGTTTACAATGGGTCCACTGGCGGACCTAAGTGCGGAAAATGGGAGCCCAAAAAGAAGAAGACATGTTCCTCAGCTCTCGATGGGAAAAGGGAAACCAAGACCCTAGAGATTAACGTCAATCCGCCTTGAATATCTTAAGACACGGACAAGATTGCGTTTGTGACTTTTGAGACAATATTTAGAACGACAAAACAAAAGTCACTTCGTGGACACGGCAGAGCATACACTTGCTGAATGCGCGGCGTGGAACGAATTGCGAATCGGTAGCCGCTGTGGTACGAGTCATGGTCAGCAGCCAAGAGTGCTAGGTCACCGTCACCGCGGGGTTTGGTGGGTATGACGGTCACATTTTCGGAACCGGTGAGCCCCACACACCGTCTCAGTCGTTGCTGGAATGACGGTGCTCAAAGGTATTTCCCGCGTCAAAAAATAGTAAAACATAGGTTCATACCAATTTACAGCTTATTATCTTTCATCCCGAGGTTGACCCCTTTTTTCACCTAAACTGACTGGGCTATTTACTGCGATACCAACACACAGAAAACGATCTGTCAAAGGTAATATAACTATGAGTCTATATAGCGTTTACGGCGCCGGCGCCGCTACTGTAACGCCGCGGCAGAGCGACAGATAGATGTTCCAAATATATGAAATTCTAACGAATGACTTTCGAGCACCGCGACTTAAACGCGGCGTCAGTGACGTCACAGTGCCGCTGTGACCGCGTTGTCAGACTAGAATTTCATACTGGTGGGGATTGGTTAAACCGCGAAGCCGAGCAAACTTGAACATTCCTTTGACCCAAGCCTCATAAGTCCTGCAAATCCTAGGAAATCCTGTAGGTAGACCTGTTGTTGACTAGCACTACTGAAGAATTAAGAAATTAAGGGACGTACCGCCACGGAGGTTTCCTTTACCTACTTGGGTGCACCCAACTCTTGAGATTCTTGACCGTAGACCAGAACTTCACAATCTCCGTATGATTTGACCGTTAGAAATACAGAACGAGGGCTAATTGACGATCACCAGCAAGTTTTCGACTTATTTATCGCACATCAAGAGCGTCGCGAGTTCGTACGTTCAACAGCGGCGGCCATAACAACTTTTTTTGTTCTACCGCGCTCCACGAGTTTATAAAGCGCGGCGCGGTTATTAGGCTTTTGAGACTTTGAGTGGCGGGAAGATTTAAATTTGGAATAAATGAGAATTATTAGTAGTGATGTCGTAACACATACATTTGTATATGTCGCAGCGCCAATGACGCTATAGACGCTCACTTCGAAAGTCTACCTTTAATAAGGTAGAACGGACTAGGGGTGCGTGGCGGGTACCTCCACGTGGTGCACTCTGGAAACGAAAGTGGCAATGCTTCTTCACAGTGCGGGGAGACATTGCCACTTACGGCCAATACCCGGCCGAGGCGGGAGCAAGCTGTTAAATATTGGTTGCTCTTTGCGATGTTTTTCCGCGTACTCTCTGAATAGCAGAGGGTACAGTGGAGAAACAAAGTGGTGAAGGATTTACCACCTCTGGACTATATAGTCCAATGGGGATAAGTCCGTTCTTGGGCGCGTTGGTTCACTGTTCACGCAGGGACTAACAGGCATAATTATGTTATGCCACCGCTGGAGAGAGAAGGCTAGCCACCCTCTCGCGTTCCGTAACCAGCAAGTGATCGACAAAGACCCGACTGATGGCATCAGGAGGGTACGCCGCTCACTTGTTGGCCGGAGGGCTTGCCTTGATCAGCCGGCCCACGGCAAGGAAAAGTCTTTAACACCCGAGAGAAATGTCGTTAAAACCTATGGATACCTGCCTACCTCCATAGTATATAGGCTTGTTCGGGTGCAGGGGGCACCACCCCGATCGACTTCTTTTCCCCCATACTCGTGGGATAAAATATGAAAAGAAATAACAAAAAAAATAATAAAGAAGGAGAGACGGCGCAACAGTGCAGCGCAACGTCAGAATCTGACGTAGCGTTGAGCAATAGGAGCGGAGCAAGCAGCCCTATCGACTCGGCTGCGGAGAAATTCCAGCAGTTGGGGCAAAAGCGGAAGAGGCGCCCAAAGGGACAAGCCCAGGTGACGGACACTGCCTCTAGTGAAGATTCGGGCCCGGCGCCCAAAGTCATTTCGGTGCTTGGTCGCCGAGGTAGAGGAAGACCCCAGGAGGCTGGTCGTGCTACTGCTGCTCAGAAGGCGCAGCGGTGCGACGACGAGCGAATCACTGTGGATGCGGAGAACGAGCGTCGCCTTGCCGGCCTGTTCGAGAAGATCTCGCGTGACAGGCAAGCGGTGACACCTTCTTCTGTAGATACGCCAGAGGAGACGACCGAGATTAGGATGCGTAAGGCTATGGATGTTATCCATCGCCTAGCAGAAACAACTAAGAAGTCTCTTGCCCCGGAACAGGAGACTATTATGACGGCGCGGTCGTCACAATAGCCGAGATGGGAAAGATTCTCTTGGACCGACTTGAAAAGCTGGGACAAGAGAACATGCGACTCACAGCGGATAATAATCAAGGCAATAGGGGGGCTACAGTTTCCAGCATTCCGCCAGAAGTGCAATCACACACCATATCACGGAGAGCTCAGCCTGATGTGGATTTAGTTTTGCAAGCAGTCCAGGGGATGGAGGAGCGCCTCGGAAGACGCATCTCCGCCTTGGAGAATGTTACTTTCCGCCCTCCACTGGCGCAGCCGAGATCGACTTACACGGCTACGGCAGCAGCCCGTCCGGCGACAGCTTCAGCTGTGGTGCCCGTGATAGCGCCACAATCTATCCTGAATCAGAAGAAAGGGTCAGCCGCAAGTGCAGCAGCCGGCATTATTCAGCCCTGTAATAGTGAGGTGTGGCAGGTTGCTGGTGACAAAAAGAAAAAGAAGAAGGCTGCTAGGAAAGAGAAAAAAGAAGTAGCCAAGGCTGCTGCAGCGAAGGAGACGCAGAGGCTTCGTGCACCTCGCTCTGCGGCTGTTGTTATTACTCTGACGACAGAGGCGGCAGTGCGAGGAGTAAATTATTCTGAGGTCTTGAAAAAAGCCAAAGAAAATTTAGACCTCAAGGCTCTTGGCATAGAGGGCGTTCGGTGCAAATCCACTCGGACAGGGGCTCGTCTTCTTGAGATCCCCGGTGTTGCGAGTGGTCCCAAAGCAGATGCACTCGCAGTTAAACTGAGGGAGTCATTGGAGGCAGATGACGTCCGAGTGTCCAGGCCCACAAAATGTGCTGACATGCGCATTATGGGGCTGGACGATTCCGTCACGACGGAGGAGTTAATCACTGCCGTGGCTGAAGTCGGCAACTGCCCCACTGACCAAATAAAGGCTGGAACGATACGTTTCGGCCTTGGTGGTATGGGAACGGCAATTGTCAGCTGCCCAATAGCTGCGGCTCAGAAGGTTGCCGACGGCCGAGGCCTCTTAGTGGGTGGCTTTGTAAAGGCCCAGGTGAGACTACTGCAACCCCTCCCGACAAGGTGCTTCCGGTGTATGACTGTGGGGCATGTAGGGGTCATGTGCACGGCTGAGGTTACTATAGGAGATCGGTGCTTCCGTTGTGCTCAGTCCGGTCACAAAGCCGCTGGCTGCAGTGCACCTCTGCACTGTTTTAAATGTGCAGCAGCTGATAAACCAGCCGGACACCGAGTTGGTACAAAGGCTTGTGACTCTTATTGGTCAAACCCAGGGGGCCGTTCTGAAAGAATGAAACGAGTTGCGGGAACTCAACGGCACGGTTCGCGGCGGGGGACGGAGATGGACACCCAGTAATGGATTCACATCTTCGCATCCTGCAAGCGAACATAAACCACTGCGTCACTGCTAAGGACATTCTTCTCCAGAGCAGTAGCAGTGGTCTATTAATATTGCGGCTGTCGCTGAGCCCTACGTCAACGTTCCACCTGGAAATGCCTGGGTGGTGTCACTAGATGGCTTAGCAGCCGTCGTGTGTGGTACTGCCGCTGGCAACTCCCCGCTTACAGTCATTGCAAGGGGACTAGGCTGTGTAGCGGTGGTAACAGAAGGGGTGGCGGTCGTGTCCGTCTATTGTCCTCCGAGTCGAAGCCAGACCGAGTATGATGACTGGCTTGCTCACTTGACTGGGATCGTCGATGCTTGCCGTCCGTACCCTGTGTTGGTGCTCGGGGACTTTAACGCCTGGTCTGTGACCTGGGGTTCACGAGTAACTAATGCAAGGGGCAGGTCGGTAGAGAACTGGGCCGTGACATCTGGCCTAGTTCTATTAAATCGGGGTTCTGTTGACACTTGGGTGCGGTCATGGGGTAGCTCCATCTTAGATCTCTCGTTTGGGAGCCCCGAAATTGCTCTTCGTGTTCAGGACTGGCGTGTCCTGACTGGGTTGGGGGTGATGTCCGACCACAGGTACATTCGGTTCAGGATTTCCCCCTTAATCTCTGCACCGCCTGTTCGAGCGGTTCCACCCGAGCCACGTTGGGCGCTGAAGCATCTGAACCGAGAACTACTCCAGGAAGCCTCCATTGTACAGGCTTGGGTCTCTTGGCCGGAAAGACCTGTTGACGTGGATGTCGAGGCAGAATGGTTCCGGGAGGCCCTATCGCATGTCTGCGATGCGGCGATGCCTAGGGCTCAACCCAGGTCTGCAAGGCGCCAAGTGTGCTGGTGGTCACCGGAGATCGCACGTCTCAGGCAAGCCTGTGTAGTCGCGCGACGCCGGTACTCTAGGTTCCGCAGAAGACGTCGTCGCCCAGATGATGCGACAGCCCGAGAGGCGGAACTTCTCGAAGGATACAGGCAAGCCAGACGTACCCTCCAAGCGGTGATTAAGCAAGCCAAAAAGGACTATCGTCAGGAGCTGCTGGATACTCTCGAGCGGGATCCCTGGGGGCGACCCTACCTTATGGTGAGGGGTAAACTGCGCCAATGGGCGCCTCCTCTTACACGAAGTCTCCAGCAGGAGCTGCTTGAACGGGTTGTTTGTGCCCTGTTTCCAGAGAGGGTCGAGGAACACACTCCACCATCGATGGCTTCACCTTGCAGACCCAACGTGGAAAGCGAAGATGCACCCGAAGTCTCTTGGCTAGAGCTGGAAGCAGCAGTGCTAAGGTTAAAAGCCAAAAACACCGCTCCGGGGCCAGACGGAATTCCGGGTCGAGCGTGGGTACTGGCTTTAGAGGCTCTTGGACCCGACTGGTAGGGCTCTTTAGCGCATGTCTTGAGCAGGGCCGGTTTCCTAAAATATGGAGGACGGGGAAACTGGTCCTCATCCGAAAAGAGGGGCGCCCGGCGGATTCACCGTCTGCGTATCGGCCGATAGTGCTGCTCGACGAGGTGTGCAAGCTATTTGAGCGAATAATAGCAAACCGCCTTGTCGAGCACCTTACAGAAGTCGGGCCGGATCTAGCGGACAGCCAATTTGGTTTTCGTCGGGGGCGCTCCACTGTGGAAGCTTTGGCGGAGGAAGCAGTATCGCAGGGTGAGGTGGTGCTGGCAGTATCACTGGATATTGCCAATGCATTTAATACCTTGCCTTGGATCTGTATCAGGGAGGCACTCGTTTACCACGATGTGCCTCTCTACCTCCGCCGTATCGTCGGGGCCTACCTTTCAGAGAGAGCCGTCATCTACCCGAGTAGAATGGGGCTCGGTCAGCGACATATGTCGTGCGGTGTTCCACAAGGCTCTGTGTTAGGGCCTCTCTTGTGGAACATCGGCTACGACTGGGTGCTTCGTGGTGCGTTTTTGGAGGGTGTGACGGTGACGTGTTACGCCGATGACACCCTTGTGGTAACACGAGGTCAGACGTACCACGAGGTAACCATGAAGGCCACGGCTGGGGTTGCCCAAGTCGTTCAACGCATCCGACGACTGGGGTTTGAGGTGGCGCTCCACAAGTCTGAGGCTCTGTTTTTCCACGGACCACGTAGACGACCACCTCCGGGAGCCAGTCTTATTGTGGGAGGGGTACGCATCGGCATCGAGCCCTCCATGAGGTACCTCGAACTTATACTCGATAGTCGGTGGAACTTTGGAACGCATTTCCAAAGTCTGGCCCCTAAGCTCAAGGGGGTGGTGACGTCACTTGCATGGTTACTACCCAACCTGAGAGGACCTGACACTTCTTGTAGAAGGCTCTATGCCGGGATCGTGCGGTCCATGGCTTTATATGGAGCCCCAGTATGGGCGCAGAATCTGACGGCTAGCAACATGGCAATACTGCGACGTCCGCTGCGACTGCTGGCTATCAGAATTATTAGAGGATACCGCACGGTTTCCTTTGAAGCAGCGAGTCTCCTAGCTGGCAATCCCCCATGGGACCTGGAGGCAAGAGCTCTTGCAGCACTGTACATGTGGTGCAAAGAAGCGGCGGAGCAGGACCTAAGACCTGCTCTTAGAGAAATCCAGGAACAAAAGTCCCAGCTACGACAGGTGGTCATGGAGGAGTGGAAGGAGCGGCTTGGGCAACCAAGTGCAGGGCACGACATAGTCGATGCAGTAAGACCCGTCTTAAAGGAATGGATTGAGAGGCGTCATGGTTGCCTCTCGTACCGGCTAACGCAGGTGCTCACCGGACACGGTTGTTTCGGCGCGTATCTGCACCGTATACAGCGGGAGCCAACGTCTGAGTGCCATCACCGCTTAGGCTGCTCAGAGGATACGGCGCTCCATACACTGGCATATTGCCCAGAGTGGACGGAGCAACGACGTGGCCTCGAAGTGGCTTTAAAATTGGGAAACCTCACGCTGCAGGCTAACTCTTTCAAGGTCTTAGCCATGGTGAGCAGCGATGCGGCATGGAACTCCGCCACCTCGTTTTGCGAAGTGGTGATAAGCGGAAAAGAAGTGGCGGAGAAGGAACGGGAGAGAAACAGTTCTCTCCCGTGCCGCAGAAGACGCACTGGGCGCCGGAGATCCCAGAACGATCTCCGTCCCCCATAAGCGTGAGCCTGTGGGCGACACTACGAGCTAGTTGTCGCCCTAGCAGAATCAGGCTCAAGGTGGTGGCGCGTGGTGACCTAGCACGCGCCACCCGTGGTCAAAAAATCCACAGTAGCAGAGGCCAGAGGTCGCCGATACCTGGCGACTGGGGCTGGTCAGGATCCCTGGGATTTCCTTTCGAGAGTACACCAGGTTTCCTGAATAAATACAGCCAAGAGAAAAGAAAAAAAAAAGGTAGAACGGACTATATTAATGACCAAACTAGCAATAACTCCTATCACAAAAATACCATGAAATTGATGTAGACGCATAATTGTTGCAATTTTTAAATACAACTAATTAAGTATAGTTAGTTTCGTGTCACTGGTCCGTGACTATTGCGCGTTAGCAAAACATAGCATTGCCAATACCGTTAAAAATTAATGCACGTAAACAAGGGTTTTTTAAATTGAGCGTAAACAAACACATCATTAGGTTGGTCAACTGTTCAGTCTTTTTTCTCAGTCTTGGAATTTCGCCATGAATTTTAAGCACTAAAACAGCCACTTGATCAAACTTTGCTGTATTTTATAGAAATTGGCCAGATCAGGCGCTGCAGCCTTTTTACAACAATTAGGTAGGTATATTACAGGGACATGTCATATATGACCAAAAGCGGCCTTGGTACGATATTTAAAATAGATATTTAAGTATATTTATATGATACGATTTTTAAAATAGGTATGTATAAGCGAAAGTGGTATGTCAGGATCATATAAAGTAGAAAGCTATAGTCTCTGCCTACCCCTATGGGAAACAGGCGTGATGTTTGTATGTATGCATGTATTTATATGTGACTGGAAAATTTGTAAGATCCCTCCTTTAATAAGAACCTACGAAATGAGTTGAGTTGAATTAATACAGCTAATTAAATTAAAATAGTCTCCATTAAGTTTTAAATAACAGCAAAATTCGTCCATTTGTCTGGCAACTACAAAGCCTAATTCTGTAAATCAAAACAACCCGAAAAAAGCCTTTGCACTGTCAACCGAAAAACAATTAAAAAAAAATATCATGTTGGTTACGTAGTTCCTAGCTAAATTAAATGGTCTAAGTTGTGATGCATACAAAAGGCAAAAGCATCAATTAATCGACACAAGCTAATTCCAGTCTAATTCCTGAGTGATAAAATGACGCTACATTACACATAAAAATAATCAACAGGCAGACGGTTGGTACAAGCCTACAGTATAGGGTTCTTTCACTCCATATATTATAATGTTATACAATGTCGGCAGCGCGAGTGTAGCGCCTCTTGCAAACGTTCACAGGCTACGGTGACCACCAGTACATATTGTGAGCCGTTTACTTTGTCTGTCAACTTAGTGGTATAAAAAAATGGTATGAAAATTGAAAAGAAATCGAAGAAACTATTCATAATTCTCTTAATAACTCAACGCACATAAAAAAATCAACAAACCAATTTATGGTGAACATTCTTTGACATAAAAATGTAATAAATAGCAGCAATTTAGGATAGTAATATACCTAATAGGTTTTGTAAATTTACAAAAGGCAATATTGATACCGTACTTCGATAATAGTGCTGTACAGTCAAATTAAAAAGATGAAAACATTATTTCACGGATAGACGATCATGTCGCTATTATAGTAGATTACTGTTTCATCGCCAGCAAAATAATACCTTGCTTAAGTTAACGAGTTAATTTAATACTGTTAAGATTTTTTCTGGTGTCGCGTCATCAAAAAATTAATCGTACCTACCTCATGCATTTAGGCACCGTCATTCCAGCCATGGCCCCGGAAATATCCTACGTCCGACCCACTAAGCCTGATAACGTTAAATAAATTAAAAATGAGCATTATATGAATAACCATAGGTCTATTTCGAAAAATAAAGATCGAGATCGGGCTGAGCAACAAATTACAAACATTTTTTTTTATTGGACCTTATATTGTACATTAAATATTACAAATAGCACAATAAAACCGCAGAGGTTTGTCCTCATGCTAGAAAACAAAATAGGGTAATCAAAACAAATGCCAGCGTTGCGAACGTTGCTATCTCCAGATTCACATCTTTCAATGCTAGAGTATAATATTTCTAAAAGGAACGACAAAACAAGCAGTGCCATGGTATTTTTTTCCTCCTTATTACACCTAAATACTACATAATGTACATACACCTACATAATTCTTTAAATTCTTTAAGTTAAATAAATAAACATTTCGTTTCCCAGTACAATTCAACGCTCACATCTAGTTTTAACAACACAGATAACAATATTTATAATTCGGGATATTTATAATTGCACATCTGTTTAATTTTTCTGCACACTAGGTAACTCCACTAAATTACTGAATATTCATTGTAAAGACTGTACCCTATCTCAACAATTTTATTACAGCATGAGTCCTCTCAAATAATAAACGGGTATGAACTAACGTGACTAACGTCTACATATTCATATTGGACGCAATCAAAAGCCTTAAACAAATCGCTAAACACACCATGTGCATCATGTTTATCCTCCCATGCTTCATAAATACACTTCAATAAATCTAATAATCTTTGGTGTTGTTATTTTGTACGGGTATGAATTAATGTGACTGACGTCTATATATGTATTCCATTTAAAAATGCTTTTAATTTATTTAAATTCTAATCTGTTGCCTTATCTATGCTTATCTATGCTTGTATCTATCTATGTCTATGTACTTACTTGGTCATCTGATGTCTGTTCGATTGTTTCTGCGCTGTTAGTTTTATTTTCAGCAATGCCCAACACTGATGTTTTATGCAAAAACGGTGCGGGTGGCACATATTCTAAACTCGTATGGTTTGTTTCTCTGCTGTTTTGGTTTTCTGCAGATGTAGATTCATCAATATCAACTGGAATTTCTATTGTTAGCTACAAAATAACAAATTATTCGAACATTAGTCTCAGTTGCACTACCTTCGAAACTTTATTGCTGAATTATCTTCACTTAAGGTGGTCGACACAAAATAATAATTACAGAAGGCAATCTACATACAAAGTATGCTCGGGCTTAGTACATACACACACCGCTCAACGGAGTTCACGGAGATGAGGTCAAAAGATTTCCATAGTGATCTCGATACTGGTTTGTGCGTGAGTGTTGTATTGTGGTGTTGTGAAGCCGAGGGTAGGTTTGATAAAAAGAGTACATGGGTACATGAGATTGCTTTCTGTGCCTTATTTTTTTGTCGTCATAGTATAAATCGCCAAAAGAATGTCATTTGAGTGGAGGATGTCCTCTATTTCCAGTAGTTCGTTGTCAGAACTAGTAATTTTATTTCTTACAACCTCTACCTTAGGCATATTATTAGTGTCCTAGCATCACATTATGTGACCAGAAATATATCAATCCATTTTCAACTCAAAATCAGATAAACATTTATTTCGCGTAATGCATCATCCTAATACATAGACACTTACGAAAAGTCAGGAACACAAAGAAGTATTGAATTGGCAAGAAACTCCGAGGGTTTTTAGTGCTCTATTATTATAGGCAGTAAAAATTATAACATACTGTTTGAGAATCCAGCAAAGCAAGCAGATCATTTCCAGGCTGCTTTGTCAAGTAAATAATAGTCTCTTGTACATTGTTAACTTTTTACATACTTTTCGAATTTAAATATGGACAAACTTTATATTTCATTTGGTAGCATGTTGTAAAAGCGTTAACAGTGAGACGGGAAAGTATTCTACTGGCTTCATGCATTCTGCTGTAATAACCAGCAAGATTATATTTGTCTTGTGTTTAAATTGTGTAATATCGGTCAACTTTGCGGAAGTAAATGCATATGATTCTCAAAAATATACTGTGATACTACAGTCAGAATATTTAGTACTTTGAAAATTTTCGCGCAGAGAGACCCATTTAGGAATGGAACTAGCTGAACCTATCAACATCAGTTACTGCTCGTTCGCTATAACTTTGCCGCTCGGCTCCATACTAAAGTCGATTTTTTAATTAGACGAAGTAAATTGACAGCAACTAATGTCACTTCTTCATACAATGTTGCTTATTTTCTATGACGAAGTGAAATTAGCTACTGTCAATTTACTTCGTGTAATTAAAAATTCGGGTATACGCCTCTACGCCAGCGGCAAAGTTAGAGCGAACGGGTAGTAAGTAGGAATAATCTTTTGTACAGCAAATACTGATGAACCAGCTTTTCAATATGTGCGCCCTACTGCAATCCATGGGAAAGTGGACAGGTTAACTGTCTACTTTCTAGTAGGTATAACATTATATAACGTCCGTGAATAAAGGAGATTTAAGCTAAGTGAAAGTGATTATTCTGAGTGTAAAACGTAAACGTGTAAAACGTAAACAAAAAAAGTGTGTGCGTGTAACCTTTACGCGCGATTAAAACTTCTTTGCCATTGACGGCATATGTAACTGAAATGATTAAATTTTAACTTAAATAGTAATTATCATATTATAATTCAATTATATTTATTATTCATGTGTTTTACAAAGATTATACAAATGTTATATTAATATCATTCATTCCAATTTTGCATAGCGGAAGCTACACGTAGTCTGTGTAGTTTCCGCTATTCAAAATTCGAATAGTAAGCGTTACTTTTGTCAGAAAAAAAGTAAAAAGCGATTGAAGTAAAACTTCTTTGCCATTGACGGCATCAAATGTTATATTAATATTATTCATTCGAATTTTGAATAGCGGAAACCAAATAGTAAGCGTTACTTCCGTCAGAAGAAAAATCTGATTTAGTACTGCCTAGTCGCGAATTAAAAGGAGTTTTACTTCAAAAATCTGAGTTACTCCCTAGTCGCGCCTAAAGAAGTTTTACTTCAATAAAGTTTTCGACTTTAACTAAAATTTACTTTTATCACTGACTATTTATCAAATACGATTTATATTTGTATTTTTGCGTTTCAAAAATAGTTGCCTTATTATCATCACTATCTATAGCTTTGTTGTAAACACGTGCACTCCTAATATTGAACATTGATTTTCATTCTTCTTCCGGCACTACCGAATTATATATTAGAACCACAACCATTTTGTTTTTAAAATTACTAAACACTTCAGATTCACTATTTGGAAACCAACTTGCGTTCAAAAAGCCTAAAGCCAAAATTAAGGGTATCACAACTTTCTTTTTTCAAAAACTTACCACGTTACATGTTACAAAACATAAAAAATAAAAACTTAGTACTAAGCGCAAAATCATTATGCCTTATCGAACGCTCGGAGCGATTCTGCAAATCCTATCGAAAATTTAAAGACTTTATAATTGATGGCAGTGTCAAATTATAGTGTGAAATTAAAACAATAATTTATATTATGTAGTGTTTGACGTACTGTTTTACCTTTAATATACACGAATAAATAAGTGGTTGGATAACAAAATTGCATATTAACTAATCAACAATAATTCTAAAAAAAGCTTTTACCAAGTTGATAGATAGACAGCATCTTTATAGTGGAATTCAACAGATGTAAATAATATAGTAAACAAAGAAATTGGATCTTGACTACTCCATAATTACTTACATTTAATTATCAATCCTGATCATAGTCGTTTCAAGGAACTCTAGTTAGATTTATGCGGACATTTCGACACTAATAAACCTTGAGATTATAGAATAATTTCATGAAAAATACTCGGATGGTAAAAATTTAAGACTGTCATTTTTGCTTGTCATTAAATTATTTTTTCTCAGACTTGTTTGTCTTTGCCATAGTGTTGTAAAACTGTTGTACTGGCCAATTGATTATAAAAGGAGGTCATTGTTTTATCAATCTGTCAGTTCGAAAAAATGTACTTACTATAATAATATCACTTATTGACCCAGAGAGCGAAGAGTGCGAGTCTTTGCCCCTTTTCACACGTACCGGCGGGCGTGATTTGCCCGGCAACCGCTTGCATTCGCCGGCCGGTTACCCGGCACCGGCTACCCGTCAACCGGTACGTGTAAAAAGGCACTTTGAGTTTGGGTCTTCGATTCCACAGTATAGACGATTTTGATTTCGTCCGTATGTGTGTGTGCATGTCAGTTTCGGTCTAGAAGACGCATTTGTTAACCGATTTTCTCCAAACTTAAAGAGCTAAACCCCATTGTACTTATTTGGGCACAGGTAAAATCTTATGTCGGAAGAAAAAACAAATCATTTCAAATTTCAGAAATCAAAGAACTGCTATAACAAGGTTTGGCGAGAATCGGAGCAGAACAATGGTCAAAATGTGTTGCTCACGTTAAAGAGGTAGAGGAACACATGAAAAAATTAATTGAGATTATGGATCAGGTTAGCGATACCGTAACAAACACTTTTTTAATTACTGTGTCCGGCGACACATCTAGTGACTATTACGAATCAGACACAAATGAATGATGCGCGCGACGCTGCCAAGCTGCCATATGACCGTAGTAGGTGCTAGATGCAATTCTTCATGGAAGTCATGCCAGACTTTTCCCAGTGATTATAAAGTGCGTTGTTACAGCCTCGCTAACCAAATGCTTAATTTCTAGTCATTTTTTTACACGTGTTCCTTTTCCTTTTGAACCTGAGTGACACATTAATCTTCGATTCTAGTCAAACCTATTTTTAGCAGTACTTCAACTTCTGTTATATTTGATGATTTGTTTTTTTTTTCTTGCTACGTAAGACTTTACCTGTCCCGAAGTAAGTTCAAAGTGATTAAGCGAAGTTGCCGTTATTTTTTTTTTGAGGCGGCGAGATTGGCTACATACCTATGTATTTGGTTTCGTAACTTTTTTTATCAAATTTTGTGACCTAATGTGCTTTTATTGCGCTTGTTCAAAAAGCTTTAATTTTTTACTACTTTGCTTCGAATATACCTGTCACCATGTCATTACAATGGCCTACTTCCCTTTCTTAGGATTTAAAAACCCCACATTAGAAATCTCTCAAGATGTCTTAGTCTGCTTCTGTAAGAACGACAAGCAGCCAATGAGGCGTCTACACTTTTTATCATCCTAAAGTAATATATTATTGTAAATAAATGATTATACTATTAAATTTTCTAGTTTCTTTTTTTTAAAGGTCCTTTAATTAAATTAATATAAAAAAAATATTGCACATAATATATATTGATATACCGAATTTCATGATTTTATGAATTTGGCGATTAATATACCGAAGTCAATGAATGTATGGTGAACTAGATATAACTCAATGATTATTTACATACATAGAATCAGTATAGTTACAACACTATGATCATAGACAAATTCTGTCAAAACATGACATGTTTACATGATTGCTGAGCTGTCCAGAAAAAGACTATACAACATAAGCTCTTCATATAAAATTATACTGAACACTGTGAAATTTGGTAAAACGGCACGAGTTGACAGTGACATCTAGTCACCTTACCCCAGTTTAAAATTTTAGTAGGGTAGTTTTGTAGTCCCGGGCGCCGACTCTCGAGCGTTAGATATGAATGCGTGAACTGGAATTTACTGGTGAAACATCATAAAGTCTTTTCACGTTTGACTTTATTCCAAAGAAGAGACATTCTTCTTTGGAATAAAGTCAAACGTGAAAGACATTTCATCCGTAAATTACCGTCGGCGCTTTCAAGGCGTGTGATCCACAATCGGTACCCTGATGAAACAGTTGAAAGTAACCATCTTTTTGTTCTATGTTGCAATTTTTTTAACATGTTGAAAATTCGTCATGGATACTACGCCGGACTCTCACATACGTTCCCTACCTTCTGCCTAAGGTTGCCCTCGGAAGGATGCCCCCGGGATTCCCAACAGACCTTGGCTACCACTGCGGCCTCACATTGGCTTAAGCAGGTTTTGTTTCTAGTGAAGCGTTTTATTTTTGTAAGGTGTGATCTGATTGTGACATGATTTCTGTCGTCTCGTCGGCTGACGAGGTGCTGGCGGCAAAGCGGGAGGCACACTGCGCGGGAGAGCGGGAGAATCTATAGGCCCCCGTTCCGACGGCACCTTGTAGTTTGGTGGCGCGCCGCCTTAAGGAGTTTATTGCGCGCCCTCGATTGTTTCTTGACCGTTCGGCGTGTCGGGGGAATCCGTCCACCAAAATAAAATAAATAAAATAAAATAAAATAAAATTTATTCCCTTTGAAATTTTTAAAAAATTATTTAGGTTTGTCAAAATTTTTGTGACTCTACCGGGGGTTCGGAAATGCTACAGACTGAGAAGAACACCCCAAGAAACTCAGTCCGGTCCCTCTTATTCATCTTAGTATCTAATACAGTTTTTTTTTTAAATGTAGAAAGGAGCAATTCGTGTCACTGCCAGGCAGTCTTGTCTTCTAGAAAGTCTATAATGCTATAATAAGCTTTCTGGCACAATTTAAGCTTTACTAGTTTTTTAAATTTATTAACTGACAAACCTGTTATGGCTGTCGGCAATGTATTGTACATTCGAATACAATTACCCGCAAAAGAATTGCTTATTTTATTAAGCCTAAATCTAGGTACAGCCAATTTATTCTTATTTCTTAAGTTTAGGTTATGGATATCACTATTTTTAATAAATTTACTGTTATTTTTATGAGTATATAATAAGTTTTCATATATGTACTGTGAATACACAGTAAGGATGTTGATATCCTTAAACTTTTCTCTTAATGACTCCCGAAACCCCATACCATAGATAGCCCGGACAGCCCTTTTCTGCAACACAAAGATACATTCGATGTCGGCAGCGTTACCCCAAATAGTATGCCATAGGTCATGACACTGTGGAAGTAGCTAAAGTAGACAAGACGCGCTGTTCTAATGTCTGTCAGTTGTCGGATCTTTTTAACGGCATAGGCTGCAGAGCTCAGTCTGCCCGAGACTTTCTCGATATGAGGCCCCCACTGCAAGTTGGAGTCTAACTTTATGCCCAGAAAGACAGTTTCATCGACCAATTCTACTTGATCATCCCTAATCCTAATACTGGTGTTAACGAGCCTAACATTTGGCAAGGTGAATCTTATACATTTTGTTTTAGTTTCGTTTAACAATAAATTATTAGCGTTAAACCAGTGGACTACCCTAGAGAGGGCATTGTTTACTTCGTCAAGATCGCGTTGTCCACGTTCAACTTTAAATATTAAAGATGTGTCATCAGCAAACAAAACCAAGGGTCACATGCCGGTGGGCACCATTAGAGCACGCCCGCGCCAGCCATTTTCTACCTCCTCAGCTTACAGAGGGGCGCCCGAGACCGGTAGAAGAGCGGCAGTAGTCTTCAGCTCCTTCGGGCGGCCCATCTGACTTCACTGAGAGCCCTGAACGTGCGGGGCGCCCTTTGCCTTGTCGACGTGAATAATCCTTGCATATCCTTCGGCCCGGCTACAGGGCGAGGAGGAAGGCCTCGGGGTTTAGTGGGTAGGACGGTCTCTTTAGGCCGGGAGTCCCACACACCGTCGCTCTCGCGGCTGGTATGACGGCGGGTAAATGCATTTCCCGCATCAAAAAGGGAACAAAATTTTTTACCACTGAAATTTTTTCATGAATGTTATTTTTATTAATGTTTTTTAGGTTAATGTTGACTCCTCCACCGACTAAAACCATACAGTGCCCTGCAACTGTTTATGGTTGGGAGCCCTGGGTAGACGTACTTTCCACTGAGGCGGAGCGGAGAGGAGCTGTGCCGCAATTCACCAATCACGGTGCGGAGTGGAGAAGAGATGTGGATTTAAACCATTGTGATTGGTTAATTGCGGCACAGTTCGTCACCACTCCGCTCTGCCTTAGTGGAACCGCAGCTTTAGCTTTGGGTAGGACGTTCTGTGGTCCTGTGGCTGACGCCAAGAATACGGTTTTTAGGGTTTCGTAGCCAAAAGGCAAAAACGGAACCCTTATAGATTCGTCATGTCTGTCTGTCTGTCTGTCCGTCTGTCTGTCCGTCCGTGTGTCACAGCCACTTTTCTCCGAAACTATGAGGTCTATGCTATTGAAACTTGGTAGCTAGATGTATTCTGTGAACCGCATTAAGATTCTTATATAAAACTAGAAAAAAGCAGTAAATTTCGGGGGTCCCCATACTCAGAACTGAAACTCTAAGTTTTTTTTCTTCAAACCCATATGTGTGGGGTATCTATAGATAGGTCTTCCAAAATGCTATGGAGGTTTCTAACATAATTTTTTTCTAAAGTGAATGGTTTGCGCAAGAGACACTTCCAAAGTGGAAAAATGTGTGTCCCCCCCCCCCTCTAACTTCTAAACTAAGAGAATGATAAATCTAAAAAAAATATATGAATTTTGAAGCGCTCGTGGCCCCGCGGACTCAGTGTTCTGTAAACGATCACTGCAGTAAGCAACATTTACTATGGCCGGATATGGATGGGTGACCACCACGTGGACCACTTTGTAACATTTATTTACGAGCGTTTCCGTGCTTCGGAAGGCACGATAAGCCGTTGGTCCCGGTTGTCAGTATAATGACAGTCGTTAAGCCAAGTTGAAGGCCTTATGGGCGGCTTGAAAAATTTCAACTGTGGGTCGTCACAACCTGCGCCCGGGTCGGCAGCGCGTGTGTAGCACCTCTGGTGTTGCAAACGTCTATAGGCTACGGTTACCAACCTTCCGGTGGGCCGTAAGCTTGTCTGCCACCTAAGTAGTATAAAAAAAAAAAAATGATGTACATTGCCATAAAAACTACCAACGAAAATTAGCTTGAACGAGATAGAGCTGGTAGTTTTTTTTTAGTACGTCAAAGTTACATCGAACTATAACTATAACTATAACTTTTATATTATGTTACTTGCTGCTACGAAACCCTTCATGGGCGAGTCCAACTCGCACTTGGCCGGTTTTTTTATTATAGTATCTGCCACATATTTGGAATACATATAGACGATTTTATTCCGGAATAAGGCATATTATAGTGGTGAGCTGGGCTCACTCACCCCAATGTACTGGTCGTGAGATTGGCGAAGAAAGATAGCAAAATGATTTGAAAATAAGTTCTTACCAGGTCACAATTTCTTCTTTATTTCATGTATTCTTCCAATATTTTCTTCCTATGGTTGTCTGTTCTGTAGCAGAGTATTTTGACGGATCATTTGCTTAGCCCTTTGATTATATATTATGTAGATTAAAGTAAATAAAGTAGAGAGTCTGTCTGTATTCTAGTCTGTAAATACAGTAGAGAGTCTGTATTCTAGTCTGTAAATAAAGTAGAGTCTGTATTCTTAGGCTTAGCCTTATCGTTTCCTCAGGCCCACAGTGTATGACCACTTAGGTCATACACTGTGGGCCTGAGGACGGTGAGAGGGCTGCTCACCGTCCTTACAGAAGCAGGCCCATGACGACAGCGTGACGTAAGGGATTTACGCACGCCCCCCCCCCCCCCCTTAGAAGCGGGATCACACCCGAAACCCCCCAAAGACGCGGGATAGCACCCCAAACACCCCCTAGGCGAGGCCGCCGTGGCTGCCGCGGGTCTTTTGGGAGTCCTGGGACATTCTCCGAGGGCTTACCCGGGGCTCCCAACCATAGGCTGTTGGGCGTTACGTGAGGTTTTTTAGTTGGTAGGAGTTCGGCATAGCATCCATGATGGATTATCCCTCACGTTAAAAAAAAGTGTTCATACATACACACATTCAAGCCATGTACAAACATAACGTGTTTTACTACACATAATTAAGTAGGTGATAGAGCTGAAAACATTTGTATTGAGTTTCCGCCCTATGGTTAAACCGAAACAAACTATGTTTTTTTAGGGTTCCGTAGCCGAATGGCAAAAACGGAACCCTTATAGATTCGTCATGTCTGTCTGTCTGACCGTCCGTATTTCACAGCCACTTTTCTCCGAAACTATAAGGCCTATCCTGTTGAAACTTGGTACTACCCGTTCGCTCTAACTTTGCCGTTGGCGTAGAGGTGTATACCCGAATTGTTAATTACACGAAGTAAATTGACAGTAGCTAATGTCACTTCGTCATAGAAAATAAGCAACATTGTATGAAGAAGTGACATTGGTTGCTGTCAGTTACTTCGTCTAATTATAAATTCGACTTTAGTATGGAGCCGAGCGGCAAAGTTAGAGCGAACGAGCAGTATGTAGATGTATTCTGTGAATATACCTACACTAAAACAGAGAAAAGAAATAAGACAGAAAAACAATAAATTTTGGGGGTTCCCATACTCAGAACTGAAACTTAAAACTTTTGTTTTCATCAAACCCATACGCGAGGAAAAATTATAAATCTAAAAAAAAACATAATTATGAGGTACCTACATTGCCATGCAAACTTCCACCGAAAATTGGTTGGACGAGATCTAGTAAGTAGTTTTTTTACCCACGACGGAACGGAGACGGTATATACCTATGCGTGTGGGTGGTGAGGGTGTTTGTTTTTGTTTGTTTGTGCTAATACATATTCCCATTTTTCTCCAAATCTACTGGTCGGATTTTGATGTAGTTTTTAGTTATGGATTCAGGTTTGATTGGTGCATGTTTTTAGATAGGTGTCACGGTGACAACTCACCAGGGGCCGCTGCAGCAAACATTATTTGTGAAAATCAATGTTGCCACATTTCTCAAAAACTACTAGTCCGATTATGATAGATATAGTTTTAAGTTATGGGTCCGGGTTTGATTGGTGCATGTTCTTAGATAGGTAGGTGTTATAGTGATAACTAAGGGTATCGCCGAACAGCTTAGGCACGGTTGGGAATCCCAGGTAAGCCCTCGGAAGGATGTCCCATGGACTCCCAACAGACCTACGGCTACCACTGCGGCCTCGCCTAGGGAGTGGTTCGGGTGCTATTCTGCGTCTTTGGGGGGTTTTCGGGTGTCATCCCGCTTCTTTGTGAGGGGGTGGGGGGGGGGGGGGGCGTGCGTGAATCCTTAACATCACGCTGCCGTCTAAGGATCAAAGCAAGTTAAGGGCTGAATATTCTGAGTAGAGTAGTCCTATATTCGTGAGAACATCGTCATGAAACTCCGAAGGTTTTCCAATGACCCTCGAATGCGACACAAATCAAAAATCTTATCCAAGCTAATGTATTTACCAAAGTTCATTAACTTTACTTTTATAGCTTTGTATTTTTGTGAACATTTCAATTCATTGGCCGTAGCGAATGCGATGTGGGATAGGAAGAAATAACAAGCACCTAAAATGTATGTATTAACGTAAACATATTATATTATTATAAACCCGGATTATAGCTATATTCTAGCTGACCCTCGCATTTCGTTTACGTCACACAAGGTGTACGAAAGGAGAGGTAGGTACTTCTTCATCAGACTCATCAAGCGGCGAGTGACGCGGCCCTGTTTGCTTAATAAAAGAAACTCAACAACTAATAAAAACACTTAAGGCTTCCGTATTCGACCTTGACAAATTCTAAGGCAAAGCAGTTGGTCTATTTCGTATATGGACTATTTCGAGAAATACCCAAATCTTAGTTGGTCTACATCGCGTTATGCCTAAAACACTTAAATCAGCATTTACATGGATGATTTTGCGATTCGTTGTCATATAGGTAATACCGACAGTTTGGTTTTATAATGAAAAAAATCTGTTTCATAAACATAGTTTCGTGACTCAATTCTGTGATTTAAAAAAAAAAAAAAAAAAAAATCTTTAATTGATCTGGCTGAAATTTGGTGTAGGGCTAGCCTGGAATAACATACAGACTACTTGAACACAGGGTCGGCAGTGCGAGCTTAGCACCTCGCTCTTGTGTTGCAAATGTCCATACAATGCGGTGACTATTTTCCATTAGGTGGGCCGTAAACTTGTCTGCCGTTTTACTAGTAATAAAATATAGACTCGAGTTAAGAGCTGGTCGATGGTGCAATCGCTGTCCAATTTCGTGCATGTAGGAGCCACAATACATTTTGATTTGTTTCTCTGCTGAAGCAAAGGTTGTGTTTTCATCCTATAGTTTCTTGATAGAAACACTGTTATAGCAGTTATTACCCATTTAAAGAGAAATTTGTTAGTGTTTTCTCCATAGATTTAGATTTTTTCGCCCAATTGCTGGTTACAAAAAACATGTTATGGTGTGCCTGTAGGAAGTCAAAGCTTCTAGAGGAGTAATGAAAGAGACGTTATTTTTAGTCATTTCCTCAATATGAGACTCGAGGATTTCTCCGCTCATTACTTGATGACCATTGATGAAGCTACCATAGTAGGTACATAATTATCCAACTCAAGACACTGGGGCACTGAGTCTCTTAAGACTTTATGTTTAGTAGCTAGTAGTGTACATCTTAGATTATTTTAAAAGTTGTCGTTCTCAGCTAAACTATGATTATTAATTCGAGTCAGTAAAATGACAAGTGCAACTGTCACTGATACAAAAAAGGGTGACCCGCTACAATAGTGATGTTCGTCAATTAATAGACTTACACATTTTAGTCATTCTTTATTTTATTAGGTGTGATAGCGTTTTATTTTTATGATATTTTAAAATTTATATTGTAAATATGTAATATCTGTTACATATTCTATTCTTTTATATATTACGTCAGGTTTTGCTGCATTTTGATTCCATACTTACATAATTATATGCATTGAGAACCATTTGTTTCTAACTAAACAACAAATGGCGTGTTCTTTTTTGGGGGTGACATCCCATATACAAGTGGTGTTATTCAATATGTAGAGACATCCCTCTTCAGAGGTGGATGGTTGGGAATCCATCTCTAACACTAATGTAACAAAACAACAACGTAACGTTAACAACAACAACAAATGTAACAAAACTCAACAAAAAAATAACAAGCCAACAAATAACAAATACTTATATATTTTAACTAGCTGACCCGCGCAACTTCGTTTGCGTAAAAGAGAGAGAGGAGAGAGAGAGAGAGAGAAATAGAAAAGTTTCCTGTCGCTTCTGTTCATAACGCGTGGTTTCCTGTCGCGTGTATTCCCGTTGCATTTTTTTGGCACAAATTTGAAGATTGAGGAGCTTTTTGTAGAAAAGGACGGAAATCGTAAGTTGTTACCCTACATAATGCCTACTAAATGATACAAAAAAACATTAAAATAGTTATATCGGCCCCGTCAAGCGATTCAAGAAACTCTTTAATGAAATTGAATAATGAAAATGAAAATTAGCGGAGCCAATTTGACATAAATATAACGTTTTATATCTATTGGCCTAGAAATTCCTAAAATTGGCCTAATTTTTTTTGATTGTCTACTAAAAATAAGGACGAGAACTTAATTTAAAAAGGTGTAAGTTGGCTCCTGAATTCATACGGACACTACTAATACTACTACTACTACTACTACTGGCAAACAGTAGTGTCAAGATAAAAGTACAATTATCCTTAGCACTAACGCTAGGGTTACGGGATATTTTACTTTCCCGTGACTTTACTGGTAGTGCCAAGCGGTAGTGCCATGGAAAATATGGGTCGACATGCAGCAGCACCGCTGGTGTTGCAAACGTTCATTATGCAAATTAGTCCGCTACAGTAACCAGCCATTAGGTGGGCCGTAAGTCTGCCATCTTAGTAGTATCAGTAGTATATAAAACCGGCCAAGTGCGAGGCGGACTCGCGCACATAGGGTTCCGTACCGGAACATCACTTTTGTTGGATGGGAGTCTCCTTTAATCCCCCTTTTTTCTGACTTTGAAAAAAACTTACTTTTAACAAACTATTTTTTAAATCGAATTGAGCTTTCAAACATGAATGTGTCAAAAGAAAATATGCAATAAGTACCGGCTAAGGAGTATCAATATGAACTCTCAAAATATTTTTCTACACTATTTTAACCATGATATAAAATAAATTCCAATAAAATACAAAATACGTTACTTATCAATTCTGTCAAAGATGCTGTTTGCCAAATTTGAAGAAGATTGGACCAAGGAATTACGTAGTTCCATACAAACTTTGTGACCCTTTGTGAATCCCACGAGTGAAATGCAAAAGCAATTCATCCACACAGCCTAATTACATGCGATGTTCAGTCGTGACGCAAATACGCGCGTTTTTTGGCATAACAATATGTCGATTTTTTGATGCCATACCCATAAAAAATAGTTTTATTGTAGAACGGCTTACCCGTGTGGAAATGGTCATTGTATCACGACTTGGCAGGAATGAGTACTTTTGAGATATGACTTGTGGTTATGTATTAAGCAAATTACCAAATGGTCGTAGAAAAAAATAATTTAAGGACCAGCAAAAATGACAGTTTTAAATTTTTTCATTAAGTATTTTCCATGAAATTATTCTCAAGGTAAATTGGTGTGAAATGTTTGTTTAAAACAAACTATGGTTCCTCGAAAAGTGATTATATTTAAATGTAAATAATTATGGAGCAATCGAGATCCAAATTGTTTGTTTACTGCATTATTTGAATGAGTCTAAATGGTATACCGTCACAATACCAGAAATCATAACCTCACGTTAAACAAAAAGTATTTTGTGTTTGAATAAGTTAGGATAGTATTTAGTAAATTGATTTTTTGAGTTTCGGTTATTCGAACGTACGGCATTTTAAATTATTTATATTATACATACCTACTTGGCCTTTTGAATATTGATATTTCGATTTAGGATATTTTGGGCTAATGCATTTTAAGTAAAGGTATTCTGATTTCTGGTATTTTAATATATGTATAACCGTTGAAATACGGTATACGTGGTTTTATGTAATATTTAATTACTGTTTGATATTCAATAAAAAAATATAATCTCGACTAACTTTAATTGTAAAACTCGATTCAACCACATCACTATTTATTTTTGACAAAAACCCCGCAACACTGAAAATGTCATTTTACTGACTCGAATTAATAATCATAGTTTAGAGAGATGAGATGACGTATTGGCAAACATGCCCATTATTTTCACACAAAATGATGTTGCAAGTGAAACGAAAGTCGTGTTAAACATGTATTATAATTGAATGGAACCGAGAAATACGCACGCGTGTGATGTCGTTAGTGTAATACCTAATTATAATAAGGTTGACGTAAATATACACGTCACAATACTACATACCTATCTCGACTCGTAAATAATAGCACAACAAACAGTCTTACAACATCAATACTCAATACATTTTTCAAGCAAAATGTTGATGTATTTATGACGTAATGACCTTTAACTTGGCTTCACCACTGCTATGTTACCGGCAACCGGGATCAACAGCTTTATGTGCTTTCCGAAGCAAAGAAACGCTGGCAAACGAAATGTCACAAAGTGGTCACCCATACAAGGCCCAGCCACAATGAGAGTTGGTTTGCAATTCTCTTATGGTTTGCTTGTGTATTCACAGAGGCCGCGGCACAGATTACTAAATAGTTACTACGTGCCGCGGGTCCACAAGCGATTTAATATAAGTCTCGGTTTTACCCTGTTATCATAACTAGTTTTCCCATTAACAAAGATAATATACCTATTAGTATTACATACAGATAGGCAACTATCTGCCCCCCACTGAGCAAGCTTTCCTACCCTCGCTACACCTGTCATATAGTTGGAAAGTATTTTGACGGAACGTTTGCTTGGCCTTAGTGGTCACACACATTAAAGCTCAACGTGTTTTTAGAGTAGGTGACAATATTGAAAACGAATCATTTGTTTGGAGTTAGGGTGCCGCCCTGTGCCATTAATTCCGCCTGTGATTATAGTAATAGCTACTTTCCGTCCCCTTAGTAACATAGAAATGTAACTCGATTGTGCATACTTTTGGGAAACAGCAAAAAACCGTGTGACACAATGTATTAATGAGAATTCATGGACTACTATTAAAAGTATTCACGGTAAATGCTTAAAATACGTTGAGCGCATTATTTAGCTATGCAAAGAAAGTAACTACTCATTTAAAAAGGTTTTATTTATATATTTAAAGTTCAATAGTTTTCAAAATGGATCCAGATACGCATTTATGTTACTAACTTTTTCGTATGAAAATGAAATTTTAAATGAGATACTTCGTGTTATATTCTAATACCTACTTTGGTATTTTTTGTGTTATTAGAATTCAATTAAACATAATAAAAGAGAATACAAGTCGGGATAGATATGTACATTGCATACCCTGAAGCTATTCGACGAAGAGTATGTACGGCGGCAGAAAAATTATTATCCCGAACGTATATAATTATGTTTTAGATTATAATTAAGCAGTTCTTCAAAACCTTGAAGACAGGGACACTGTCTAGCTTATCACGGGGGATCATTATAGGGGATCACGAGGGCCACACCCTAAACTATGGATGTATCTCTAGAACCCACAGTGGTAACGCGGATACAGTTCACCTCTTTAAGTGACGAAGTAATTTCGGGCGGTATCCTTCGGCAGACAGTGATTGTGAGAGATTTCAACAGGCTCTTTGTTGACTGAGCGAGTTCCCCGCGCACTGAATTTTCAGGAAGGGCTGCTTATGAGGATCAAGCTCTCTTTTTAAGAATGTACCCTGATAGGGTTCTCTAAACGGTTAAATACCTCACTAGGGTACCAGACAAGGAGAACGAGTAGAGTTCATTGCTGGACCTGATAGATACACCGTTACATCGGATGGACCACTTGGTAGATTGGAATACTTTCGGTCGGGTGTGAGCGCCTCTCGCAAGGCTTGAACCGCCCCGGCTCAGAAAATAGCGGTATTGTTACTGTAAGTTGGCAGACTGGCATGAGTTCTTTGCTCGTACTCGTGGGGTGGCTTTGCCTTACTTTAGAAGGTCTTGGCGGGCATAAAATTTACAAAAAAGCCACAGGGCAGTGGTTTAAGTACAGTTCATAAGTAAAGTTGCCAGACGGTCTACCTGAGGTGGTATTCATTTAATATGGTCAGAAGTTTGTTTTGTCAGGTACTAACATTGTCATGAAACGATATGTACTGGTTTCATGGAAGACCGCAGATGCACATCGTATCGCCAAGCATACTGTTCGTCTCAGAAATACTCAGCGCTGTCTGCCTGCACTACACGCGAACGGCATTACGCTGAGTGGTGTCCGTTATTATACTGGTTGAATTTATAGTCGTTCTGGACCCGAGAGGGGGTTACTCGGAATCAATAATGGAACCATTTCGGAGTGTCAAAACAGCTGTGCAGGTTATAATAAAAAAATGACTTCTATGTAATCTTTATCACTCGTTCGAGTTGAAACATTAGTAGCGCTTCGATTATTCATTGAACTTTTCAATGAATTAAACTCCGAAACCCATAGGTACCTACTACGCCGCGGCGCGTGTCTCCATGTGATCAGTTCATTGGCCGAATGCATCGTTTCGATAATAATAGGTACTTAGATAATAATAAAGGACTCCAATTTCTCCTTCATACTTTACGCGGGCTTAGGACCGTCGGAAATACTTTAATATTGTTCTATTTTACGGTGAATTAATAAGGTTTATGTAATAATAATGAAAATAAACACGAACAAATAGGGAGTATTTCCGGCGTATTTAAAAAATTGGAGCTATTTACAAAATAATCAACTTAAATACCTAGACCTACCTATTCACAGTTTATTTACACTTCCCTGTACCTTAACAACTGCTCAAAATGGAGTCCAGAACGTTCGATACACAAACGGGCACGTTTTAGGCTATTGTCTTTTAGTTTATTCAATGTGTCTCTGTCACTTTTCACTATTTCAAAGGCGTCCACTATCGCACTGCGTAATTCATCACGAGATTCGTACTCTCGAGTGTAAACTAATCGTTTTATTTCCGACCACAAATAAAAGTCGATCGCGACGACAATACTGCGTGCGAGTTATAGTCGAACTGCGCGCCGCGGTCGCCGGTCGGCGGCGCGGTCGGCCGAGCGTATTTACCTACCTACAAGACGTAACTAGTCGAGTACCTACCGACGTTACTTGGCAACGAGTCCACGTGGACCGATGCGTTCATGCGTTGTGATTGGTCGAATTTTCCCGGCGCGGTGACTCTTGTTACTGATTGGAACGTTAGACATTGAATGAAAAATTGTAGTAGAAAATCGTAGTAAACGTATTTCGTGAAATTTAAAGGAATAACCAGGTGTTCTCGTTTTGATTTTGGCAAACGATGTAGATTTTGACATTTTCGTAATTTTTTATTGTTGATTTTCAAATTGACAGTGCCGATCGGTTCTGTTATCGAAACTGGGCCTAAACCTTTCCGTTCCAAAACGACTATAAATTCAACCAGTATACTGTGTGTACTTAGCATGAAACGCATAATTTTAAAGGTTTTGTTGTTTATTTGGATTAAAAACTTTTTCTTTCTTTCAAGAAGGTACAACCCTTCCAGCCTATAACCACCTCCCTTCTATAAAATGCTATAGAGCTCGTAATTAATAGACAGTCTGTTGTTAGGGTAAATTGAAAAACATTACCTTCGCAGTGACCGGCAGTACTGTTTTCGTCACTGTCATTCAACTGGTGATCTTAGCCAAGTCTGGTAACTTAAGAAGTTGCTCGCATATTGACTGCCCCAGGAGTTATGGGTATTCAACTTGCTGCATTTCAATGCCATATTGTCTATTGAGGACGCCCCTATATTCCGTCATGAAAACGTATTATTGATTTCAGACAAAAGTAACATACAAATAGTGTCTAAAATATATTTTTGGAACTTGTTTCTGTTTGTCCTTATGTCTGCATCTGTATCTGATCAGACTTAAAAGTCTACGTTTGTTTCATCGCGATCGGTTAAGTAGAAGCGGAGTTAAGAACAAATGGAGTTGAGAATAAAACGGCGCAAACACTGCTTCTCTATAAGTCGCAAGTGCGGCCACACATGGAGTACTGCTGTCACTTCTGGGCGGGGGCACCTGAATATCAGCTTCGCCCATTTGACTCGGTGCAGAGGCGAGCTGTGAGAGTTGTCAACGATCCTATACTGACAGGTGGTGTGGCACCTCTTCGCGACAGGAGAGACTATGCCTCCTTATGAGTGTTCTACCGCCTGTACAATGGTATGTGCCCGGAGGAATTGTTTGACATGATGCCCACGGCTACCTTTTATCATCGCACCGCTCGCCATAGACGGGGATTTCATCCTCACACCCTACGTCCGGAGCGTTTGAGCACGGTTAGATCTGGTAGGGGTTTTCTTCCGCGCACGCTTAGGTTGTGGAATGATCTTCCTGCCTCGGTTTTCCCAAACGCCTACAGTATGGGGTTCTTCAAAAGGGGTCTAAGAAGGTTTTTACAGGGTCGGCAGCGCGGGAGTGGCGCCTCTGGTGTTGCAAACGTTCATAGGCTGCGGTGACCACCGGTCCTTCTGGTGGGCCGTGTGCTTGTCTGCCACCTTAGTGTTATAAAAAAAAAAAAACGGAGTTAAAAATCAAGGTTGGGTTTCCGTTCAATCACTGTTCGTTTAGTCGTGATAAACGTCATCCCCGCGGCGAAACTGCATCATTGGCTAGTGGGTTATTTAAATACGCTTGGATATTGGTTAAACACTATGGACGGGTGTCTTTTATATGCTATGATCATTTTGTGTTCAATTATTGTAGTGTTAAACAATGAAAGCACTGTTACGCAGAAACGTATCTGGGTCATACACAAAACGGGTTATGAAAATATACAAAATAAAAAGACGTTTATTTTTTTTCAAATCAGTCTCATTTATTAGGTAATCTTTCAAGTGATTAGAAATTAATCAAAAACCAGATCGTTATTCATAATTCAGCAAGTTATTTAACTTTATTATTATTATAGGTCCACAGAAAAGACCCCTTTCCACAGAAGAGAAGTTAATCACTCTGACTTTGACATGTACTTGCCATTACTCGTAATAATTAACAAAAGGTAATTAGCCAATTATATTTAATTTGAAAAAAAAAAACCCACGAACAAAAAATCTTACTTTTTCTTTGATTCATTATAAAATGTAATTTTTTCAAGGGTGCAAATATTGAAATTATTCCAAATATTTTGATTTTTATTCATTTTAGCCTCTTATCTTTATCAATAAAACGTCAAACTAATCAAAAATTAACAAACAAATATGCTTTCAAAAAATGTTTTCATCACTATCGTCACTATCAAAGAACGAAGGTCGTACTTTAGGTTTTTTAGGTGGTGTTACTGAGTCATCAGAATAGTTATTCTCACAGAGAATCCTCTTTCGCGGAGTACTTGGTTGACTAGTTACATTGTCTAAAAGTTCTGAAGAAGGTGTTAACAATAAAGGCGAAAGAGTTCTTGGCCCAGTGATAGTGGATACAGATGCTGTGCTATGAGAAGATGGTGACATAGAAATACATGACGAAGGTCTCGAAGAAGCTGCTGATGAATCTTCTACAGGATCTGAGACACATTCAATATGAATTTGACCTATTTCAAAATGAGGACAATGAACGTGAGTGGCGCATGAAATACAGCTTAATCTCCTGGCGTGAAGTAAATAAGGTTCAGTAGCGTTCCATACAACTTGGTGAATTTGAAAGGTACCTTTAAATGGACGACATTTATTCGCATCCGCTATTCTCTGTATTTCAGGAACATGGGTATCATCAACAGAAACAATTTCGATGCCTTTACAATTGTCCTTCAAACAACTGACAAAACTGTCCATATTTGAGACATCTCTTCCATGGGCAACATTATTGTCACACGTACGTTTTACGCAGCCACCAACACCATCAGGTGCCCCCTTACCGTGACCAGCTTCACTATAATGCCACACGATCCTCTCTGCATTGGTAATTTTACTCACATAATTTACAATTAAATGGAACATTGTCTTGTTCCGATATTGCGTTGTAGGCCCATCGCTTAGTATATGTAATTCCTTCAAACGAGGCGAGATAATTTTAATTTTTTCAATTATAGGTTTTAGATGTGCGCAAATAAGAACGGGATCGTGTCTCAAATTTTCAGAAACCGAACAGAAAGACGTAGTTTTTAAAACGTTTTGTGGCGGTTCTGAATTAGCAGAATAGTAGACGCACGTGTGTAATGATAGTTGCGATTTCGATCCTCCAAAATGGGTTGATTGAACTTCAGATCCGTACTTGCAAGAATAGTTTTCTGAAAAGTCTATATGTAGTAACCCCTCAGACGGCGAAAGATTTTGTTTCATGAGTTTTATAGCGTTATACTGATTAGTAATATTGGCAAGATGCTGCATGAATAAAGGTAGGTTTTTATTTAAAATATTAACAAGCAATTGACGCGATGTCTTTACGCTTTCTTTGACAGTTTTCTTGCAAATCTTCTCATTACCTTTAATTATGACAGGAAAATTCTTAGTTACCCATCTTTGGTAAATTATTGTATCATTGCCATTTATCAAAGTGTACTTTGGAACTATCTCAGAACATTGTGAACATTTTCGTTCCAAGCAAGAAACACTAAAAGCATTATTACAGCAAAGAGATTTTGCGAGATCGGTGGCAGAAGAATGTTTTAATATCTTAGCTTGGTGTAAGGCTTGGACAATAAAATCATTATTAGAATGAAGGGAACACAGGCACGTATTTCTTGAAGCAGCTTTAGGGAATATTACCCAGAATGGACGATGTCGGCGGAATGTTTCGTATGAGATATTCAAACCAGTCATATTGTTAAATTGTTTGTGAAGGTTTAACAGTGTATCATTTAAAAGACGTATTTGCTTTTTGACTTTTCTGCGCGTGATCGTTTCTTTTTTACCAGCCGTTAGTCTGCTATTTTCGTCATTGATTAAAAATTCATGTATCCTTTTTCTTAAGTCCATATTTATGATAATCTCCTGTCCTTTACCCTTTTTTAATCTCATTAGTCGCATCCTATATTTAGAGAGTTTCCGTTCTAAAAGATTTAATCTTTCTATTAAAAACTCATTTTGAGCCTTCAATATGCGGCGATTTCGTAATCGTATTGCTTTACCCACCTCTACACGTGACTGTGATGAGCGAAAAGAACTGGGAGAAGAAATCGGTGTATTCACGCGTACTATTTCTTCTGTTCGTTTTCTTAGTCGATCTCTTTCACGTCTTAGCTTGGCTTTTTCACGCCACATTTTTCGCATATGTCGCTGCTGTCTGGGTGTAAAATCTTTAATTGTCTTCAATAACCCATTTTGTTTCCTTAGATGATATCTTTCGCGTTCTTTTCTACGTCTTTCTTCTATGGCAGTAGCATCTAATTTAGCTCTGGCTCTTTGCATACTGAGTTTTTTCTGTTCACGACGACGAATTTTCTTCTCTTCGTCAGTTAATTGGGTTCTAGACCGACTTGATCGAGGCATTGTACCTGAAACAAACCCAGCCATGCTAAGCACCCCACATTTGGCATAAAATAGATCAAGCTCGTTTTTCGGGTGCCGATACCAATAATGCAGTATTTTAATCATGTGCTCGTGAGCGTGCAGAAGCTATCAGTGGTCTGTAAACGATCACTGCAGTAAGCAACTTTTACTGTGGTCAGTCCTTGGATGGGTGACCATCCATGTGACCACTTTTTGACATTTATTTGCGCGTTTTGTGGTTCGAAAGGCACGTTAAGCCGTTGGTCCCGGTTGCCAGTAAAATGGCAGTCGTTAAGCCAAGTAGAAGGGCTTTTTAAGTGGCTTGAAAAATGTCAACAGTCAGTCTCAACCTGCGCCTGTCCATCTCAACACGGCAATAGGGCTCACCAGCTATTACGTGGGACAAATTCTAAAAAGGTGAAATGTAGGCATATAATATACCTCTACCTACCCCTTTGGGGGATAAAGGCGTGACCATATGTAAGAATGTATGTATGTATGTATGTATGTATGTATGTATGTATGTATGTTAAATCATGCTATCACAGCCTGCTCGTTTGTTTGACCCACATTGTAGCTTTGTTAGCATGGAAAACCATTAAAATGTTATTTTTTGTTGACATACATCTTTCCTGTGGACATTTATTTCCACAGGAAAGATGTCCACAGAAGAGATATTTCCAACAAAAATCAAAGCAGCCATTTTATTTTTAAGGTTAGTAATACAACAAAAGAAATTTTTGAAAATACTCCTCAAAAGGCATATCGGCGGAATATTTACTAAAATATTAAATACTTACTTACCAAATTACAACCCAAACAGAAAAGACGCACTGAACTTTGACAAAATCTCTTAATTTTATTTTAAAACTTCGTTAATTAGAAAATGGCACGTAGCTGTGCTAATAAGGACTCCAACAAATGGCCGCAATCCAGTGTTGTAAATTTAAAATATATTCGATACATGGTAGCTTTAGTAGAAATTAAAATTAGGTTGATTTTTAGGTCCACCAAAAAGACCTTAATCTGTATAACAGCATGTTTATTGAAAATAAAAAAAGAAATCTTGTACAATTATTAACAATTATGTAATAAAAATAATATTCAGTATATATCACGTAAAAGAGATAATGATTTTTTGATAAATACGTAACAAAATAATTAACTACATATATCCAAACACTCATACCCCGAATCTGAACAGTCCACACGACGAGACTTTTAAACATTTTGTTTTTTTTTTTAATAAAGAAATATCATTTCATAGTTTCGAATATTATGAGTAAATAAAAAAGTAACAATAATTTAACTTAAAAATAACGGGTTTCACTTACTGTCGTAAATTTTTAAGTTATTTTATCCGAACACCTATATGTGTATGACCCATCTATAGATACGTTTTGTAACACACAAACGTATCTTTAGATACGTTTTGGTTTCAAGTATGCCTAGTTAACACACAAAAGCCTATCTGAAGATAAGTTTGTGTGTTTGTTTCGGTTTTACGTGTTTTACAGATACGGTGGAGGCTATTTCGGAAATGAAGAGTCCTAGAGATACGAGTCTTTGTGACAACATGGAACACACTATTTCCTGACTGGTGGCATACTTAACTCAAAATCGATAAAAATCGAGTTACATTTTTATGTTACTAAGGGGACGTTTCCTTTGTTCAATTTGGAAATACCAGCTCAATAAACGTTAGGTAAGAAAAGCCTTTCATTAAGTTCCATTCTGCCCAAACGTTGGTCGGAGTGGAAAGAAAGAATTTATAAGATAAAAACCGGCCAAGTGCGAGTCGGACAGTGCACAGTTCTGTACCAGAAGCAAAACGGCAAAGACTCGAAGGCAAGGAATTACGTTTGTTGTAATCCCCCATTTTTCTCTTCTGATTCTATTTTAATATTTGTTGTTATAGCGGCAACAGCAATACATCCGCTATTTCAGCTCTCTAGCCATCGCGGTTCCTGAGATACAGCCCCATCATCATGGACTGACAGACAGACGGACAGTGAAGTCTCATGAATAGTAGCATAGTAAAAAAAACTAATTTTTCGTCATTTCATTTCGAATCAAGAAGCTTAAGTTGTGCAGCATTATAATTGCCGAGCCTATCTTGAAAACCTTAGAACTGCATTAGGTTCCATTACAGATATAATATACAACGCTGTGCCTTTCCACTTTCGCCGTTTACTTTTCTGAGAGATCTTCCAGTCTAGTCGGCGAAAAACTTCGTGTCAACGTTTGGGGTCTCACAGGGTACGGTGTTGGGACCACTAATGCGTGATTCACTTGAATACAGTAGTACCACGTTTATAAGTTACACCGAAATCACCGAATATACCTGCGCAGAAGTCTCATGTTTGCAACGCGCAAAAAAATCCTAACCAATCACAACGCTCGGCATAGACGCGCCAAACATGGCCCTTTGCTAATGGTTGCCGCCTGCGCGCCATTTTCAATGCCCGCAGCATCGCGGTGCAATGAGCTACAATGAGCGAGATAGCACTACTCTATGGATTTATTACATTTTCATTCATAACGCAAAGCAATAAAGTCGGTGTTTTAACACCGTTGGCAACCATAATAAATCGGCGTTAGCTTGCTCTCTTCTGAGCAGGCGAATTTTGCCGATGCGACTTATAAACGTGGTTCACCTGTACTATTATTATATTATTATTTACCTATCAATTATACATTTTTTTACTTTTGTTGAAAGGAGACGTCTGCCAAAAATGATTCTGTCAACTGATTATTCGGATCGGATTAAATTTCCAGGCTCTTGAAAGGTAGACATCAGGTGTCGGAAATATCCTGCTTTATGGGCTAGAGTCGGCTAGACGATCCTATGCCCTTTTTCATCCATATTGTATTTTATCTCCTTTGTAATAATAGCAATTTTAGGTACCTAATCAGCGTAATCGCAAACATAACAGCTAAATAATAGACACAAAAAATAATTTTCATTTATTTAGAAAATAATCAAACAATATCATAGTACTAGGATAAATTAATTAAAATTTCTGTCTTCTCGAACACGGTGTGTAAGCTTTTTTAATTGACCTTGTTAATGCTCTATATATCCTGCGAATCAAGGTTAAGATTTCGTCCTTTCTGTAGCCTTTCCTGATCAGATGTTTTGCTACTCGTCTTAGTATTTCAGTCAGTTTTCGATAGTATTCCTTTGTTCCTACCGTCGGATTAAATGGAAAAGAATGCACATGTAATTTTATATCAGACAGTATCTTGTCTGCATCACTTGGAATATTTATTAGGTCGTCTTGATCAGGATTATTAGTTTTATTTTCGTTATACACTTGCACGGGTATAACCCAAGAAGACAAATAAGAAGTCCATTTCGGATCTCTTATAACACTTAAGTTTTCGTTATTTTTATGTAACTGGTTCATTATTTCTTGCATCCATGGTTCCCTTAAGAGATAATATACATAATTTTTAATACGTCTTTTCACAACAGGATTGAGCTTGTTGTACCAGGAATGTTTTACTAAGACATCTGGCTCATCTAATTGAGACGATAACACTGTGAATGTTAGTTTTATTATTTTGTAAAAGTTAGACATGTACACGTTTTTATTTTGCTTCAGATATTCTTTGAGTTTAGCTAGAATATTTTTGAGATACGTTACCTTGAATAAATAATTATTTGGCACTTGTTCTTCAGATTCAATTTCATGATCACTCGATATAATTTGTATTATACGTTTAAGATTTTCATCGGTTCCTTTAGAAGTATTGATGTCTTCTTGACTATTTTGACCAGATTCCTCTCCTTGATTGACATAGCTGGAGGAAGAGTAAATATGTTCTTCATGCGCCTTACTAGAAGGTCGTTTTGTACGTTTTTGAACAATACCAGCGGAGGAAGTGTGTATTTGCTTTTGATTTATATTATCAGAAGGTACATATGTATGCTTTTCGTTAGTATAAGTATGAGGTGTTTTTATTTGAGCTTGACTGCTATAGCTAGAATCTGCATTTGTTTCTTCTTGGTTCATATTTCCAGTTGTTGAATGAGTTTGATCTTTATTACTGAAAGGTTTATAGATATGTTGAGTGATATAGCCAGAACCCTTAGTTATGTCATCTTGGTTTTTTCGTTTTTCAGTGTGTTGTCGATACTTGGAACTGAAGGGTTTATAGTTGTGTTGATTAATGTTTATGACTTTGACTTTAGGTGAATATTCTTGTTCTACATCACCTTGGCTATATACTGTATTTATGTTCTCTTGATTAATATTATCAGTTGGCGTATATGTATATTCTTGAATGATATAATCAGAAGGTTCTAGACTACTATAGTTCAAAACTGTATTTATCTGTTGTCCTATTACACTTTCAGTTGGTGAATATGTCAGTTCTTCTGGTATACGACTAGAAGAATACTCTCCTAGATTGCTATAGTTTGAAGCTATATTATTAACAGTTGCTAAATATTTCTGTTCTTTTGTAAATAGGCCATCAGGTGAATAATCTTTTACCAGATTCTTAAGACCAGGAACTATAATTGTAATTTGTTTTTGATTAATACTTTCAGAGCTTAAAGGTCTCTCTTTATTATTAATAAATGGTTTATTAGTCCGTTTTTTACTGGTATTACCATTTCGAGAATCTACTAGAATGATATGCTCTGAAGGTGAATTTTCTTTTTGTAAAGTTTTATTGCCAGTTGTAATTTTCTGTTCTTGATCTGTCGGTGAATAATCTTGTCCTAGAAGATTATAATAGGGTTGGTAAGCCTGTTCTTTGCTGACATAATCGAAAGGCAAGGGATCGCTGTAATCAGAATTCGAATGTTGATGAATAACATTTCCAGAATATGGCCGTTCTTTACTGTTAAAGGTTTGATTATTCGGTTCTATACCGATATGAACAGAAGAAAAATATGGTCTTCCTAAATTGTTATTGTCAGAATCAGCGTCAATTTGTTTTAGATATTTAATTCTACTGGATAACTGAGCCTCTTTTCGAGAAATGTTACCTGGCAGTGGATACGATTGTAGATTGTTACCGTCAGAATTGACAATTATCTCTTGGTTTATTTTTCCATTTAATGAATGTGTCTGGTTATTATCTTTAATATTGAAGGATTCGTTTAATTTGTTATATTGTTTGACATGGCTAGAAGGTGAATATATCAGTTTGCTAACGGAATTTAAATATTCGGTATAGTTTTTTTCCGTCACTGAATCTGTTTCTTCATGATTATGTAAGATGTCATGGCTCGAAGGCGAATTGGCATGTTCTCGAGTACTATATCTAGAAATTATATTTGTCTGTCCTAGACTAATATTTTTTTGTGGATTATAAGCGCTGGGTAATATATAAGTCTGTCCTTGAATTTTATGTAAAAGCGACGTATTCGATTGCTCTGGATCGATTTGACCAGTTTTTGTAGAAGTGTCTTCCTGGTTGATTTGACCTGTTGAATTTACTATGTTTTTGTTGTAAATATAATTTGTGGATATAGCATTTGGTTCAGAATTATCGTCTTCACTATTTTCAATAAACAAGTCTTGATTCTTAATTGTTATATCCGGTTGCGATAATTGATTTGAAACCTGCGCATCAGTCTTTGTTGGATTATTTTGAGGAAATTGTAATGTACCGGAGGATTGTTGGTTATGATTCTGGGACTGTAAATATGAAAATAATGCAGAATTTATAAATAATTGAAGTATCGATTGCTCCTTAGATCCAGATGAATCACCATCTCGTTGTTGTAAGAGTTCAGTATATATTCTTTTAAAACACTCTGAGCATAGTTTGGATAAATTATTTATTTCTTGTTGAGTAAGATTATTGTAATTTTTGTGAGGTTTTAAATTAATAGCATTTGCGCTAGCATCTGATTTAGAGTTTGTACGTAAACTTGGAGATTTCGTACGTAAACTTGCATCTCCATCATCATCATCATTCCATTCGTTTACCCGTGGACCACCTCTCAATTTATGTTTTATTTTTTGTTGTTGTTTCACATGTTTGGGGTCGGGTTGTAGACGAACTGATCTTTGAATATTTTCAGATTGAATAATTTCTGACCTGCCTGTATGACCAAGTGCATTTCTGGATTGAATCGTTTCTGAACTGTCTACATGATCATGGATAATGTTGTCATATCCATTGAGATCACCAAAGTTTTGCTGTAAACGATTTCTTTGATGTTTCGGTTTCTCATTAATATTTACCGAAATGCCAGTATTAGACATACGATCTGGCTTTAAATGAAGATTAGACCTTCCAGAATTATTGAACGCTTGAGACGATGAGGCCAAAATTTGGTCATTAAAGTCTTCAGAGGAACTTTTTTCTAATTCTTCCACAAATTGTATCAGTTTTAGAAATTCTGCATCTTCTTCCGTGTTTGCATCAGCTTTCGGTTCATGTTCCTGCCCTTTTTGTTGTTTTTTTTTCCAGAATGCATACATGTTATTATGTGGATCAATCTGTGGTTTATAAAATTGTCCTGACACATTTGTCTTTATATATGGTACTCGCTGATTTTCAATTGAGTTATCTGAAAAAAGTAGATATACATAAATCACAAATAGTTGATTCTGTAAATTTGAAACACTTTCTAGAATCTAATATTAAACAACTGTTATTAGACTTTAAAAATCTTTAAGATATTTTACCATCCGTTTTATTTTTGTTGTGTTCTTCAACAACGGTTTCTTCTACTACTAATGGCATTGTCGCTGATTCTTTCAGGAACTGAAATATAAATAGAGTATGTTACAAGTGATTAAAAAATCAAAATACTACCGACATTGAGCCTGCTATAATAAGCACAAATATAGTATTATTTTTTGAATAACAAACAAACAAATATAAATTTATTGCACTTAGGCATATACAGATGCACTTGTAAAACGTCATGAATATAAACCAAAAAAAGTACCACCAGTTCACATCGCGACCAACCTGAGAAGAACTGGCAAGAAACTCAGCGGGTTATTCTTTATGGTTGCTAATTAAACGACCTTCTTTTTAATAGCATTTTTAGCCTCCGGAAAAATACTTTGCCCCCTAAATTAATAAGTCAGCCACAATTAATGAGCGTCAGAATTTATAGATTATAGCCACCAGTTAACCTCTCTATTAGCCACTGTTAATATAATTCAGCATCGTGATTATTTTTAATCATCTAATTTTGTAACATGCATTCAAACAGTAAGCTTCTAAAATACTAAAAAATGGCATCAAAATGGACATTATTTATTAATATCAAAGCTTCTAATTTCCTAATTCAGCATGTTTAAAATGTAACTCGTCCAACATTTATGGATCATCAAAGTTAAGTAAAATTGCCACCAAAAAGCAAATTATTGCCACTAATACTACCTAAATAGCTAGGACCACTTGTAGCCACTAACTCAGTCTTTTGTAAACGATCACTGCAGTAAGCAACTACCGCTATTGCTGGTGCTCGGATGGTTGACGCCGACGTTCAGCCAACTGTGTGGGGTGTCACAATCTGGTGGAAACGGACAAGCGAGTCCTGAAACGGACTCGCTTGTCCGTTTCACACGGGAACATGGGACAGATATTCGGGCATAAATGCTTTTATTTATTATTATGTGTTACCTGCAGTCTTTATAATCAGATATTCTATACAATACTTGCATTCTAAAGCTGTCTACACACCAAAGCCGCCGCCGGCCTTACCCGGCGGGTTCTGCCGCCGGGCCGGCGGTTTTGGTGTGTAGACAGCTTTAAGAATGCCTGCCCCAAACTCCAGATGCCCCTTCGAAGCAATTTAAGAAATGTTTTGAATAAGTATATGATTGTTCATACTTTGTCTAGTACTGTACAAATTTCCTAGGGATTTCATAGAATACCTGCTGGTCCACCGGTAATGTGTAAAATAAATAGGTCTTGGGTCACCATAAAATTATAAGTAGGTACCGCAAAATTATAAACTATCGAGGAATTATAAATTGTAACATATTGTAAAATATTAAATTTATCTGTAATACATATGGCGTTCGGCGGCCGCAGCAGCGGCATGCTCGCTTCGCTCGCTCGCCTTCACGCGTTAGTGGTAACTGTTCCAACCTAACCTAACCTTCGCAAGCAGCGAACCACCCTTCCATACTCTCGTTATTTCATACATTGCCTTGCCTGCAAGTATCAGGTATTCTTTATAATGCCTTGACATCATACAGATTTCAGTCGGTGACATTATGTGTGCATGTAATACAAATTATAGAACTAAAGACAGATACCAAACAAAGAAGTGAGGACAAGAATGCAAATACTTAACCCAAATGTGAGTAACGAGTAATTTCGCATTAATCGTAAATTTATGACGACATTCACGATATGCACGTCTAGAGAGTCTATAATGTACCTATTCAATTTTGAGTTTAGTATTTGCTTTCTTAACCTCACTCTCTTGTTTGGTAAGCGTAATCTGTCTTTAGTTACAAAGTGATATCAAATAGCGGTCTCTGATTGATGCTAATGGCCGGTCGCTGTCGTCCTGTGCACTCGCGTCTAGCCTTACAGTGGCTATTTTCACGAAAAAAGAATATGATATATCTATTTTACACGCTAAGTTATAAAAACTGATGTTGTCTGTGGAGGCCTAAATTATAATTTTTTGAGGCTCTTGTTTTGAAGCTATAAAATATAAAATGGTGATTACATGTAAAATATGTGGCTGAATTAGTAAATTAGGTGTTAATATATTATTACGGAGGACAAGTTAAAATAATTGTTGATCTTTATTTGATGCTTATAATGGAATGTTTAGGTGACGTTTTAAACAGGACGAATTAGTATTTTAGAGGCTATATCATTTTCGCGTGGCTTAGTTATTAAATGAGAGGCTAAATGCCGTGGCGGAGAAAAACTTTTGAGGCTCGGTTTATTATATCCCATTCTTTATAATGCTAGAAACGCCGTATCCGTAACCCGCAGGGCACTTGGGATGCGAGGTCCTGTTAACACATTTGGGGCTCCAAGGGTTTGGATTCTCCTCGCGGTCCTGGGCAACGGAGTATCGACCACTGCACACCTCTTCCTCTGTGGGGGAGTAGCTACTCCGCTAATTTTGGCAATGGCAGCAACAGCTTGCCGTCAGCGACAAGCGTGCTGAAGCCGCCTGTCGTTTCGTTCTTCGGACTTCTTCAGTGGGCTGTCTACCGAAGATGCTATCCCGGACTCTTACAGACTAAAACCACACGTGCCCTACCACTGACTGCCTATAGCCGGGAACCCGGGTAACCCTCAGAAGGACGTCCCAGGACTTCCAATGTTTATTTCTGTTCTGTTTAGTAGGTGCTTATTCATTTATATTACTCTTGTACGCCATATTAATAACCACAGAGTATATAAATACTGAAACAAAGAGGCAATACAATGGGCGACCTTATCACTAAAAGTTATTTCTACCAGGCAATCTTTGGATGGAGAAATTTGTTTGAAGGTAATGAGTGGTAGTTGTAGTACCTCTTATTTGTTGTTATAGCGGCAACAGAAATACATCTGCGAAAATTTCAACTGTCTAGCTACCACGGTTTATGAGATACAGTCAGGTAAACGGACAGCTGTCTCAGCAATAGCATCCCGTACTCGTTGGATAGCTGCGAAACTCTAATACATACATACATATACATACATATGATCACGCCTTCATCCCAGGGGTAGGCAGAAGCATACTGTACGCTCACATTTCAACCTTTTAGATTTTGTCCCACGTGGTGGCGAGCCGTAGTGCCGTGTAGATATGGCACAGGTGTGACTGCTTGCTAATTTTTCAAGCCACCCATAAAGGTCTTCAACTTGGCTTTCACGACTGCCATTTTACTGGCAACCGGGACCAACGGCTTAACGTGCGTTAAACTCTAATACGGAACCCTAAAAAAGAATCACGTATAACTTAAGTTTACTCACCAATTTTTTTGATGTCACGTTGGTTGCTTCTCTTGATTCTCCATCATTCGGCAACGGAACTGGAGTTGTATACACAGGTCGTGTTATGTTATAGGTTTCAGTTCGTACTTTCGTTGTCACTACGTCATCCACTGATTTATCATATTGATGGTTTACAGTACCATTAACATCATTTAATATTAAAATTATAGAAGACTGCGTAGACGCTTCAGTTGTAGTTGTCTCAATTGGAATACTATCGGGAAATGGGACTGCTGGTTTAGAGTACTTGAATTTTCGTTTTATATGAATTTTGAATCTTTCAATCTTCTTTTTACCTCCTGAATTTTGATCTTCGTCATCGCTTTTGAATTCTTTGAGAAATTTCGCAAATTGTTCTTTGTCAGTCAGTGATCCTGGCTTTTTAGGATCTTTATCTGGACGAAGGTAGTACCTAGCGATAGTTCGTGTTGTACCATTGTGTTTGATTATTGACCTCTCAGCCGGAATAAATTGATATGCGTGGGTACTCTGTGAACATTAAATTCTTTCTTTAAATTATTGGTACGAGAACATTGATAACCATTTCACATATTATATTTTCCTTCTCTAATGACCGCGGGTCCTGGGGTGTGAAGTACCTACCTAGATTTCTCGGAATCTTATGAACTTAGATAACTTGAAGGAATTTTGAAAAAATAAGTATTAAACTGTTTGTTTAGATACGTACTATCTGTAGACGACGCATTAGTGTCACCCCGGGTGCTACAATCGACCATAAGCCACTTACCTGCGATGTTCTTATTCGCGTCTTTAGTAGTAAAATTCTGCTTAATGTTATTGTATCGCAACGTGTAATGTAGTGTGTGTAAATAAATACGCTACAAGCGCAAGCGTGTGTGAGTGCTCGGCGTCACTGATGTACGTACTTACATTTTTTATACGGCCGGTAGTTGCAGAACTTTTAGTCGACCTATAGAAGTAGACACGAACGCGCACACACAATTGCATCTCCGAAAGCACTATACCAAATCTACTGTTTTATTTGGGAATTCCTGGATAGCCGCCCTGCATCATCTACACTATCATCAAATTATGCAACTTCGTCTGTGACACACTACACTACGAACCCCTCAGCACCCATTCAAATAAACATGCTAATTTACATGTAATTTAAGCGGTTAGTCTTGTTTGCTAGACATACATAGACGCCTGTATCCCATTGGTGGTAGGCAGAGACTATGGCTCTCAATTTGCTACGATCCTGGCATACAACTTTCGCTTCTTCCTCTTTTAGAAGTGTTTTCATACATGCTCGTCTCTTGAGCTGACCTTAAGGGTACTCTTGACCTAGGCCTTTTTAAACAAGACTTTGATTTGATCGATATGCGTACACCGAGGTCGGTCCTTATCAATTTGCCCATTCATTATCGCGTCATACGTCTCTTTAGTCAAACTATTTTCATCCATTCTCTCCGCGTGACCGAACCATTTAAGGATCCCTTTTTATGTCACTACATCTTCTGTTATATCACATTGTTCTCTTATCACTCTATTCCTTTCTTTGTCTATCGTCCATCCAGTCGTTAAGCCAAATAACCAGGCGTCTTGAAAAACTGACTTGATTTGACTATATGTTTCCAAATACACTAGGTCCCTATGACGTTCAATGTGCCTCTGCCCACCCCCTAGATCTTAGGTATATAATATACAGATTACCGTTTCAAGCATGTTATTTGAAGGCCATCTTAAACGTACATTCTTAACCAATGTACAAAATGTAAATAAATCGTGATTTTCACGCCGACATTATCGCGGAAAATAAAAATATTAAGTACTTATTCTGCGTCGTATACTCACTAAAGTCACCAACAGCTGAAGAACGCAGATGTTAATCCAATGAAAATTCATATTTGAATGTTTATAAGGAAAATATAATCACCCAATAATGTGTGTGCATTGCAATGTAATATCGCCCAGTTCTAACTAAAGCTCATTTCTATTTTATGGCCATTTTATCAACAATGATTTTTATTGACGACATCATTAGATGAAGCATTATAAACGGCGAATTATATGGATTATTGAATACGAACAAGCGATTAAACAAAAACGTAAGATATGACCCTTGAAACTTTGAAGATCATGCCTATTTTATGACCGATGAAATGATAAGTCTTTTTGAGCCTTTGAGAAATTATAAAACCCTACTAGATGGACTATAACACTGAAGTCAACTTTCCTTGCTTCCCCGTAACTATGGGGAAGCCTATTGCCGGTGTCGGGCACATAAACAGGAATAGGTACATCTATCACTATTTTGTAATCCAAATGAAAATTCCGAAAATCAAGACGTACCTACCATCCTATCCACAAAAATAATTCGAAGCAGTCCGAGCATAAACAGCTCAAATTTTGATTGGCTGAATTTCGTCTTACAAAACCAGGCTCAGTTTTAATAGCGTTATTTTTGATTCCCCTCAAATGTGACCACTTTGTGACATTTATTTACGAGCGTTTCCGTGCTTCGGGAGACACGTTAAGCAGTTGGTTCCAGTTGTCAGTAAAATAACAATCGTTAAGCCAAGTTGAAAGCCTTATGGTCAGCTTGAAAAATTTCAACTGCGTGTGTACCGCCTCTGGTGTTGCAACCATCCATAGGGCGACGGTAACCAACCTTCCGGTGGGCCTTAAGCTTGTCAGCCACCTAAGCAGTATAAAAAAAACACAAGAGACTGAAATAAAATTGATGTTTTTTGCTAGCCGCGTCTTCAGTCTCAGCAGTAGGGGAAAGAACCGTTCCAAACATAAAAAATGCACATAAATGAATATTTTGGAACAAACCTAGTCACATAACGCCATCTTGTTCAAATTAAGCTAACATAATAAACTTGTATTATGAAATCTAGCGAGATATTTAACTGGTAAACACACCAAACATATACTAGTACTACATATACATACTTTAGGTAAGGCATACTTATAATACATAGAAACATCTAAACTACGAATCAAATATTTGCGGAACACACAAATTTTTATTCCGACCCAAGATTCGAACTCTGAAACCTCTGAATGGCAGGCAGTTGCATACACTCATGAGTATCTCTGTTACTTATATTATTACGACTGCCTTTTTGGCGCAGTAGAGAAGCAATAGAGGCAGTCATCAACAAAGCACCTGTTGATATTGCGTGCGAATTCGCTGTGTCCGATTCTGTATCTAATGGCCAAAATGCGTAGTCGAATAGTTTCGTACACGATAAGTGTGTACTGCGGCACGTGCATTTATATTACATTTATGTTGTAGGTACCTGCGTTGTGAATGCATAACATTTCTAGAGATTAAAATAACTTGGGTACATACACAGTTTAATCATTCTTGTAGTTAGGTGTAGGTAAATCCTTGTTTTGTTACAATGATTAATACATAAAACAAATTAACCTTCCGGTCGACTTTGTCCATTTCCTAACTTGACCACGTCCAAACTTGTCCACTTCCTAACTTTACCATTTCCAAAGTTGTCACTTCCTAACTTGACTACTTCCCGATTCGTCTTCTTTTTAAATTGTAAATTTTTTGAACTCGTAGGTATTACAATCATAAAACCATAAAACATTTAACTTTTTAGGGTTCCGTACCCAAAGGATAAAAAACGGGACCCTATTCATGAGACTTCGCTGTCCGTCTGTCTGTCTGTCTGTCCGTAATGAGACTGTATCTCATGAGCGGTGATAGCTAGAGAGTTGAAGGTCTGGAAGACAGGGAAACTGGTCTTGATTCGAAAGGCGGGGCGGCCGGCAAATTCCCCATCAGGGTACCGGCCGATCGTGTTGCTCGACGAGGTGTGCAAGCTCTTTGAGCGCATTATTGCACAACGCCTCGTCGGGCACCTCACACGCGTGGGGCCTGATCTGGCGGATAGCCAGTTTGGCTTCCGTCAGGGACGCTCCACCGTGGACGCGATCATGCGCATTAGAGGCCTGACGGAGGAAGCAGTCTCACAGGGTGAGGTGGTGGTGGCGGTGTCTCTCGACATCGCCAACGCATTCAACACCTTGCCCTGGAGCTGCGTCAGGGAGGCGCTTATCTATCATGGAGTGCCTCCCTACCTCCGTCGAATTGTCGGGGCTTATCTCTCCGAGAGAGCCATAACCTACCCGAGCTGGCTAGGGCCGGGTCGGCGAGATGTGTCGTGCGGTGTTCCACAGGGATCGGTTTTAGGGCCGCTCCTGTGGAACATCGGTTACGACTGGGTGCTGCGTGGTCCGTTGCTCAGAGGGGTCGGCGTAACGTGTTACGCCGACGACACCCTCGTTACGGCGCGGGGAGCAACGCACCGTGCCGCAGCACTTAAGGCCACGGCAGGGGTTGCTCAGGTCATGGGTCGGATTCGGCTGCTGGGTCTCGACGTCGCCCTTCACAAATCCGAGGCTCTGTGCTTCCACGGACCTCGGATGGGGCCACCTGCGGGATCCAGCCTACAGGTAGGGGGCGTCAGCATCGGCATCGAGCCCTCGATGAAGTATCTGGGACTCGTACTCGATGGCCGGTGGAACTTCGGACACCACTTCCGAAGTTTGGTCCCAAAACTGAGGGGAGCATCGGCCGCACTCGCGCGGCTGATGCCCAACATCAGGGGACCCAACGCTCCCTACAGGAGGCTGTACCTGGGGATCGTGCGAAGCATGGCCCTGTACGGGGCTCCCGTATGGGCGGAGACCCTGAAGGCCAGCAATGAGGCTAGACTGCTGAGCCCGCAGAGAATGATGGCCGTCAGGGTGATAAGAGGATACCGCACGATCTCCGGTGAGGCGGCATGTCTCCTAGCCGGGACCCCTCCATGGGACCTGGAAGCGAGAGCCCTTGCGTCACTGTTCAGATGGCGCAAGGAGGCGCTGGAGCGGGGCCAAAGGCCTGCGTCGCGAGAAATCGAGGCCCAGCGGACCCTGCTCCACCAGGAAACCGTGGAGACATGGAAGGTGCGACTTGAGCAACCAAAGGGGGGATTCGCCACAATCGCGGCCGTCAGACCGGTCATGGACGAGTGGCTGGAGAGAAGACACGGTGCTCTCTCCTACCGGTTGACACAGATGCTTGCCGGGCACGGTAGCTTCGGTAGGTATCTGTGGCAAAAACACCGGGAAACCACGGCCGAGTGTCAGCACTGCGAGGACCGCAGCGATGACACAGCGCTCCACACGCTGGTGGAGTGCACGGCGTGGGCACAACAGCGACAGGTCCTCGTAGTGGGTCTGGGCGTGGACACTCTCTCGCTCGAGGCCATGGTGCGAGCCATGCTCTCCAGCGGGAGTAAGTGGGACTGCGCCGCCTCTTTCTGCGAGCAGGTTATGCTCGCGAAGGAAGCGGCGGGCCGGGTACGGGAGAGAACTCTCCCACCCGAGTTCCGCAGTCGGCGCCCTGGGCGCCGCCGACGTGTCTTCGCTGAAGACTATCGGCCTCCATGACCGGGGGTCTGAGGACGGTGAGAGGGCCGCTCACCGTCCTTACAGAAGCAGGCCCATGACGGCAGCGTGACGTGAGCAACTCACGCACGCCCCCCCTTAGAAGCGGGGTCACACCCGAAACCCCCCCATAGACGCGGGATTGCACCCGAACCACCCCCTGGGCGAGGCCGCAGCGGCGGCCGTAGGTCTGTTGGGAGTCACGGGACATCCTTTCTGAGGGCTTACCCGGGGCTCTCAACCATAGGCTGTTAGGCGTGGCGTGAGGTTTTTTAGTCGGTAAGAGTCCGGCATAACATCCTATGAGGATTTTCCCTCACGTTAAACAAAAAAAAAAAAAAAGCTAGAGAGTTGAAATTTTCACAGATTATGTGTTTTGTTGCCGCTATACCTAATACAAATACTAAAACAAAATTAACCTTATCAAATTTCTTATCTTAGTCGTTTGTTTAATTGATCTGCATATGTTTCATCGGTCTTCATTTGTTTCGTCGATCTTCATTTGTTTCGCCGATCTTCATTTGTTTCACCGATCTTCATTTGTTTTGTCGATCTTCATTTGTTTCGCCGATCTTCATTTGTTTCATTGATCTTTATTTGTTTCGTCGATCTTCATTTGTTTCGCCTATCTTCATTTGTTTCATTGATCTTCATTTGTTTTGTCGATCTACATTTGTTTTGTTAATCTTCATTTACTTGATCGTTCTTCATTTGTTTTGTTAATTCTCATTTGTTTAACAGATCTTACTGAGATACAGGTTGGCGACAGACAGACAATCTGAGTAAGGAACCTTAAAAACCAACTTAGGAACCAATTCGGATCACAAGTTAGGAGGTGGAAGTGACAGAATAGAAAATGACGACTTTAGAATAGACTACCTGAGAAGTAGACAAATTATTAAGAATGAAGGAATGGCAATTCAGGAAAAGGACAACTTAGGAGTGGACAATTTAGGAAGTGGACAAGTTTGGAAGTGGTCAAGTTAGAAATGGACAAAGTCGACCGGAAGGCCAAGGGCTAAGTCTATTGCTGTCAAAACGCCATTTAAAAACGAAAAACCTGAAAATATTTTAACAAAATTTCAACAGTCAGAACAAATTGACAAATAACAGTGTGGCTTATCCTGTCCTGGCAGAGCAATAATACAATCTCTGCATTGTTGATATTTTTCTTCAAGTAGGGTATCTTCTTCTTGTTTCTTGTGTAGAACCAGCCTTTTAGAAGGCTTTTGAATGGCTTCAACACGCAAAGACCCAATAAATTTTAATTGTAAACGACACTTCTTGTAAATTTTGATTCCCTATTTTAAACTCTGCCGGATATGATTTTGGATAGTTCGGAACTACAGGTTCATTTTAAAATCTTACAACCCCCCAGTCAATTATTATCACGACATGTTTACCGTAAAAGTAATAAGTTTATGCTAATGTGTTTCACAGGGCACATTTTAGGACCTATGTAAGTGAAATATCGGCGACGATTATACGAGATTTTGTGCTTTCTTCAAGGATGCATGACGTGCTAGCCATTATATTTACCACGGTGGCGATGTATACGTGGCCAGTCGTTCATATACTACTTTTACAAAACTGATTTCTATAAACTGTTCTATTGCCTCGAGATGCTACCCGTTCGCTCTAGTGCCAGCGGCAAACATAAATCGAACGGGATTATGTTCGTTCTTCCGAGCTCTTACCCAACTTTTTACGTGCGGAAATTTCCATGGATGACATGGCGAATTCAAATGGCCTAAAACCACTCAGCTTCTACCTATCTTTGCCAACGTCAGGCGCTGGTCCTGGGTCTCTTAAGTATATCCTCAAAGATTCACTACTCGTAAAAATAATTTAAGGTAGGTACTTTGGGTTATTCTTACTCGAAGTTAGGCATCTCTTTATATTTATTTTATTATTCTATATATTTTTTTCCTATAAGCTTTTAAAAGTATGTAATTGGTGCTGTTATTATCCATAATAAGTTGCACATGTGTCATTTACTATCGCTACGGTAATTTTTTTGATTCTGCACATTGTTCTTATTAGGTTTTTCTGAACATGTGCAGTTGTAATTCTATTTCACATACTCTCACAGTTAAAGATGCGATGAGACTGATATTATGACGCAGTGGTAGCTAAAGTCTGTCGGAATTCCTTGGACAGCCTTCCGAGGGCTTCCGGATTCCAGCCGTGAGAAGTGGTAGGGCACCGTGTGGTTTTAGTCACCAAGAGATCGGCATGGCATCTATGAAAGATTCCACCCATAAAAAAGGTGCAATGAGACCTAAGCTGAATCTTCGGGGCCCAAGACACTTGCTAGTGGTGCACATGCTGATGAACGGATGACGTCAAGGCGAAGAGAATGAAACCTCGAAAGAAAAACGCCTAGCCCGCGTGGTTATAGTGACCCCCGAAAGACGCGGGATAGCACCCGAACCGCCCCCTAGGCAAGGCCGCAGTGGCGTAGGTCTGTTGGGAGTCCTGGGATATCCTTCCGAGGGCTTACCCGGGGCTCCCAACCGTAGGCTGTTGGGCGTTACGTGATGTTTTTTAGTTGGTAGGAGTCCAGCATAGCATCCATGAAGGATTTTCCCTCACGTTAAAAAAATAAGCGTGGTTATATTAGGTAAGGCTAATCGCACTTCCTGTTGGCACAACAGCAGAGCAGCTGAGCGCAGGGAGCGAGGCAGAGGTGGCAGCGCGGCCGGCCCTTCACTTCGCTCCACGACGATACGCTAGCTTTCGGGCATTAACATGTTCCCGCTTCCTGTGGGAAAATATTCCCGGGATGAAAAGGGGGCCTATTTGTTATTCCAGACTATAAAGTATAGTTAAGCAGTGCCATTGTTCTCTTTTTAACCGACTTCCAAAAAAGGAGGAGGTTCTCAATTCATCTGTATGTTTTTTTTGTTACCGGCAAATCGCATGAAAGAGTTAAACGATTTTGATGATTCTTTTTTATTTGAAAGCTGGTACTTCCCATGTGGTCCCATATACAGGAAGTCAGAATCTGATGCTGGAATCCTGGAGAAATCGAAGAAAACCCTCGAATCGAGGGAATTCCTTAACGATTAACAGCAGTTACCTTGTGTTTGGGCTTGATTAATTTGTATTGGGGAGGACATTACCCCTAGACAGATATAATATCAGTCTACCTGTCACTAAAAATAATGAAAAAAAAAATTTAACAAAAAAAAACCGACTTCAAACAAAAACTAAAAATTGAAAAATAAAATTAACTTAGCACAAAGTAATGGGTAGTAAATTTAGATTTATCACATATTATTGACTGTAATACTGAAGTCGGTGCCAATATTTCCATGAGAGATTAATAATACCTACTTAAACCTATAGTTTTACTTGGCGCCGATTTCAGTATTACATTCAATAATTTGTGATAAATCTAAATTTACTACCCATTACTTTGTGCTAAGTTAAATTTATTTTTCAATTTTTAGTTTTTGTTTGAAGTCGGTTTTTTCTCCTAACTACATCTTTGTTTAATACATGTGTACATAAAGTGTAAAATAAATAAAAAAATAAACTATCTGTGTACCAAATTTCAGCCAAATTCGTTAGAGCGTGATTGAGTAACAAACATCCAAAGATCTAAACATCCAAACATCTTCACAAACAATCTCATTTATAATATTAAGTAGGAAGTAAGATTTGATTTTACGCCATTAAAGCCCAAATTATGCAGTTCACACAGTTTCATTTCTGAAGTTTCCTACAGGCAGCTTCACTCCTAATATGGAAGAATGAGAGACGCACGTCTATCAGAGGCATTCTCTTGCTGAACGAACGAATCATATACAAACATATTCCTTAATTGTTTGTAATGATAAATTTGCTAGAAATTGATAGTGGGTGGGGAAGCCGGAACGAGAACAAACTATCCCGGTATATTATACATAGTTACCTATACTAATACCTATTGTAGAAAGGAAAGATTTTGTAGTTTGTTTGCATCGAGTAGGCTCTGAAACCACTGAACCGATTTGAAAAATTATTTCACTGTTGGCAAGCACCCTGGGTGTCATAGGCTATATTTTTTTCCCATATTCCCACGGAACGGGAACTACGCGGGTGAAACAGTGGCAGCCACTAGTCTATTATATAAAAATAAGTCGGGTTTTCCTTCCTGACGCTATAACTGCAGAACGCACGAACCGATTTTCACGGTTTTGCATTCGTTGGAAAGGTCTCGGGCTCCGTGAGGTTTATAGAAAAGAAAATTCAGGAAAATTTTCAACAGAAAAGCGGGAAAATCATTTTTCACATATAGCGCCATCGCGGGCGAAGCTGCGGGCATCAGCTAGTACAATATAAATGTAGCTGTTTGTGCTTCAACGTCGCAAAGAATAAAGTAACGGGCATGGTAATTTAATAGTAAATACTTTTTATCTCGAAAATAAACATATTAGGCCGGGAAAATATTTTTGTCCGAAACCGAATTCCATGCATCCATAGAAAAAACAAGAAATTAATTACTAAGAATACAAAAAACCCGACTGCAAAGTAGAAATGCAAATATAACTGTAAAAGTAAAAACGTTTTGTCGACAAAAATCTATTCGCCATTTTGATTTTATAGAAATTTTATTATACCTGGTGTCACTCACACAATTACTACGAATCAAATGACACCTCGCATGTCAAAATCCGTCAGTCCGTTCAGGCTGTAGAGCGTGACAAAGAAATGTACATACATACATACAGCTTGGCAAAAAAGAGAAGAAAATAATGGAGGAGCCACTGTGCTGTTCATATGGCAACCCGTTAAAAAGAACCACCAATCAGTAGCCAGTTGCCAACAACCCTCAATAAAACTCACCAATTAAATTGTATACCGTCATTGACTGACAGACATATGTGACGTCATTGGCAGCTTTTTGACAATGCAGCCAGCCTGCAAAATATTAGTTTCTTTTCTAGACTTTTTTGCCTAGCTGTACATACATAGTCTCGAAAAACTATAACCTCCTTTCTTCGGCAGCAGTCGGGTAAAAATAAAACCAAAATTGTACATAACATTAATATAATTACGTGATAGTAAAAGTCACAAGTTAGATACAAATTTAACGAATAAAATTAGGTAAATACAAAAAATATTCTTATAATATAATCAATCACTTTTATACACTTTTGCCCAAAACTGGACGCCATTACCTAATTAAGGAGGGTCTATTTCACAACCTGGCAGTAAACTCCTCATTTTAGCGCTTGCTCTCCGAAAACTCATTAAATACCAGTCATAAAGTAGGTACACGCTGTGTTTAGCTCAAAAAAAGCTTTTCTTTCTATATTAAAAAAAATCTGGAGACCTTTTTACGCAACGTCATTTAGCTTATATTAGTTAGATAGTTCCGATAGTCCAACTGTTATTGTGTCTGATCTTAGCCAGATGACGCAGGTTCGAGTCCTGCTCGAGATAGATATTATTCGCACTAAATTTGTGATTTAGTTAGAATACTAGGTAGGTAATTGCTTTTCAAAATTATCTTTAGGCTAATATTAGTTTGTGCTATGGGACAACAGACAAACTTACTTATACTTAAATACATATTATACAGAAAACACCTAAACCACAAAACTACCATTTGCAAATCACACGTAATATATTTGTTTCAACCTGGAAATCAAACCCAATAAATGCAGAACTGGCAGTCGCAAACACTTAGTAATGCGCTACCGATACCGAGGCAGACTTTACTGCCATTTTGTGAAACGGACCCGAATTTTTTTTTATACAAAATGTTGCACAGCAATTGCATCTATACACATTATAATATTATTATTGCTTTGAATACATCGATATTATAAATATATACTTAGGCCATTATGTACAAGGGCCGCACAATATACTTATTATAGTCATGATGTTTGTCTGTAAGTATAGACTACTTGTAACAATTTCTTACAGTATATAACATTTAGAATAATATTTTGAGGAATTTTCGTTAAGATTAAATTTTCATGGAATTTAGAAAACTTATATTCAAAAAAAAGGAATTTCTATTTTTTTTGAATAAAACCAGTAGCACTCCGGAATTGCCCACAGAATCAAAAATTTTTTTTTTGAAAATCGAATATAAAACCGATATCGGTGACGGTTTCATGGTGTAGGTAAGCATAACCAGTCGCCACTTCAATTTCTTTTTCCAGTACAAGAAACCCTGGGACTCTCACATATCAACACCCAAACGAAATCCGAAAATAAATAATTAGTACATTGACACTTTCAGAGTAAGATTCCCTTATAATGTAGGACAATAAAAATATTTTTTGAAATTTTACCCCTAAGACAGTAATTAGGGGGTGATTTACCCTTTATAGTCCGTTCACAGTTTATTTACCTCTGACAGATCGTTTTCTGTATGTTGGTATTGCAGTAAAGTCCCCCTATGAGCGCCAGCTTAAGACATTTTGCCGCGTAATACGGGAGATTATAAGATGTAAACGTTAGCACTTACAATTATTTTTTTATGTAAATATCTAATTGTCAATTTATATAACTTATCACGTGATTCTGATATTATAAGATTGTACTCAAGTTTTATTTTTATTGATATGGATATTTAAAAAAGACACTCATTACCATCACCAGGGTGTGCGAAGTTACTCCTTCCACATCTCAAATAATTTACGCGATCGAAAAACGGCAACAAAAAAGAAAATGTGTTTGGACTTTAAGGTCAGAGTACATGGGATAAACAAAATCTTAGTATGGTAACACGAAAATCAAGCAAGCCAACATCAGCGCTAGAGGGAAATTAACTATGAACGGACTATACATATGAAACCCTAAAAAAGAACAAGAAAAAATTACAATTCTTTTTTTAATTTCATGGAGAGTAAATTTTATTTTATTATTTTTTATTTGAACCACGTGGTTCAGACGGGACTAGAACCTGTACCCTTCACCAAACCAGATCAATATCATACCTTAACTATCACAACCCACCATCTACTCTAAGATTCCACTATAAACGTTATATACTGCAAGTTAAGAGGGAACATGCGCTTTTTAACCGACTTCAAAAAAAGGAGGAGGTTCTCAATTCGTCTGTATGTATTTTTTCATACAAACTTACTCCACTACTATTTTCCTGAATCTTATTACATCTTTAGTTCTAAAAGAATCTTTATCATTAAGATAATTTTGAACAATTAGTATGCTAATTGCTTTTTAAAACAATCGTTTTCCATATTTGCCATTATGCAAGATTTTTTGCATTATTTAAAATTTATATACATACCCCCTTATTCATAATCGTTTATTAAACCTATTTTAGTTAAAACACATTTTAAGTCTATTGCTGTCTCTAACCATACTCTGTCATTGGTTAGAGACAGCAATAGACTTAAAGTGTGTTTTAACTAAAATAGGTTTAATAAACGATTATGAATAAGGGGGTTAGTCTTTATCATTTTATAAAATCAAGATATATGCTAAAATAAATAAAGAAAATATGACCCTTAAAAAGGCACTACTTACCAGACAAATTAGAAAACTTTTAACTTAAAAAAGTAATAGGAATCTGGACGTAAGAACTCTTTTTTTTGACTCAAAAATGTATGGCTCTGTCCAAATAACTACAGCTATTCTTATCACACTGTATGGAGTTGTCCATACGCAGAGGGATGGCAACTTAAATTTTAATACATTATGCACTTTTTCCTCAATATACAATCAAGTAAAAACAAAAAAACATTGTGTTTAGAAATACTTATAAGAAAAGTATTTTACCTTTGAATATACTGTAAAGCAAAACCGGTCAGGTTATATGGATTTGCAATAAAACTTGTGCAAAAAAAGTACAAGTGTTTTAACAAAAAGTGCATTATGTATTACAACAAGTACCATCTAGTGCCAACAATCAAGAGTATTATCACAAATTAGAGAGTACAGATGAAAATTTTATGTACCTACTTATGTACTTTTTTACCACACCTACCCTCTGCTACACACACTCGCGCACAAATCAGTATCGACAACTACTATGAAAATGTTTGACCTCGTGTCTGTGAACTCTGTGAGCGATTTCAATGTGTGCGTAGCCTCAGCGAATTTAGTATGCAGGTTTCCATCTGTACTATCTCTAATTTGTGATATAACAGATTTTTTTAAATAGCTATTTAGCATATTTCTTGCAGCCCATGTCCCCTCTTAAACAGAAACTTACATCTAACGGTGTTCACACAACGTTGCTGGTGAAGATCTCGATCCAATATCCATCGGGATCTTGGATAAAGGCAAGACCTTTCATCTTGCCGTCGTTGGGTTTCTTTATGAATTTCACTCCTTGCTGTTCGAACCTGGAATATAAAGTGTTGTAATTTTTATTTATTTATCATAAACAATTTTTTACTTTGTCGTCCGCTGTGTTTTATATGTGATTCTTTAGATTGATATAACTTTTTTATTTATGAACCAATTGACATGAAACAAAGTTTGTGATCCCCGTCACAAACCCGTTTTCCGATACCATATCCCGAAAGGTGATGACTCCCATATCACCTTGTTTCAAATAACCCAATGGTTCGGGGATGGATGGATCGGAATCTGGCTTCCGGCAAACATGTTTGTCCAAATGAGTATGAAACCAGCTTTTGCAGGATGACATTTTCTTAAAAAAAAGTACTCAATGTAGAAACTAGCTGATGATCGGAGTATTGTTTGTGTGAAATTTCGTTCCCGTTCCGCATAGGAACTCATTCCAGGGATAAAAATTTGCCTATGTGTATATTTCAGACCATAATCAATCTATGTACCAAGTTTTAGCCCGATCCATTCAGGCATTAGTCCGTGCAAGAGTTGCAGTTTGTGACTGTGGATAAATAATAGTGTCCGACCGAAACTGGTTTTCCGGCCGAAACCGAAACCGAAACCGAACTTTCGGCCCCAGGGTCAGTTTCGGCCGAAACCGAAACCGAAACCGAAACTCACGTGTTCATATTGAAAAAAAAAAAAAAAAAAAAAAAACAGACAACTGCGAGTCGGATTCCCGCACAGAGGAATCCGTTACAAAAATTACGTTTGTTGTGTGGATGTTTTTTTCTGATTTTAGTTGGTATTTTTTGTAGCACATGGTTAGGTGGTCGGTGGTGGCAGTATTTTTGAAATCTCCAACGCTTTCAACACCTTGCCCTGGAGCTGCGTTTGGGAGGCGCTTGTTTACCATGGAATGCCTCAATACCTATGTCGAATTGTCGGGGCCAATCTTTCCGAGAGGGCCATAACTTATCCGAGCTGGCTAGGGCAGGGTCGGCGAGATGTGTCGTTCGGTGTTCCACAGCATCGTTCTTAGGACCGCTCCTGTGGAACATTGGTTACGATTGGGTGCTGCGTGGTCCGTTGCTCAGAGGTGTCGGCGTAACCTGTTACGTGCGTAACGTGTTACGACGACACCCTAATTATAGCGCGAGGACCAACGCACCGAGACGCAGCCCTAAAGGACACCTGCGGGATCCAGCTAACATATGGGGGGCGTCAGCATCGACATCGAGCTCTCGATGACGTATCAGGGACTCGTACTCGATAGCCGGTGTAACTTCGGATACCACATCCGGAGTTTGGTCCCAAAACTAAGGAAGGGGGCATCAGCCGCACTCTTGCGGCTGTTGCCCAATATCAGGGGACCCAACGCTCCCTGCAGGATACTGTACTTTGGGATTATGCCGAGCATGGCTTTATATGAGGTCCCTGTATGGGCGGAGATCCTGATGGCCAGCAATGCGGCTAAATTGCTTAGCCCGCAGAAGGCGATGGCTGTCAGGGTAAGGATAGGGGATACCGCATGATCTCAGTTGAGGCGGCATGTCTTCTAGCCGGGACCGCTCTATGGAACCTGGAAGCGAGGGCCCTTGCGTCATTGTTTAAATGGCGCAAGAAGGCGCTGGAGCGGGGCCATAGGCCAGCGCTGGTTAGGAAGCGGGAGAGAACTCTCCCATCCAAGTTGCACAGTCTGCGATGGCGCGCCCTATACTCTCTGCCTCTATGACCAGGGGCCTGAGGACGTCTGCTCACCGTCCTTATAGAAGCAGGCCCTAGACGATAGCGTGAAGAGAGAAATTTATGCACGCCCCCCTCAAGTAGCGGGATAACAACTGAACAACCCACCAAAGACGCGGCCGCAGTATGCTTCATTCCGAGGGCATACTAGGGGTTCCCAACGCGTGGTTTTTAGCCGTTAGGACTCCGGCATAGCATCCCTGTAGGACTTTCCTCACGTTAAAAAAAAATTGCGGCTACAGAAATACATCAACAGTGAAAATTTTGGGGAGAGCTCCAAAATTTTCACTGTTGATGTATTGCTGTAGCCGCAATTTTTTTATTCAGATAGAGATCTGGCGCGGTTACAACCTCGTGGCTAAGAGACAGACGGACTGCTAGGCCTCATGTCTCGTTAATAGGGTCCCGCTTTAACCCCTCCGTGTGAGAGTCAGACTCGCACTTAGCTGGTTATTTTCTCAATAGGTGCAGCAAGTTCCACCAAGTGTCATCAATCAACGGTATTAATCTTCTCAAGTGTTTATTTTAGAAATATCTCCACCTGAAGATGAGTTTCTTTCTTTTACTAGTGGAATTACACATAGATGCTATTGCGAACTCCTACTGACTAAAACCACACGGTGCCCTGCTACTAGCTCTTAGCAGGTTTTGGTTACCATCTAGAAGTGTATAACTAAAACTGGACAAGAGTGAGCCGGACTCGCGCACGTAGGGTTCCGTACAAGAAAAGCGGCCAAAAAGTCACGTATTTTGTATGGGAGGCCCCCTCTAATATATATTACTGCTCGTTCACTCTAACTTTGCCGCTCGGCTCCATACTAAAGTCGAATTTTTAATTAGACGAAGTAAATTGACAGCAACTAATGTCACTTCTTCATACAATGTTGCGTATTTTCTATGACGATGTGACATTAGTTACTGTCAATTTACTTCGTCTAATTAACAATTCGGGTATACGCCTCTACGCCAGTGGCAAAGTTATAGCGAACGGGTAGTATGTCTATTTTTATTATTTGTTGCTATAGCGACAACATACATAATCTGTAAAAAAAAATATCTGTCTAACTATCACGGTGGACGAGTTACAGCCTGCTGACAGACAGACAGACAGACGACCAACACAGTCAACGTAACCGACAACAAAGGGGTTGGGTTATGATATGTCCTAGATGGAGACGTCAATTTGGCGAGCTAACTATAAAAAAAAAGATCTTTAGGATTCAGTAACCAAAAGTAAAAACGGGATCCTAAAAAGGAGGTCTGAGGCATAACACAGGGGTAACTGTCTAGTACTTCTCAATGATTGTAATTGCTTGTGGTTTAAGTAAAGTTGTATTATTGTAACTATTGATTGGAAGTCCTTTGTAAATCTCTAAATCTTCGGTTAGTAATATATTAACTGGTTGGGCTGACCCCAACCACGTCACAAGCAGAGCAAGACACTCAAAATTCATAAACACGTGAGTTTCGGCCCGGCCGAAAGTTTCGGCCCATTTTGGCCGAAACCGAAACTGCGGCCGAAACTCGATTTTTTGGCCGAAACTGGCCGAAACCGAAACTTCGGTCGGTCACTAATAAATAATAAATATTCACGGACATTTCACACAACGCTATCTGATCCCAAAGTAAGCTAGGAATAACCTGCTTGTGTTATGGGTATCAGACCACGGATATTAATACTTATATACTTTTTTAAATACATACATATTATACATAGAAACACCCAGACTCTTGAGACAAACATTTATGGGTCACACAATATATTTGTCTCCGATGGGAATCGAACCCACAACCTCAAGCGCCGCAGGCGGCATCACTACCGATTGCGCCACAGAGGCAGTGGATGTCTGGATGTTTGTTACTCTGTAACGCTCTAAGGGGTCGTCCATTAATCACGTGAGGCTCGAAAGGGGGGGGGGGGGGGTCTGACAAAAATCACGAAACATCACCAGGGGGGGTGGGGGGTGTAGTGAGATATAACGTGTATTTATTTCGAACAGCTACTTTACAACCCTGAATTTGAGATCACTGTAATTTCTGAAAAACAAAACCTACAATATTGAAACTTGTATGGAATAATTCATAAAGCACTTAATTCCTTTCTTACATCAGAAATTAATTGAAATCGGAATACCTATGCGTTGATCATACAACACAAAAATCATTTCGTTTTTCATCGTGTCTCCCAAAGGAACCGCGCAGAATATCGGCATCAATCCGATCAATAATAATCTCAAATTATGTCAGTATTATTTAAAATGGTACGTTGGCATGATACAGAAAGACATACAAAAAAAAAACTATCTTATCTTCAGTATCGGATGTAATGGAAGTTATACCAGGCCTCCGTCACTCTCTACAAGTCGTTTTATAAGCACCTACTCCTAAGTATTATGACGCAGAACTAACGTGGCCGACCGGCAGAGGGCTGCCACACACCAGACCGAGCGAAGTGCGCACAACCAATGTACATTTCCCGAGTAAATATTTCGCTTCATTTAGTCTTGCTTTTTTTTTCATCTTACTTCTTACTAATATTCTAAAATTAAATGCGAAAGTGTGTGAGAGTGGATGTGTAGATCTGTGAATGTTTGTTACTCTTTCACGCTCTAACGGCTAACGGATCTGGCTGATATTTGATACAGGGATAGAATGTAGTCTGGAATAACACATAGGTTACTTTTTATCCCGGGAATAAGTTCCCATTGGAAGAGGGAAAAGGAACAAACTTTTACGCAGGCTAAGCTGCGAGCATCAGCTAGTTATAATAGAATTCTTATGTAAAGAAGAAGTTATAAAATATTATTAAGTTTTTTTTTCAGACACTGTGTTTTTTGTAGTTATATGTATTTTTGTTACGTGCTTACAACCCTAATGTTGTCAATAGTTGTCACTCGATGACGCAATCATACGGTGTGCGCACGAATCTCGACTCTCGGAATACGTCGTAGAGCATGTTTTCCACTGTAGCGGTATGTTATAGCTAATATTTTTGAGGTTAAGTATGGGAGTGATGTATCTGTTACGTAGTAACTATTATTTAATCTGTGGTTATACATTATAGATAGAATGTCAAGTAAAAAAAAATCTTGGAAAACAATTACCAAATATACCTATTCGACGTACAGATTTTCGACTCTCTATAGCTTTATTATAAGTTAAATATATTAAGGTGGATCCACCATAAGACTAGCCGATGCACACAGCTATGACCCCGTCCACCGATGATCATTAGGGGGAAGGCCCCTCTCCTTGTTCTGGAGATGCCTTCAGAGCCCACCCGCTCACCGCTCTCTACCCTCTCTGCTTCCAGAGAAGTGTTCGAGAGCGGTGCGATGCGGGCTAAAATCCCGGAAGTGCTGAGAGCCCCCGGCCGGGCCGGGCGACGTGAATAATCTTTGGATATCCATGACGGCTGTAAGATGAGGAGGGACACCGCGTGGCTTAGTGGATAGGACGGTCAATTTTCGGGACCGGGAGCGAACGACACAGACCGTCCCGGCTGCCCCCGCAGCTAGGATGATGGTGCCAAACCGCATTACACCCGTAACAAAAAAAAACATACCTCAGTTCACGTGGATTTCAATAGTCGTGACCAAAAGCATAATGATCGCATGGAAATTCAACCTTTATTATTGTACTTTTGTTCATAACTTCGCTTCTATTTAGCCAACTGCGATCAAACCAACGTAAGATTTTAAGCTTGACAAACTAACACCTTCTTTATTAGCTCCAAAATAATGAATATTATATTGCAACACGACGGGAGTAAATGCAACGGGAAATATATTACAATATTAATACCATATCTCTCTCTATTATGTGACGCAAACGAAGTCGCGCGGATTACCTAATATACAATAGCGACTTCAATGTATAAAATTTTAAAAAAACTTTGTAGTTACTAAAAATACACGTGATTCGGCCTAGGGGGGAGGGGAATCTGAAACCTCACCAAATTTCACCAAGGGGGAGGGGGGGTCCTAAAAATGCCCAAAAATACCTCACGCGATTAATGGACGACCCCTAAGTAAAGGGTGAATGGATCTGGCTGAACGTTGCTACAGGGATAGATTTATTTTACTTTTTATCCCTAAAATGAGTTCTCATAGCAAGCGGGAACGATAACAAGCTTCCACGCGGGCGAGGCAGGTCGCGAGCGTTGGTTAGTAAAATATTAAAAATAAAACGTACCTAGCACAAGCTTCATCCACATTCCGCACCAGTATTCCAATATGGCCGAAGCCCCGAGGGTCTGAGTTGCCGTTGTGGTAGCTTGAATCATCATTCTCTGTGCCCCAGTTGCTGGAATTTATAAACAGCAAAATATTATTAAGTAAGTACAAAAAAAGGATCCAACCAACATGGTATGCACGGCTTAACTCTACAGATGCGGTTGTGGCCATGCGGACTCAGTGTTCCGTAACAATCACTGCAGTTAGCATAGCGGCATTCTTGGATGGGGGATCAAGTGCTTTCGTACTTTAGAAGGCACATAAAATTTTTGGTCTAGGTTGCCAGTAAAATGGCAGTTGCTAAACCAAGTTGAACACCTTATGGGCACCTTAAAAATTTCAACAGCAGGCAGTCACCACTTTATGTGGGACAAATCTAAAAAAAGGTGAAATGTGGGCATATAATATGCGTTTGCTTACCCCTTTAGGGATACAAGGCGTGACCATATTGTATGTGTGGAAGTACGCAAATTTGCGATACACAGAACCCTACCCTATTTTTCAACAAATGACATTTTGCAAATGATAGAGTTAAAAATTACTTACTGCGTCAATTCCAAAGTAGCTTTCCTAGTCATTGCCCATGCGGTTCTGGTAGCCTCGTCCGATGGAATTTCTTGAGGGTTCTCGTAGCCCATGAAGAACAATGAGAATTTCATCTCGGGGAAGTGTAGTTGCTTCAACAAAGTCATGCCGAGCACTCCTGTGTAGAATGGGATGGATTTGCGAGGATCCTTGATGCGGTACATTGTTTGTTGAAACATGAAGTCCTGGAATATAGGGAAGCGGAACTTTTTGAAATCTGATCTAAATATATGGAAATTTGTTTTTTTACTACTACATATGTGGCAGACCAGCTTACGGCCTACTGGAAGGTTGGTTACCCTAGCCTAGCCTATGGACGTTCGCAACGTTTGAATTGAACACCAGAGGCGGTAAACACGCGCTGCCGACCCGGGCGCAGGTTGTAACGACACACAGCTAAAATTTTTCAAGCCATCCATAAAGCCTTCAATTTGGCTTATCAACTGTCATTTTACAACCCGGACCAACTGCTTAACGTACGTTCCGAAACACAGAAACACTCATAAATAAATGTCACGAAAGTAGTCATGCGGTGGTCACCCTTCCATAACCGGAAATAGTAAATGTTGCTTACTGCAGTGATCGTTTACAGAACACTGATTCTGCGGGGTCACAAGCGCTGCAAAAGTTTTATACATGTAAGAGTTTTTATAGTCAGACTAGATGATGCTCGCTAGATGCTAGATGATGTTTCCGTTCCCGTTTCCCGTGGGAACGTTTTCCCGAGATGAAAAGTAGCCTATGTCCAGACTATAAGCTATCTTCATACTAAATTTTAGCCCATTACGTTCAGCCGTTAGAGCGTGATTGAGAAACAAACATCCAAACATCTTCACAAACTTTCACATTTATAATATTAAGTAGGATTAGAGAAACATGAAAGATTTTTTCAGAGCACATTTCAAGCTCCAGAAGCAGTAAAACGCCTGAGTCAACCTCCACAGGATAGGTGGTAGCTCAAGTCGAACTAGGTGAGGTCACAGTGGCAGCCAAAATCAGGCAAGGAACCTGGGACATTCTTCCAAGGGTTTACCCAGAATTTTCGAATGTAGAAACATTGTGACAAACCATACAAGCATGACTGCTTCAATGGCAAGTGTATGTGCCATACGGCGGACTTCGTTTAAAATTATGGGTCAAAACGAATTGTGGTTTTAGAGTTTTGCTATTTATTGAATGTATTTTGAAATATATTAGGTGCTTACATATGAAATTGGCGTTTTGTATAGGAGGAACAAAAAGTCGAATATTTTTAAATATAATATATTTAATTAATCAAAGTATGAACCATTGTTTTCTATGCATTTTTGCCATCTCATAGGTAGTTCATTGATCCCTTTACTAAAAAAACCAGTCGGACGGGAATCAATAAAATCTGTGAAGGCGATTTGGACTGCCCCATCAGAGTTGAATTTTTTCCCTTGCAAGAAGTTGTCCAAATTTCGAAAAAAATGGTAATCTGTTGGAGCAAGATCCGGGGAGTACGGAGGATGTTTTAGACATTCCAATTGAAGCTCTTCTAATTTGGTAGCCGTCTGTTGTGCAGTGTGTGGTCTAGCGTTGTCGTGAAGCAGCAGTGGCGTGGAGCGATTGACCAGCCTAGGTTGTTTAGCCACTAGCTTTTCCATCATGGTTTGCAATTGCTGACAATAGACATCAGCCGTAATAGTCTGGCCAGATTTGAGAAAACTGTAATGAACAATACCGGCACTAGTCCACCAAACGCTTACAAGTAACTTTTTTGGGGTTAATTTTCGCTTGGGGCAGGATTTGGCTGGCTGGCCAGGATCCAACCATTGCGCTGAGCGCTTTCGATTATCGTAAAGAATCCATTTTTCGTCACAGGTAATGATTCGGTTTAAAATACCTTCATTATTGTGCCGGTTCAGTAATGTAACGCAGCAGTCGACGCGCTTTTGCCGGTTTGCTTCAGTCAATTCGTGAGGTACCCACCTTTCAAGCTTTTTAATCTTCCCAATTTGCTTCAAGTTAATTAAAACAGTTTTATCACTAACACCGCAGCCTGCAGCTAACTCGGACGTGGTTTGCGATGGATCCGCTTCCACAATAGCCTTCAATACTTCATTATCAACTTGAGTCTCAGGCCGTCCACGGGGCTTGTTCTGCAGGTCGACATTTCCTGAACGAAAACGTTGGAACCAACGAACTGTTTTCTTTTGCAACATGACCGCCATACACATCATTCACCCTTCTAGTCGTTTCCGCAGCACTAGTGCCACGGCGGAACTCGTACTCGTAAATAATGCGATATTTTAAGTTTTCCATTTTGTAAAATGAGTGACGCAAACAGAAAAAAACAGAAGAAAAAAACAAATGAATGACGGTCATCGAAGGATAAATACATGAGTAAATAGCTGGGAAAATTTGAATTTGGAATTCCTTACCAAAGAGGAGAAAATCGTAATTAAAGTGGCCAGTACGAAAAACGCCAATTTGATGTGTAAGCACCTAATATTATAAATATGCTTAATAGTTGTTTAGATCTCAGTTGAAATTAGCTTAGTCTGTGTTAGAGAGCATTGTGTGTCCTAATAAAGAGAATTATATATTTGGTTATCTTCATCTCTAGAAACCTCTGCTAGATTCTAGAGTATTTTTCCATGAAAATGATGAATACATAATTATGAATCAACCAATTATTTAACCATTGACAATCACAACTTTATTATTGTGTTGTTAATATAAATTTGATAACATGATAAGTAAATGTTACATAATATTTAGGTAGTTAATTTTCAACTGTTGAGACAACCGGTTTTTGATAACTAATCTTATCAAGAGTTCTGAATGGTGTATCAGGAGGCCATTGTAGTAACTGATTTTCTCAAATTCACACTCAAAATGAAAATTGTAACTGGTTACAGGCTAAAAATAATAGTTTTTTTTTAATATACTACTGAGGTGTCAGATAAGCTTATACCCTCCTTAATAACAGGCATAATTATTACAGACAATCAGGACCAACGGCCTAACATGACTTAAGAAGCACGAAAACACTCGGAAATAAATGTCACAAAGCGGTCACAGGGTGGTCACCCATCCAAGATTGGCCATAGTGTAAGATGCTTACTGTGATTGTTTACAGAACACTGAGTACGCGGGGCCACGAACACTTTGTATAATCAATATTCTGACAAGTTTCCAAGACATTTCCATAGTCTTGTAACTTTTAAAGATGGGTTAAGTTTACTTATTATTTGTACTGCACCCAAAGGGGCGAAAGCGGAACCTGTTTACTGAGACTTTACAGTCCGTCCGTACATCATCAGGCTGTATCTGATGAAATGTTATAGCTAGACAGTAATTTTTTTTACAGAAAATGTATTTCTGTATCCACTATAACAACAAATACAATTAAATAAGAACAAAAATGAAAGGAGTGCTCCCATGCAACAAATGTGATTTTATACATTTTGTTTGTAAGGAACTCATTAAAATATTTCAAATGATACGCTCGAAGGACCATGGCAATGTCCGAAGTTGAGGAGCACTACATCCCAGTCATAAAAGCCCAAATTATGTAGTTTTTGAAATAAAAAATCCATATGCAAGGGAAGTAATACTTACTCTGGTTGATGGATCTGGCGTCTGGCACAGGGCCTCAATAGCTTGAGGAGAGATTCCTTCATTCGCCATTGTTCTGTACAAGAAATGTAAAAACAAAATAAAATTATAACCTAGAAGTTATTGTAATGAATTGCTCTTAACAGTTATTTTTATTACTTCTTTTATTCGACTCACAAGAGTTTCATTATGAAACTTTGGGTAGTACTTACATAATTTTATTTAAGTTACGACTTCAAGAAATAGTTATTTTTTTCAAGCAAATCCAACACACTTTGGTACTTGACTGTTGACTGACGTTTGTTGACTACCGTTTGACATTTATGACGTTTCCGTATTCCTTCCGAATTACGTTCCATTTCACAGGCGCCTAAGTTAATAAAACTGGTTTAATTAAAGTAAAACACGAATTTATGTTGTAGCATCATCTTCAAAACACATTTCCGAAAAATAAACAACCTCATATAAATATCTGAGTTCTTCCATCCATATGATATCTCTTTCCGCTGTGGTTTTGACACAATCGTAAGCTGCAACCATTCTCATGTTCTTATCATCAACAAAAATATCTCCGACAACGCTCAAATAATCACCTTCAGTGAAATTGATGGAACATTTTTTCATGTGATCTAACAGAGTAGACATAATGTTAACGTTATCATTGTCTGACCTCACAGCAGCCGAAAACCCATTTAGCAACCTTTTCAAGATTTTGGGGGATGAATTTAAGCTACTTTTACTGCTATCAAAGTATATTTGAACTGAACTGGTTGCGTCAGACAGCTCTATGTTTGCTGTGGTGGCTGTTATATTGTAAATACCCGTAATAACACCATGAATCATTACATTTTTGAATGTCATTTCTAATAATTCGTAAATGTATTTGTTGTCTGTTGGTTTGGCGCGAAATATATCTTGAACGTACACTTTCAGTGGCGTTTGTTGAAAGTTATTCATCGTATTGATTTTATCACACTAACACTATGACACAATAAATAAAATTGACAAATTCTTATTTATTAAGTTAATAAGTTACTTTACTGTGTTACCGGGTGTAAGTCATATTAAAATTAGGTAAATACCATTAACCTAAAAAAAATTGACAGTTGGATTTTTTTGAGACAAATAATTTGGCCTGGTAACCAAGAACATAAAGAAACTTTATTTTAATGTTGAATCTGAACTTACAAACTTTTTGTTTGTGGTTTTTTTTTGTAGTTTACAAAATAAAAAACGAGGCAGCTTTGAAAATCTTTAATTAAAATAGCAGCTATCGTTATTTTGTTTATTCAAATAGTTCAATATTACAGCGTTAGCTTTAATTTTAAGGATTCCATACTCCAAGAGTAAAAATAAGACCCTCCGCTGATTATTATAGACCATAAAAATACTTTTTTATCATAATAATTTTATAAAACTAAATTTAAGCACGACGTCATTCACATGATGTTGCTTTTTTTTTGTATTTCGTGAGGGAACTCCTCAAGAATGTTATGCTATCAGCCTACGGTTGGGAGTCCCGGGTAAGCCCTCGGAAGGATAGGTACCCCAGGACTCCCAACAGACCTATGGCTACCACTACGGCCTCTCTTAGGGGCGGGGGGGGGGGGGGGGGGGGGAGGGGTCCGGGGGCTTAACTTTAGATTAGTTGCCATCGAGTTTGAGGTTCATATTTTTTATACACAAAGCTAATATTATTAGAAGCCTACACGCGAAGTTTTAACTTGCGGAGATTAATGGTTAACGAGAAAAAAAATAATGAAAATCGTAAAAAAACACCAATAATTTGTCACTTTTCACCACAGAACACAAACACTTCCAATGTTTTTGACATTCGGCTCGTCCAATACGTTTTGTTTTACGTAACATTAACGCACAACAATGTTTTACTTCATTTAAAAATTTAATTAATAATTATATTTAGTTATTAAGTTAAATTTTATGCATATTTTATTATATTACGTATATTTATATAAATGAACGCTATTAAATATTATAATAATTTAATGACGGTTGCCGATATGTGAAACTAAACGTAAAACGTCGTACGCATTCTATGGGTTGGTCAAGGTCAACACTTTCAAATGACACCCTATTTGTGAATTTGTGTCTTGTATAGGAGACGCGTAGTTTTTTTTTTCAACCCCAGGTCGGCATTTGAATTACGCATCCCTAATTCAACCATAATTAGTACTTAATGGTTAACACCCCGACTCGGATAGGTTAGGTTAGAAGGCTAAGGCGGGAGCGAAGCGGAGCGGAGCTCCCGCCTTAGCCTTCGTGGTTATTTTTTTTTTGGCTTGTCGACGAGTTCTTATTTGGAGAACGATTACTTATGTTGTCGATTTTATTGAACATAACCTCAAAAAATAAAAATCTAAATTCAAGGTAACTATTGATTTCCTAACTTTGGGGAGGGGTCAGGGGGATTCCCCCCTCCCCCTCCATTTTCCATCTTCCAATTTCGACCTTGAAATCGATTTCAAAACAAGAAAATGCGAAAGTTAGGTTAGAATTTTAAAAAAATCATAACTCAAAAAGGGGGGGCGTCCGCAACTTTTCCGTCAGGGGGGGGGGGGTTCCCCACCCCCCCCTCCCCCCTCCCCCCCCACTCCCACCCCTTAAATCGTTGGATAGTAATCCGAAGTCCTACCGGTCCGGGTGTTATCCTGCGTGTTTAGGGGGGTTATTCGGGTGTTATCCCGCTTCTATTGGGGTGCGTGAATCCCTCACGTCACGCTGTTGTCTAGGGCCTGCTTCAGTAAGGACTGTTAGCAGCCCCCTCACAGTCCTCAGGTCCCCGGTGGTCAGGTCCCCGGTGGTCAGGTCCCCGGTGGTCAGGTCCCCAGATGATGTTGTGTTTATACCAATAAAAACAGTCAATAGGTTACTAAGCTAGTTCCATTTTGAATGTTATTTGCTACCTACTGATCAAATACTTCAAAATGTGATCTAGTTTTTGCGCAGTTAAGCCACAATCTCGGTTGCGAGATTTTTCAGAAACGTCTGTATTAAATACACATAGTAATAACTGAACTACTAAATAAATTATTACGTGGGTCAGCTAAGTCCAGCCTGGCGGAATGCCAGTAGTTGCAGATAATACAGTTTGTCTATAAAGTCGTGAAATTAAATGAGGGCGCTGCTGAATGCATGTATGCAACCCTATATAGTACGACCAAAATGATTTTGATACGAGGAGTTCGTTCCGAGTAAAATCTTACTAATATTATAAATGCGACAGTTTGTGAGTGTGGATGTTTATTACTCTTACACGCTCGAACGGTTAAAGGGATCTGGCTGAAATTTGGTACAGGGATACATTATAATCTGGAATAACCATGGCTACTTTTTATTCCGGGAATAAGTTCTTACGGGAAGCGGGAACGGGAACAATACAAATATTATAAATGCGAAAGCTTATGAGTGTGGATGTGAGACTCTTTCACGCTCGAACAGTTGAACTGATCTGGCTGAAATTTGGTGCAGGGATACATTATAGTCTGGAATAACACATAGGCTACTTTTCATCCCGGGTATAAGTTCCTACGGGAAGCGGGAACGAGAACAAATTCGACACGGGCGAAGCTGCGGGCATCAGCTAGTGAGTTAATAAATAAAACACATTATACATTTTTAATTTTGTTTCTGTTTTATTGAATCAGATCCAGAATAAAGTTATTGAACCAGATCCAGAAGCCCCGGTCTAATAGCGTCTTACAACCCACCAGCAGGTGCCTAGCAGTCCCAATTGCTTTGCCACAATCATGTAATTACATGTTTTATCCGTAACTTTCCCCCATCTGACAAGGATTTTTTTGGCGCAGTGCTCAAATATTAAAATCGTCTATTTCTTTCTTTGCCGACCTTTTCTGTGTTAACCAGGAGTTTCAAACTTTCCTTCATTATTAAAACCTTCGTTAACTATTCGCCTAACTGTACTCTCTGATTTTCCTGAAAAGAGTAAAAAAAGAAAATTAATTACATATTGGAAACAAACTATTGACATGAAGCAATTAATTCAAAATAAAAATTGGTAGAAAACCAGATTGAACTGAGTATCAAAAATGTAGGTCGTACTATAAAATAACCACGTTGTTCTAACCACTGACTTACATTATAGGTAGATTGTAAGTTTAAGATTCTAACCTAAAAATATGCAAACAATGCCTTTTTTTTGTCTCCAAATCGTAAATTCAGTAAATTTGTAACTTCAGACAGATTCAAAACAAACAATAACACGATTACATACCCACCAAAGATGCTGTTCGCTCATAAACATCCTCAAAATCCCACAACAATTGTCCAGATTAGTACTCCGCGAAACATCACTGGAAAGCTTTAAAAATCACTTCCTGCGCACCACTCCGATTTTCTTTACTCATTTCTCAAACCTTTATGCGTAGTTTGGTCTCAATTTGTTGCAGTTTAATCCAAACATTAAAGTTACGTGAGAGAGTAAACGAAATTCGACGATAGCATTGACAACTGACGTAGGTACTTATGTTTCTTGTTGCCAGTGTTGCCACACACATAACTATTTTTAGTTCCTCAAACATTCATTTCACGACTTTATAGACAAACTGTAGCTGTCTCGTGAAATATAGATAAGAAGTCGAATTTGCACTTATATTTTGTGTTTTAGAAGTCCTTATTATCTTTATTCTTTAAACCCAAGTTTCACTTTTTTATACCACAAGCATAAGGACGGATCCACCTGATGGAAAGTAGGCAGTGGTCACCGTAGCTTAAGGACGTTTACAACGTTAGAGGCACTACACTCGCGCTACTGAACCTTTTTCTTTTTTTAACGTGTAACGCCGCCCTTAAATCACTATGACAGAATGACATAAGAAGTGACGTAATTTCCGAGTGTATATCTTTAAAAGTCAGTGCGAGCATGTTTGTCTGTCCTTCTGTACTGTATACTAAGACTGGTCGAAGCTTTGCCCAAATTATTGTAGGTATGTGTCTCGGAGAATAAAGTAATTAGCCGAGTCCTGAAGTGTTTAATTGCCCCTTCTGTTACAAACGTGAGGAAAATCCTACAGGGATGCTATGCCGGACTCCTGCAGGCTAAAAACCACATGAATTATACCTAACAGTCTACGATTGGGAGCCCCGGGTATGCCCTCGGAAGAATGTCCCCAGGACTTCCTTCATTTATTCATTTATTTCATTTATTCATTCATATAAACAATTTACATTGTATTTGAACTACTACCACTACTACTAACTATGTAACAATAACTCATTATTAAATTTCACATTATGCCATTAAACACCTTTATATAATGTTATGTGTATGTAAAATTTATCCTATTTATATTTTGTCACAATTACTTATTATTATTTAATTTCACAATCCAATTCATATCATTCTATTATAAAGCTTAATATTATGTCCTATTTATATTATGTAACAATTGTTCATTATTATTTAATTTCACAATCTAATTCATATCATTCTATTATAAAGCTTAATATTATGTCCTATTTATATTTATGTAACAATTGTTCATTATTATTTAGTTTCACAATTTAATTAATATTATTCTATTATACAGCTTAATATTATGTTATGCTGTATAAATTCTGTCACAATTTGGTAGGTTGTCATTTATTATTTAGTTATACAATTTATTTGACATTATTCTATTTATTACCTTAATATTATGTTATTTATACCACTCAGTCAATCAAATGTACATATCAATCTGGTACCTTTAATTTATTATGGAGTGAGGTCATTCAGAGGTCATCGACACTGTACAGGCACCTAGCTATTAATAATTTTTTAAGTTCTTTTTTGAATGAACTTGTGTAAAGACAGTCCTTCAACTCCTCTGGTAATTTGTTGAACAATTTTATTGCCTGGTATCGTGAACTTTGCCTTACAACATTAAGGGTTGGCAGTATTTGACTTTGAAAATCTTTTCGTCGAGTTTGTTCCCTTATCTGTCTTTCGTCTTGTGTTTCATAATTTCTTACATTTTTACAAAAGTGGCTTAAGACTATTAAAATATAGAGACTAGGTACGGTCAATATACCCAGATCACGAAAATGCTGTCTACAACTCTCAGTTTGGGGTAGCCTCATTATTGTTCTTATGGCTCGTTTCTGCAATATAAAAGCTCTACGATTATTGTATATGTAGCTATGTCCCCAAAACTGGATACTGTATCGTATTCTGGACTCCACCAGTGCATGGTATACCATTTTTAGATATTCTACATCTATGTCATCTCTCAAAGTCCTCAGTGCAAAACACGCAGAAGAAACAGATGCATCTATAGCTTTCAATTCCCTTTTCCACTTTAATAGGTTGTCAATATATATCCCCAGAAATTTAACGTCAGCCACTGTCTCAATTTTTTCGCCATTCAATAATACTTCCAAATTGTCACTTTTTCGTGTCGTTGTTTTAAAAACCATTACCTTTGTTTTGGCAGTGTTAATTTTTAGATTATTTATCGTAAACCACCTAGAAAAATCAACCATTAACGTATTGACTTGTTCAGTCAGAGTCTCCACGTCTGGGGCTCCCACAACTGCATTTGTGTCATCCGCAAAAACTGTTAGCTTGACTTCGGGGATTCTTTCACTCATATAATTTAGCAAATCATTTGTGAATAGTATGAATAATATAGGTCCCAAAACTGATCCCTGTGGTACCCCAGCCCTTACCGTTACCATGCTTGACTTACAAGTTTCAATGGAGCCATTGTCATGTGTTTTCTTAATTTCTACATATATTCTTCTATTATGAAGATAGTTCTCAAAAATTTGCAATTCTTTTCCCCTGACGCCATAGTGTTCCATTTTTTGCACCAGAAGTTCATGATCTACCGTGTCAAAAGCAGAGCTCAAATCAAGAAAATCGCCGGCCACCTTTAACTTCCTATTGATTTTTTCTACAACATCGTCTAAAAGCGTGTATATGGCATCAGCAGTACCTACTCCTCTTTGGTATCCATATTGCCGCAGACTAAGGACCCCGTTCATATTCAAATGTGCCACCAGTTGACTTTTTAGGATTCTTTCCAGTATTTTGGACAGTGTGGGCAGCAAGGATATAGGCCTGTAATTTTTAGGATCTGTCCTACAACCCTTTTTGTAGACTGGTATTACTTTTGCAATTTTTAATTGTTCTGGAAATATAGAATCCTCAATACACTTGTTAAAAAAATAAGAAAGGAGTTCGGCTAGTAAATTTAGATGCTTTTTTATGACACTGATTGACAATTCATCATATCCACACGACTTTTTGGTTTTCATGCTGTTCACTACCTTTATAATATCATTTGGTGTTGTAGGAGCGATAATCATGTCTCTCTCTAAGCGTTTTGTGCTCTTTTTTGAAATTTGCAAGGCTTCGTCAAAAAAGTTTTCTTTATCAAGCGCTGGACATATGAACTGTCTCACTAAAAAGTTTGAAATTTCATGCGGATTATCATTTATACTCCCGTTAATCTTAAATTTTAAATTTTTCGGGCTTATGTCTCTTACATTATCTATCTTACTGTTTATAACTTGCCAAATATCTTTGCTTAAATTAATTGATTTAGTTAAATGTCTTTCTACTGCTTGTTTCTTTGCCCTATTTATTACCCTCCTATAGATTCTAATGTAATTATTTTTATAATTTACTATACTTGTTTCCTTACTTCCTCCATATGCACACAAAACGCGCTTCATTTTACTCGATACACGAATTCCTTTAGTTAGCCAGTTCAGTTGTAATCTTTTTTTGTAATTAATTTTGCAGTCTTTTTTCCTATAGCTATTTTGAAAGCCAAAATAAATTCTATTGAGAAATGTGTTGATACCCATACTTAACCAATTTTCTTTAATAATAAAATTTTCAAATATGACGCTGTTTTTAATACTAAAAATTCTTCTGCTTACAGTAGCTATCCTGTCATTAGACTTACCACCTACAGGTTCCAAGTACATATGGCAAAACAGACCACCATGACCATCGCCTAAACCATTGTGATCTACTTCACTTTTGCTCACGCACTGCTCTGGTAGATTAGTCAAAAAATTGTCAATACACGACTCTTTGTTTTTTCTAATAAATGTCGTTTCCCCGATCAAAGGTCTGAAATTGTAACAGGCCAACAAACTAAGAAAGTCCGTACGCTTTTTACTATCTAACAAAAAATTAACATTGAAATCTCCACAAATGATACTTTTTTTATTGAATAAGTATTCCAATAGCTTTTCCAGCTGTTCCATAAAACAGTTAAAATTTTTGCTTGGAGGATTTCTATAACAGCAGCAGACATATAATCCGGTTTTTAAATCAAACACACCACATGTCTCAAAGCTCTCTACCTTATATAATTTATTGATAGCTTCTATTGATTCCATTTCTCTATGCTCATGCCCCAAGATCAAAGTGCCACCCCTTTTCTTTGGTTTCCTCACATTATAAGAAACAAGTTTAAAGTCATCAAAATTAAAATATTTACTAGAATTTTCGTATAAGAAATGTTCGCAAATACATATGTAATCTAAGTTTCTATTTGAGTTTTTTACATAAAGTTCTACTTCACTTTTTTTGTTCGAAATTCCACACACATTCTGAAATAATATGTTCACACCACATAATTCAAGTAATTCTATCGCCGGTTCACTAACTGATTTGTCAGTTTCCTTCACGAAAAAGCTCATTTTCTGACACATCCGCAATCTGTATAACTGGATTTAGTGAAAAGGAGTCAGGATCTAAAAAATCAGTTTGTGTACCGATATCATAGGAAACACATTTTCTAAATATCTTTGTTGTATATAAATTATATTTATTAATGTATCTAATTTTTAAAATTTCTCTGTGCAATAGTCTAGCAGCTTGCAATTTATTTACATGTTTTTCCCTGTAGTCATTATAATAAGTCGAATTCAATGAAACAAAATTAGAATGGTCAAAATGATTACACACTAGCTTTAAAAGGTCATTTAGTTTGTTCACATTCAGATAATTATTACTATAAACCTTTCCAACTATAACATTTGTAGACTTCAAATTATTTATGCTATAATGTAAGAAAGATTGAACACTTAAAGGATTTTTGTCATTTCTACCAGTCAAAACTATAACATAATCGTCCTTTGTAAAGTCTTTGCAAAAGTCAGTACATGAACTCAAAACTATCTATAGAGGAGCGTCAGGTTTAATTAAAGAGGTCACAAAGAAATTCTGTCCCAAACAACTTTGCAATAATTTACACATACCGTTTCCAGACTGATCCGCAAATATCATGACCCTCTGCCCTTGCTTCACCAGCATTTTATTGCCTGAAATTTCTTGTGCTGATTTGCAAATTGCCCGTGTGTTAACTACAGTTTCTTTTTGATAGTTAGTGTCCTGTTCTACCCCACCTTGGCACTCTTCATGGGCCGTATCCAATGATCTGGTCGGGTTCGCGACAATTTGCCTTGCTATATTGCATTTCTCATTCAATAAAACTCCCCTTCGTGGCGTAGATTTTTTAAGTGGTGAGTTACTGGAAATCATCTTCAAGGTCTTAATTCTTGTATCGGCATTTAGCAATGAATTTTTCAGATCAGTATTCTCCAAACTCAATCTGTCAATCTCATTATTTGCAACTAAAAGCTGAGTTCTCAGTTCATCAATGGTATTTTTGTAATCATTCAGCAAACTGTGATTCAAGTGACACGTACATTGATCCAATGGTAAACTGGTTGAACTTAGATTGACCATAGCTGTTATAGATTCATCCATTAATAGATTAGTCTCTGACGTACATTTCAACACAGCCTTGTTTCTGATCGTAACATTATCCTTGATAGTAGAGGTGTCAATCAACCTGTTGTCCACTGACCTGTAACAGAAATTACAGGTCAGTGCTGTTGTCGCAATACAGGCAACCTCACTTTAGCTTTCTTCAATGATTTGTCCTCAGTGCAGTCGGAACATTGCCATGGTTTTTTACTTCTTATTTCATTACGTCTACTTTTAGTACTCTCTAATTCAAATTTCTTTTTACAAATTTCGCAAGTTTTTGAGTCTTTTTTTGAAGCATCCGCTGTACACGCCTTTAATTTTGACGTAGACATGACGTATTGGTAATTTAATAAACTATTAAATAACAAAAAGTTTCGAGGTATATGGATTTGAAACCACGACTTCGGCTGTCTATATGCGAATGTCTTAACCACCACGCCGCAGTGACTTATACGAGGTCTTGCAAAATAAAGTTTCTGTTGGAGTTACAATTTACAACCGCACATCAGTCGGTGGATGTCAAATTGCATCAAATTTTAAATCACTCCGTAATTTCTGCTCATAATATTCTTAGGTAGCACTCGCGAAAGAAAAACTTGAATGTTGAAAGTCACAGCTCACAATAAAGTACACAATATTGTTTTAAACACACATTGTTCCGCTTTAACTGAGTAATTTTTAGTTATTTATTTTCACTAGTTTAATTCATTTGCCAACAGTATTACCAACTCATTTGATCACCGTTATTACTTTCATTAACATTCCACTAATTAATATTCACAAATAACATTTTATAAATAAACATTTATGAGAGCAACATTCACATCGTTATCGCACGAGGGTAGTTGTGAAAAGACCTACGGTTTCCTGGTGGAGCTGGGACCGCCAAGCCTCGATTTCTCGAGAGACAGGCCTACGGCCCCGCTCCTTGCGCCGTTTAAGCAGTGATGCAAGGGCCACTGCAAGCAAGGTACCATAGAGGAGTCCTGGCTAGGAAACAAGCCACTTCAACTCAGATCGTGCGGTATCCTCTTATCACCCTGAGGGCCATTCTATCAGCAATCTAGCCTTATTGCTAGCCGTCAGGGTCTCAGCCCATACGGAAGCCTCGTACAGGGCCATGCTCCGCACGTGCTACTGAACATTCTAATACACCTTTTGAACAATCAATAATCCCATACTGTGTTTGAAAAAAAACAAGGCAGGGCGATCATTCCACATTTAAAGGCACCCCTATCAGAGTTTACACTCCGGAGGGAAAGTGTGAGATGAATTACATCCCATCTGTGACGAGCGGTGCGATTGGTGTGATTTGTCGACGGGTACGATTTTGATATCTAATTTTCGTCATCACTGGAGCGGAAATGGTAGCCGACTGACCTCTTAACCAATCTGTCGCCAGGTAGACTAGATGGAAACTTGATATTTCGGTGGGGCACTTTTGCACTTTTTGGTTGATTATGATGAGGAATTTTGGAAAATATTGTCTTTTTGATTATAACTCAGAACAGTTATAAAACCTTAGACCATATAACACGGGACTAGCCTTTGCGAACCACCGCATACAAAAATATTCTGCCAGTTTTCATACAAGTGAAGGGGGAAACACAAAGACATATAAAATTTCATTGCATTTAAAAATGTATTAATCGACAAACGCGTAATGGCTGTTGTGTGTTATTTGTTATTGTACAGTCAACTACAATGTTATGTACTAAGTAGTTTAATCATATAAAATCATGTACTGATGTACAGGCTTTTCATAAAGCCAAAAGACCAAATGGTCATGTGCAATGGCAGAAAACAATGCTTAAGTAAGGCGCATCCTGTGGTTAGATGATCTAAGTATAAAACGGATGATATTTTGTCTGCAAAAATTGAAAAAAAAAAAGAAAAAGAAATGAGTAAATGTAATTTTCTATTACCTAAGTGTTAAGTTTTAGCAAAAATAATATTAATAGACTAGAGAGAAACAAATAAAATTCTTTAGTCGTTTCTCTCTAGTAGCAAAGTATTGTTGAGAGAACAATTTTCAATATAATGTATAAACCCCAAAACAAATAGGTAGGTAGACAAAAGAACAGAATGCACATTCGAATACCAAATACGGACACATTTCCTCTAACAGAATGGTTAAAGTTGCTCCATGGTTAAAGGAATAAAACCGCATACGAGGACGCTTTTAGCAATCCAGCCAATAAAATGGGATGACGTCAAATGCCAATTATAGCGGGCGCCATCTTCGTTTTGTTTTAATTACCCACAGAAAAAACATGGGAGAAAAGGCTTTGATTTGTGTCTGCTGATTGGAGTGACGTGGGATTTATTTTTCCTGTTGTTACTAGTTCGTCGGATTGTGTTTTGAAGCCACAGAAAAGTTCTAGTAGTTACATTTTACAACTAGCTGTGTCATCCGGCTTCGCCCTTGAAATGCTTCGAACACCACACGTTGCTCCACACTTCTAACCAGTGCTTCTTAAGTTCCCTTTTCTTCTGAAATGTATGGAAAAATAATGTATGGAACTTGACCCGATTTGCTAATATAATATTATTACTGATTCGCTCCCTTAGGTAGGTAGTAGCAAAATTATATGTAGCCTAAATTACTCCTCCCCGCGGCCCCTAGGTGCAGCCGCAGTGGTAGCCGTAGGTTTGTTGGGAGTCCTGGGGTATCTTTCCGAGGGCTTACCAACCGTAGGCTGTAGGTCAGTCAGTGATAGCCCCGTAATCGGTCTAGCCGTTTTTTAGATTAGCCGAGACAGATAGGTAAGTACGCAGACAGTCAGAAAAAAATTGAAACTGATTTTTTAATGATGAATAGTTTTTTTGCCAAGCTGTTTGTGCCATTTATCTATTTCATATTTTTCGATAAAAAGTTTTCGATGCTAGCTCAAAAAAAGTAGTTTGTCGAAAACAAAAGAGTTTAAAACTGTTACCGACGACGAAGAGAAAGGGTTGTCCGATTTCTAAATCAATTTTTTTTGGTTCTTGTTGATTGTAATTATAGGAGGAGTGTTTCGACATACTTATTAATCACAACTTTATCCTCGAAGAGAAGGTGTAGGCTCCAGACTAAAACCACACGGTATCTTACAGCTGTCTACGGCTGGGACTCCTGGGTAAGTCCTCGGAAAGTTGTTCCAGGGTTCCCGTCAGACTTTGGCTACTACCCCGGTAGGCAGAGGCATAGCATACGCCCACATTTTTCAACTATAGATTTTTTCCCCGCGGGTGGTGAGCCAATTGCGGTGTTGATATGTATAGGCGCAGGTTGTGACGACCTACTGTAAAATTTTCAAGCCACCTTCAGACCTTCTACTTGGCTGTAACGTTACTGATAACCGGGAACACGTCAGACCGGTCAAGGACGAGTGGCTGGAGAGGAGACACGGTACTCTCTCCTACCGGTTGACATAGATGCTTGCCGGGCACGGTAGCTTCGGTAGGTATCTGTGGCGAAAACACCGGGAAACCACGGCCGAGTGTCAGCACTGCGAGGACTGCAGCGATGACACGGCGCTCCACACGCTGGTGGAGTGCACGGCGTGGGCGCAACAGCGCCAAGTCCTCGTAGTGGGTCTGGGTGTAGACACTCTCTCGCTCGAGACCATGGTGCGAGCCATGTTCTCCAGCGGGAGTAAGTGGGACTGCGCCGCCTCTTTCTCCGAGCAGGTCATGCTCGAGAAGGAGGCGGCGGGCCGTGTACGGGAGAAAGCTCTCCCACCCGAGTTCCGCAGTCGGCGGCCTGGACGCCGCCGACGTGTCTTCGCCGAGGACTATCGGCCTCCATGACCGGGGGTCTGAGGACGGTGAGAGGGTCGCTCACCGTCGTTACAGAAGCAGGCCCATGACGGCAGCGCCACGTGAGCAACTCACGCATGCCCCCCCTTAGAAGTGGGATAACACCCGAAACCCCCCAAAGACGCGGGATAGCACCCGAACCACCTCCTGGGCGAGGCCGCAGTGGCGGCCTTAGGTCTGTTGTGAGTCCCGGGACATCCTTACGAGGGCTTACCCAGGGCTCCCAACCACAGGCTGTTGGGCGTTGCGTGAGGTTTTTTAGTCCGTAAGAGTCCGGCATATCATCTTCTGAGGATTTTCCCTCACGTAAAAAAAAACCGGGTACAAAGGCTTAACGATTTGTTCGTGGTACGGAGACGCTCGCAAATAAAGTGTTGGAAGATTGCACTTGTTCTTGTACTGTCGTCACAGATTTGAGAATATAGTGAGGTGTATCTTTGTGAATGCACAAAGTTGCGATCTATAAACCATTCGTAAGAAAAGTCACATCAATCGACCATTATAACAATTTAGGCTGTCGCGTACACAACTGTCTTATACAGACAGTTGTGTTACGACGCGACTGCTGTGCTGAGGTCTTGAGTTCAAATCTCGGGTCGGATCGGAATCGTAAATTATTGTAAATTTTGGATTTGAATGAGATGAATGAAGTATGATGTTCGAATTTGAGAGACTAGAATACCATAACCCAAATTTATAGGTATTATTATTTGGGTTAGATCGAAGTTCAACTGTTTTAAAGCGTGATTGAGTAACAAACATTCAAACATCTTCTGGACCGTGTTTACGGAGTTCATAGCATGTCACCTCGTTAATAAATTAATGTACGCTCAGCTTTTGATCGTACAATAATTACTTAGCCCCGTAACGTTACAAGCGGGCTCACAGAACCAAACAAACTAAAACAACATGATTTCAGCGACAGCCCTAACTAGTGGCACCCGCCGGCAATTATGCAAACTGCGCCCGTCTGCACGCTTATTTGTCGAGTGTTTCTATAGTAGGGAGGGGAAATATCGATGTTAATAGAGCTGTAATTGATTTTGTATGCTTTTATGTATGACGTTGTGTATTATAATAATAGTGATGGCGTTACCTGTTTTCGATTTTTAACGCGATTTCGTATAACGTTTTTGTTCCAAAGTTTAATTATAATCAAATCATACAAAGCATAGTAACAGGCCTCATCTGAAATTGTAAAATCTATTAGATTGCAATCTACCTAGTTCTGACTTATTCGGACAAAAATATTGTTAAAATTATTTAATTTATCTCACGAACCAATAAAAAATATTATAATAATTGGTACCTAAGTATAAGTACTTATTGGTTTTTTTAGTGGTGAATAAAAATCTTCCTAAAGGAACGCTAATATTCTTTCTTAACTTTTTTATTAGGGTTCCGCACCTAAAAGTTAGAAAAACGGGATCGTATCCCTGAGACTTTGCTGTCCATTCGACCGTCTGTCCGTCACGAAGCTATATCACAGGAACCGTGAAAGCTAGAGAGCTGATATTTATAATTAATAATAATAATAATAACCCCTCGTGGACAGTCGTTATACCCCTCGTGGACAGTCGTTATACCCCTCGTGGACAGTCGTTATACCCCTCGTGGACAGTCGTTATCTTTTTATGGGATTAACGCAACCCTATGAGGGCATAGTAGATTTGCTTTTTGAATCGTCTGCTTTTTGAGATCAACAAAAAATGTCTCACAAGGTTATAGAAAAGCACACATCCGCAGGGCAGCTTGTGGCGAGCTTAATGTGCGTGGCTACACATCGGTCCCGATTCCTCAGAGTTTTGTTGTGCTTTGTCACCGGTTAGCATTTAATGGGCTAATGGGAGGACGCTACTCCCGGAAGTGCAGCAAATTTCAACTCTGGCTTGCCTTAATTGGCCGGCCAGAGGGAGGAAGCCAGAGCTTTATGCTCGGGGGTGGAAGTGTCATTTTCAAGGGCATAACTACGGGGAAACCCGCTCCGGGTCTGACCCGCGATGGCGAAACCGGCGCCGCACCGCTCGACACCCCTAGCCGCTCACACCAGTGTTGCCCTCTGTCGCCTCACAGGCCTACGGGCCTATGGCGATTGTATCTAGTGAGTTGGCGAGTCACCGTCTGCCAATATTTTCATAATAACATATTGGAATGTCTGCCATTCCAATATGTTATTATCCGCCGTTGTCATCCATAGCATAAGATACATAGTTCCATTTAGCACCCAACCTAATAGCCCATTTTGTAGTTAGCATATTTTACAATAGTTTAGCTCCCATTGTAGGCAGTCCATTGTCGTCCTTCTACATAAGGCGGACGTGAATTGTCTGCAGTGGGGGTCCCATTTCCTACATTAAAAATCTCAAAGGGCCTCTGCGTGTTGGACCATTTAAAATAAAATAAAATAAAATAAAATAAAATAAAATAAAATTTATTCCCTTTGAAATTTTTAAAAAATTATTTAGGTTTGTCAAAATTTTTGTGACTCTACCGGGGGTTCGGAAATGCTACAGACTGAGAAGAACACCCCAAGAAACTCAGTCCGGTCCCTCTTATTCATCTTAGTATCTAATACAGTTTTTTTTTAAGTAGAAAGGAGCAATTCGTGTCACTGCCAGGCAGTCTTGTCTTCTAGAAAGTCTTTAATGCTATAATAAGCTTTCTGGCACAATTTAAGTTTTACTAGTTTTTTAAATTTATTAACTGACAAACCTGTTATGGCTGTCGGCAATGTATTGTACATTCGAATACAATTGCCCGCAAAAGAATTGCTTAATTTATTAAGCCTAAATCTAGGTACAGCCAATTTATTCTTATTTCTTAAGTTGTTCTGCAAGTTGGAGTCTAACTTTATGCCCAGAAAGACAGTTTCATCGACCAATTCTACTTGATCATCCCTAATCTTAATACTGGTGTTAACGAGCCTAACATTTGGCAAGGTGAATCTAATACATTTTGTTTTAGTTTCGTTTAACAATAAATTATTAGCGTTAAACCAGTGGACTACCCTAGAGAGGGCATTGTTTACTTCGTCAAGATCGCGTTGTCCACGTTCAACTTTAAATATTAAAGATGTGTCATCAGCAAACAAAACTACCTCGTGATCGTCTCTTATAAGGTGAGGGAGATCATTTATGTACACTAAAAATAGAAAAGGTCCCAGAATTGAACCCTGAGGCACCCCCATTGTTACAGCAGAACCATTTGACTGTTTACCATTTATAACTACTCTCTGTACTCTATCTCTAAGGTAAGAACTAATTAAATCCAAGGCCGTCCCCCGTATTCCATAATGATCAAGTTTTTTAATTGAAGTCTGATGCTGGACGCAATCGAAGGCCTTAAATAAGTCGCAGAATACACCATAAGCATCATACGACTCCTCCCAGGCCTCATATATACACTCTAACAATTTGATTCCAGCATCCGTGGTAGACCGACCGCGCGTGAAACCGAATTGTTTAGTATGGAATAGTTTATTTGTATTAAAATGATTTTGCATTTGATTAAGCATTACCTTTTCAAAGATTTTACTAAACGTGGGTAGTACACAAATAGGACGAAAATTGGACGGATCTGAGGTGCTACCCGATTTAAACAGAGGAGTTATTTTACTAAACTTCATTAAGTCAGGAAACACACCACTATCAACACAATTATTAAATATTATTGATAATTCAGGGGCAACCATTTCAATTAAAGAATTAACTAAATGTACAGAAATTCCCCAGAGGTCAGCAGTTTTCTTAATATTTAAAGATTTAAAAGTTTTTATGACAGTGTGTATACTAATTTTACTGAATTTGAATATTTCATTACAGCAAGGAACATTTGCTTTTAACAAGGATTCTGCTATTGGGGTAGAAGAACCTAGGGCTCTGGTCAAATCTACTGGTATTCGAGAAAAAAAATGTTCAAATTCGTTAGCGACTTCGGTATCTGTTGTAATTATGTTACCATTTACTTTAAGTTTAAAATTATTATCATTTGATTTTGCTTGGCCTCTTTCTGCGTTAATTATTTTCCAAGTAGATTTAACTTTGTCTACACTATTGAGAATTTTATTACTTATATACTTTCTTTTGGCTGCTAAGCAGTCTGCTTTAAACTTTTTTGAATAAGTTTTAACATAATTTAGAAATTCATCTGTTCTATTAATGTAATATCTAATAATTTATGTCCCCATGTAAGCCTACCAAAAGACCGGGTACCTTCGCAAGAAAAAAAAAGAAGGCACCCGAGAAGAAGAGACATAATAATAATAATAATTAATCTTTATTTCAGAATTATACATTCCATAAATTAAAAAAACATTTAGACATAATTATAAAATAAAATGGGAAAAAAAATACATAACAGCACATAATAAATATCAATATAAAATCCATAGTCATGTCAATTTCCATTAAATCATGTCAATTATAGTAAATATCAATATAAAATCCATAGTCATGTCAATTTCCATTAAATCATGTCAATTAAATATATTACCATTATTAATATTATTATACATACAATTAATTAATCAATCAACTGCACACAGCTGCAACCAATCGCTATATAGCTGTACAGAACGATTTTTCTAGGCCACTATCTCTAACCATCTTTTATACATAGCACTACCACACAATCTATCGGCCAGTTCCTTCACTATCCCATTTCTACAAGTGCCAACACGGGCCATGAAACCAGCGATGCGATTTCTTTGGATGGCATTAAACGTGTTCAGTCTTGCCTCTGTAAACATACCCGAAGCGCTACAGAATGGTGGCAGTCCCATAAGGTGTCTGTATATGTTATTGTACTGAACACGAATGCCATCCAAAGACCGCCTCGCGTACCTAGTCCATAGCTGGCACGTGTAGAAATTCTGGCAATACGTTCTAAACAAGTGCGTTTTAGTCTGAACATTCGCCTTAAAAAACCGCCGCGCTATCATATTACCTATGACAGAGAGTGCCCTACGTTGACGATCAATGTCAGCATCGTCTTTCATGTCAGACGTCAATATGTGACCAAGGTACTTGAACCTCTCCACGATTGCGACGATCTGTCCCCCGATTCGGACCGGTGGAATAATTTGTGGACCCCTTCCTGACCTGAATACCATCATTTCAGTCTTTTTGGCATTATACACTAGTCCATGCTCACTCGCATATCTCTCGCAGATAGTTAACAACCGTCTCAAGCCCTTGATCGAGGGGCTGAGCAGAACCATGTCATCGGCGTAACTCAGATTGTTGACATACCTGTCCCCCAACCTAAGTCCCACCGACGTTCTGCTCAGCTCTTCGATCAGATCATTTACATACAGATTAAACAGGTCAGGAGAGGTCACACCCCCCTGTCTCAAGCCGCATGACAGCCTATAGCTGTCTGACATTGCGTTCCCCCACCTAACGTTGTTGGTCTGATTATTATACCAATTTTTAATCAGCCCAACAACGTCAGGCTGTACTCTACTGTTCTCCAATTTCTCCCAGAGCCGGTCATGACTTATTGTGTCAAAGGCGCGGCTTAGGTCCAGAAAAAAAGCGTAAACGCTTGTCTTCTGGGAGACGTAATGTTCTACAACCTGTTTAAGCGAGAATATAGCCATATCCGTTGACACCTCAGATCGGAAACCAAACTGACCATCATCGATCTTTAGAGACGGACTCAAATTCCTGTGTATTAGACGTTCAAGCACCTTGGCCACAATCGTTGCCAATGATATTGGCCTGTAGTTAGACAGGCTCGAGACATTACCCGTTTTATTTTTCGGTATAGGTACCACTACTGTACGAGTGAGATCCGGAGTAAGTAATGGTGCCGCGCACAAAGATTAAAAAATCTTGCTAATACCTCAGTGATATACCGGCCCGCGTGCATAAGATGTTCTATGCTAAGGCCATCGTGGCCCGGAGACTTCCCCGCCTCATACTTCTAAGAACTTCCACAACGTCCATAATCATAGAATTCGGGACTTCACGCGAAATACTATTTACTTACATTCTACCGACGTTTCGAGCACGTTGCAGCGCCCGTGGTCGCGGTTGGACTGAGGCGAGGATCGACAAAAACCACGAAGTTATTTCTTGTCGAACTACCCTCCGCTGCGCGTTGTTATTACAACGAAGGATAAGGCCGGCGACACACTACACTCACTACGTCAGTTTTAATTGGCACAGTTTTACGTTCAAGTTTATTAATCACTGAATTCCACATCCCGGAGAGCTTGTATCCATCATCCCTATTGAAATTTTTGTGTTTTCTGATTTCAATGGCTTCACGCACCATACGTGGATAATAATGGCGATCAGTGGAGAGGACTTTCGGTTGGTGAAGTTCGATCCAGTGATTAATGCCCGAATCAAGGTGTTCTGCTATTGCCGATTTGTTCAACTGACGATTTTTTTTACAGCTGCAATATGTTCTTTGACCCTTTCCGCGATGGTCCGCTTGGTTTGGCCTATGTAGGAACTACCGCAGCTGCAATCTACTTTGTAGACACCTGGTGTTTGCAGAGGAATGATGTCCTTTGGTGTTCGCACGTACCTAGCCACTTTGGTTAATGGTTTAAAGATCGCCCGAATGGAGAACCGCCGTAAACACGACCCGATCTTGTCCGTTATTCCCTTTATATATGGCAGATAAGCTGGTTGGCGTTCCACCTCCGGTCTCACTCTCCTCGGTGCACGTCGTGCCTTTCCACTACTCGCTGCATACCCATTCATCTTCAGTATCTCCTGAACATAGTCTAACTCCTGCTGTAAATGCTCAGGGTCGCAGAGGTCATTGGCTCGCTTGATGAGCGTGGAGCTGACTGATTTCAAATGAAGTGGGTGATGTTAAATTATGAGTGTTAAAAACCGCGATAGTTTAAAAATAACATTCCACAACGTCGTCAGAAGTGACGTGAAAAATCCCACTCTCGGTCAGATAATGGCTATGCGACACTTCAGAACGCGCCCCACCTATCGCAGGTTGTGATACGTCAAAATGCATTCTAAACTTATTTGCAATCGCTTTACTCTCGGTCTCCCCATCTACACTAACTGGAGCGCTACTCTTTGGGTTCAATTTCTTCACCTCTTTCCAAAAACTACTAAAATTTTTTGAAGAAGCGTGACGGGCCAGTATATCCATTCTGATCCTTTCCTGGTTATTCTGGACATATTTTAGTGCCGATTTAAAATCTCTGCGCGCCGCACGCATTTGCTCGTAGCAATATCCCGAGCCCGGCTTTCCACACAAATTCCATTCCAAGAAGGATTGCCTTGCCAGAATATTTATGATAACGTCTAACATGACAATTCCAACCGACTATACTGCGGTCACTGACATCTTTACGTATTACTTTATACAGATGATATATTTTTGTTGTCGCTATAACAACAAATACTATACTATAATAAAATCAGGGGCTCCCACACGACAAAAGTGAATTTTGCCATTTCCTGGTACGGAATCCTTGCGCGAGTTCAACTCACACTTGACCAGTTTTTAAATAAAATATGTCGTAAAATGACACTTCTTATATTAATTTACAAATTCACATTTTAAAGTGTTTAATCCCCTTACAGAATGAGATCAACTGCTGAGCGTGCTTTCTGAAGCACGGATTTACTAAGTAGCGGGCAACTTCAAAGCATTCGTATCCTTGTTTTATCGATAGACCCAATTACTGATTTTAAAAACATGTCCCATCCCTAAGCGCTCTCATCATTGATGCGTTTATATCGAGGCGCATCGGAATCGTCTACTTCGCCGTGTATTAGCTGGTTATCATCCACTAGGAACATGGCTAATAAGTTCTGTGATATTTAATAGAAATGTAGAAGAACTTTACTACCTATCTGTACGGGAAAAATTATAACTCTCCGCTTTTCATTAAAAAAATGCATTTGTTCATCGAAAATGTCTACAATCACAATTCATCGATAGATCCAATTACTCGTTTCAAGTACATGTCCCATCCCTAAGCGCTCTCATCATTGATGCGTTTATAATAATAAATAATAAATAAATAAATATTCTCGGACATTTGACTCAACGCTATCTGATCCCAAAGTAAGCTAGGAATAACCTGCTTGTGTTATGGGTATCAGACCACGGATATTAATACTTATATACTTTTAAATACATACATATTATACATAGAAACACCCAGACTTTTGAGACAAGCATTTATGGGTCACACAAATATTTGTCTCCGGTGGGAATCGAACCCTCCAGCGCCGCAGGCGGTATCACTACTGACTGCGCCACAGAGGCAGTCTTTGTGCAGTTATATCGAGGCGCATCGGAATCGTCTACTTCGTCTTGTACTAGCTGGTTATCATCTACTAGGAACATGGCCACTAAGTTCTGTGATATTTAATAGATATGTAGAAGAACTTTACTACCTATCTGTACGGGAAAAATTATAACTCTCTTCGCTTTTCATTAAAAAGAATGCTTTGTTCATCGAAGCGCTCGTGGCCCCGCGGACTCAGTGTTCTATAAACGATCACTGCAGTAAGCAACTTTCACTATGGCCGGTCCATGGATGGGTGACCATCCATGTGATCACTTTGTGACATTTATTTGAGCGTTTCCGTGCTTCGGAAGGCACGTTAAGCCGTTGGTCCCGGTTGCCAGTAAAATGGCAGTCGTTAAGCTAAGTTGAAGGCTTTATTTCAACGGCAGTCACAACCTGCGCCTGTCCATTTAAACACGGTAATACGGCTCACCACCTATTACGTGGGACAAATTATACAAAGGTGAAATGTGGGCATATAATATGCCTCTGCCTACCCCTTCGGGGATAAAGGCGTGACCATATGTATGTATGTATGTAAAATATTATAAAGAGGAAAGATTTGTTTTTTTTTTGTTTTTTTTTGTTGGTTTGTTTGTAACGAATAGGCTCCGGAACTACTGGACCGATTTGAAAAATTCTTTCTCTGTTGGGAAGCTACACTCTTTGCGGTGAACATTCGTTTCAAATAAAAAAGAGTAAGAAAATGAATCAATGAAATTAATGAATGAGAACCAAGACTCTAATCTTAATCTTATGGCAAAACACTGAAAAACATGAAAAATATATATGCCTCTGCCTACCCCTTCGGGGATAAAGGCGTGACCATATGTATGTTCATCGAAAATTCGAAAATGTCTACAATCACAATTCATCGATAGATCCAATTACTCGTTTCAAGTACATGCCCCATCTCTAAGCGCTCTCATCATTGATGCGTTTATATCGAGGCGCATCGGAATCGTCTGCTTTGCCTTGCACTAGCTGGTTAGCATCCACTACTATGTTCAGTGATCATTATTAATAATAGAAACGGTTTGAAGAACTGTCTGTCTGCATTGAAAGAAGTATTTCTGAGACTGTCTGTATTGAAAGAAAAACGTACTTATTGCTATATTTAAAAAGTATCTATTTTTTTTCCAGTTTCCGCTTTGCCTAGCTATTCTTTGAACTCTCAGACTAATAGAATACATTGTATTGTATTCTTTTAATCTGTTTGAACTACAGACTATAATTAAGTACCTAGGTACCTAGGTAATCTGTTCAGTCGTTATAGCTTGAAAGAGTAACAATTATTCAAACTCACAAACTTTCTCATTATACTAATAGCAGGACGAATAGTTTAAAATGACTGTCTGTTTGGTAAATTTAAAAAGTTATTTTTATAAATTTGAGTAGTCACTAGTTTTGTTAAAAGTCAATTTTATTTATCAACTAGAGGACGTCACGCGGTTTCACCCGCGTAGTTCCCGTTCCCGTGGGAATTCAATATTTTTTCTTCCATAAGAATCTTCTCCTGACAATACCTTACACAATAAAAAAAGAATTAGTGAAATCGGTCCACCCGTTCTGAAGATAAGCGCTTACCAACACATTTTGCGATTCATTTTTATATATAAGAAGATTAGGCAACATCTTCATTTTTATTTTTATTAAATTAACACATTCATTACAAAGAATATTTAATATTGATAATCACTCAATCAAGCAGACCAGGTATGTATCGAATAATTATTATGTAATATCTAAAGCGAAAAGTTTTTCGTACGCGGTCTAGATCCCACAGCACAAGCTAATATTAGCATAATTTGGGCTAGATTATGTGCGAAAAAAAGGAAGCCTAAAAAACAAACCGAACCAAAATAAAGTTAATACTCAAGATCACTCCCGCTAAGTACACGAACACTTGTACGTAATAATAATTAACTTTAAGATAATAAAACAAAAGTAGGGCTAATTACGGTAATGTAACGATGCTTACTTTTTAGCCGAGTGTTATTGCGCCTTCCATTTAAGAAATGAACTGAATTTCCCTAGTTTGTTTTTGGAAATGTACCTACTTTGTTTTTTAATTTCCGGCGCAAAAAGAGGGTATTAAATGTTTGGTATCTCTCTGTGCTGCGTGTGTGAGTGTATGAACGTGCCTATGTGTGTATTCGTTTATGTGTGTCTCTTTTCCACTTAGACCATATATCACTGTTGCGGTTAGATGATCTAAGCTTTTCCATAATGATCGTAGTAGAATTTTCGACCAATAAAAAATATAGACGGACCCACTTCATACATTAAGAACTCAAAAAGTGAGGCTAGTTCACGCACAAAGATATTGTAGCAACGACACAGATTCATACTTTTTTGAATTTAGGGTAGTGTTTTAACACTTCGGAAACGCACAGGAAGGCATCTTGCGTAAAATGTCTTATCTTGACACGTGTTTCAACTTCGAAACAATAACACCGACTACGACCAAGTGAGTGCATGCGCTTTAACGTCTTTAAAACTAATGTATGGATGGGCCGGTCTATTTTATTACTTGGTCGATGAGTAGAATTAGCCATTATGATTCTAAGGGTATCGTGTTTTCTGAAATGCGAAAGATCTACTCCGAGTCGATCGTGTATGTAAATATTGTAAATGCTACTAATGACTTCCCATTATTATCGTCAACCGTAGCGTAAGATCGAGTAGATCTCGACTATGGAAAGATGCTCGCAGTGATCGTTTACAAAATGTCCATTATTCATACTCACACTTCCACTAACTTTTACATAACCTGACCGGTTTCGCCTAACTAAGGCAGAATGGTACTAAAGGCGAAACCGGTCAGGTTATGTAAAAAAATACGATTAAATAGTGGAAAGGTACAAGTGTGAGTTTGAATAATGAATTATAACAAGTTCCATCAAGTGCCAACAATCCAGAGTATAAAGATATTTACAAAAGGTATTTTTTCGTATGGAAATCGGACTTCTACTGACTATTACCTCAAATTAGAGATAGTACAGATGGAAACCTACATACTAAATTCGCTGAGGCTACGCACACATAGACAACTCATTCACAGACACGAGGTCAGGCGGTCCTCAACCGAATTTACGATAGAGGGTAGTTGTGGAAAAAAAGTACATACTACCCGTTCGCTCTAACTTTGCCGCTGGCGTAGAGGCTTAAACCCGAATTTTTAATTACACGAAGTAAATTGACAGTAGCTAATGTCACTTCGTCATAGAAAATAAGCAACATTGTATGAAGAAGTGACATTAGTTGCTGTCAATTTACTTCGTCTAATTAAAAAGTCGACTTTAGTATGGAGCCGAGCGGCAAAGTTAGAGCGAACGAGCAGTACATGAGTTTTCCATATTTATATACTATCTCTAATTTGTGCTATAACCACACAAAGCCTTGTCATTTAATCTAAGGCCAGGAGTCCCTACGCCTTCGGCCACGCATGGCATGTACAAGGCCTTGCATGAGTTGCATGGCATGGTACAAGATCTGTGTCAGGAACCCTAGAGTTCCCGACACAGATCTATGCCGGATGCTATGCCGGACTCCTACCAACTAAAAAACCTAACGCATCCCGCCTAACAGCCTACGTTTGAGAGCTCTGGGTAAGCCCTCGGAAGGATACCACAGGGTGTCATCAGTTCTACACACCCTTATGGGAAATAACGCAAAACAAAAATTCACGACTATTTGGAAATCAAACTACGACTTTCCAGCACTTCTGTAATCTCTACAGGGAACATAATTGCTAACTAATGTAAAATCAATACTGCAACACTAACTATCGCCGTTCAGACAGACACTATCTGTCAGATTAAACGATTGACACTAATGACACGAGCGCCTTTCTTAAATATTATTTTTAAATCGCCAGCTTACAATACCTCCATTTTTACAAAAAATAATCCAGCTCAAAAAGCTTATTGAAGTAAAATCACAGAGCGAAAACTTCATACAAATGATTCATTTTAGCCCCTCTCTATAAAATATAGTGCAGAGGGGCTTATGGCGAGACTTTGTGTGTAGTCTGTGACTCTGTTGCATTAAACTACATCATGGATCATCTGTTCAAAGTTTGAAATAAAACAATAATAACAACGTCAATCGGATTGAACTTTCACAATAAACGTGTTAGATAGGGGCAGTCTGGTGAGAACGATCTCACGGCTTTCTTGTTCAATTCTGTCACCTACACCAAAAGCACGTTAGGGTTATACAGAGCTTGAATGTGTGTGTGACCACTCAGGTTAAGCAAACGTTCCCTCAAAATACCCTCCAACTATATGACAAACTAGCTGCTGCCCGCGACTTCGTACGCTTGAAAATTATGCTATAATATACGCAGAGATTTATATTGTTCTCTGCCTAAAATATTTGGCGTAATAACACGTGGCCTGTGTGTACTTACTAATATTCCTGTGTTAGGGTCATCGCAGAAGGAAGATAAAATCAAACGGATCACAATATTTCAACAAAATTTATTTAATATTTACTATTTACTCCTCAACCGAGATTACAAACAAAGTTTTACTGACCTTAGTGATCTAATCGCGTCCGCCCTCTGACTGGCGTTTCACTTGGAAGCCTGACACACTCCGTTCGCTGCACAATACTTTGACGTTTGACGTGTTAACGTCAAATGTCAACTTGTCACTGTCAAACTTCAAACTAATGGCAGTATCTTATGAAAATAATAAATATGCCAACAATTCTGTAACAGTCGGCCATCCTATGGGAACGAGTCTCTTCGTTCTAATTAACTATAATTTATATTTCCATTATACATTGTTTAACTATAAAATTGAATGTATCACTCGCATCACTTTTCTAATTACCTAAATTAAGATTTTTACTGTACGTATATAATTACATACACTTAAACTACTACAGAACCTTTTACTATGGTATAGCTGCGTGGCTTAAAGGTTACTTCCTTCACCAGTAAGTCACACAACTGCGATGTCTCTTACCAATCGTGGGCGGCGAGGTCGTTTACGCCAATCTTGCCCGGCTCGAGAACACCCGTCACTACTATGGTATAGCTGCATGCCGCAAAGGTTACTTCTTTCACCAGAACGACACACAACTGCGATGTCTCTTACCAATCGTGGGCGGCGAGGTCGTTTACGCCAATCTTGCCCGGCTCGAGAACACCCGTCACTACTATGGTATAGCTGCATGCCGCAAAGGTTACTTCTTTCACCAGAACGACACACAACTGCGATGTCTCTTACCAATCGTGGGCGGCGAGGTCGTTTACGCCAATATTGCCCGGCTCGAGAACACCCGTCACTACTATGGTATAGCTGCATGCCGCAAAGGTTACTTCTTTCACCAGAACGACACACAACTGCGATGTCTCTTACCAATCGTGGGCGGCGAGGTCGTTTACGCCAATCTTGCCCGGCTCGAGAACACCCGTCACTACTATGGTATAGCTGCATGCCGCAAAGGTTACTTCTTTCACCAGAACGACACACAACTGCGATGTCTCTTACCAATCGTGGGCGGCGAGGTCGTTTACGCCAATCTTGCCCGGCTCGAGAACACCCGTCACTACTATGGTATAGCTGCATGCCGCAAAGGTTACTTCTTTCACCAGAACGACACACAACTGCGATGTCTCTTGCCAATCGTGGGCGGCGAGGTCGTTTACGCCAATCTTGCCCGGCTCGAGAGCACCCTCACTATAACTATATTTCAATCACTCTAAAATTATGCGTTCACTCCGTTTTACTATCATTAATGTTTGTCGTCCTAAATCTGTAATAATTCAATCTCATATCATCAAATTACAATTACTCATTGACACTGTTTGCAGTTGAAGAGCAAGTAGCAGTGTCTTCGCCAAAATAAGATGATAAGTACATTACTCAGGCTCAATTCAATTTTATGATTTAAATCCCTCATCAATCACTTATACACACGCATACGTATGTACTCGATAATTTACAATCATTTTTCACATCCTGCCTACATACATCACTATACTTAAATCACTAAAATTAATGCATTCACTACGTTTTACAATCATAAATGTTTGCCGTTCTAAATCTGTAATCAATCTCTTATCATTAAAATACAAGTACTCATTAACACCATTTTCAGTTGAGGAGTAAGTAGTGTTGTCTTTGTTAAAATTAGATGATACATTATTTAGACTTAATTAAATTTATTGCAAGGTTTTTTTTCGCAACCCGTAATAATACCGTCACTAGGTACATTATAGGTATATTTCGCTATTAACTCGTTCACGTGTATTTTTATGCCGTATTCGACGCTTTAACTCTCTAATTTTAAATTGACATATTATAACGATCGCAATATCCTGGTATTTTTTTTTTTTGAGCATCTTCAGGCTCCTCTTTTTCTTGAAATTACGCGCCGATTTAAATAAATTACTTTAATTAGTCTTTTGCAAACAGAATGCCCAAAACTATGGATGATCGTAAATTCCCTGATGGAGTTAAACTTTTCAACGCAAAAAGAAAGTCTATTATACTAAATTTAGTAATGAAAGGTATCAATTATTTACCATTACATTTGACCCAATGTTAAAGTATCAGCTGGATGATTTTTTTTTTATGGGTATTTATGTATTCAATGATTTAAACTCTAGTCTTAATGACTTCAAATAGTATTTATTTCTTATTGTAATTGTTGAGATTTTTTTTTTTAAAGAATCTTATTTAATATAACACTAATCTCTGTAGTCTCTAATAAATTAATTATCTAACGACATTATGTACTTACTTCTGAAAATGTGACGGCTTATACACAAAATCTTGCATGCTATTTCAATGGCTGAATAGGCAAGGATTATCTTATTCATATGATGTAACACCATTGTGTACCCTATTTATCGCAGATAGAGAATCTGTATTTGAATTTAAATAAAATGAAATCAAATTTATTCCCTTTGAAGTTTTTTTTTATTTTTTTTTTATTTTTTTTTATTATTTAGTGTTTAAATTTTTGTGACTCTACCGGGGGTTCGGAAATACTACAGACTGAGAAGAACACCCCAAGAAACTCAGTCCGGTCCCTATGAAAATTCATCTTAAAAAGTAATACAGGTTTATTTTATGTAGAATATAGTAATGACCTGCGCTAATATTTATGGCCACAAAATGTTTATGACCTGTGCTTCATGTTTCCGATGAGTCATGCAAGCATACTTAGTAGGTATCTATTCTTTTCGTCATTTTTTTTTTATTCCGTGGTCAGAAGGAAGAAGGAAACAGCCTGGTCTACTAACAAAAACTCCCTCCACTTAACCTGACATTTCTTGACGTTGTTCCAAGTGAATGGTGACTTCTCTACAAGAACCTCATAAGTCTCATTCATGACCACACCCGCCTCTTCACAGGGAAGGTTCAGTACTTAGAGGGTAAATAATTTAACAAGGCTTTGACAGTGTGTTCAGAGATTCCTTTCACTGCCAATAATTACGCTACCATTTGGAAGGCACTTCTAGAAAATTATTAGGAGGCTAGGGTTCAAGTTTCGTACTACATCACTAAATATTAATGACACCAATGCAACCATATGACAGCTTTGCGGACGACACAGAATCTCTTAGATCTTTGTTGGATATTGATTAACTTCGCATACATTTATCGTTTGAGCTATTAACCGCCTACTGTCGCGAATGCAGTTTGAAAATTGTTGAGACGGAGGCGATTCTGTTTTCAAGGCAAAGTCGCTCCCTAGGTGAAATCTCAAATTTGACTGAAGTGGGATCAAATGGAGTCGTTCTGTTTGATGCTTGGGCACTATGCTAGATCATAAGCTCAATTGGAGTGATAAAACAATAAGATTAAAATTTGAGGGCACTACAGCATTGAACGCTTTAACTCCCATTCTCAATTGAGGATTCCTGCCTATTAGTGAAACTAAATTGACTTTATATTGCACCATATGACCTGGTTTTACTTACGTTTGCCCAGCCCAGTATGGAGCAGTACTAGTCATCAACCTTAGTAGTCTACTAGTTGTCCAAAACAAGTTACTTAAGTGTGCACTCAACACTCCCTATCTAACAAATTTAAAAGAACTACATATTAAAACAAATTTACCAAAAGTTTTATTTCAACAGTAAACCAAGTAGAGCCTGTAGGAAAAGACTTCTGTTTATCCACAACCACAACCCACACAAGTTACCTCACCACTTGTTTCTTGAGTGCGATAAATAGACTCGCATTGTGGCCCGCTCAGGACCGTACCCTACGCCTGTCGGAGCCTTGCGCGCGTTGAGCAGTTATACGGACTAGGAATATAGATACATATGATCGGTGGCGCCGCCTTTGCTGTGGCTATTGATAAATGTGTTTGACTGCTAATAAACCAATCTTTTGTTTTTGTTGCATTTTCAATAGAAAACTTTTTTACTATGTTAATACCTGTATATTTAAAGGGGTATTTTATGCACATCTGTATAACCTTTCTGTAGGCTGGGTAACTCCACTGATCAACCAACTGCATATCAGAAAATTGAATGCTATGTGAAAACCATAATGCATAATAGTGTGTTCGCCATGGCTCCTAAAATATATAACAGGCTGCCGGGCGATATTAAGGAATCAAATATGTTAATTTTTAAACAAAGATTGAAAGATTTACTGACAAAAAAATGTTACTACAATGTGAAAGACTACCTAACAGACTTATTATAATGTATTTTAATGTGGACTTTTTTGTGATTTTAATAATACTCAAAATATTGGTGACCTTAACTACCTGACATCAAGGACTTATTGATTCTGATACATATTTTATTCCCTTTTAATTCTGACATTATAAATTTCCTGACATGATAATACTTATTGAAATATAAATTATTAAGAGTATTAATAAAATATCAATCTGGCCAATAATTGCTTGTTAATTATTGCATGCACAAAAATCTGCTGTTTTGTATGTATTAATTTTTTTTTCTATTTGCTGTAATTTTTGCAAAATAATATTGTAGTGCTTTATAACATTTGCACGCTCCATTGAAGTTATAGGACAGCGCACAACCTTTTAAAACTTATAATACCTGTACTGTACCTGTTCTATGCAAATAAATTATTTGATTTGATTTGAACCAATTGATTAACTAAACATGTCTGATTCAAAACTTAAGTAGTACACAAAACGAGACAACAAAATAGAAATTGTTTATTAACATGTAATGTTAACTATACCTTGCTAAACTTAATCATTGACGATGCTCCTTGCAGGACACACCTTCGTTCCATCCTTCAACTCCCACGCCATAAATCCGATTTCTATTCTTAGTCTTTTTCAGTTCATGCGGTTAGATTGTGAAATTCCCTGCCACCTGATATCAGAGACGTTAACACAGTTGCGAATTTTAAGAAGAAAGTCCTCGAATACTATCTCTCACAGATAATGCCTTTTTTTATTTATAAAAATGTAATCTCACGTATGTAAGTATTTTTATTTGTTATAACTATGTATATACACACATATATATACACATATATATATATATATATATATATATATATATATATATATATATACATATACATACACATATTAATATTTTTGTATTTGTATAGTATGTATAATTAGTTGATTCTACCTAGTTATCTCACACACTTCTACCTCTCTGAATTATTCAACATCATGTTCTCCTCTCGCTGGCCTGCTGGAAGAGATTTATTATAGAAATAAGCAGTGCCATTGTACTCTTTTTTTCCTAACTATGTATCTCTGTAATATATTATGTGTGTACATAAATTGTTAAATAAATAAAATAAATAAATCATTTTCAACGCAGTACCTACCTCATTATAATTATAATTTTAACGACCTAAATTAAATACATCAATTAATTCTTAAAAAAAACGTCAAATCATTGTGTACTGTAACCTTATTTAATATGTTATCCTCTAGAATCAAATTATCACTAGAGATTTCACATTTTATATATGCAATAAAGACTTTGAACGTTCAATAAAATCAGTAGATTTCTTCCCAGAACAGTTCTGTAATACAGGATTTGTCTTACCAAGATTAAAAATTGACAATTGCCATTACACAACATAGGAACGAAATCACTCGCCTTGATCTCACATCGCTCATAATCAATCCACGCACAGCAATGTACCGCGGTATCATTTTCGTCCCCGCTTACGTCTCTCACAATACTCTCGCCCGCGCAACTATCAAACACTCGCTCGCAACAATCACACACGACGCACGCTCAAAATAAAAACATTCGCTTCTCACAACAAAACTTAATTTTGCTTAACGCAACTAACTCCTTCGCTTGAAACGCTTTTGATAACTCGAAAGTGTCCCTATTAACAAACATTACGAAGTCTGTGACACCTTTTTATTTCAACTCTTACTCGAAATGACATCGATCGCCACTCTGATCACACTGATTCACCTCGGGTCCCACCGCTAACGCCAGTTCCTTACTTTAGAGAAAAAGTTAGAAGCTAACCCCGGCCTACGCTTTAATTATAATAATATAATTCAAAATCATATCGATCAAGGATCACATATTTCGAAAATGGCTCCTAAAGAAGGTCGACGATGAGTCTTCCTCAAAGCGCCCACGATACACCCGTCTGTTGCCATGACATACCTACCTCAAGGAGGCGTATCATATTGATAATGGTTATGGAACCACAAGTCGGAAATCGCTTAACGACACACTTTACAGGTTCATTATTTACAGGTTCATTATTATCTCTTAAATCGATCGATTAAACTCACGCATGTACTCAGTCACCGTGATCGCTGTTATAGAAAAGGTGTATTTTCAATTACAGAAATCTCGTTCCCGCTCATCACTCTTTTCAACGCATACTTACTACAAATAAGATCGTAGTCTTGAAGGAGTGTAAACCTGGCGACGGGTGCCACTCCAACTTCGTCGCAAATGTACCCGGTGTTCAGGAGAGTTCGTTGCAGAACCTTGGTCGCTCATTCTCTGAAAGCTCGAAAATTAACAAAGTATTAGATTTTATCCCGTATGCGTCACTATAATCTGATAACTGTTCTATCACAAGTTAAGAAAAACCGTATTATGAAATCGAGAAGAAAAATAGGGTAGACTGAAAGTGTAAATCGATTTGCATCTTGACTAATTCGAGCAAAAATTATAATTTATTTTTATATTCCTGACTTGTTAAATATGTAAAAATTAAAATTATGCATATTTTTCTTATAACTCAACATCACAAAAGTTTTATTTATTAGATTCGACTGAGGTCAAGTAGGTGAATCCGAATAAAATCCTATTCCATCCATCAAACCGCGATAAAAAACTTCACAAGAAATGTGTTTTACTATGTCAATGAGGCTACTTTATCTATAGAACACTGTATTTTTAAATAAAAATAGTTTCTTTCACTTCATTTATCAATGATGGCCACCGTGCTCGTGGGGTGGATTATAATGAAATATTGTTTTACTTCGAGATTATCCCACTTCTGAGATGTTAGGGTCATCGCAGAAGTAAGATAAAATCAAACGGATCACAATATTTCAACAAAATTTATTTAATATTTACTATTTACTATTTACTCCTCAACCGAGATTACAAACAAAGTTTTACTGACCTTAGTGATCTAATCGCGTCCGCCCTCTGACTGGCGTTTCACTTGGAAGCCTGACACACTCCGTTCGCTGCACAATACTTTGACGTTTGACGTGTTAACGTCAAATGTCAACTTGTCACTGTCAAACTTCAAACTAATGGCAGTATCTTATGAAAATAATAAATATGCCAACAATTCTGTAACACCTGCAATGTTTTAGATAAATAATTCCACCAGCTTACATATTTGATTGCTCTCTGCTTAGCCCCTAGGATAGGTAGCGTGATAATATATAGCCTATTTGAAGACCGTATCTCTAGTTAATATTTGTGCAAAATTTGAATCAAATCTATCGATTACTTTTCGGGATCCTTCCGGACAAAGCAAAGCAAACAGACAAACAGACAAAAAAAATCTTTCTATAATTTCGGCTTTTGTGTCCTATGTACTCGTAGAACACCCAGCAAGTTTTTTTTAATACTTTCAATGTACAGTTTTTACTTTTCTATCATATTATTATATGTATAGATGTGGTGGGGGTGGGGAACCTCGCTTAGTGGGGGAAGGGTATTGCATATCTAAATGTAATACTATTATATATTATCTTTGGTAAAATATCAGTTTATTTGCGAGCGTTTCCGTGCTTCGGAAGGCACGTAGCTGTTGGTATCGCTTGTCAATAACTTTACCGTCGTTAGCAAGTTAAAGGCCCTGTGGGCGGCTTGAAAAATTTCAGCAGCAGGCAGGCTCAACCTGCGCCTGTCCATATCAACACGGCAATACGGGTTACCACCTATTTCGTGGGATAAATTCTAAGATTGTGATATTTTCTCTCTCTTTGAGCCTCTGACTATTCTTTCGGGGATAAAGGCATGACCATTATGTATGTATATATATATATTATGTAGTATCTCTTCCCCACTAATAAATAAATGCGAAAGCTACGAATAACAAAACATTGTTATTCGTTGTGCGAAAGTAACTCTGTCTGTCTGTCTGTTACGCTTTCACACCTAAACCGATGAAGCGATTTAGATATAGAGATAGTTTGAGTCCCTGGAAAGGACATAATTTTTACCGACTATGCGAAAAGAAGGCTTTTTTTTATGTGTGGAAATCCTACATGGATGCTATGCCGGACTCCTACCGACTAAAACCACACAATGCCTTACAATAGTCTATGGCCGGAAGTCCTGGGTAAGCCCTCGGAAGGATGTCCCAGGGCTCCCGGCAGACTTTGGCTACCACCGCGGCCTCGCCTAAATGGTTCGGGTACTATCCCGCGTCTGGGGTGTTTGTTCGGGTGTTACCCCGCTACTTGGGGAAGGGGGGATAGTTGGGTGCTATCCCACTACTATGAGGGGCGAAGAGACATGCCACTGTCTTGGCCTGCTTCTGTAAGAACGACGAGCAGCCAACTCGCCGTTCTCAGGCCCTCAGTCATTGAGGCCGATAGTCTTGGGCGAACAGCAACCGGCGACGACCCCGTCGCCGACTGCGAAACTCGGGAGGGAGATTTTTCTCCCGCTCCCTTCCCGCTGCCTCTTTGTCGAGCATAACTTGCTCGTAGAAAGACGCAGCAGCGTCCCACTTTCCACCGCTGGAGACCATGGCCCTCACGATGGTCTCCAGCGTGAGAATGCTCATGTCCAGGCCAGCAATGAGGTCCCGGCGCTGCAGTGCCCAAGCTGAGCACTCCGCCAGTGTGCGAAAAGAGGGTTCCTAATGATTTTACCCGATAACGACTTCTACGTGAACGAGTCGCGGGGAACAGGTAGTTAAATTCCAGATAATTATAATATATTTAGTAGTATGTTCACACAAAATGCCTAGCTCGTTTTTTTTTGGATAACGTAAATTGATATGTTATCTGGAAAAAAGCTAGCTACCTACGCATTTTGTGATGCAATAACATAATTTCAATTTAGTTTTATTATGTTAAATAAAATTGTGTGGGGTTGTACCTAAAACCACACAATTTTCAGCCACATTATACAAACCTGTACTTACTATGTATGACATACCTATGCAACATGAATTAACTTGTACTCAGTAAAATGGGATAAGTATGTTTTGATAAACGAATTTAAGTTTAGATTCTATTTCTTTAATAAACGCTACCGGACGTCTTGGGTTTTCCCCCGAATATTTGCCGTTCCCGTGAGCATACGGGAATAAAATATAGCCTGTGTTCGCCGGAAAGAGTGTAGCTTTCTAACAGTGAAAGAATTTTTCAAATCGGTCCAGTAGTTTTGGAGCCTATTCGTGCAAACAATTAAATCTTTCCTCTTTGTAATATTAGTACCGCCAACGTAGAGTAAAGCGAGCAGAAGAACAGCTAAATAGTATTGAGTAATACGAGTACGCTGATAGCTGCTTATCAGAACTAGTACTGTAAGTAGTGTATATTCATGTAGTATGTATAGGTATGGACTAGCCCTACGTCCATTGTGATTAGTCAAGGCGAGGATCCTGGCTTACAAAGACCGCGATAGAGTGACAGCTCTTGACTTGTCAGTATAGTTTGGCTGTATGCTTTTTGCCACCTGTGTTGAACATGTGTGTGGGCGCAACAGCGCCAGGTCCTCGGGGTAGGTCTGGACGTGGACACTCTCTCGCTCGAGACCATGATGCGAGCCATGGTCTCCAGCGGGAGTAAGTGTGACTGCGCCGCCTCTTTCTACGAACAGGTCATGCTCGTGAAAGAGGCGGCGATTCGGGAGCGGGAAAGAACTCTCCCACCCGAGTTCCGCAGTAGACGGCTTGGGCGCCGCCGACGTGTGTTCGTCGAAGACTATTGACCTCCATGACCGGGGGCCTGAGGACGGTGAGTGGGCTGCTAACCGTCCTTACAGAAGGGCTCACACGGCAAAGGTTCATGACGGCAGCGTGACGTGAGGGATTCACGCACGCACCCTCTAAGAAGCGGGATGACACCGGAAAACCCCCCAAAGACGCGGGACAGCACCCAAACCACCCCCTAGGCGAGGCTGCAGTGGTAGCCGTAGGTCTGTTGGGAGTCCTGGGACATCCTTCCGAGGACTTACCCGGGGCTCCCAACCGTAGGCTGTTGGGCATTATGTGGGGTTTTGAGTCGGTACGAGTCCGACCTAGAATCCATGAAGGATTTTTCCTCACGGTGAAAAAATAAAAATAGGATCTTGTAAATATTTGTTCAGCTTGAATACTGCTGTATATTTCATCAAAATCGGGTTTGCGGAAATGATAATACAGCTTGACCTATGTTTTACAAGAAGCCCTATACGTTGGGCAAGTCAAACTTATTTGCGAAGGAAGTCGCGGGCAAAAGCTAGTCTCTTTTAAAGTACATTAAGATCATACTCACAAATAGCGATTAACATAGCTGCAGGAAGTACCATCATCACGTTAGGTTCATTATGACACAGTTCTTGGGTGCCGTTGATAGAGACTTCGGTTCTAACATAAGAGTGGCGCACATAGGGGCAAGATAACGCTGCGGTCGGTGCTAGTCGATTATTGACAACGATTCTTGTAGGGATGGGACTTATTCTTGTTATCGACTTGCGATGTTCTGTGACTCTTCTTATTTCTAACTAGCGGACGTCACGCGGTTTTACCCGACCGCGTAGTGCACGTTGTCGTAGGGATACGGGAATAAAATATAGCCTATGTTCACCGCAAAAAGTGTAGCTTCCCAACGCGTGATTTCCGCTAGTTGCAGATAATTTAAAATCATACATACTCAATACTTATACTTCGCACCAATTCATTTCCTATAATACAGTCATTAATTTATGCTCATTATAATAATATTTTCGTAGAGCCTAGCGTTTCTACTGAAACGAAGCAGGACTTACTGAAAACGGCCAATCATTATGCAGTACGGCTTTTTGATGTAAGTGATTCATCGATTGACCTACAATTTAAATTGCTCAACATAATTTGGATGTGATTGGAACTTGAATATTTCATTCTGAGTCTCGCGTGTTCCGCTAGTTTAACAATTTTAATGACGACACACATATAATTGGAAATTGCTGTAGGTATTTAATCATTGATGTCATCATATCTATGACGTCTGCAATGAAATTTCAGATTATTTTGATTTCAAACATTGTTTTATTTTTTTCCCTTTGCGAGTAATAGAGACGTTAGAGCTCTGTATTTTAGATTATTTATTTTCTGTTTTCCTACTTACGCACTATACGTCTACGTTGTCTGCTACTGTTTTAAAAGCACACAATGCCATTATTAATCTTTACTAAAATTACCATTATTAAAATTTTACCATTTTTAAAAACGGATCTTTTAACCACTAATCAAAACGTTATAACCTCTCGTATGATATCGATATGTGTGAAAATTATCGAGTACAGGCCCATCACTAGGCCAATAGTGCAGATGCTGAGTCGTTGTTGGCTCATCGCCAAAGATGCGCTCCATCTAAGACATGGAGTGTATCTACGCGAACGCGATAGAATGGTGAAAAAAATAGTTCTTTGAAACGAACTGGAGTCACCTGTTTGAGAATGTGGCCGTATTTTGAAATTATTCTCCTTGACAACGTAAACGATCACTGCAGTAAGCAACTTTCACTATGGACAGTCCATGGATGGGTGACCATCCATGTGATCACTTTATGAAATTTATTTGAGCGTTTCCGTGCTTCGGAAGGCACGTTAAGCCGTTGGTCCCGGTTGCCAGTAAAATGGCATTCGTTAAGCTAACTTGAAGGCTTTATTTCGACTGCAGGCAGTCACAACCTGCGCCTGTCCATTTAAACACGGCAATACGACTCACCACCTATTACGTGGGACAAATTATACAAAGGTGAAATGTGGGCATATAATATGCCTCTGCCTACCCCTTCGAGGATAAAGGCGTGACCATTTGTATGTATGTATGTATGATACTTATAGAACTCGGGACTTCAGGCAAAATACATTTACTTACATTTAAAAAATAACGTTATTCTCTTTGACTGTCAATTTCTAATAGCTATATTGGGTTAGTCCTGGGACATCCTTCCGAGGGCTTACCCGGGACTTCCAACCATAGGCTGTTGGGCGTAAAGTGAGGTTTTTTAGTCGGTAGGAGTGCGGCATAGCATCCATGTAGATATTCCCTCACGTTAAAAAGAGCTATATTTTAAGCACGTTAACTCGTTGGTCCCGGTTGCCAGTAAAATGACAGTCGTTAAGCCAAGTTGAAGGCCTTATTGTCGGCTTGAGAAATTTCAACTGCGTTTCGTCACGACCACCGCCTGTCCATTCTAACGCGGCAACAGGCTCACCACCTATAACGTGTGACATAAAACTATAAGGTGAAATGTGGTCGTATACTATGCCTCTACCTACCCCTTTGGGGATATAGGCGTGACTATATGTACAGGCTCTGTGGCGCAGTCGGTAGTGATACCGCCTGCGGCGCTGGAGGTCATGGGCTCGATTCCCACCGGAGACAAATATTTGTTTGACCCATAAATGTTTGTCTCAAGAGTCTGGGTGTTTCTATGTATAATATGTGTGTATTTAAAAATTATATAAGTATTAATATCCGTGGTCTGATACCTATAACACAAGCAGGTTATTCCTAGCTTACTTTGGGATCAGATAGCGTTGTGTAAAATGTCCGTAAATATTTATAAAAAAAAATGTATGTATATATCTTCATGTACGCATTTAATGTTAAGATCTGAAGCTAGGAACTTCTGCCAAGTTAGCAACATAACAAGTGCTTTACAATTATCTTATTTAACCCTTTCGTAGCGAAACTCGTTAGGAATAACAATATACGCAGCATATTCCGTTAGAGGGGTACATTTATAACTTCTCTGTATAACTGTTAAAATTAGTGTAACATTATTATCTCAACAGTTATCAAAGTTGAGCCTTGGAGCTTGGAGGTAAATTCACCTTGTGATGTACGGTTCTAGAGTCTTTACTGCAAAAAGTCCATTAAAGCTAGTAAGAAGTCTAATACCTACATTACATCTACCTACAACTGGGAAGCACTAAATAAAAAAAAATCTTAAAGCATACTTACTGGTAGTGCGAGTGTAGCACCTGTGGGTGTTACAAATGTCCTTTGTCATACGTTATGATGACTACTTTCGATCAGGTGTGCCATAAGCTTGTTTGTCACCTCAATGGTATAAAAACTCCAAAGAGAGTTCTCAAATCAAGAGTAACTACTAGTTACTGTAGTTCTTTGGTGTAGGTAGTCTCCCGATTGAGTTCATCCTCTTTTGTTTTAAGCTGAAATACCATAGAAATCTTACTACTTAATATTATAAATGCGAAAGTTTGTGAGTGTGGATGTGTTGGTGTGTGAATGTTTGTTACCCTTTCACGCTCCAACAGCTAAACGGATCTGGCTAAAATTCGGTACAGGGATACATTATAGTATGGAATAACACATACGATTATTCCCAGTTGTTCCGTTGAAGTAGTTCCGTGGCGGAACTAGTGAGACTTTTTTTCCCAGTTGTCTCGCGGAACAAAGCATCAATAATTCAGTTCCCATTAGTTCCGCGGAACAAAGTAGAAATGAAATATTAATAAATTCATTCCCAGTAGTTCCGCGGAACAAAGCATAAATTAAAAACTAATAAATCAAGTCCCAGTAGTCCCGCGGGAGAAAGCATCTCTTACATACGAATATAGGCTCCTACTTTTTATTCCGGGAATAAGTTTCTACGGTAAGCGGGAATCCATGATTGAAGTGTAAAAAGTCATATCATTGGGCCTACAATTTGAGGGTCACTGCCAATATTGTGATAGTGATCTTCAACTCGTTGCATGTTATCATTAGACTTTCTGTAATTTTCCCGTACATTGTGGCAACGCCTTAAAGAAATTTGATGGCAATATTATGTTGTACAAGATTTCCGTCAGTGTGTATAGCACATCGAAATATTTGCTTAATAAGGTATATTGTAACGTTTGTACAAGTTTAGAAACTGGCTAACTACCGACTGGTAAAGTGCTTAACCATTGTTTGTCAGTCGGCACCGAAACTGCAGCATTCATGAATTTCATATACCTATTTGTTCTTTGCGATATAATTATTGTTTGTTTGTTTGCATCGAATTGGCTCCGGAACTACTGGACCAATTTAAAAAAATCTTTCATCGTTAAGAAGCTACACTCTTTGCGCCGAACATAGGCTATATTTTATTCCCGTATTCCCACGGGAACGGGAACTACGCGGGTGAAACCGCGTGACGTCCGCTAGTTTTTTATAACTTTGCAGTGAGGCACTTAGACCACAGATTATATAATATATTCTATCTTAGACCACTGTCTCAGTATTCTGTTAACGATCACTGCAGCAACTTTTGTTATTCCTGGTCCTCATATATGGGTGGCCAGTCCCTTAGAGCCCCTTCAACCCACACAAAATTTATATCGAAAATCAATAATCGCAAGCACCTATTTCCACCACCCTAAAAATGAAAAAAGATTTCTCATTTTCCAAAAAAAAAAATATTTCTCACTTACCAGACCAAATTTTACGATTCTGCAAACAGCAACCGGATTATTGATAAATTGTTTATTTTACTGTATATAATAATAAATAATAATGAAAACACATTAATTATAATAAAAAAATAAAACACACACGCACACACGCACTTGGTACACTTGCACTCAACACAAAAAAACCTTTATTACTCTACCACCACACCATATTTTACGATTCTGTAAACACCAACCGGATAATTAATATATTGTTTATTTTACTGTGTATAATAATAAATAATAATGCAAACACATTATTTATAATAAAAACACGAAACACACACGTACTACACAAACGCACGCCATCCATGCGCAATCCACTCTCAACTTCAACTGTTCGATTTTTGTAAAAAATTCTGGCCCATTGACGTCATTTTATAAGATTTCAAAAACAAGAAAATGTTATATACTACACATGCAATCAAACTGTTCATAGAAAAGTAGGACGTAAGATGGCTAAATTTAAGTTTAAAGTCGTCTGGGTAGGTGCGGCGACCGGTCGCCGCGCGGGGCTCAACGGAAAAGCTTGATTATTATGCGCGGCGACCGGTCGCCGCGAGGAGCTCTAAGGGGTTGGGGATAAGGCGCGTGATTATAAATAATGTAATATGTGTATGAAAACAGGTATAAGCAAAGAGTATTCGAGGTTAGAATCTTCAGTGATCTTTTAGTTAAGGATATCGTCCGGCAGTTTTTTTGTTAACGTGAGGGAAAGTTCTTTATGGATGCTATACTCCTACCGACTAAAAAACCTCACATAACGCCCAACAGCCTACGGTCGGGAGTACGCCCTCGGAAGGATGTCCTTGAACTCCCAACAGACTTACAGCCGCCACTGCGGCCTCGCCCAGGGTGCGGTTCCGGTGCTATTCCGCTTCTAAGGGGTGAATCCCTCACGTCACGCTGCCATCATGGGCTTGCTTCTGTAAGGACGGTGAGCAGCCCTCTCACCGTCCTCAGGCCCCCGGTTATGGAGGCCGATAGTCTTCGGCGAAGACACGTCGGCGGCGCCCGTGGGAGAGTTTTCTCCTGTTCCCGCCCCGCCGCCTCTTTCACGAGCATGACCTGCTCGCAGAATCATCCGACCGTTACTTTGATTTTAGGGTCTGAGGCCACAACCATAACAAACGGTCCTGCGCCAATCGCGTCCAGTGCCAGCCTGCAACCTTTTTTTGAATTTCGGCCCATCTGGCGGGTGGACGTCCGGCCCCACGTTTGCCGAGTCGCGGTCTCCATTCTAGAACTCGGTTGCTCCATTCGCCCGTCCATTATTCTGCGGATGTCGCCAGGACACTGCCACGTTAATATGCTTATTCTTGGTGTGAGATGAACGTGGAAAAACAAAACGAACGGGCCACCTAATTGTGTCTGGATGACACTGGGAAAATAAATGCAAGACCAAATGAAGGAACTTAATTTTATTTATTACAAAATAAATTACATTTATTTACAACAACCACCACTCACTATAAAGCTTAAAACTTAAAATCTATATATTTATTAATCTTATCTATATAGGCCTGAGACAAAATCGGTTTAACTGATAAATTTAGCTTATTCCTTAAATTTGCGATTGTGGAATACAAAAAGTTGGTTGGTGTTACAACTGGTGGCGGTAAAGTGGTGAAACTTAAAGGTTGAGAACTAACAGAAGTTTCGGATAATACATTCCTAATATTAGTGTACAAATTAGGTTTCTTATCTCCTATTACAACTACTTCTTCTGTCGCCGTTTCTATGGCTTCAGGCTGAACTCTTGTTGGTGATACTAAAGCAAAATGTGGATTTTGTGTAACAAAGAGATTCTTCAATTCTGCATAAGGTGGTACAACAGTAGATCTTATTGGTTTGAAATATTGCGAATACTTGCTTTGATGTGGCTGATAGCTAATAGCTTCTGATGAATAATCTTTGTATTCTGTAGATGCTTCACCAGAACTCAGACCATAATCATCTAACTTTGGTTCAAGTGTTTTAAAATTAAATGCTTCACTACTGAAACGATTATTGCCTGTAATTTTGTCCGTTTCAAATACTCCATCATTTTGATTTTGATATACATTGTTAAGAACGAAATGGTTATTAGGTTCTACTGAATTTGTTTGACGACTTTTATCTACATAATCATCAAACACGTTACGATTATTATAATTATCATAGTTATTGTTCGTATTTATGTTTTTAGGTTCATTAACAGTGTAATGATTATTTACATAACGATTTTCTTGATTTCCATTATTTGTATTACCATTATATCCATTAGTTTTCTGTTCATCATCATCATATCTAACTTCTGCTTTATAACCTCCTTCATCAGCAGTATAAGAAACGATTTGCATTCGTCCATCGGGGAGTCGAACCCGGTACTCTCCGTTGGTTGCTGATCCACTGCTGCTTTGTGAGTGAGAGAAATCATCACCAGTTTGACGATCCTTCACTGCATATGAAAATGCGTAGTTATCACCCTGTAATGTATAATAACAATTCATTAATGTCACGTTTATTCTATGTAGTGTGTTATTTATTTTATCATACACATGTATACATATAATCACGCCTTTGTCTCCAAGTACATAGCCTACCGACTAAAACCACACGATATCTTACGGCTGTCTACGGCCGGGAGTCCCGGGTAAGCACTCGGAAGGATGTCCGAGAGGTCACGGCAGACTTTGGCGACCACTTCAGCTTCGTTAATGGGGTTCGGGTGCTATCCCTCGTGTGGGGAGTTGGTTCGGGTGTTATCCCGCTACTTGGAGAAGGGAGGGGGGGATTACCGCTTGCCATGGTAGGCAGTGCAGAGAAAAAAGTAGGATACATTTCTGATACCAGGTTTTACCCCTTACAGCTTAGACAGGAGATTAAATAAAAACAAAGCTTACAGAATTATGACCACTGGTGCTCTGTTCGGCACTGCCTTGGTTGTAATTTGTGTTTTCTGGTTCTGGCTTCTGAAAAATTACATTATTATAACCTTAAAATTTCAAATAATGGACTGCTTCGGTGGCAAAATACATTTATTTTTTTGTTTAACGTGAGGGAAAATTCGGATTTTTATGCCGGACTCCTATCGACTAAAAATCCTCACGTCACGTGGTTGGGAGCCCCGGGGAAGCCCTCGGAAGGATGTCCCAGAACTGGCAGAATACATTATTCCTATAGGTTGTACCATCCACGAAAATGCACCCCACCCTTTGTTCAAATCACTTTTGTTTTTCGTTCTGATGTATAGATAAAAAAAATGATAGAAAAGTCAAAACTGTGAAAATATTTAAATAAAAATACTCGCTGGGTGTTCTCTACATAAGATACCTAAGCCGAAAATATAGTTTTTTTTTTTATCTGTTTGCTTTGCTTTGTCCGTAAGGATCTCGAAAAGTACTTGATAGATTTGATTCAAAATTTGCACAAATATTAAGTAGAGGTACGGTCTTCAAATAGGCTATATATTATCACGTTACATATCATAAGGGCTTAGCAGAGAGCAATCAAATTGGCATTATAACATAATTTTCGTACGAAGTCGCGAGCCACAGCTAGCACACTAATATAGAGGAGTGCTAATAGGTATAGCAATTTCAGAAAGAGTGAGGCACATCTTTATGAATAGCACAACCAATAAAATGTACTGTTATTAAGGACTTGGGTTCGATTCCCAACTCGGTACAAATATTAGCTTCCATACCTGGTATTCATAGATTGGCTTTGGTTGCGGAGTTGAATGTAGACTGTTTTGTTGACTCAAAACAGCATTTGCTTGATGTGAGAGCACCCTGTATATTGGCGGGAGATTTGATCTTTCCTGTAACAAAGTGTGTTGATTTTTTTTTTAATATTCACGGACATTTTACACAACGCTATCTGATCCCAAAGTAAGCCAGGAATAAGCTGCTTGTGCTATGGGTATCAGACCGCGGCTGATATTTATACTTTTATACTTTTTAAATAGGTACATACATGTTATACATAGAAACACTCAGACTCTTGAGACAAACATTGATGGGTCACACAAATATTTGTCTCCGGTGGGAATCGAACCCACGACCTCTAGCACCGCAGGCGGTATCACTACCGACTGCGCCACAGAGGCAGTCAATTGCAGGATAGCAGCTACGAGTAGGATGCGCCTATCAATGTTTGCTACATCATACAAGTGTGCCAAGATTTTGGGAAAGTGCTTGGTCCTTTTGAATTTGAAAGCTCAATCAAAATCCTACTGGAACCTCTATGGTGCAGGATTTTGTTTAATTTCTAATCCTCCTATAAACTTAGGTAAATATAAGCTTGTGAGTGGTATGGAATTTAGACAAGTGATAAGCATTAGAGGCAAGAGTATTCATATAACTTACTTGTGTATAGTACTTGCTGGGGTCTATGTAAGAATTTTTGTTTAAATAAAACGTTGTATCATCTGGTGTTGAGTCCTGAAAAAGAAAAACAGAATTCTCTGCAATCGACATTCAGTTTGTGGCATCAATGATTTGACAACATACAATAAAATTGCAGAGAAGCATAATTATTACAAATCTATATATTTACATTATTACTATCTAAACTAAACCTAAATAAGGCCCGCGTGGCATTGTGCCCAAAAGACTAGCAGCATTCCCCCTTTGAATAGCAATACCTATTCGCTGAGCGAGAAACTGCCAGCTCTTGGAGCACCAGTCGACTCTACAAAATGCTATTTGAAATTCTTGAAAATTTTTTGCGCATTGAGACCCCATGGGCCTAAGGTCTCGACACCGACTGGACAAAAACGATACGATCGAACGAGTCGAGACCCTTAATTTTGTATTAATTTTAATATTTGGCATCAATGGAACTAATGTTTTTGGAAATTACAAAATGTGGAACTTTGAGTAGGTATTTCTTATGTTCGTTGTACGTTGTACTATACCGGATTGAATATTTTAGGAATCTCCACTTTAAAAAGAATAATGGGGATTGTTAGATATAGCAAGATCCAGTTTTTATTCACAAGAAAATATACGTAAGTATACAAACCCTATAATCGTAGTACGGATTGTTAGTAGGTACTAATGCCTTCATTTGTCGACTACTTGGATAGTCTTGCAGTCCTCGGTAGAGCAGGGGCCGAGAGGAACTCCCTTGCTGTAAAATGAAAATATGTGTTTATTTAATTTTATGTAAGTCACTAAGTAACACAAACGTCAAGAGTATTCTCTATACAACTGTTAAGGGGATATTTACCATGTACTGTTTCATCGAGTTTCCGATATTTACGAGGGACGATACGCTGGACGATGACAGTGGTGTAACGGCGGAAACACGTTGTTAAAACGAGACGCGATCCGATGGAAGGCAACGCGTGTTGAGTAGAATCAATTTGTATTGTTTTCTATGACCAGAGTCACACTATCAACATCCGATGCGCCACTATGCGCAGTACAACCTACACGTAGCGTCACGTCGTGTTTTAATAATGTGTTTCCACCTTCAATGTGCGTAATAAACGTGTTGGAGAAGGGTAGATCGCTACAATCTACCTACTAACATCTAGCTCGCTAAACTTCAGTTTATCTGTGATCATGGCGCTTGTAACAGCGCCGAAATATCGGAAACACGATGAAACAGTACATGGTAAATATCCCGTTATCAGTTGTGTAGTGTGTACTAGTAATGACCATGTTAATTTAAAATGATGTAAATGTTGTCATTATTACTACAGTTAGAAACTGCCAGATTTGCTGGCCTTTGTCGATATTTTTTGTCTTTTGAAATTACCCTCCAAATTGTTAGGTGCCGGGTAAGTGCAGCTATAACTAGTTCTACATTTTATTTTTTGTTGCAATATTCTCCAGACGCTTTGGTTCGCAATTCTTCCTTTACAATTGGTTAAGGTTACCCTTGACTGTTGTGCGTCAAGATTGACAGATCGAGGGTGTGTTCTTATACATTACCTCCTATATTATTATTTTACAACGAGTTTCCGCAAAGATTTACTGAAAGCTGAAGAATAGATTTGCAAAACCTCAGAATAGCTAAATCCCAGATTAGCAGAAGAAGAGACAGAGGCCCCTTTCAATTGTATTTTATGTTGTAGAAATGGATAGACGCCGGTTATCTCAATTCGTCAAAATTCCGATTAATTTGTCGAACTGTTGGATAATTCTATTATTTCTACACGACCGTATAATACAACTTTGTCTTCGATACAAGAAATCTACAATAGGATGGCCTAGATATCCGCCATCTTATATTTCAATTCATAAAAAGTCGTGCAGAGATTGTCGACACGTAACAATTGTAACGAAAAAATAAATGAAATACCTAAGCTATTATATTTCGTTTCTTCAATATTTCACAGAAAGCTATTATTACTTATCGGAAGCACTTTCGAGATTTAAGGGGATCCCACGGGAACTGATTCCTTAGAAAAGTAGTTTATGTGTCATTCCAGACTACAATCTATCCATGTATCAAATTTCAGCCAGATTCGCTAGAGGAAAAATCTCGGAAATACTGGATTCAACCGAATCTATCACGGCAAGTATTTTGAAGAGGTCTTCAACCTGAACCCGCCCTCTCCTTTCCGATCCCGAACAACACGTGCCGGGCTGAGGCGCCACTTATACACAGTGGAGAGTTTTCGTTAGAGCTGAGCGATTCAAAAGATAGTTCCTCTGTCGAACTATAAAAACTCGGAACGATCTTCCCGCACACGTGTTTCCCTCATCTTACAACCCTGGATTCTTCAAGCGGAGCGTGAAGAGGCACATCACAGGGCCGTCAACTTGAGGACCATCGTCAGAAGTCTTACGGACTGGAGGAGTGGCCCGAAATGCTACGTGTTGCCACGGCTTTCCATCAGGCGGGTGGCGTAAATTTGGCAAGCTTAGTATTAAATGAAAAATAGTAAAAAAATACTTGACATACCTCATAACCATCATTTGCAGCACCTCTAAAAGGTTCATTTCGAATATCATAATCAGGTGTTGGCGAATCGACATAAGATATGCTATTACTATTTCTATCCAGGCTTCTATCCAGGTATCCACTCGATCTTTCCAGGTAATCCGGTGTGTACGCAACCTGGTTGACTTGGGATGATGCCTGTTGTGTGTTGTTAGGATTCAGGTCACTTCTCCGTATAGAGTCGATGAGTGGTCGAGCAGTGACTACTAGAGGTGTAGGAGCTGGGGGAGGTCCACTTGGAAAGAGGATAGGTCCTTTTCTGTAATAAAAAAGTAATAGTTTAATCTTGATGTTTATAACATTATTGATCGTAAAAGGACGGTGATAATATTTTGATTGCCTCGGTGACGTAGTGTTTTTATGACAGTTATTGTAAAGTCCCCTCGAATCCCTAGTCGAAATAAAAAATGTTTTTTTTTTCGCATAAGCCTACACCAGTTTCAAAGTGGAGTGTATTATGTAATGTTGTAATAGGTATGTATTTTGAAATTATGTAGCAGTTAAGAGATGATGATGTTGGATGAGAGGGCTGTGTAAAATATGCGAAAAGATAGGTACTGTTTCAGACATACTGTAAAATAATCGGTGAATATTTATTTATTTAAATCACGTGAAAAACGTTTGGGCGAGATTTTTATACTAATATTATGAAGAGGAAAGATTTGATCGTTTGTTTGTATGTTTGTTTGCATCGCATTTAAAAATTCTTTCACTGTTGGGAAACTACACTCTTTGCGGTGAACATAGGCTATATTATATTCCCGTGTTCCCATGGAAACGAGAATTACGCGGGTGAACCCACGTGACGTACGCGTGACGCTGGACGTCACGCCGTTTCACCCGCGTAATTCTCGTTTCCGGTCCCAAATCGGTCCTGTTTGCCTATTCGATGCAAACAAACAAACAATCAAATCTTTCCTCTTTATAATATTATTAGTATAGATAAATCTTATCTAAGATACATATATAATATATGTTATAGAAATACAATTCACGCTAAAATGAGGCAGAAGTGTAGAACTCACGTAGCTAAGTCATTAGCATCGTCCGTTAAATCCAGCAGATAGAACAGTTACAGAAAACAGATAGTTGGTTTTGCAGTATCGATTTTACATTAGCGAGCTATCTCCCCGTGGGGGGGATAGGAAGCTTTTTCATGGAAAAACTGGTGAAGTGCGAGACAACACTCAGTGCTGAGGATTCCGTACCGTAATAGATAAAAATAACAGTATTTGTTGTGTAAGTTATAGTTCTTTATCATTTTTATTTCTTTCTGTTTTTGTATTAGTTATTGTATTTTTTTTGTTTTAGTATTTCATTCATCAATTAGGTATCATTTAGTTTTGAATGTTTTAACCCGACTGCTAATATGCGGTATTTAATTTTTTTGAACCTTTAGCTGGCGGTTACGGTGGCGTTTTTTTTGTTTCTGGCACCGTACCGACCGTATGTAGGTACCTTTTTAAAATATTAATTGATGCTGTACCTACTGATGTTATTCACGAATGCTATGTACACCGTGATAGTTATATGTATCAGAGACGTTCCCTTAACCGAATTGTGTAATATTTGCATAAAATAATAAATAAATAAAATAAGTTAAGTTTTTTTTCTGTTTTTAGTATTAGTTGTTATAGCGGCAACAGAAATACATCATCTGTGAAAATTTTAGCTGTCTAGCTATCATGGTTCAGTACAGCCTTGAGACAGACGGACGGAAAGACAACGCAGAATCAGTAATATATAATAAACTAGCTGACCCGACAGACCATGTCCTGCCATAACTATTAATATGGAAATCGGTACCCCGAGTTCTGAGTTCCCGGTCCCATATTCCCATTCCTCGTTCATTTCCCAGTCCGTCTTTCTGTTCCCGATTCCCATATTGGTGCTTCGAGTTCCAAGAACCGATCCAAAATCGAGTTTGCCGAGTTTGTTCGAGCCAGTGACAGTTATTGCAAATTTTCTAATTTATCACGTAACTTTCTTAATTTTTTTTCCCATAAGAACCATCTCCTGATAATAACAAACTCGTGTGTAGGCGAAACACATGTCGACTTATTAGTCACGTTTTTAAGCGGAGTAGTGCTCATTATTAACAATCTGGAGGGTACAGGTAATTTTCCTATCCAACATCCAAAATTCCTTTCCTGAGGAGTTCGGTTCGTCATTCCTTTCTTACAATTATTTGTGGTTATCCTTAACTGTTGTACGTTAGGTTTGATGAATCGAGGGTGTGAGATGGGTTCCTCTCCCTCCCCCCCTTTATTATCGTTCAACAATTTATATTTATAAACTAGCTTTTGCCCGCAACTGCGTTAGCGAGGTGATTTTCAAAAAAACCAATCGACTTTGACCTGTCCAATGCATAGGGCTTCTAGTACAACATAGGTCAAGCTGGATTGCTTTTCCGCTGAAGCGATTTTTTTGAAACATACAGCAATATTAAAGTTGAAAAAATACCTACAAAATCCTAATAGTACAATAATGATCAAGCTACTGAATTTTGTTCTAACCCCGAACAAATGAAAAAAAATTATGGATTTGTATTCAGAAGCCCTAAATTAGTCGACTACAGCTATTTATCTTTAATGTACCGTCACAGCTATTTTTACAATTTTATAATAGCAGAGATTTAGAGAAGAAGAGATGTGTGGTAATAGGGTTACGGTTTTTTTTGTTAAGTTACGGAACCCTAAAAGTATTTCCTTGCTGCGAACTTCATAATGAAATAGTAGCTTTAAAATTTATTGCTTTAGCAGATAATGATTCTTGTAGCATTGTTAATCTTTGTGAAACGTTTAAAAACCGCTTTCCGAATTTCGTGTACCGAAGACAATCGTTTTTGCTCCTAGGGAAAGATTTTTTAAAAAATTCGCCGTGTTGTATACCTACCTATATTCATTCAAACGAAACATCCACAGATAAGTCTTGACAGACAGACAGACGGACAGACGGGCAACAAAGTGATTCTATATTAAGCGTAACGTTTTTTCCTATAGAGATACACACACAAATATATTTATAGTCACGCCTTTATTCCTGAAGGGGTACGCAGAGGCAGTGTACGCCCACATTTCTCCTTATAGTTTGATGTCCCACGTAATATGTGCATATTGCCGTGTTTTCTGTCCTAATATTAATACCGACTTAATTGATTTTTTTAAATTCTCAGAATGATAGTCGTCTGCAGTTCTTTCACCTTTTGCTTCTCAACTATTTTATCTACACTATCATCTATAAGACTACTACTCTCAGCTTTAGCAGGCGCAAGTGAAAAAGGCGGCCGGGAGGGAGCGGGAGAGTACTCTCCCACCCTAGTTCCGCAGTCTGCTGTGCAGACTTGTTCTTCGCTCAAGAAAATCGGCCTCCATGACCGGAGGCCTGAGGCTGGGGGGCTTTGAATTATACCTCCGACATACGTTTCTCTGCCGGATGAGCCGCCGACAGAACGTTTTGATTATGAGTTGTTCGCCGACAGAACCTTTCAACTTCGAACGTTTCACCGACAGAACGATTAATTCAATCATAATTAGTGAATGGTTTTTTTTGTTTTGTCGACGAGTCCGGCAGAGAAACGTCTGTCGGAGGTATGTTACAGAATCAGGCTGGGGAGGGGGAGGGGGTTGGGTTGCTCACCGTTCTTTTAGAAGCAGGCCATGACGACAGCGTGACGTGATGCAAGATAACACCTGAACAACCTCCAAAGACGCGGGATAGCACCCGAGCCCCCTAGCTGAGGCTGCATTGGTAGCCAAGGTCTATTGGTAATGCTGGAGTGATCTTTCCGAGAGCTTACCTGGGGCTCCCAACCGTAAGCATTACGTAGGGAACGTGTGGTTTCAGTCGGTAGGAATCCGGCATAGCATCCATGTAGGAGTTTCAGGCTCAAGCTTTTTTCGCACTGTCACTGTCTATCTAAAATTTAGAGATACGGAACCCTTAAGAGTCCGTCTGACGCCAAATAGACTATTACCTTGATCTAGATCTCAGGACCCGTGAGGTTTAACTAATTAAAATTTTGAAACAGACAACTTCAGTTCATGAACTAAAACGCTCTAGGCAGGAAACACGATTGCTGATAAAATCCTCGATAGATTTTTGTATTGAAAATACCTCGATTTCTTGAAATCTTAACCTAGATCTCATAAGTTTTAAGTTGTTTCAGTAATGTAATGTCTTTATTTGCACTAGACCACTTTTTTGATATTGGTTAAAGTTTTTTTTTAAATTTATTTATTTCGTTAAAAACGCACAAAAACCGTTCGCATCTCTCTAAAAATGTATATCTTCTATCTTCTTTGAACAATTTGGCGTCTGGTAGGCTCTTAAGAAGTGTTTTAATTGATCATGGTCACTTACTTGACAGGCTTGACACTTTTCAAGAACTTGACAGGTTGAAACCGAAAGTTCCTAGCAGTGGTCTGTTCTATGGAGTTAGTTGGAGTCACATCTTGTGTCTGGAGTCCTGGGAGAAGTAGCAATAGTATGACCAGCATCTTCTGTGTTTTCAATTCTGTAAAAATACAATTGATAAAGTACTATGATCATAGAGTTATAGTTTTATACCACTGAGGTGGCAGAAAAGCATACCGCCCATCTGATAGAAAGTGGTCACTGTAGCCTGGGAACGTTTACAACACCCAAGTCCCTTTGAAGAACCCCATGAGATGGGCCGTATGCTTTTCTGGCACCTTGGTGTATGCCTATCTGCCACCCTGGTGGTATGAGATTTTCATTCCTATGTTTGTGTAAAGAGTTTTATAAATGGGTTCATTCAATGCTTCAGAAGCACATGGGTGGTGTACGCGACAGTCGTGCTAAGCTCTCGGTTCGATACTCGGGACGGACAAAATATTTTAGTGCTCGACTGTCACGCTACCGGATATAAGCTACATAGATCAAAAGCATCTCTCAACGCTCTTTTATAAAATACTAGCTGTTCCCCGCGGCTTCGACCGCGTAGAAGTCGTTATCGCGTAAAATCATAACCCTCATATTGCGCCGCCGGTTAAAAAGTAGCCTACCTTCCCAGGGCCTCGAACTATCCCTATACCAAATTTCATCTCAATAGCTCCATATGTTTAGGCGTGAAAGCGTATCACACAGACAGACAGAGTTACTTTCGCATTTATAATATTAGTAGGGATTTGTAGGGATTGGGATTACAAAGTGGCCACCTATTTTAAGGCTCCAGGCAGATTTAACGTGTGAAAATCCCTTTTACCGACTAAAACCACACATGCCCTACCACTGCCTACGGCTCAAAGTCCCGGGTAAACCCTCGGAGGGATGTCCCAGTATTTCCAACAGACTTTGACTACCACCGCGGCATCATAGAGGGTTGGGATACTCCCGCTGTCTTTGGGGGTTTATCCCGGTTCTTGTGCGAACTCTCAAGTCACACCACGGTCTTGGGTACCTAATTATACTACTGGGAAAGACATGTCTACAATCAGATATTGACTCAAGATGGCGCAATCCATTCAAGCCTACAACACAATTGCCCACTGTTGAGTTCACAATGGGGTATAACTATGGGAACAATTAATTCATTTAAATATTTCTCATTTAAGGTATAATAAACCTTGATGATAACTGGGGCATCTTTGAAGGTTTATCAAATTAATATTGACACGGTTACATCTAGAGAACTCTCCTCTCACCAGATAGATGATGACGCTATGATGATGGACATTCTCTAGCTGGCGACAATGGTGTGAACCACGATATTCACCAAGAGTAAGTGGCGTCCTGCCGCGTCTTACTGTGAGCAGGTCATGCTCGTGAAAGGGGCCGGGCGGTGAGGATGGAAGTAACAGAGAAACTTTCTTGCCCAAGGTCCGCAGGCTTATCTTCGATATAGGCTATAAGCCTCCATTACGGGCCAAAGGATGGCGAGGAGGAGAGCCATCTGAGAATCTGGCCCATGAAGGGTAGTGATGTGCGTTGTCTTTTGATGTGCGTGCGTTTACCAACACCTGGTTTCTCACAAGAACTTGTTTCTAGGATAAAAATATGTCTGCCTTTATATTTCCACAGCTCAATTTAATATTTGTTTTCATCGGGATCGGTTCAGTGTTTCACGCGTGAATTAATCTAATAATCTAATCTAATTATAAGGAGGAAAGATTTGACTGTTTGTTTGTTTGCTTCGAACAGGCTCCGAAACTACTGGACCGATTTTAAAAATTCTTTCACTGTTGGGAAGCTACGCACGCCCCGGTGAATATAGGCTATATTTTATTCCCGTATTCCCACGGGAACAGGAACTACGCAGGTGAAACCGCGTGACGTCCTCTAGTTATTCATAACTAAATTTAAAATGGGTCCAGTAGTTTCGGAGCCTATTCATACATACATACATATGGTCACGCCTTTATCCCCGAAGGGGTAGGCAGAGGCATATTATATGCCCACATTTCACCTTTTTTGTATATGTATAATTTGTCCCACGTAATAGGTGGTGAGCCGTATTGCCGTGTTTAAATAGACAGGCGCAGGTTGTGACTGCCTGCTGTTGAAATAAAGTCTTCAACTTGACTTAACGACTGCCATTTTACTGGCAACCGGGACCAACGGCTTAACGTGCCTTCCGAAGCACGGAAACGCTCAAATAAATGTCACAAAGTGATCACATGGATGGTCACCCATCCACGGACCGGCCATAGTGAAAGTTGCTTACTGCAGTGATCGTTTACAGAACACTGAGTCCGCGGGGCCACGAGCGCTTCTAGGAGGGAGCCCATTCGATGCAAACAAACAAACAAACAAACAATCAAATCTTTCCTCTTTATAATATTAGTAAGTATAGACTAGTGATGCATACGTTGTTTTATTAAAGTCTTACAAAGTTTATTCAAATTTGTTTTAATTCTCGCGCGTGTTGTTACGACTTTTAGAGCTCCCTACCTCAAAACAAAAAAAAAAACAGAACAATATTATCGGATCACTTGGTTAATAAATTTTGTTTATAAAATTTGTTTTGTTTTTTTGTTTTGGTTAGTAAATTTTGTACTTCACGTGTAGGTACTGTTCCACAACATTTATTATTAAAATACCTAACCGGTTTCGCCTTTCGGCATTCTCAAAGGCTATTTACTTATTTAGATCATAATTACAAAAAGTAAGTAATAGCCTTTGAGAATGCCGAAAGGCGAAACCGGTTAGGTATTACAATAATAAATGTTGTGGAACAGTACAAGTGAAGTTTATCAATATATGTAGCAAGTTCCATCAAGTGCCATCAATCAACAGTATCAATAATCTAATAAATATTGACCCTGACATTTTCTATAGGTCACTTATTTTCAAAAGCAAAGGTGTCGTTAGAATGTGATAAAAATATTTACGCGTCGTCCAAATCACCAGCGCAGTTAGTATTTTGTAACCCTATTGTTTTCTGTCACGCCAATCACTTGATTGCCGTGGGAAGTGGGAAAGTATGACGCGTGTGTGTATGTGTCGCCATTGAGATGGTATTGCTACTATGAAATCTCTTAAATATTACATACATACATATTATAGTCACGTCTTTATTCCCGAAGGGGTAGGCAGAGGCATAGTATACGCCCACATTTCACCTTATACTTCTATGTCCGACGTAATAGGTGGTGTGCCCATTGCCGTCTTGAAATGGACAGGTGCAGGTCGAGACGACCCACAGTTGAAATATTTCATTTTCCTGACAACCGGGTTTCATTTCGAGTTTTCCTTCTCTACGCTATTGATCCTTTTGCGAAAGTGTTTCCTTAGTCGCCTCTTACGATTCCCTCGGGATGAATTGGGGTGGCGACCGTTTTGTCGTCTATCCGTCCATCTGTCTGTCAAGCAAGACCCTTTATGAACTCGTGAACGCGGTGATAGCAATTACCGAAAAAAAAAAATTGTGACAAAATATCGGATACTCAAGAACTCCAAGTCCTGGGGTATCCTTTCGAGGGCTTACCCGGGGCTCCCAACCGTAGGCTGTTAGGTAGGATACGTGTGGTTTTTAGTCGGTAGGAGTCCGACATAGCATCCATGTAGGACTTTTCTCACTTTACAAAAACAAAAAAGAAAAAGTTCCCGAACGCCAATTTGATTTATTTATTTATTGTTAATAACAGAAAACAAGAAGCCCCACTGCCCCTCTGTGAAAGTGAAAGTTTAATCCGATTGACGTTGTCATTTTTGTTTTATTTCAAATATTGAAAAGATGATCCACGTGACCTAGTGACGTAATATAATGCAACAGAGTCACAGACTACAGATACAAGTCTCGCTATAAGCCTCTCTGCAATCTACTTTATAGAGAGGGGCTAATAAATATCTACAATATTGTATCGTTGATTTTGGATCCCTGGCTCCCAAACTAGGCTATAGGTCTGTGTCTTGGGAGCCAGTGTTCCTCCCAAAAATACACAATTGGTAGTTCCAGTGTCGGATACATAGGTGTTAATACACATGATTATAAAAGTAAAATTATACTGTTAGTGAGCTCATCCTCTTATCAATCTTACTAATATTATAAATGCAAAAGTTTGTGAGTGTAGATGTTTGTTACTCTTTCACGCTCAAATCGCTGAACGGATCGGTCTAAAATTTGGGCGAAGCTGCGGGCTTCAGCTAGTATAAATAATTCTAAAATGGTTATCTACTATTGTGAATGTGTGTGCGTGTCTCTCTCTCTCTGTGTGTGTGTGTGTGTGTGTGTGTGTGTGTGTGTTTGTGTGCGTGTGTGTGGCGTCAGTGGGTTGTCAGAGAATATTAGATTATCTATTCTTATGAAAGGAAAAAAAATACGACCATTAAAAATTAATTTATGTCACTCTGGTTCACAGGTATCTTCTTTACACGAAAATACCCTGGTTTTTGATAGGCTTATATGGGGATATACTGGTCCAATATGCAGAGGTCCTTTGAGTACATTTCCATGTTAAAACGCTTTATGATAGCTAAGTAAGCATGAGATTTTACGTTAAATTGCCTGGCTAAGCAACATAACTGGCCTGCACAATATTTGCTTAATATTACCCAACCATGTGCTGTGCAGTAGCTAATGGTTATCATAGCTGCACATAACTTTGATGCCAAAACACACCTGTTTGCCCAACACAAAGTAGGTAAATACACTGCCAAATTAACCAGTGTTTTCCTTCTGCAAGTTACCATAAAGTTAAATTACAGAGTGATTTAATTTTAGATTGTTCAGAGAGATTCCCTCTCTTTATGTTTAGGCAATTTCTCACGGCGTCGAAAGTTATAATGTTAAGGATGGTATTCTGAAAATTAAAGTACAGTACCAACAGATGTTTGTTAATATCTTTCTGAAGATACTTACAGCTCGCGCCACGTAACATTGCGTCTACTAAGTTCGTTCGTTCGCTCCGCAATTATGTATCTATTATTCGATATTTGCAATACACTAATTTTATATTATAAATTGCGAGGCGGGAGGGGCGCCACTCCAGCCTCAGCAGCGCAGTAGTTTACCTTTACCCTGTAATAGGTACCTAATAGCACAGTATAAAGAGAATAATAATAATAATAGCACAGTATAAATAGCACAGTATAAAGATAACAGCACAGTTTAAAGATAACTAATAGCACAGTATAAAGAGAACTACAATCGGAAGGATGTCCCCAGGACACTTCTTACTATCTATAGTTATGATAAATGTCGGCTGTGCTAATAGTGTATAATTGCGGCGCATATGAACGAACTTCACAGACATGAAGTTATGTGTCGCGAGCTTTACGTATATTAATACGCGATGGTGCTCCCACACTGGCTCAAAACGTGACACAGAAATCCCTTTCATGAAAATTGCGTGAACTGATAAAAGGAAACTAGACACAGTCAAAGTTTTTATAAAGAACGAAAGCCTAAGTAAAGTTATTTTTTCGGATTTTTATTACTTACTTCTTGCTATTTATTTTTTTAACGTGAGGAAAATCCTACTGGTATGCTATGCGGGAATCCTACCTCAGTATAAAGAGAAAAACCTGTCGGCTGTGCTCGTTCTGACTAAAAACCACACGTATCCTACCTAACAGCCTACGGTTAGAAACCCCGGGCTTACCTCGGAAGGATGTCCCCAGGACACTTCTTACTATCTATTTACTATCTTCCATAATATTATAATAGCCACGCCTTTATCCCCGAAGGGGTAGGCAGAGACATTGTATACGCCCACATTTCACCTGATAGTTTTATGTCCCACGTAAGAGGTGGTGAGCCTATTGCCGTGTTGAAATAGACTAGAGGTACTTACTGTATTTAATTTCTTTTTCCTAATCAGTAGTCTAGTCTGGACAAGAACTGGGAGACGCCAGCATTGGGTTGTGGTAGGCTCATTCTAAATCATGGTTGTCCGCTAATCGGCCGAGATAGAATATAGGAAACGCTTGCACATGAATTATTTTAACTCTGACCTGAGGAGAAGACAACAGAACAAAAGAGGATATAAGAACGAAAAAAAAGATCAGAATTTCATGTACTTATGTAGATAAACCACTGCTGAATGATGACCACTATAATTAGATACTTATAATTAATTAAAATCTTCATTCAATCATATCTTTAAACTATGGGTGTTCCACGGAAAAATAAATTACATTTACGTTAATCATTCATTATAAGATACTCATCTCATTCATCACAATCACAACAAAACGATCACATGCAAATGGCGGCCATATTCGCACGGAGCGCGGGAAAATCCGCCATATTGCCAACATGGTGTCTATGGATCTATGACACAAGGCTCACACGGCACAATGGCGATCAAAATAAACACGGCATTGTATGTTTTTATTTCGTTTTACATTTATAGAAAACTAGTGATTGAAGGTATTATTTGTTTTAATAGATTTATTGTGAACTTGTATGCTTTGATCGGTTTTTAAAACAATCGGGATAATAGAAAGACTTCGCTTCAAAAATATTACGAGCGGATATTTTTTCTTTTTCATTTTCAAAGCTATGCAAAGACTTTCTTTTTAACATGAGGAAGAATTCATCATGTATGCTATGCTGGACTCCTACCGACTAAATAATCTCACGTAACGCCCAACAGCCTATGGTTGGAAGCCCCGGGTAAGCCCTCGAAAGGTTGTCCCAGGACAGGTATACAAAGGTAATATTTGATAACACATGAAAAATATTCCGTTAACTCTAATACTTTAAGAACCTTAAAATTTTAAATTGCAATAGCCCATATTGTGTTGGGAGTTGCTTAGATCTACAGCTGGACGTAGGCATTTCCTAATTTTCGCCTTGAGAGGGTGATAGTCCAACTGTACCACATTGACCAGTTGGGTTTGTACAGAGGTTTGTTTCAAGATTTCCTTATCAACCCAGGTCTTTTCTGAAGCTCTGAATCTGAATTTTATTCGAATTTGGAATAGGTAAGTGTAGATAGAAAGCTGATCCTGAATTAACACATAGACTCATCTTATCGCGGTAATAAGTTCCTGTTGAAAACGGGTACTGAAAATTTGTGTGAGATATTTATCCCGGGAAAACTTTACCCAGCAGCGGGTGAAAATATTACCCAGCATTATCATAACTTCATGGGTAACAAAAACACGTTCGTGGCAGTAGTTTCATACCGGAGGAGACCACAGCCCGCTTGTATTAATATAGATTATAACAACACGATACAAGTGTAAGTTGGTAAGGAGATGGCGGCCGGTGCAGTCTCTGTTATTTATTACTGCAACGTGGTTTCTTGTTAGTCTAGGAGCTGGTAGTGAGAATTTAAAACGGTGATTTTAGCGTTGATGGGGAAATAAGTAAGATACCTACTTGGAATGAAAATGTTTGATGTTCTTATTTGCGTAACATTTTTTGAATGTTATTTTTTAACACGCTTTTATTAGCTTCACTTATAACTATGTATGTAAGAAAATCTTGGAATGTTAATTTTTAGTGTTCTTTTCCGTCATTTAGACCAATTGAAGCTTATAAAACAATATGGGCTTCACCACGTGTAAAAAATAAAGGTAAAATGGGGGCAAATACCCCTCAAATGGGGGCAAAAATCCCTGAAGGGGCAAGCAAAGGCATACCTCTGCTTACCCCTTCAGGGATAAAGAAGTGACTATTTTTTTTTGTTATGTATATATTAAGCTTTTATAAGCGAGATTATGAAAACGATAAAATCCAAAATATTAGTTTCAACGCGAGATTCGAATCCGATCTCTCAACGGTTACAATCGAACACACTGCCACTGCATTACAAAAGATGACTAAACACTGTTGCACTACTCAATAATACGAAAAGTTGACTCATAGTCTAAGGCAAAAAATAAATTCTGGTACCCTCATATGCCACTTGATGCCATCAGCTAGCACCTGTACATTTATGACGGCAGAGCTCGGAAAGAACCTCAGTCTGACTAGCCTCCCTTGGGGGTTAAGAGTTTGACTGCGGTCTGTATTATGCAAGTTTTTTGAAAAAGGTTTTGAAAGTCCTAGTAATGATTAGCAACGAAATTAAAATTATTATAACAAAGTACAAAATATGTAAACATAGACTTTACTATGGAAACTTTGAATGACAAATTTATTTATTTATTTTACAAAACACCTTTCCAATCAGGAATACCCCTTAAGCTGATAAGACGAAGAAAGGAAAAGCAATTCTAATTCTAGCTATTCGTAATCAATTATTTTAAACTATTGATTCTTTTGAAAACGGATTGCGGATCATACAAAATATTGTTGCGACACGAAATTCGAACCTGGGAACTCAGTAACAGTAGTTGTAGTTCTGTACAATTCACTATCTCCACATTGAACATACAACTGCGGTGCTGGAGGTCGTGGGTTCGATTCCCACCGGAGACAAATATTTGTGTGACCCATAAATGTTTGTCTCAAGAGACTGGGTGTTTCTATGTATAATATGTATGTATTTAAAAGTATATAAGTATTAATATCCGTGGTCTGATACCCATAACACAAGCAGGTTATTCCTAGCTTACTTTGGGATCAGATAGCGTTGTGTGAAATGTCCGTGAATATTTATTATTATTATTATTATTACTTGTATGTAATTAGAATTTTTGTTGAGAAAGCTTTAGTTAAGAGACAAACGTATCGGTAATGTAAGTAAAATGCAAAACTGAAAATCACGCCATCCCTTTCCAACTCCAACATGGGTAAATTCACAAGAATTAGTTATTTATTTTATGTATTAAATTAATTTAAATTGGCTTTGAGGCTAAATAATAAAATAAACAAATGATTTAGTTAATTTCTTAATTTTCTAAATTTTCTATTTATTTCACAGTCACAATAAATCACAAAATGTAATTAATATTTAAAATAGATCCACCTATTATGTTGGACATAATATAGAAAGGTGAAAAGTGGGCGTTTACTTATGCCTCTGCCTACCCCTTCAGAGGTAAACACGTAAGTATAATGTATGTATAAAAAATCAAAAAGTACTCACTTAAAATATATAGTCAAAAAAATCCACAATCACATCACAAAATACAAGAAAACAAATACAAAAAATATTAATTATACAATATTAGATCTAAACTCGCTACGACTATGATCGTTTGTAAGTAAATGACAGTGATTGTTCTGTTGGCTCCTATTTATTAAACCGCACTGCTCATAGCTAGTCTAGGAGGCGGCGCATCGTAAAATCTCTACTAATATTCTAAACTAGCGGACGTCACGCGGTTTCACCCGTGTAGTTCCGGTTCCCGTGGGAATACGGGAATAAAATATAGCCTATGTTCACCGCAAAGAGTGTAGCTTCCCAACAGTGAAAGAATTTTTCAAATCGGTCCAGTAGTTCCGGAGCCTATTCGTTACAAACAAACAAACAAAAAAAACAAATCTTTCCTCTTTATAATATTATACGTAGTATAGACTAGCTGTGCCGGGGGCTTCACCCAGGATATAGATTTATGATTGAGTGACTCAATCATCCAACAAAATATATTGATGATTTAATGTTTCCCAATTTTGCACCATTTGGGGTAGATTTTGGAAAAATCCTGAAACACGTATTATATTCATTTACTTTTATTTGGGGTCCCAATGCGCAAAAATTTTACAAGAATTTGAAAAAGCGCCTTGTGGAGTCAACTGGTGACCCAAGGGTCACCAAGGTCTCGCTCAACGAATAGGCATTGCTATTCAAAGGGGGAATGCTGCTAGTCTTTTGGGCACAATGCCACGGGGGCCTTATTAAGGTTTAGTTTAGATAGTAATAATGTAAATATAGATATGTAATAATTATGTTTCTCTGTAATTTTTAACAATAAATGTATTTACTTTTATTTAAAAGAAGGTATGTATACGAAATTGGAAGTAGTTGTGTTTGAAAATGAAGAAGTTCCCAAACAAACTTACATTCTCTATTTTACCCCTTCTTGGTTTTTTTTTCAAATCCCTGATACACGTTTTTATCCATTTTTTGTGTAATAAAAAATGGTGCTAACATTAAAATGGCGAAGTTCCATACAACTTTTATACCTAATTTGAATTTCCAAAAATCGCTACACTACTATATAAGGGTAGACCCTAAAAATGTCAAATTTCTGGTTCTAAGGGTTTGGGCTGGGCGCTGATAGATGACTAGGTTACCCTGTAATTTTATTAATATAGCTAGAAGATAGATGCGAAAGAAACTCTGTCTGTCTGTCTGTTACGCTTTCACGCCTGAATCCTAAAGCGATTTAGATGAACTTTGGGATAACGGGTGAGTCCCTGGCAAGAATATAGGCTACCGACTGCGCAAAAGGAGGGTACTGGTTTTACGCGATACCGACTTCTATGCGGACGAAGGCGTGGGGAACAACTAGTTGGTAATAATTAAATATTACTTCGGTAGCGCATTTGGAGGTGTATACGACTCCCGTACCGAGATCCTGGGTTCGATTTTCAGATCGAATTAGCTATTTGTGTGATACTAAAACCAGAAGCGCTCGTGGCCCCGCGGACTCAGTGTTGTGTAAACGATCACTGTAGTAAGCAACATTTACTGTGGCCGGTTATGGATGGGTGACCATCACGCGACCACTTTGTGACATTTATTTGCGAGCGTTTCCGTGCCTTAAAAGGCTCGTTAAGTCGTTGGTCCCGGTTGCAGTAAAATGGCAATCGTTAAGCCAAGTTGAAGGCATTTTTAGGCGGCTTGAAAAATATAAACAGCAGGCAGTCACAACCTGCGCCTGTCCATATCAACACGGCAATACGGCTCACCATCTATTACGTGAGACAAATTCTAAAAAAAAATGAACAAAAAAAAACCAACTTCAAACAAAAACTAAAAACTGAAAAATAGAATTAACTTAGCACAAAGTTATGGGTAAGTATATTTAGATTTATCAGATATTATTGAATGTAATACTGAAATCAGTGCCAAGTAAACCTACAGGTTTAGTATTATTAATCTCTCATAGAAATATTGGCACCGACTTCAGTATTACATTCAATAATATCTGATAAATCTAAATATACTTACCCATAACTTTGTGCTAAGTTAAGAGATGAGAAGTCCGTTTTTTTTGTTAATTTTTTTTTTTGGGAGTCGGTTAAAAAGGTGAATTGTGGGCACATAATTCCTCTGCATTCCTTTTCGGGGATAAAGGTGTGACTATATGTATATGAATCAGTTGTCTAGATTTCATAGCAGAAGCTTATGGGCTTGATTTGTGCTCGTAGCCCCGCTGACTATCGCTACGGCTCATCCTCGGATGGGTGACCAGTGACAACTTTGTGGCTTGTCTGTTTGCTTTGCTTTGTCCGGAAGGATCTCGAAAAGTACTCAATAGATTTGATTCAAATTTTGCACAAATATTAAAAAAGGGGTAGCGTCTTCAAATAGGTTATCTATTATCAAGCTACTTATCCTAGGCGCTAAGCAGAGAGCAATCAAATTGGCATTATAACATAATTTTCACGTGTACGAAGTCACGGGCAACAGCTAGTTTAATCATATAAACGAACTTATAAACCGTGATAGCTTAAACAGTTGAAATTTCGCAGATGGTATAGGTATTTCGTTGCCGCTGTATGGGGTTCTTCAAAAGGTCTTAGAAGGTTCTTACAATGGAATGTGGAGATTTATTGTTGTACCTACTAGCTGTTGCCCGAGACTTCGTACGCGCGAAAATTATGTTTTATTGCCAATTTGATCGCTCTCTGCTTAGCCCCTAAGATTAGCGTAAAAATATATAGCCTATTTGAAGACCCTACCCCTAGTTAATATTTGTGCATTTGAATCAAATCTTTTGAGTACTTTTCGAGATCCCCGGACAAAGCAAAACAAACAGACAAACATACAAGCCGACAAACAGTCAAAAAAATTTGTAACTATATTTTCGACTTCGGTATCTTATGTTGAACACCCAGCGAGTATTTTTTTAAAATATTTCAAATGTACAGTTTTGACACAGTATATATGTATATGTTGTTTTGATGTTTGTATCATTTTATTATATGTATAGACTAGCTGACCCACGCAACTTCGTTTGCGTAAAAGAGAAAGAGAAATAAAATGATTCCCCGTCGCGATTATTCTTATCGCATGATAGAAATATATCATCTGAATTTTGCAGCTCTCTAGCTATCACGGTTCCTGAGATACAGCCTCATGACGTACAGATAGACGGACAGCGAAGTCTCTTGAATAGGGTACGAACCCAGACTGACGTGAGAGATTCACGCACGCCCCGAAGAAGCGGAATAACACCTAGGCCGCAATGGTAGCCGAAGGTCTGTTGGGAGTCCAGGGGTATCCTTCCGTGGACTTATCTGGGACTCCCAATCGTAGGCTATTAGGTAGGATACTTGTGGCTTTTGGTCCGTAGGAGTCGTATAGCATGTATGTATTATTTTCGGGGTACGAACTCTAAAAATCGTTTCTTCATGCGCACCTACGCCATTGTTAACTACAAGGTTCTAGATCGATCGGTTAGTCAGTTTTTGTTTTTATATAATTCTATCAAATCAGCACGTACGGTCCTGGACGTAGGCCTCTCCTAATTTGCGTCCTGCATCCAGCCTGCGACCTCTTCGTCCTCCGTCCATCTGTCGGGTAGACCGAGTCGCGGTGGCCGCTTCAAAAAATCAGAACTTATTCGGCCGTTTCCTTCCGCAGTTTTCTGTTTTTATATGTGTAGATATAATTTTGAATAACTAAATCAAAATACGTGTTACTTTGAGCGAAGTAAATCTATATCGGTAGGTATTTGTAAAAATAGATGATGTCTAGTTTCTCTTTATACTGTGCTAGTGTATTCCCGTTCGTCTCGTCGACTTTATCCCCCAAAGGGGACGAACGGGAAGTCACAAAAATAATATTTACCTAATCAGTTTCCGATCGTCCTATTCCTAATTCAAGAGGCTGCAGGCTTTGTCCTCTTACTGTTTTTGTGCTAATACATAATACTTTGTTTACAAAATGCTAATACAGTTTCTCCTTTTGTAAACAGACATTTATTGTAGATTTCATCTGCTAATTTGTTCATCTATAATGCCTCTGATTGTTTGTATTCATCTAATTGGCTATCCCTGTACAAAATATAAGAGTAAGCGAAGATGATAATACCTACTCTTTGTTATTCGAATGAACCGTGTACAGTACACCTTATTCTTTCATAATTCCTAGCCGTTGTTCAGGTTTTCATCTCACAAAATGTATTTTTACATACAAAATAATATGAAGGCAATTTCGCTTACGCATAAATAAAATACACAGTTTTAGTAAAATTACTTAAAAAATAAGAAGCTGAATTTTTTAATTAAAAATTCGGCTGTCATGTGTCAAAAAAAAAAAGTTTAAAATAGTAAAACCGGCCACACAACAAACCTCTCCCCACTAATCCCCCCCCCCCCCCCCAAAGCCCATTCAACGCGGCTACGGAGTATCAATAAGAACTATGAGGCAAATGCCCCCAATTTTTTTTCTAACACATTTAAAACATGTTAAATGATAAATTTCAATAAAATAAAATACACGTCTCCCATCAATTCGGTTAAAGATATTTTATGCCAAATTTGAAGAAGATCGGACCAAGGAATCACGTAGTACCATACAAACTTTGCAACCCTTGTTTACCCCCTTAGGAGTTGAATTTTCAAAAATCCCTTCTTATTGCTCGCCTACGTCACTTAAGGAGCATTTGTGCAAAATTTCATGCTTTTAGACCCAGCGGTTTAGGCTGTGCGTTGAACGTCAGTCAGTCAGTTCTTGTTTTTATATATATAGATGTGGAAGATCATTCATAAACCACAAATATAAAACTATCTGAGTACCTACCACTTGCTGATAGTTCGAAGTGGTTCTGTACAATTTTGAATACAGTAAAAGATTTTTAAGGCAGTGCAATTATTAAAACTACTTACGAATTATAATTCTTTTCTATTTGATTATTTTGATTTACTAAGTTATATTATGCAAAAAAATCTACTTTAAATCGCTGTCCTAAAAGGAGCAAGTAATAGAAGTACGTAAGATTTTATTTTAATTATACCCCTATGGTGGCAGACAAGCATACGGCCCACCAGAAGGACTGGTGGTCACCGCAGCCTGTGAACGTTTGTAACACCAGGGGCGCCACAATCACGCTGCCGACCCTGTTAAATTTCTTGTTTTTTATTATAATTGTTTGCATAATAAAAAATGTCACATGTTACAGAATATTGTATGCAATGTATTGTATTGAGGAGCCTTAAAACCGAGTGTGAGACGAATCATGATTGCTCAAAAGATTCCCTTCAATAAAGTGTAATAATATCTATGACGGTGCTTAGGAAATAGTTTCACACATATCTATATTGTAATTGTTTATTCACGAATAGGATACAGAGTATTAAACACTATTGTAAAAGACATAGTTCATTTTCTCACCACTAAATCTGTGGAGCACTTTCGCAAAACGATCTATTGCATAGAAAAGGAAAACTAGAAAAAAAAAAACCCGGTTGTCAGTTAAATGACAGTCGTTAAGCCAAGTTGAAGGCCTTGGGGCGGCTTGAATAATTTCAACTGCTGGTCGTCACAACCTGCGCCTGACCATTTCAACACGGCAATAGGTTTACCACCTATTACGTGGGACATAAAACTATAAGGTGAAATGTGGACATATACTATGCCTCTGCATACCCTTTTGGGCATAAAGGTGTGACTATATGAATGAATGAAACAAATTTCTGTGCCACTGTCAAGATGTATTAGGCTGGTACTACCTCGGTTTTCCCAAACGTTTACAGTATGGGGTTTTTCAAAAGTCTTAAAGGTTAATGCAGGGTCGGCAGCGCAAGTGCCTTTGGTGTTGCAAACGTTCATAGGCTACGGTGACCAAATTCTATTAATTAGGTGGGGTCGTAAGCTTCTCTGTCACTTTAGTAGTATAGCGCAGATTATATAATATATTCTATGTAGTAGCACAGCTGACATATCATAGTAAAATACATTTATTGTTAAAAATTACAGAGAAACATAATTATTACATATCTATATTTACATTATTACTATCTAAACTAAACCTAAATAAGGCCCCCGTGGCATTGTGCCCAAAAGACTAGCAGCATTCCCCCTTTGAATAGCAATACCTATTCGCTGAGCGAAAAGACTAGCAGCATTCCCCCCTTGAATAGCAATACCTATTCGCTGAGCCAGAAAACTGCCAGCCCTTGGGTCACCAGTTGACTCCACAAGGCGCTTTTTCAAATTCTTGAAAAATTTTTGCGCATTGGGACCCCATGGACCTAGGGTCTCGACACCGACATATCATAGTAGTTCTCTTTCACACATTTATCCCCGAAGGGTTAGGCCCTCTGCCTAAACCTTCTCTGAAGAACCGTGAATCCTCAATTACATATAATTAATTAGTTGAAAAGTTAGTTACATTTAATATATATTGAGTTTAGTCAAGGAGCTGTAGGAATAAATTATTGACATAGGTATTATTTTTTGATATTTCTTGCATGATTGTATTTGTCCCAAATTTCAATATATCTATTCTGATTTTCAGGCTATTATGTGTATAACGTGATTATGAACTCTGTAAAGGGTTTTCTCTGTAAAACTCTATAGTATTGGAAAAGCACAATCTGACAAGTGAAGATGCCCGTGGTCGTAACTAAGACATTGATAACGTCAGTAAAATGACCTTAGATAACTGTCTACACAATAAGTAACCCGCATTCATTGTTTAACATAAAGTTATTCTCGTCTAAAATATGTATTAATTCTCTCTCGTCTATATAATTCTTAGTTCTGTATACAATATCTGTTGGATATTTTTTACACGGGAAAGGGATTCACCACTTATAACGTGGGACAAAATAAAATATAAGCGGATAATTGCCTCTGCCTACAACTTTGGATAAAGTCGTTTACTTTCAATTAAGTCCTTTGTACTTATGTATGTATCTTTACAATACGGCACTACAACAAAATAATTATTTTTTGCCATGCAGTCCTGAATATACCTCATGTGTAGGCGAAACATGCGGAGTAGTGCTTATTACTATCAATCTAGAAGCTACTGCTAATTTTCCTTTTCAACATTCAAAATTCCTTTCCTGAGGTGTTCGGTTTACCATTCCTCCCTTACAATTAGTTGTGGTTATCCTTGACTGTTGTACGTTAGGATTGACGAATTGCCTGTCACCCTAGTGGTAATTAAATACAGCTTCACAAAAGACAAATCGGAGCTATTGTAATATGAATCCCTCTCTGTTCAATCAATTGAATTCAACTGCACAGCCTATTACAGACAATCTTCATTGCCCATTCATAACAAAACAGCTGCCTACCTCCCCGCCTATAGAAAATAAAGTTCCTTATTACAAGTTTTAGAACCTTATCGCATGATAGCGGACCATTGTTCCTCCTTACTTTGCGGTCACGAGTTGAAAACTAAACTTACTTTGACATGGTAGCACCACTATATCTGGGAGTTTGAACTTAACAATAGCCTACTCGCAGTTGTTCACTTTATGCAGGAGCGTGAAGATAATTAATTGGGTTATTTTGCCAAGGCTTTGTTTAAGTTTGGGTGTTTGGAAATGGACTTACGGTCATTTATCGCATTAAAGAGCTTTTGGGTGGTTAAAATGAACAGTGGGCTCCTGTGCTAGTCTTTAGAGCGCTGGGTTATTGTGAAAACCTTTGATATTCTGCCGCACATTAATTTCTTCTTTAAAATATGGTAACGCCTTCCCTTGAAAGGGTAGGCAGAGACATACTATTGGCTCAAATTTAACGTTGTACTTTTGTGGTGGTGAGCCTATTGCCGTGTTGAAACTGACAGGCGCAGGTTGACTGCCCGCGGTTAAAACCATGGAGCAAATATAAGTTGTGGTTGAAACATTAATCCATGTTTTCTCCTTTTTAATGTTTCGGTTTGCCTAAACTGAAAGAAATTATGTAGAAAACTAAAGTCTAAGTTTCAAAGAAATTAAGGGACTTAGCAACTACCCGACCAAGGGTGATATTCGATAAAGAAGGTTCGCAGAACTATGTTTTTTTTAACGTGAGGAAAAATCCATCGTGGATGCTATGCCGACTAAAAAACCTCACGTAACGCCCAACAGCCTATGGTTGAGAGCCCTGGGTAAGCCTCGGAAGGATGTCCCAGGACTCCCAACAGACCTAGGGCTACTACTGCGGCTTCGACTAGGGGTTGGTTCGGGTGCTATCCCGCGTCTTTGGGAGGTTTCGGGTGTGATCCCGCTTCTAAGGGGGGGGGCGTGTGTGAACTCCTCACGTCACGCTGCCGTCATGGGCCTTCGCAGAACTATGCTTGTATTGCTATAGGTCATGTTGAAAACCAGCGCTTGACACTGGCACATGCTGAAACTGATCCTTTTTGAATGACGTTTGAGGTACACAATATAAATTAAATGCATGTATTTGTTAAGCCTAGGATTAAGTTTTCTTCCTATATTGTTTGTTTGCCCTATTATGTTTCCAAAAAAAAAAACTTTTTTCTTCTTTCTTTTGAGTCTGAGTGATAAACTGGGAAGTCTGAGGATAAAGTAAATAAATCAGACTTGTTCTGGGACTACGATTCAATGTCATTTAACCTGTTGTACCTACGAATGAGGAACGGCAGAATTGGAATAAAACCCTAGCCCTCGGGGAGAGTCTGCCATAGTGGACAAAATCTATAGAGCTGGAGAACAAAGAACCTGGCAATAAAACTCCGGCCACTCTTTCAACTTATAGTAGGTAATTACAAATCATTCAACAACTACAGAGGTGTAGTTTTTTAAATACGCGAGTTTTCAAGTTCTGGGGTTGACCTTAGGCAGATGGTAAAGCACCGTGTGGTTTCAGTCAGTAGGAGTCCGGAATAGCATCTATTGAGGATTGCCACCCATAAAAAAATGTAAGCAGTGAACAGCGGTCAGCTGATTAATACATTGAGTCAGATGACGTCATTTTCAAAAGCTAAAAAAAAATTCTTACCTTACAACGTAGAATATAATTATTATAATGACGGACAACCTTTTCTGAACCAAAACACGAAACAGATTTTAAGATAAGTAGATTATGTCACGCCGGAAACGGATGCTGTGGGGTCACGACCTGCCATCACGAACTTCCGTGAAACTTTGAGAAAGAAAGAAAAAAATATCTTGTTTTCGTCATAATTCAATAGAAATTTGTCTTTGTATTGCTATTACGGTAAAAAAGTAGAGTAGGCTATAATTCGATCAAATTAACAATTTTTGTTGGTATTGGCTGTAAAATGTCAATCTTTTGCCTATTTAATCTCTTTCCATCTCCAAAAGTATAAAGATCCTTGGCGTTGACATCTCCAGTTACGTTCAGTTCCGTAGTCATTTGGAGGACAAGGTTAAGCTGGCGTCCAAGAAGCTAGGTGTGCTCAACAGGGCTCGGCGGTACTTCACTGCGGCGCAAACACTGCTTCTCCATAAGTCGCAAGTGCGGCCGCTTATGGAGTACTGCTGTCACCTCTGGGCGGGAGCACCTGAATATCAGCTTCGTCCATTTGACTCGGTGCAAAGACGAGCTGTAATAATTGTCAACGATCCTGTACTTACAGCTGGTGTGGAACCTCTTCGCGACAGGAGAGACTTTGCTTCCTTATGCGTGTTCTACCGCCTGTACAATGGTATGTGCTCTGAGGAATTGTTTGACATGATGCCCACGGCTACGTTCTATCATCGCACCGCTCGCCACAGACACGGAGTTCATCCTCACACTCTGCGTCCGGTGCGTTCCAGCACGGTTAGATCCGATAGGTGTTTTCTTCCGCGCACGCTCAGGTTGTGGAATGACCTCCCTGCCCCGGTTTTCCCAAACGCCTACAGTATGGGGTTCTTCAAAAGGGGTCTTAGAAGGTTTTTACAGGGTCGGCAGCGCGAGTGTGGCACCTCTGGTGTTGCAAACGTTCATAGGCTGCGGTGACCACCGGTCCTTCTGGTGGGCCGTATGCTTGTCTGCCACCTTAGTGGTATAAAAAAAAAATTAAGTTGTTAACGCTATTTCCAGTTTGACAGCCCCCACAGATCGTATATATTAATAAAATTACAGGGTAATCTAGTCTATATATATAAAAATCAATGCCACTTTTCGTTGTAATTTTATAACTCAAGAACGGGCTCACCTAAACTTCACATAAACCATCTACTAAATAGTCCAAATAAAACCTTAAAATTTGGTTTGGATTAATTCTTAGCTTATTAATTAAAGCCATAAGACTATTGAATGTGGGCATAATATTATGATGGCTCTTCATTCTCCGCTTGAAGAACAAGGGTTAGTTAGGGAGAAGCGCGTGGGTTGATAGATTCTATGGTTCTACAGACGCTTTGAATTCCTTGGTTCAAGAGAAGATTCTCTCCACTGTAATTCTCTGCGCTTTGTTAGCTTTATATTCTGAATAGTACTTACTTTAAATTGTCAATGTATACTTTTCAAAAAGTTTGTATAGAAATTAGCTTAGGGACTTGTTGTCATTTTTAGTTTTGTTTTAGATATTGATTAACAATACCTACTATTTTGTCTGTAAGTTTCAATGTTCTCAGACACTATATTATATCATGTGGTTTATACGTGGAGACCTGTAATTGGCTCTCTGATATTTATTATATAAGGCTATTGTGTGCTATTATAAGCTGTTGGTCTCCCAAAAATAAATAGATAAATAAGAGAGTGGTACTTCTCCTCGACACACGTTGTTCGGTAAGGAGAGGGTGGGATTAAGTTGAAGAGCTCATTAGAACACTCAGGATTTGGTAGGATGCAGGCAAGGTATATATGAAATGGTGCCGGATTATAGACCACAGTGCGCGGTCTGAGGTTCTGTTCTGGACTGCAAGACCAAATTCATAATGTAAATAAGTGGAGTACATAACATTGAGTGATGTTTATGCATATGTATGAAATGGCATGCAATTTGTACAAATATGTGGATAATTTCAACGTGAGCAATTAAATTTATTTTAATTCAACTTAAAAAAAAAATATTACAAGAACAAACCTCTATGGTTTTATTGTGCTATTTTGTATCATGTAATGTATGCACGATTTGAGATTAAATATATAAATAAAACAGCTTAATCTCGCCCTTAAATCCCTTCTCTTTCGTTCTAGAAAATTGTTGTTATATTTCAGAACGTGCCTTTAAACTTATAAGTTCTCTTAATATAAGCTGCTTTTAACAGTTTGTTCATTATAGACCTGATAATTTCATTAAAATTTACAAGTTAAACAATTCATACAAAGTTGAAAATTTTCAGCGATTCTAAGAACTAAACAAACTCCTTATCAAAGACAAAAATGGCTTGCAAAGATTGATGTTAAGAGCGCGCCTGAGTAATAGCACAGATTATATAATATATTCTATATAGTACCTACTTCTATAATTACAGATGGAACCCAATGCCACAGAGTAAGCATACAATCCATAATTAGTGTACAATTCTTAGGTGTTATGGCTAAGTATTACAAGGTAAGATATGCTAAGGTAACACAGTACCTTAGCGACTTCACTCAGTGAACAGCATAATATTTTTTTTTTCTCTGCCATAAGGTTGATAGTGTGAAGCGTCCGTGAGAGTGGCATCTTTAGTAGGTTGAAAGTAGCAATATCATTAAATGATATTGCTTTTTTCTTAAATTTTAAGCTTACAAGAGATAGATGCATCGGTGTTTTTGTTTTAACGAAACAAATTAATTATGAACTAACATAAGAACTAAAATCATTAAGAAAACAAGTGGTTGGAGTAAATGAAGATTTTTTTCTTATAATGACTTGTTTCTTCTTATGAATGAAAATTATTATATATCACTTGGTTTTAACGTTAGTTAGGCCATTAAACCTCTCGAGTTCTAAGATCGATATCAAGATAATTGTCAATTAAGCGTCATGTGGCCTCTTAAGGATTTGTTGTGATGTCGCAGCTTCCGGCACAAAAGCCGGATATTACAAAGTGCTCCCTAATAAATTATAAACCGGAGTGGGGTGGATGCGCCCTTTGTAGAAGGGTTAATTGCGTTTTGTTTTAAAGGGGGGTTAATGTTATCTTTTTACGGTACTTCTTGTGTCTTATCACTTTCAGTTGTCTATATTTGAGGGGAATTTAAATTCGAATTTAGTTAATTGATGTTATTTTTATATTTTAAATGAAAATACGGATACGGTTGTCTTGACTCGCATGTAATATGGAGGGGTGGAAATTAGATCAAGATTCAGATCATTTATTTCGTAAACTAGATGATGCTCGCGGATTCGCCCGCGTGAAATTCGGTACCCGTTTCCTGTTCCCGTTGGAATATATTCCGATGATGAAAAGTAGCCTATGTGTTATTCCAGACTATAAGCTATCTCTGCACCAAAATTCAGCCCAATCCGTTTAGCCGTTACAGAGTGATTAAGTAACAAACATCCAAACATCTTCACAAACTTTTACATTTTTAATATTAGTAGGATACATGGTTAATTTTACAGACATGTATTAATAAATAATAGATTATACGGCTGTAAAAATTTCGATTGAATCTCTCGCATTATATTATATCTCTTTAGCATAGCTCGAAGCACAACTTTAAAATTAATATCACAGTAAATGTTGAAACTAAAAATTAAGTAGTGGATCTATGACTGAAACCATACATCATGATGTAAAATAAGTATCAGTTAAGTACGTTATAAGTAAATAATAATACTTAATAATATTTGTGGACATTCACACACAACATCATCTAGCCCAAATCAAGCTAATATAATCTTGTGCTATGGGATCTAGACGACTGATATACTTATATATTTCTAAATACATACATCATAGAAAACACCCAAACTCCGAAACAAACATTTGTGGTTCACACAAATATTTGGACCGACCCAGGAATCGAACCCAGGACCTCTAGCGCCTCAGGCGGTATCACTACCGACTACGTCAGTCAACCTTGGGCTTCTCTAATTCAAAAAACTTTCGTTTTAAATTACGTTAATTTAAAGTTTGTTTTATGGATAATCTTCAAATATAACTAAGAATCAACACGACCCAAAGTCAATCACATGGATTGCTTTTGACATCGATACCGCCTGCGGCGCTGGAGGTCGTGGGTTCGATTCCCACCGGAGACAAATATTTGTGTGACCCATAAATGTTTGTCTCAAGAGTCTGGGTGTTTCTATGTATAATATGTATGTATTTAAAAGTATATAAGTATTAATGTCCGTGGTCTGATACCCATAACACAAGCAGGTTATTCCTAGCTTACTTTGGGATCAGATAGCGTTGTGTGAAATGTCCGTGAATATTTATTTTATTACCTACGTATTATACGTAAAAAAGACAAACTCCGAAACAAATATTTATATTTCGATTCCTGGGTCGGTCCGAATAATTGTGTGACAATTATTTGGACCGACCCAGGAATCGATCGATCCCAGGCCAGGACTTCAGCGCGGCTGGTTACATTACCAAACGCGCCACCGAGGCAGTATAAATTGCCTCAAAATTGGTCCATTCATTAAGACAGAAGATATCAATAATGCCAGGCATGAGAAACCCATACACAAATACATAGGTTAAACAAAGAACCCCACAATTTTTATCGGACCCCCAGGGGTTAAAACCCCATTACTCATTAAAAAGCGATCACACACGGCGACACAAACTGGACTCGTCTCTCATCAGTCAACAGCCTGCCACTCACATTATGCGCTGACCTACATGTACTGTATTTCAGTCATTTTCAGCCATATTCATCCCACATGCTATCATAAGATGTGAACCGTTGTGTAATTTCATGTAAAAGTCGCTTTAAACTCAGCTTAAACGACGTCAACACTGATAAAATATTTAAATTATTGTTTATCCATTATTATGAGGTACGTAGATATCGGTGAACTAGATGTGTCTTTATTATTGACAACGTATAAGTAACCTTTAAACCGATTCGGAGCCTCGCCTTCTTTATCCCGAAAAACACGTTCCGGACAGAATTGCCAATTTATTCACCAGTATCGAGCGATGCAAAAGATAATTTCTCTGTCAAATCATTGAATTATGTAAGGCTCTGCCATTCCCTCTTCTTACAACTCAGAGTCCTACTACTACTGTTGATACCAAACTTTTTTTTGATCACCACAGACAGGGAATTCACCCTCACACTCCGGAGCGTTCCATTCCAGCACGGTTAGATCCGATAGGGGATTTCTTCCGCGCACGCTTAGGTTGTGGAATGATCGCCCTGCCCCGGTTTTCCAAACGCCTACAGTATGGGGTTCTTCAAGAGGGGTCTTATAAGGTTTTTACAGGGTCAGCAGTGCGAGTGTGGCGCCTCTGGTGTTGCAAACGTTCATAGGCTGCGGTGACCACCGGTCCTTTTAGTGGGCCGTAGGCTTGTCCGCCACCTTAGTGGTATAAAAAAAGGCTTTGTAAAAACCTTTCACACAGTTTGTGCAATAAAATAATGTTTTTGTTTTTGTCCTACAAGGAGAGCGAGAAGAGGCACGTAGTTGAACCTCCAACTTGAAGGTCGCAGTCAGCAATCCAGGTGAGATTCCCTTGAGAGTGGCCAAATATAAGACTTTTGCGATATAAACGGTCGTAACTTTATGCCACGTTAACTTAGAGGTTTGATTTTGTTACAGCTTGAAGTAACTGTACATTGCCGATACCTCCTCGCGTTCACGAAATAAAGTGTCGTGACAGACAGACGGACGAACGGATGTAGGGAATCCTCGGTAGGCGAGTCCAGCTAACTCTTGTGGATGCTATGTTGGATTACTACTGGTTAAAACCACACGATGCCATCCATCTGCCCATGGCCAGGAGTCCCGAGTACGCATAAGTACGTGTCTTAAAGAGATCATAGACATAAACATAGGACTTAGCTTGAACTTGAACTTAAACTTGGGTTAAGAAACTTGAACGTAAAACTGTGACGTAGTACGTGTGGTGTGTCGCCGGCCTTATCCTTCGTTGTGATATCAACGGAGGGTAGTTCGATATGAAATAACTTCGTGGTTTTTGTCGATCTCGCCTCAGTCCAACCGCAACTACGGGCGCTGCAACGTGCCCGAAACGTCGGTGAATGTAAGGAAATAGTATTTCGCGTGAAGTCCCGAACTCTATAAGTGTGAATACACATAGGAAATAAATATAGTCACGCCCATATCCCCGAAGGGGTAGGCAGAGACATTCTATACGCCCACATTCCACCTTATAGTTTTATGTACCACGTAATAGGTGGTGAGCCTAGTGCCGTGTTAAAATGGATAGGCAAAGGTCGTGACTAACATTTTTCAAGCCGCACATAAGGCCTTTAACTTGACTTAACGATTGCTATTTAACTGACAACCGGGTTTCATTTCGAGTTTTCCTTCTCTACGCAATGAATCGTTTTGCAAAAGCGTTCCCTTAGTCGCCTCTTCCGACACTCTCGGGATGAATCGGGATGTACCACTTTATACTCTTTCCCGTTACCTCACGGGGACCCGCAGCCACAAGGGGTTAATTAGAATTTTTCAGTTTTAAAATTGACACTGTAAAATTCTAAATCCCAATAATGCCAGCCACATCTAGTTTGTATACCTCCCAGTTCAGTTATGCGAGGGCACGGGCACGTGTAACCTAAACCGAGCGTCTCTCGGCTGTGTGTATTTTTGTGTTCATATGATGTTGGAAAGTGCTTGAACGTAACGATTTGTTTGCTGAAGTAGAGTTTTTAATTTTGTGTGCTTGGCAAGGTTATACCTACTAAGCTTAGCGATCGCTAGAGTTTGATTACAAAACTATGATTTTTACGGTTCCGTAAAAGTGCGCCTTCACTAACTTGTAACAAGAAGCCGTAAGACGGTCTCACCCGACTGCCCCTTCAACGTTTATTGTGAAAGTTCAATCCGATTGACGTTGTCATTTTTGTTTTATTTCAAACTTTGAACAGATGATCCACGTGACCTAGTGACGTAGTTTAATGCAACAGAGTCACAGACTACAGACAAAAGTCTCGCCATAAGCCCCTCTGCAATCTATTTTATAGAGATGGGCTAAAACTATGGTTTTTAGGGTTCCGTACTAAAAGAGTAAAAATGGGGCCCTAGGACTGAGGTTCCGTTGTCCGTCTGTCTGCCATGAGGCTGCATCTCAGTAACCGTACCTAATAGCTAGAGAGTTGAAATTTTCACAGTTAATGTAATTCTGTTGTCGCTTTATTTTACACTAGCGGACGTCACGCAGTTTCACTGGCGTAATTCCCGTTCCCGTGGGAATACGGGAATAAAATATAGCCTATGTTCACCGCAAAGAGTGCACCTTCCCAACAGTGAAAGAATTTTTCAAATTGGTCAAGTAGTTCCGGAGCCTATTTGTTACAAACAAACAGACAAACAAAAAAATAAAAAAACAAATCTTTCCTCTTTATAATATTAGTTTAGACATATACATATATATAGTCAAGCTTTTATCCCTGAAGGGGTAGGCAGAGGCATAGTATTCACCCACATTCACCTTACAGCTTTATTTCCTACGTAAAAGGTGGTGAGCCTATTGCCGTGTTGAAATGGACAGGAGCAGGTCGCCGCGACCCGCAGTTAAAAATTTTCAAGCCGCCCATAAGGCCTTCAACTTGACGGTTGTCATTTTACTGACAACCGGGTTTAGTTTCGAGTTTTCTTTTTTTTCTCCGCAATGGATCTGTTTGCAAAAGTGTTCACTTAGTCGACTCTTAGGACCCCCCGGGATATATTGGGGTGGCGACATTTTGTACTCTTCCCCGTCGCAACACATAGCCCCGTAGCCTCACGGGGATTAATTTTAACATGAAGAAAATTCTACATCGCATCCCTGCTATGACGGACTCCTACCAACTAAAAAGCACACGTATCCTAATAGCATACGGTTGGGAGCCCCGGATATGCCCTCGAAAGCCAGCCCCCGGGATGCTATTGCCGCTTTAACAAAAAATATTAAAATCTGAAAAAATACATATTTTTTTTTATTTACTTTATTTTAATGAGGTTTTTTTATACTACGAAGGTGGCATACAAGTTTATGGATAGAATATGGTTACCGTAACCTACGGATGATTGTAACACCAGTGTTGCTGACAACTCGCTCCCGACCTAGGTGCAGGTTGTGAACGCCTGCTGTTAAAAAAATTCAAGCCGCCCATAAGGTCTTCAACTTGGCTTTTTCTTTCATATTTAGCTCGCCAAATTGACGTCGCCACCAGCCGTGGTGCATCTAGCGATCGGGGGCCACTTCTGACAGCGGTCCTCAAGTTGGCGACCTTGTGACGTGCCTCTTCACGCTCCTCTTAAAGAACCCGGGATTGTAAGATGAGAGAAACACGTGTGCGGGCAGGTCGTTCCAGGTTTTATAGTTCGATAGAGGAATGATCTTTTGAAACGCTCTGTTCTGGCGAAGATTCTCTCCACTGTGTATGAGTGGCATCTCTGCCCGGCAGGCGTTGTTCGGGATCGGAAAGGTGAGGGTGGGATCAGGTTGAAGAGCTCTTCAGAACATTCGCCTTGATACATTCTGTAGAAGATGGCCAAGGACGTTATGGTTTTCCGCTGCGCCAACGGATCTTAACGAGTGTCATCTTACTGATAACCAAGACCAACAGCTTTTTTAAAGTGTCTTCTGAAGCACGGAAACTCTCGCAGACATTAATCAAGTGATCTCGCGATTTTATAGATCGCAGAAGAAAAGTTCTTCAGTGCACTTACTAACTTGTAACAAGAAGCCGTGAGACGGTCTCACCCGACTGCCCCTCTAACGTTTATTGTGAAAGTGAAAGTTCAATCCGATTGACGTTGTCTTTTTTGTTTAATATCAAACTTTGAACAGATGATCCACGAGACCTAGTGGCGTAATTTAATGCAACAGAGTCACAGACTACAGACACAAGTCTCGCCATAAGCCCCTTTTGCAATCTATTTTATAGATAGGGGCTAAAATGGTTTTAGTGTATTTCAAATAACCTTGTATATGAATGACCCTCACACATTCACTAAACCCCGCGGTCCAAAAGTTTTCATACATAAATTAAGCTTGCATATACCTATAAATATGTAGGTAGTCATGTGTGTCTGAGTGCATAGAGGGCGCAAAGTGCATATATTAAAGTTGGTCTCGTCTGTTTATTCGTATGCAGAAGTTGTACCAGGCAGCTGGATTATTCCGATTTGTGTTCTACTTTCCTCTGGCTTTTTTTAATATTTAGCGCGCCAAATTGACGTCGCCAGCCTGATAGAAAACCAACGCATCTAGCGATTGAGGGCCACTCTCACATTCCGTAAGACTTCTTACAGTGGTCCTCAAGTTGGCGGCCCTGTGATGTGTCTCTTCACGCTCCTCTTGAAGAACCCGGGATTGTAAGTAGAGAGAAACACGTGTGCGGGCAGGTCATTCCATCTTTTTATACTTCGACAGAGGAACGATCTTTTGAAACGCTCAGTTCTGGCGGAGATTCTCTTTGCTGTGTATGAGTGGCACCTCTACCCGGCACGCGTTGTTCGGGTTCGGAAAGGATCCGAGAGGGTAGGATCAGGTTGAAGAGCTATTCAGAACATTCACCGTGATTCATTCGGTAGAAGGCAGCCAAGGCCCAAGGACTATATATCCTTTCCTGGCCTGATGGAAAGCCGTGCCGCATCTAGCGATTGGGGGCCAACTCTGACAGTGGTCCTCAAGTTGGCGGGCCTGTAATGTGCCTCTTCACGCTCCACTTGAAGAACCCGGGATTGTAAGATGAGGGAAACACGTGCGCTGGCAGGTCGTTCCAGGTTTTTATGGTTCGACAGAGAAACGATCTTTTGAATCGTTCAGTTCTAGCGAGGATTCTCTCCACTGTGTGAGAGTGGCACCTCTGTCCAGCACGGGTTATGTCAACCCGTGCCAGTTAAAAATTTTCAAGCCGACCGATACATTTTACAACCGGGTTCCATTTCGACTTTTCCTTCCCTACGCAATGGATCGTTTTGCGGATGTGTTCCCTTATTCGCCTCTTATGAACCCTTGTTATGAAATGAGGTGGCAACATTTTGTACTCTTTCCCGTTGCCACACGGCCACACAAAAACTATAATGAATTAAATAGCAATAAACTCATATTAAACTATAAATGCCCGTAATAACAACTAAACAATTAGAACATAATCTCAGCTAAAGCCGGCCATTCATCACCCGACAATTCTATTGTATACGTTAATGATGCGGAAAGATTTAAGATCCGCCAAGGTGATGAGTAGCCAGCTTTATCTAGGATTAGGAAAGGCATAAAGTAGGGTTGTTAACCCTCATATGTTTGATTAAAAACATTGTAATGTGAGACCCTTGACAATTGTTAGTGACAGTTATGTGACAGCTGTAGAAGGTTGAAATATTGAAATAGTGTTTTATAATCTACTAGCGGACGTCACGCGGTTTCACCCGCGTAGTTCCCGTTCCCGTAAGAATTCGGGAAAAAAATATAGCCTATGTTCACCGCAAAGAGTGTAGCTTCCCAACAGTGAAAGAATTTTTCAAATCGGCCTAGTAGTTCCGGAGCCTATTCGATACAAACAAACAAACAAAAAAACAAGTCTTTCCTTTTTATAATATTAGTATAGAAGTATAGATGGGATACGAGTAGGATGCGGAATCTTGTCAAAGAAAATGTAAAATGACAGATTTCAAGTAAAGATAAGTAAAGTAAAAGATCCGATAGGGGCTTTGTCCCACGCTCGCTTAGGTTGTGGAATGACCTCCCTGCCTCGGTTTTCCCAAACGCCTGCAGTATGGGGTTCTTCAAAAGGGGTCTTAGAAGGTTTTTACAGGGTCGGCAGCGCGAGTGTGGCGCCTCTAGTGTTGCAAACGTCTATAGGCTGCGATGACCACCGGTACATCTGGCAGACCGTATGCTTGTCTGCCACCTTAGTGGGATAAAAAAGCATTAACAAAAAGGTTCGAATCATAAAATGTGAAAGTTTGTGAAGATGTTTGTTATTCAACATCGTGTTTTTAGAAATGGGTTCCTTCAATTTAGTGATAAATTATATGGGAGAGATAACGAAATCAATAACTAAACATAATATGGATTAGATTATAATCCATATTATGTTCGTTAAGTAGCGTAGCAGTAGCTATGTTCGTTTAGCTTTTCCTTGTATGTGTGTTTTTTGTCTATGACCAACTTCGAAAGTGTGAAAAGTGTTAGTCAACTCTCCAAAAATTCTTTCTCATTTGGATGTCTCGTAGCAAGTATTTGTATGCCAGATTTAGGAGAAATTCTTTTAATGATCAGTCAGTTAATAGCAGTAAGATCAAATCCCAACATTTTAAATCAAGTCAACTTGTAAGATTCTCTGCCTCGACCAGCGTGGAATTTTGTTCCTGATTTTATTTTCGACCCAAAAAGTAACCTATGTGATTTTTCAGACTGTAATCTATCCTGTAATGTCAATAAGATTCGTCAAACCGTTGTGAAAGTGTAACAAAATTCACGCATGCATACCAAAGTCCATTTTGTAGTTCGCATATATTATACAATACTTTTGCTCCAATTTTTTTTAATGTGTGGAAATCCTACATGGATGCTATGCCGGACTCCTACCGACTAAAACCACACAATGCCGTACAACTGTGTCGAAAGTCTACCTTTGGCCATCACCGCGGCCTTGCCTTTATGGTTTTGGTACTATCCCGCATCTGGGGGTTTGTTCGAGTGTTATCCCGCTACTTGGGGAAGGTAGGGATAGTTGGGTGCTATCCCACCATACTTTAGCTCCCATTGCAGACGGTTCAGTCCAAGGCGGATTGATGGATTGTTTGCAGCGAGTGTCACATTTCCCATTACATTAAAACTCTCAAAGGGCTAGCTGCATGTTGGACCAGTACTCGTATGTCCCTATATAAACCTACCAAAAGTTCGGGTGTCTTGTAAGAAAAAAGTACCTACTTTTTTTCTTATTTTTTTTTATGATGGATTCGCACAAAATTTCGCATGTGTTAGTAAAGATTATCATTAGGATAATAGACATACTCAAATAAGTAACTACCATTTACTTTGATTAATATACATTACAGTTTCATAGCACAACATAATTCGTCGAAATAACAAGACATCTTCGCATCTCGTTAATTGGCTGACGGTACATTAATAAGGCAGCATGTTTGTTAGCTGTAATCTCCTTACGGTATATGTCGAAGGATTTTGAAAGTTATGTTTGAGTACCTTGTATTTGTTAAATTCAAATACTACTATCTATTTATTTATATGTATGTATATTCAAGAGCAGACATGCTTCTTATTAGGAAGGTATTTAAACAAATTTTGGGCACATTTTCATAGTCATACCGTCTAACCTAAATTAAGGTAATATAATCTTGTCTTTTTGGATCTAAAAAGCTGATAAACATGCTCAATGCTTATACATTTCTTAATATATAGAAATAAGAATTAAATTGACAACACCCAAACCTCGAAAAAAAACCGTTCCAGTGCGAATCGGACTTTACTAAAACCGGTCCAAAATTACTTTTGTTGATACAACGGCAACAGAAATACAAAATCTGTGAAAAATTCAGCTGTCTAGCTATTGCGGTTCCTGAGATACAGCCTCATAACAGACACACAGACGTACAGAGAAATCTCTGTATTAGGTCCCGTTTTTACCATTCGTGTAAGGCACCCTAAAAACATTAACCATTAATTTTAAATATGGAAAAAGAATTGGTTTCGAGCAGGATGCGTCTTCTTGCAAACCGTGCAGACGCTTTAAACACTGAAACCTACTCTGAACCAAACAAATTTACCACCTGATATATGTCTTGGGGTGACGTAGGCACCATCTACCGGCACTTTTTAGAAAGTTACAGGGCACTAATGTATAGAACTGCACCTATATGCCGTGCCGTGTAACTTTCTTGGTTCCAAGTAGGTTTCAGTGGCCGGGTGGTTAAGGCGTCTGCATGGTTTGCAAGATGACACAGGTTCGATTCCTGCTCAAAACCAATTATTTTTCCATATTAAAAATGTATGATCAGTTAGCATAGATACTAATTGCTTTTCAAAAATAATCTTAACCATTAATGTTGTTCAATCCGGAAATCGATCCTTACCGAGACAATAAAGTTATCTCCCAAGTTAACATAACCTCGTTTTGCCAACATCGCTTTAATCTTTTACCAAACACTTATCCAACTAAGTACTAGAAGTTATCGCGTTCAAGTAGGGACCTAAATAGGTACTAATTTAATTTAGCTCCGTTACAAGTAAGATAACTTAGAACTATATTAAATTACATTACACGTCATGCCTTTATCCCCGAACGGGTAGGCAGAGGCATATTTACTATTATATGCCCACATTTCACCTTTTTTAAGAATTTGTCCCACGTAATAGGTGGTAAGCCATATTGCCGTGTTGAGATGGACAGGTGCAGGTTGTGACTGCCTGCTATTGAAATTTTTCAAGCCACATAAAAGGCCTTCAACTTGGCTTAACGACTGCTATTTTACTGGCAACCGGGACCAACGACTTAGCGTGCCTTCCGAAGCACGGAAAAGCTCAAATAAATGTCACAAGGTGGTCACATGGATGGTCACCCATCCAAGGACCGGCGATTAGAGATGGGTAGCGGGTTATAACCCAATCTACCCATTTGGGTTAAAACTGGGTGATTTGGGTTTTAACCCAATTAAAGCCCATAATCACCCATTTTGCAGGGTGATAATAAGTTTCGTAAACTAGTTAGAAGTGGGAGGGTGATAATAGGTTTCGTAAACTAGTAAGAAGTGGGAAGTAGTGTTTAGTAGTCTAGCAAGTCAAAAATAAACTCCTTAAGGCCATACCCAGGGCTAACGACCTTGAGCATATGGGCGATATGACTCGCCAACATAGAGTAGCGCAACTACAGAGACATCAGAGTAAAAAGAACTACGGAAGAAGAAGAAAAATAGTAGCGGAAATGCGTTCCTCGCTTCACCAAATAAACAAGAAGCTGTGAGACGGTCTCACCCGACTGCCCCTCTCTAAAACATTTATTGTGAGAGTTCAATCCGATTGACGTTCTCATTTTTGTTTTATTTCAAACTTTGAACAGGTGATCCACGTGACCTAGTGACGTAGTTTAATGCAACAGAGTCACAGACTACAAGAGAGACAAAGTCTCGCCATAAGCCCCTCTGCACTCTATTTTATAGAGAGAGGCGAAAATAAATTAAAAAACAAGGGAACGTTTGTATTTCAATTTTCCTTTGTTTTTAAGTGTAATAAAAATACACTGCAAAAAATGTGATTGATTATTACGTAAAAATTAAATGTGACGAATTCACAAAGACGAATGTATACAGGGTGAATTTTTCAAAAGGGATTGGATGGCCAAATCCGAAACTATAAGGAATAGCGAAAAATGCTCAAAGGAGTCACGAGCCCGATTTTGATGAAACTTAAAACCTCATCATTAGATTTTTGAAAAACCAATAATCCTAGCTGGGAATCGAACCCATTGATTTTGAAAAAAAATACACACACTATATTATTACACCATACGATAGTGTTGCTATTAAGGATATTATTCTGGGAAGTAATGACATACAGCAAACTAAAGGAAAGGGCTCATCTTTAACAAAATACAATTTATTTTTCTTACGCAAACTGATTAATTGTTCAAAATGTAGACCATGTTTTTTTTTTAAGTGAGGGAAAATCCTCATGGATGTTATGCCGGACTCCTACCGACTAAAAAACCTCGCATAACGTTTAACAGCCTATGGTTGTGAGCCCCGGGTAAGCCCTCGGAAGGATGTCCCAGGACTCCCAACAGACCTACGGCCGCCTCTGCGGCCTCGCCCAGGGGGTGGTTCGGGTGCTAACCTGCGTCTTTGGGGGGGTTTCGGGTGTGCTCCCGCTTCTAAGGGGGGGCGTGCGTGAGTTCCTCTCGTCAGGCTGCCGTCATGGGCCTGCTTCTGTAAGGACGGTGAGCGACCCTCTCATCGTCCTCAGACCCCCGGTCATGGAGGCCGATAGTCCTAAATGTAGACCATTGTTTTCAATACATAGCTGGTTTCGAGACCTCAGGGATCGTAATGCATTCAATATTATTAATTCCGTTTATAATATTCTCCAAACAATCATTCTGAGCATGATTGAAAACACGGAATAGTTACGATCTGTTCTGGGATTTCGAACGAAACAAATTATGATACAAAATTTAGGTACATGAAATATGAATTCTATTAAAATTCTCAACTTTCCTTAAATTTGCCGTATATCATTACTTTGCAGAATTTGATCCTTATCAGCGACACTATCGTATGGTGTAATAATAAAGGGTGTGTCTTTTTTCTCAAAATCAATGGGGTTTGATTCCCGGCTAAGATTATCCGCTCAATCCCGCCGGTGGCGTGGTCACGCCGGCGTATCCATAGGCGGTGCCCACGCCTTTGGCGGGAACGGCGGCTGCACGCCGGACGTCACACAATATATCCTTATTTCTTTTACAGGAGTCGTACTACATAAATACTTACTGTTTCATCATGCTGGATAACTGACGAAAATAACTACACTAAATCCGAGAACACCCCATGTGTAATGGATTTATGATATTTGGCCGAAAATTAGGGTGGGGAAAATGAAGGAGTACTCTCAGATTTTACCATGTAATTCAAAATAAAAAGCAGTTTTCTGACATAAATTATTTTATTTACAAAATATACACATCAACAATTCACTTTCAGCAAAAAAATAGTAATAAGTAGATATAAAATCTCCGAAAATAAAATAAAATATTACTGCCTATTTATTTGTTTATTTTTTTGTTTATTTTGGGGATATCGAGGCTATGTAATCTTAAATTATTAAAAAAAAAACCCCCCCATTTTTATTATTGATTTTCACATAAATTATTCATATGTTAAATGTTAAATGGTATTTTGACAAAAGATTATAGTTTCTATTGAGAAAATCTCAACAAATATCGGTTAAATACGAGCACTGCACAACAAAAACAACAACAAAAAATAATGGTGACCTTCGCTTGTTATTTTATCAAATTTTACAAATTTAACTTCGAATTACACTGAAAATATTTATCACAGCTGTTAAACAACATGACAGGATACTTTTAAATGCAAAACAACAATATTTCAAACAGAATAAACGAAAATATTCAAAAAATAATCGTATTAATACTTTCTATGAACGGCGCCAAACAAACAATAAATAATGACAGCGATCAAATCGTGATTTCGACTTTTTTTTTCATTACATTCACTCGGCAAGCTATCTTATTCAGTACCATAACCAATTCTACACATTAATTTATACAGAAAGACTTAGAAACGCGACCATACAGCCATAGATATCGAAAAATGTGCGAGGAGAACCAAACGGGAAAAGTTGGCCGCCATGGTTGCCAAAGCAATCGACTGTTCGGGAGATTGGCAACTCGGGTTTCATGCGGCATTCAACGGTTATTGGTTTTTCAAAAATCTAATGATGAGGTTTTAAGTTTTATCAAAATCGGGCTCGTGATTCCTTTGAGCATTTTTAGATATTCCTTATAGTTTCGGATTTGGCCATCCAAGCCCTTTTCAAAAATTCACCCTGTATATATATTCATTGTTTTACTTAAATTATTACAAATCCAGACAAGAGGGGTCTTCCACTCGCTTAAAATTTTTGTTACTTTTGGAACAAAATTTAATTTCATTTTATTATAACAAACAAAAATAGTCGTAATCGCAGTTGCGAGGGTCAGCTAGTTATGTATAAATAAGAAGCGCTCGTGGCACCGCGGACTCAGTGTTCTGTAAACGATCACTGTAGTAAGCTCATTCACTATGGCCAGTCCTTGGATGGGTGACCATCCATGTGACCACTTTGTGACAGTTATTTGTTCGTGTCGTTTCCGTGTTTCGGAAGGCATGTTAAGCAACAGCTTAACGTGCCTTCCGAAACTTACGGGCAACCAAGACCAACGGGTCTTGGTTGCCCGTTAAATGGCAGTCATTAAGCCAAGTAGAAGGCCTTTTTTGCGGCTTGAATAATTTCAACAGCAGGCAGTCACCTGCGCCTATCTATCTCAACACGGCAATACAGCTCACCACCTATTACGTGGGACAAATTCTAAAAAGGTGAAATGTGGGGACATAATAATATGCCTCTGCCTACCCCTTCTTCGGGGTAGGCAGATACATACATAAATACATACATAAATATGTAAATTATGTATGTGTGTATGTACATAAATATGGTCACGCCTATAAAGGCGTGACCATATTTATGTATGTATGTAACTAGCTGACCCTCACAACTTCGTTTACGACGCTTAAGGTGTATGAAAGGTGTATTTAATAAATTATAAATTTCACTTAAATTGACGGTTAAAATAAATAAATAAATAAATATATTCACGGACATTTCGCACAACGCTATCTAATCCCAAAGTAAGCTAGGAATGACCTGCTTGTTTTATGGGTATAAGACCACGGGTAATAATACTTATATACTTTTTAAATACATACATATTATACATAGAAACACCCAGACTCTTGAGACAAACATTTATGGGTCACACAAATATTTGTCTCCGGTGGGAATCGAGCCCACGACCTCCAGCGCCGCAGTCGGTATCACTTCCGACTGCGCCACAGAGGCAGTCAAGTTGAGAGCAGTGTCTCAAAAAAAGCAGTGTGTTAATAATAAATGTAATATAAGTATTTTCATCAGTTGTCTATATCCCTTAGCACAAAGTTATAATAGCTTAAGTTGTGTGGGAATGTCCACGAATATATCTTCTGCCTCTGTGAGGCAGTCAAGTTGAGAGCAGTGTCTCAAAAAAAGCAGTGTGTTAATAATAAATGTAATATAAGTATTTTCATCAGTTGTCTATATCCCTTAGCACAAAGTTATAATAGCTTAAGTTGTGTGGGAATGTCCACGAATATATCTTCATTTATTTATTTTGAAATGATTAAGTACCGCTTACAATATTAGCATGACTACCTTTTGAAGTAATTTAATAAAACAATACATAAAATAAGTTCAAATGCATTATATTCTCATGTAATGCAGTATGCATTGTGTAGCTCGGGCTCTGTCTGTTACACGCATTACTCTGTACATGAATGAAAATATAACATTTTACGAGAATATTTTGCAGACCAGAGCGACACACGTCTGTCTAGCAACACGACTCCCCCGCACTAGATTTTCGGGCGAGCGCGGGGAAGCTAGCAATGTAATGTATTCTTTGAATACATTATTAGGTATAATTAGTTAAAACTTATACTAAATCAAAATTGAAGAAAACCATTTTAGAGGTCTATGTTTTCTTTAGTCTCTGATATAAATTTTATTATCATTCATTAATAAATAGATGTCATACAACGTCTTCTTCTAAAAAACTATGGGCTATTTCAATGATGTTTTACTAATTATTTATAATAAATACACAATTTCTGATAAAACCATCTTTTGACACACATCTTTTAGATTTAAAATCTACTTTTGGCTATCATTTTTCGTATACTAATACCAAGAAGGATGTCTTCATTTGCACCTCTTTTTCGCAAACTTTGTCAACCAGTCCCCTTTACCCTTAAAATAGATATATATATTTTAAAAACAGAACTAATTAATAGGCAGTTTATTCAATAAATCGACGCTACCACTGCGGGTAGAGGTCGGAAAGCCAACCTCTACAGAACCAAGGGGAGGGCATCGGGGCCGCCGGTGGATGTGGCCCCGCTAGACAGTGCCGGACAGCTGACGCAGCTACATTCTTCACATCAGATGTATCAGCGGCAAAGCAGATAGTGTCGTCTCTTGCTCGTATTTCTGGCGCCGTAAAAGGCGCCAAGAATGTAGCGGGCAGGAAGAAGATAGTGGCGGAAGCCGTCACAGGCGCCACTAAGGCGTTGGATGAGTACCTCGATAGGAGCATCTCCAACGAGGAGGGAAAACTCTGGGCTCGGGTTGCGAGCCTGGAGACTAAGCTTGCCGATTCCCGCAAACCGCAACAGCTGATTCAGGAAAAAAAAACGCAGCTGGCTTGGGGTGTGACAACCCCCGCTCCACAAAAGACCCCGCTCGTGCACCCAAAGTGACACCGAGCATGATTCAGCTACTGGAGGCCATCGAGAGACGCCTCGGCGTCCTCGAAGACCGGGCAAACCGCCCATCACTAGCGGCACTCTTCGTCACATCGTATGTGACGACGGCTGCATCCAGTTGGGCTCCCGGTCCCCAGCGAAAGGCCAACGCCCTCTCCCCCGCCCCCAAGAAAATGGCGCATGGGGAGAGTGGCAACCCCGCCTCTTCCAGCACAGCTAGCGCTTCCGCTGCACCCTAGAACACCTCCAGAGAGAGGGTCTGGGAGGTAGCGGGAGCTAAAAAGAAGGCAGCTACGGCTGCCAAAAAGACGGCAAGTGCCGCCGCGGCGAAGGCGCCAAAGAGGCTCCGTGCTCCCACGCCACCGCCGTCGTCCTTACGGTGACGACAGAGGGCATGGCAAGGGGCGTGGGGTACGCTGAGGTCCTGATGCAGGCGAAAGCCTCAGTGGACCTAAAGGCCCTCGACACAGGAGGAGGCTCCGATACAAGGTGACGCGCACTGAAGTACTCCTCCTAGAGATCTCCAGCGCCACCAGCGGTCCCAAGGCTGAGGCTCTAGCGGCTAAGCTGAGGGAGACACCGACACGGGGGATTTCACACGCGTCAGTTTTAGTTTTAATTCTTTATTGCACACAGAAACAAAAATACATTGACGTTGATAACTAGGAACTATGATGTACAAAGGCGAGCTTAACTCAACACTGAGTTTTCTCCCAGCAAACCTTTGGGTGAAAGGAAAAGCGCAACGGAAGGTTTAAGAAGTGTGCAACTAGATAACCAATAAATGCGCCGGTCTGCGCATTACGGGTCTAGATGACGCCGCCACGACAGAAAAGATAATCTCCGCCGTCATGGAAGCGAGCGGCTGCCGTCGCGAAAATAAGATCTAGCGAAATTTGCTTTGGTACCACTGGTCACGGGTCGGCAGTAGCGAGCTGCCCTGTCGCGGTGGCTCAGAAAGTGGCAGGCTGACGGAGCCTTCTCATTGTGGGCTTCCTCAAGGCGCAGGTGCATCTTCTACAGCACCTCGAAGCTAGGTGGAGTCATGTGGGGGTGCAGTGCACAGCGGAAGTCACCGTGGAAGACCGGTGCTTCCGCTGTGGTTAGTCCGGTCTCACGGCCCTTGCTTGTGACGCTCCGCGACTCTGTTTTGTGTCGTGGAGGGCAAGGCGGCCTACCACCGGGTGGGCACCAAGGCCTGCGCCGCCTCCAAGTTAAAGCCCCGTCCGTCCGTTCGGGGGAGCGAGGTTACCGCTCAAGAGCGTCCACTTTCGCGGTAGGGTACATAGATGGACGTCCATTAATGGACACCCATATCCGCATCCTGCAGGTGAACCTGAACCACTTCTCTGCTGCTCAGAATCTTATGTACCAGAGCATAGCGCAGTGGTCCATAAACTGGAAGACTGGGTCACTACACGTGGCCTAGTAATCCTAAAACGGAGAAATGTCGCAATCACAACCTGGACGCGGTGGGAGCTTAGTTCGGTCGTAGACGTACCGTCTGCGACCCCTGATCTCGCCCGCTGTGTCCAGGGATAGCGTGTAGTGAAGGAGAATGAGTCGTCATCAGACCACCGATATATCCCTTTCGACGCCTCCCCTCCACCTAACCTACCGCCGGTTATCGCGAATCCCCCGGAAGCGCGTTGGGCACTCAATCGTCTGGATCGGGAGGCTCTCTTGGAGGCGGCCATCTGGCAGGCCTGGATTCGACTGCAAACAAGCCTGCCGATGATGATGCCTTAGTGGGGTGGTTCAGAAGAGCCACCCCACTAAGACTAAGTGTATTGGTGGATGCCGGAAATCGCACAGCTGCGTGCAGCGTGCATTACCGCGCGCCATCAGTACGCCAGACCAGGTTCCGCCGGAGGCGTCGTCGCCCAGACAATGCAGCAGCTCGAGAGATGGAGCTCTATAAGGGCACAGGGTGGCCAAGTGGGCCCCTCAAGCAGCCATTAAGCGGTCCAAAAGATTGCCGGAGACCCTGGAGCGGAACCCATAGGGGCGCCCGTACCTTATGTTAAGAGGCAAACTAGGCCCTAAGGCACCCTCACTGACCCAGAGCCTCCAGCTGGAAGGTCCCGGGTTCCATGTTCTCACCAAGGGTGGAGGAACAGGCTTCGTCTTAGGCGCCCGGCGCGGATAACAGCGAGAACGATGTACCTGAAGTCACGGAGGGTCAGTTAGGGGCGGCTGCACTGCGGCTTAAATCCCGCAGGAACACTGCCCCTGGTCCCAACGGCATTCCAGGCCGAGCGTAGGTACTGGCTTTCGAGGAACTTGGGCGGCTTATAGGGCTCTTTAGCGCATGCCTTGAAAAAGGCCAGTTTTCCAAGGTCTAGAAGACAGGGACACTGATTCTGATCCGAAAGGCGGGGGGGGGGGGGGGGTTACTCCCCATCTGAGTACCGACCGGTCGTGTTGCTCGACGAGGTGTGCTAGCTCTATGAGCGTATTATTGCACAGCGCCTCGTCGGGCACCTCACACGCGTGGGGCCAGATTACGTTTCCGTCAGGAGCGCTCCATCGTAGACGCGATCATGCGCATTAGGACTGGCGGAGGAAGCGATATCACAGGGCGAAGTGGTGATGGCAGTGTCTCTTGACATCGCCAACGCATTCAACATCTTGCCCTGAAGCTGCATTAGGGAGGCACATATTTATCATGGAGTACCTCCCTACCTCCGTCGAATTGTCGGGGCCTTACCCGAGCTGGCAAGAGCCGGGTCGACAGAATCAAATTTCATAAGCAAATCGTAGTCAAGGTGCTCAAGCCAAGGTCATTCAAGGTAATAACTGGATCAGATCACAATAGTAATGCAGAGTCGTAAATAAAAACAACAACAAATTCACACAAAACGCGCCCAGTCTAACTGGCGTAGCGAAGTACAGTAGAGAGTAAAGAGAGTGAGTTTGAGCACGGGCGGGGCGCGGATCAAAGCACCGCCCCCCCCTTTACGGCACAGTTATGCCACCCCGCAAACCGATCGCAGCGCGCTGCAAGTTTTATCGGCAATATTTTGTTTTCACCCGGCCAAACCACCCAGTGAGTGGATTGAAACGGGTGATAACTGGGTTTTAACCCACTTGTGAGTTTTAACCCGGGTCGTTACCCATCTCTACCTACCACCCCGCAAACTGATCGCAGCGCGTTGGAAGTTTTATCGGCAATATTTTGTTTTCACCCGGCCAAACTACCCAGTGGGTGGATTGAAACGGGTGATAACTGGGTTTTAACCCACCGGTGGGTTTTAACCCGGGTCGTTACCCCTGTACCCTCCAGATTGTTAATAATTAGCACTACTCCGCTTAACAACGCGACTAATTTACACACGAGACATCTTCCCCTCCTTTATTGTCGTTCTAGGATGGATTTCCATCATGTAACGCCTAATTCCATTAGTTACCAGCCTCTACGCCAGCAGCAAACTTAGCGCGAACGGGTAGTACTAGATTTTTTGACCTTAAATGGCCCTGCTTTGTTCTGTTACAATCAGTCCTAAAATAACATTTTCATTTGTTATTTTGTGCTTGTGAATTGGATTATAAGTACAAACATAATAAATATATAATGTATGTTCACGGTACGACTTAAGTTTAATTAAATATTTAGTTTATAACAATTTTGAGTAAACTTTATAATTGGCTGCTACGTTGAGTTAAACTAATAAATATTTTTGGGAATCCTCACACAACGTCTTGTAACCTTAATTAAGCGAATATAAGCTTGTACCAAGGTGTCTAGATAATTGATGGACAAACTAAAATATTTCAAAATACTAAACAATGATTAAAAATTTGTGGATAACACATATATTTCGACCTACCCGGGAATAAAACTCAGGACCTCAGTGTTACATTACCGAATGTGCCACCGATCTCTGTGCTGAATTTCAGTCAGATTCGTTCAGCCGTCAGAGCATGAACGAGTGACAAACATACAGACATCGGCACTCACAAACTTTCGCAATTATAATAATTAATTATTAACACGTTCCGGGACACTCGACTTTTTACAAAGTTTTGAATATGACACCACAAATTCCCATACATTTTACCATACCGTCTATAAACGTACTACCGTAATATGTTTGCTTGTAATTTTTTGAAACGACAATACCGGCCACAGACGTCAACGCCGCGTTGTAACTTGTACGGTAGTCTACGCCTGTCGGCGGTGTGTACATATTGTTTGGTGCATGAGCCCTATGTACCTATGTGTGTGTTGAAAAATAACTCGACAAGAGTTTACTGTGACACATAAGAACGATCGAAGTCGCGTGTTGTGACACTAAATCACGTGCTTCCTAGATATATTATGGGAAAGCTACGACTATCGACGGTTTGCCAAATGTAATAAAATGAAGTTCACCGCCCTTAGCCGTACTGTCACGTAGCGAGATACCGAGGTACCGTCGACATGCGGTCTGTCCCGGAATGTGTTAAGATAATTCAAACCTAGCACTTCTAATGCACTACAGAACATTCAAATTACATTTATATTCCTTTTTTCCGCCCCGTGTGGCAATGGAAAAGAGTACAAAATGTCGCCACCCAAATTCATCTCGAGGATGTCGTAAGAGACAACTAAGGGAACACTTTCGCAAACGAAACAATCCATTGCGTAGAGGACGAAAACTCGAAATGAAATCCGGTTGTCAGTGAATTGGAAATCTCGTTAAGCCAAGTTGAAGGCATAATGAGCGACTTGAAAAATTTCTACTGCAGTTCGTCATGACCTGCACCTGTCCATTTCAAGATGGCAATAGGCTCACCACCTATTATGTGGGGCATAAAACTATAAAGTGAAAGATTTGGGCGCACACTATGCTTCTGCCTGCTCCTTCGGGGATAAAGGCGTGACTATATGTATGTATGTATAAAATTCTTATATGCGCTGAAATGGACTGAAAAACTAAGCGTGGAGCTTAACTTCTAAACACTATGTTAGAAAATATATATAATAGGGATACATTATAGTCGGGAATAACATATGGGATACTTTTTATCCCGGGAAATTGTTCTCACGCGGAGCGGGAACAAATTTTACGCGGGCAAAGCTGCGGGCATCAGCTAGTAATATATAGTCATGAATTGTATAGTAGCCCTTGCAGTATTATTCTCCTTTTATAAACTTCTTGAAGTTATTTTTACACGGTAGGCAGTGCAAGTGTTACATCAATATTTAGTAGCTTAGTTTGAGGTTTAAGCTATATAGAGCGGTGTGAAAAAATGTCCAACGATATTCAAAAAAATCAAAAAAAAAAAATCAAAAATATATTTATTTCACATAGGCATTATACAGATGCGCTTGCAAAACGTCCAGAATACAAAACAAAAACTCTACCACCAGTTCACAACGCGACCCACCTGAGAAGAACTGGCAAGAAACTCAGCGGGTTGTTCTTTTTTTTGCTCTATTTACAATTTTAAAGAATCTAAAAACTAGGCATTTTAACAATTTTTTTGAGAATCCAGCAGAGCAGGTCATTTCCAGGCTTCCTTATCCAACAAATAATCATTGATTGTATAGTAGCCCCTGCAGTTCAATTTACTTTTAACAGATCTTTTAAACTTATTAAGGGACATACTTTTAATTTCGTCTGGAAGCCTGTTGTAAAAGCGTATACAGTTACCCATGAAAGAATTGCTGGTTTTGTGCAATCTGCTATGAAAAACAGCAAGGTTATTTTTATTTCTAGTGTTGACATTGTGTCTATCACTTAACTTAGCTAAACTATGTAGATTTCTTTGTACATACATAAGGTTTTCAAAAACATATTGTGATGCTACAGTAAGAATATTAACCTCTTTGAATTTTTCGCGCAGAGAGACCCTTGGACCTAGTCTATATATAGCTCTTATGGCCCGCTTTTGTAAAATAAAAATTTTATTTATATCTGCAGCATTGCCCCACAGTAGAATACCATAAGACATTATACTGTGAAAGTAACTGAAATAAACTATTCTAGCCGTATCTACATCAGTCAAGTGCCTTATTTTTTGTACAGCAAATGCTGCTGAACTTAATCTACTAGCTAGTTTTACAATATGTGGACCCCATTGTAAACCAGCATCAACCATTAACCCTAGGAATGTGGTTTGTTCCACAAGTTCCAACTCTCGACCATTAAGTTGAACATTGGTTTCTGACTGTGCAACATTAGGCAAGGTAAATTTAATACATTTAGTTTTATTATCATTTAGTTTAAGATTGTTAGTGTTAAACCAATGAACCACTTTCAAGATTGCGTTGTTGACATCGTCATAGTTATCTATTTGTCTTTTAACTTTGAAAATCAAAGAAGTGTCATCTGCAAACAAAACAATCCTGTTGTTGTCCCCCACGTAAAAGGGTAGGTCATTAAAATATATAAGGAATAAAAATGGTCCGAGTATTGAACCCTGCGGGACGCCCATAGTAACTAAAGATCCCTCTGAGCGTGTACCATTAACATCGACCCGCTAATTTCTATTGTTCAAATATGAAGTCAGAAGGTCGAGAGCCTTGCTTCTTATGCCATAATGGTGTAATTTCCTGATTAATGTTTTATGTTGGACGCAATCAAATGCCTTAGACAGATCACAAAACACACCAATTGCATCTTGTTTATCCTCCCAGGCGTCATAAATACATTTCAATAACTCTACACCAGCATCGGTAGTCGAACGTCCTTTAGTGAAGCCAAATTGTTTCTCATGAAATAATTTGTGACTGTTAAAATAGATCAGCATCTGCTCTAGTATCAATTTTTCAAATACCTTGCTCAAGGTCGGCAACACCGAGATAGGTCTGAAATTACCCGGATCTGAAGCGGTGCCAGCCTTGAATAGTGGTATAACTTTACTGTGTTTCATCAAATCAGGAAATACACCACTAGAGACGCAATCGTTAAACACAGTTGCCAAGTGGGGGGCAATGACATCTATAATACTTGATATGGATTTTACTGATAACCCCCAAAGGTCAGCGGTTTTTTTAACATTAATAGATCTAAAAGCTTTCATGATGTCGTTGCAGTTGACAACGGTGAATTCGAACGCGCCTTCACAGGCAGCTACAGATTCTGCTAATAATAGCTCGGCGGAGGTGGAAGACGACTGGAGAGTATCAGTTATCTCTATTGGAACATTACTGAAAAATTTTTCAAACTCGGTCGCCACTTCCAAATCCCCCGATACGTGGCGATTGTTTATATTTAAATGAAACTTTCTTTCATTCGTTGTACACCTACCACATTCCGCATTGATAATGTTCCAAGTAGTTTTAATTACATTCGCAGAATCATAAATTTTATTTCTAATGAAATTAGACTTGGCTAAGGTACAGGCTTGCTTAAATATCTTTGAGTATTTCTTAACATATTCCTGAAACTCTGGGTTGAAATTATATGATTTTTCAGAATACAGTTCATATAGTTTATGGCGACTTTTATAAATTCCGGGTGTAGCCCAGTCACTGAAAGCAGAACTGCCTCCGATTGATAATGTTTTCGGGGTAAAGATTTTCCCAAACACAGTATGTATCAAATTAAATAAATCAGAGTAGGATTCTTCTACGCTAATGTAATCAGGCAATTCTGTTATTTTCTTGACTAAGTTTCTTCTAAAGGTTTCCAAGCGATGTGTGTTAACTGGGACAAAACTAATAATCTTCTTAGTTTCCCTACTATTTCTCAGATAAGAAACAGACTGGCCACGATGATCTGATTTTACAGGGTCCACTATACATTTTTTAATGGGATTTATATTAGTAAAAATATTATCAATACAAGTAGCACTAGTTGCAGTTATACGAGTAGGTTCCAAAAATATATTATACAAACCAAATGACTTGAACAAATTTAACATTTTCTCTCTCTGTAAAGGTTCCCGTGCAGTTTCTAAAATGTCTACATTGAAGTCCCCACAAAATAGGACGGTTTTTTTTGTACTTTGGCATTTAAACAATGCTTCTTCAAGTTTCTCTTCGAACTGTGCATATGGAGCATCCGGGGGACTGTATACGCTTAGTACAATGAACCGCTCAAACTCTATACTGGCTATCTCAATAACTCGTTCAACAGAGAGGTCTACTATGTCTTTACGTTCTTTACACTTTATTGACTTATTAATAATAATTAAAGAGCCTCCCCGTTTATATTTCATTCTACAGAACGAGCTAGCAACCCGGTGATTTTTGAAATTGAACATGACTTGATAAGGCCTTAACCAATGTTCTGTTACACAAAAAATATCAATGCCATTCAAGTCCATGTACAATTCCAATTCCAATTCTTTTCAACCAATCAGGCCTTCAACATTTTGGTGCACCAGGTTTAAAGTATTATATTTAAGATTAATAGATTCAACGGCCTGAGAGCAATCAGATATAAAATTTTGATGTGGCTGTTGTAGAACTAAATGGCTAGATTTAACATTCCTTGATTTATACATTGTGTCAAGTTTAGTGCAAGAACGTTGCTCTTTTGTCTTATATACTAATTTAAATTACTTGGATATAAACAGCTATCCAGGGTTCTAATATCAATGTCAATTTTTTGCTCAAAAGGAGCAGGTATAGCCAGATTTTTGGCTAACATATCTATAAAATAATGTAGCGACATTGCTACCTGTCTTTTAAAATAATCCAGAAGCTTATGCTTTCCTTTAGTCAAATAAAAATAATATTTTTTTCTAACAATAGTGTTAGTGTCAATTATATGAAACTTTATATTATGACATGTTATTGTGTCCAATGACAAATTTAAATGGTATCTAATCCTATTTTCTGCAGCTGGCATAAGCTTACAGTAAGGCAGTGTGTAAATAATAATATTATTTAAATCTAAGGAGTTTAATTTATTATAATATTTAATAAGTTTTTGTTTGGTTATACCTATCCTGTTTCCTATGAAAATGACCAGATTGTCTTTCTGTTGAAATGTATAACTACATATGGACTTCATTATTTGTGTATAGGATGAAGAAGGCATGCAGTGATTTATAAAGGACTGCCCCTGTGTACAAAAATTTAATTTTTACCCCATGTCTCTTCCAATTTCATCACTGAACATGATCCATCGACTATTTTCGCTGTTATCTTTTATAAGACCTAGATTGACCTGTTTTTGTATCCTATGCATCTGGTGACCAGACAGGGTAAGTGGCCGGCTCGGGCTCGGCCCTGGTTCGGGTTGGCTGCAGTTACATTCTGTTTTATCTGCTAAAGAGCTAAAACGGTCAGCATAATGAGATGATATTAATTTATTACATTAAAATACTACCTATTCCAAATCCGCGACGCCAAAACTAGCTATTGTTACCATTGTGCGGGTCGTGACCACAATTCAAATGGTAATTTCTGGTCAACGCGACCGTTCGGTCAGCGGTGTGACCGCGCGACCACAATCGGCACATTTTGATATGGATGAGCGTTTTAACTGTCGGCGGCGAACGGGTTAAATTATATAGTAGGTGATGTAATTTATTTTGAGGGTGACTTATGACTTTCCGAAAATTTTCAGTAGAATCATTATTATATGTATGTTAAACTAGCTGACCCTTGCGACTTCGTTTACGTCACATAGGAAAGGAAGATAGAGAAAGGTGTATTTATTTATTCGTCAGCCGTTTTTTTTAGTTTTACGTGAGGGAAAATTCTCATGGATGTTATGTCTCCTGCTAACAGCCTACGGTTGGGAGCCCCAGGTAAGCTCTCGGAAGGATACCCCAGGACTATTCGTCAGCCTCAAAAAAGTGCATGTGAATTTAACGTTTTTGTTTTTTTTATACGTGTGGGAAATCCGTCATGCATGCTATGCCGAACTCTTACCGATTAAAAACCCCACGTTCCCTACCAAGTACCTACGGTTGGTAGCCCCGGGTACGCCCTCAGAAGGATATCCCCTGGACGTTTTTGGATTACAGATTCAATCTGTAAACCAAAAACGTCCTGGGTCGAGACCCTCCACACTCTCCTCGTGTATTTATATGTATAGATCTGTTATTAAGTTTGTAAGGAAGATCTTCTAGGTTAAAGGAATTTTTATCCCTTTTGTTCGAGAAGCTCTTGTAACACCGTATAGCTCAATAGAGTTTTGGAGTGCATCCCGCGACTACGACGCGATATAATAATCACGGACATTTCACACAACGCTATCTGATCCCAAAGTAAGCTAGGAATAACCTGCTTGTGTTATGGGTATCAGTCCACGGATATTAATACTTATATACTTTTAAAATACATACATATTATACATAGAAACACCCAGACTCTTGAGACAGACATTTATGGGTCACACAAATATTTGTCTACGGTGGGAATCGAACCCACGACCTCCAGCGCCGCAGGCAGGCGGTATTACTACCGACTGCGCCACAGAGGCAGTCAAGGCATTTAAAAGAAGTCTTTGACAGCGACTAGGCAAACGCAAGGAAGGCATTCAGTCGTCAGATGAAGCGACGACCTGGAACAGATTGCAAGAAGTGACTGGAGGTGGAAAGCGCAGGATCATTCCACGCGGACGATATCGCGGGCACAACTAGTAATAAATAAATCTTAAATAAAAATTTATGGACATTCTCACACATCATCTAGCTAGCCCAAATTAAGCTAATATAACATATTGAAAACGACACTTGTACTATTCCACAATATTTATTATTATAAACCTGACCGGTTTCGCTTTACAGCATCTTCAAAGGTCTAGATGGGAGGACAAGGTATTACTGTCTCGAAAACACACCAACATAACAATCTAATATAAGCTTGTGTTATGGAATCTATGCGGCTGATAGACATACTTACACAATTCTAAACACATACATAATAAATAGAAAACACACAAACTCCGAAACAAACATTAGTGGATCAAAAAAATATTTGGACCGACCCGGGAATCGAACCCGGGACCTCAGGGTGGTAGGCGGTTACACTACCGAATGCGCCACTGAAGCAGTCTTATAAGTTAATCATGTAAGAAATATGTCCAGATTAAATCAAGCTACTAATGAATACCGTGACCTCAACATGCTCATCGACTAACAGTGTGGATTGATCGCAGCTCTGGACCGAATGGTAGTAACTTATAGTGATAGATGTCGATGCCCAAGGGCGCAATCAACACTACATTGGCTAAAGAATTGGACGAAATGTTCATCTGTTGTTCTGTAAGTGTTAAAATGGTTTTGTTTTTTTTATACCACTAGAGTGGCAGACAAGCATACGGCCCCACCAGATGTACCGGTGGTCACCGTTTATAGCGAAAGAAAATGTGTTTTGTAGGTACTGGTAGATAGCACTTTGAGAAATTTATATACTAGAGAAAAGTAAACATTTTAACAGCAGGTAACTACAATCTGTCGCTGTCCTTTTCAACACGGCAATAGGCTCACCAACTAGTTATGTGGGAGAAGATGGAGCGAGTGAAATACAGATGACATAGTATGCCTACCCTTTAGCGAAAAATAACGTGTCTAATAATATTTGTATATAGGTATGTAATCCTCCATGAAAATGATATTATTTTTTATCCGTTGCTTTTTGTACTAAAATAAAGCAACAACATTGTAATCTATATATATACGTTAATCGAGCAAGAAATATGGCTGGATTAAATCTAGCTACTAATGAATACCGTGGCCTCAACATGCTCATCGACTAACAGTGTGGATTGATCGCAGCTCTGGACCGAATGGTAGTAACTTATAGTGATAGATGTCGAGACCCAAGGGCGCAATCAACACTACATCGTATCAAGAATTGGACGAAATGCTTATCTGTTGTTCTGTAAGCGTTGAAATGACTTTGTTTGTAGCGAAAAAGAAGAATTTGTAGGTATTCGTAGATGGCTCTTTGAGAAATCAATATACATTTATGGGATTTTATTTTAAGGTGAGGAAAATTCTACAGGAATGCTATGCCGGACTCTTAATGACTAGGTATAAACCACACGTATCCAACCTAACAGTCTACGGTTGGGAGCCCCGGGTAAGCCCTCGGAAGGATGTCCTCAGGACTCCCATCAAACTTAGGCACTTGCGACACGTCATAAATACAGAACAAAGTTAGTATCACCAGTTCAGAACGCGGCCTGCTTGAGAAGAACTGGCAAGGAACTCGGCGGGCTATTCCTTTTGTGCAATATTTACAACTAGCTGAGCCCGCAACTTCGTTTACGTCACAGTGTATGAAAGGAGAGGTATTTCTTCATCAAAGTCATCAAGCAGCGTCTGAAACTGCCCTGTTTGCTTAAGCATAAAAGAGCTTAATGATTAAGACTATTTTTAACAATTCAGTCCGCCAACACGCCAGTTTAGGTTCACTCACATTCAAAGAAAACCCTACAATTAAAATTTTCAAAATATCTGATTCTTAAAAGAGTTATAACTCTTTTATTTCTAAACCGATTTACATAAAACAAACGCTAAATGTTAACTGGAGCAAACCTCAATACAATAAAAAAAAACGCATTGCAATCGGTTGAGCGGTTACTGAGATTAGCGTGCACAACCGAACAGACAAACAGATATACAGACATACAGACAAACAGACACAAATTCTAAAAATCATTGTTTTGGGTTCGTAAAGCCCCCTATAATATTTTTTCTTATTTATCTTCCATGTACAGACAGCGACCTGTTACGAATTTATTATATGTATTGATTGATTGATATTGATAAGTAATATAAACTACAACTTCTTTGGTAGAGCAGATCATTTCCAGGCTTCCTTGTTAATCAAATAATCGTCAATTGTATAGTAGCCCTTGCAGTATAATTTACTTTTTAGTCTAGTAAATAATTAATTGCTCTCCAGGGGGATGTGGATGGAAACTTTGAAAATAGATAACCTTTAGAAGCTCATAGCTAGGCAACGATTGAAGATAGATGCAAAGTGTGAAAGACAAAGCTGTAGAAAATTTAATTAACTTTTATTATGTAGTACAACACAATTTCGTAGAAAGGACCGTTTTCGAGAAGTTATCAAAAAACGGGACCTTCTTTGTGCTCCCCCCCTCGGGCTCACCTCGGAGGGGTCAGGACTTTTAGAATGTTTATCTCCTAACTAGTCCAAACAAAGTTCTTAAGTCAAAGTTTCTGCTTTCGACTTTTCCATCCACAAGTTATTCGTTTACTTGGCTATTTATACACTTTTTGAACTTAATGTAGGGTATACTTTTTATTTCATTTGGAAACCTGTTGTGAAAACGTATACAGTTACCCAGAAAAAAGAATACATTCTTATATATTTATAAAAGAATTAGTAATATTAATAACCAGAAGCAGAGAGCTATATAATAAAATTAAGTACCTATATATAGATATGATTCAATTTGGACGAAGAGTGGGCGTTATATTAGGTTTACAAGTCAGATTCCTGTCGGCTGCGCCTCTTTGCTTTAGGGCTAGGGCTGGGATACTGTCGATATACGGATACGTAAAACGTTTTAATTTTATAAAAATTTATACCTATTAGGTTTCATGCAGCAAATTTAAATTTAACACTCGTTTAAATATCTTTTGCCATGGTGTCAGTAGTTCCAAAAATTCTCTACACTACTTTTATAAATTTTAATATAAATATAAGGTTGTAATACAGAGCATTCTCTCCCTCGTTTTATTGCATATATTGCAAATTATTACGTTCAACGAAATAAACAAACCCACTCTTCAGCTTTACAGTATTAAGAGTAGAGAATTACTCTTTATTTAAGGCTTTTAACATAACTGGAAAGACAACTTCACTGAGACAGTGATCCTTAAAGCCTCGATAATATGAAGCAAACAGCTTACTAGCTACTAGCCGGTGAGTTTGCGAGCAGTTTTAAATACGTCAACTAGCAGCTTGTAAGCTCGCATCGTGACATCAAGGCTTGATATGAAAACAAAACAGACTTCTATGGTATTGTTTTTTCAGTCGGCACCACACAGGATAATTCTATTAATTTTATAAATGTGAAGGTTTGTGATAGATGAAGGCTCTGCGAATTACACTGAAAATTTTCTTGAAACATGTTTCCATGGGGTTTGGAAACGGAGCAAATTTACTATTTTTTATAACACCATGTTTTTGGTGTGGTCACCGTTTATTACAAAAAGTCTACCGTTTATAATATGGTTTCGACAGAAACAATTCCCACAGCGGCACATCACTACGTTGACTCGAGTAACCGCATTTTGTAGAAGGCGCTTTTTTTTTTTTTTTTTTTAACGTGAGGGAAAATCCTCGTAGGATGCTATGCCGGACTCTTACCGACTAAAAAACCTCACGTAACGCCCAACAGCCTATGGTTGAGAGCCCCGGGTAAGCCCTCAGGAAGGATGTCCCGTGACTCCCAACAGACCTACGGCCGCCAATGCGGCCTCGCCCAGGGGGTGGTTCGGGTGCAATCCCGCGTCTATGGGGGGTTTCGGGTGTGACCCCGCTTCTAAGGGGGGGCGTGCGTGAGTGCTCACGTCACGCTGCCGTCATGGGCCTGCTTCTGTAAGGACGGTGAGCGGCCCTCTCACCGTCCTCAGACCCCCGGTCATGGAGGCCGATAGTCCTCAGCGAAGACACGTCGGCGGCGCCCAGGGCGCCGACTGCGGAACTCGGGTGGGAGAGTTCTCTCCCGCACCCGGCCCGCCGCCTCCTTCGCGAGCATGACCTGCTCGCAGAAAGAGGCGGCGCAGTCCCACTTACTCCCGCTGGAGAGCATGGCTCGCACCATGGCCTCAAGCGAGAGAGTGTCCACGCCCAGACCCACTACGAGGACCTGTCGCTGTTGTGCCCACGCCGTGCACTCCACCAGCGTGTGGAGCGCCGTGTCATCGCTGCGGTCCTCGCAGTGCTGACATTCGGCCGTGGTTTCCCGGTGTTTTCGCCACAGATACCTACCGAAGCTACCGTGCCCGGCAAGCATCTGTGTCAACCGGTAGGAGAGAGCACCGTGTCTTCTCTCCAGCCACTCGTCCATGACCGGTCTGACGGCCGCGATTGTGGCGAATCCCCCCTTTGGTTGCTCAAGTCGCATCTTCCATGTCTCCAGGGTTTCCTGGTGGAGCAGGGTCCGCTGGGCGTCGATTTCTCGAGACGCAGGCCTTTGGCCCCGCTCCAGCGCCTCCTTGCGCCATCTGAACAGTGACGCAAGGGCTCTCGCTTCCAGGTCCCATGGAGGGGTCCCGGCTAGGAGACATGCCGCCTCACCGGAGATCGTGCGGTATCCTCTTATCACCCTGACGGCCATCACTCTCTGCGGGCTCATCAGTCTAGCCTCATTGCTGGCCGTCAGGGTCTCCGCCCATACGGGAGCCCCGTACAGGGCCATGCTTCGCACGATCGCCAGGTACAGCCTCCTGTAGGGAGCGTTGGGTCCCCTGATGTTGGGCATCAACCGCGCGAGTGCGGCCGATGCTCCCCTCAGTTTTGGGACCAAACTTCGGAAATGATGTCCGAAGTTCCACCGGCCATCGAGTACGAGCCCCAGATACTTCATCGAGGGCTCGATGCCGATGCTGACGCCCCCCACCTGTAGGCTGGTTCCCGCAGGTGGCCCCATCCGAGGTCCGTGGAAGCACAGAGCCTCGGATTTGTGAAGGGCGACCTCAAGACCCAGCCGCCGAATCCGACCCACGACCTGAGCAACCCCTGCCGTGGCCTTAAGTGCTGCGGCACGGTGCGTTGCTCCCCGCGCCGTAACGAGGGTGTCGTCGGCGTAACATGTTACGCCGACCCCTCTGAGCAACGGACCACGCAGCACCCAGTCGTAACCGATGTTCCACAGGAGCGGCCCTAAAACCGATCCCTGTGGAACACCGCACGACACATCTCGCCGACCCGGCCCTAGCCAGCTCGGGTATTGTAGAAGGCGCTCGCCGGTTCCCGAAATTAGATTTGCTCTGTGAGCTGTAATACTGATTAAAACCATTTTCGTGCCGTTTGCCTCTGTCTTGTCTACTTTTCGATATGAGTGCATGAGGATATGTGGAGACTTGGCGTCTTCTAATAATAACTTTTTGTTTGTCTATACTATCTTTTCTACAAACTGTAATAACATTATAAAGAGAAAAGATTTGATTGTTTGTTTGTTTTCATCGAATAGGAGGCGTGACCATATGTATGTATGTATGTATGAATAGGCTCCGGAACTACTGGACCGATTTGAAAAATTCTTTCACTGTTGGGAAGCTACACTCTTTGCGGTCAACATAGGCTACATTTTATTTCCATATTCCCACGGGAACGGGAGCTACGTGGGTGAAACCGCGTGAAGTCCGCTAGTTTATAGTTATAAGTTTTTGACTATTGCTGCACTTCCGTTATTCTATTTCCTTCTTAGGAACTGTAGAATGCTTTTTCCTACTAATATAAGGACGAAAAACTAATATACACAGTGACTGTAATATATAATTAATTTATGCTTACGCTGTTGTCAATACATACCACACTAAAGTGGTAGAATGTGCGTACCACTATTTTTTTTTATATTTAGCTCGCCAAATTGACGTCGCCACCAGCCTGATGGTACCTAAGCCGTGGCGCATCTAGTGATTGGGGGCCAGTCTCATAGTCCGTAAGACTTTCGACAGTGTTTCTCAAGTCGGCGGCGCTGTGATGTGCCTCTTCACGCTCCTCTTGAAGAACCCGGGATTGTAGGATGAGGGAAACACGTGTGCGGGCAGGTCGTTTCATGTTTTTATAGTTCGACAGAGGAACGATCTTTTGAAACGCTCAGTTCTGGCGAAGATTCTCTCCACTGTGTATGAGTGGCATCTCGGCCCGGCACACGTTGTTTAGGGTTGGAAAGGAGAGGGTGGGATCAGGTTGAAGAGCTCTTTAGAACACTCACCGTGATACATTCGGTAGAAGGCAGCCAAGGACGCTATGGTTCTTCGTTGCGCTAACGGTTCGAGGCCTCACGTCACCTCAGGACAACCAATTATTCTGATAGCACGTCTCTGCATAGCGTCAACTATTTTAATTAGGTAAAAGTTGTATAGGTATTATCTCTGGAAATTATCATAAGTTAGGGTATCTACTGGTTTATAGCAAAACAGTCTCATTCTCTTGAGAATCAAGTTTTCAGGGTAGACTTTACGCCGACAGAATCGCGAGGTGTTTTGTAGTCTACACTAATATTAAAAAGAGGAAAAATATGTATTATTGTGTGACTGTGTGTATGTGTATACTATACATACATACATATATAGTCACGCCTTTATCCCCGAAGGGGTAGGCAGAGGCATAGTATACGCCCACATTTCACCTTATAGTTTTATGCCCCAATGTAATAGGTGGTGAGCCTATTGCCGCCATATTAAGGTGGACAGGCGTAGGTCGCCGCGACCAGCAGTTGAAATTTTTCAAGCCGCCCATATGGTCTTCAACTTGGCATAACGAATGTTAATTTCCTGACAACTGGGTTTCATTTCGTGTTTTCCTTCTCTACGCAATGAATCTTTTTGCGAAGTGTTCCCTTAGCAGCCTCGTCGCAACACGGGGCTGTGTGTGTATGTTTGTAATAATAAAATAAAACTACTGAGCCGATTTCAAAAATTCTTTCACCATCGGAAAGCTACATTCACCCTGAGTAACATAAGCTGTATTTTATTCCCATATTCCCACGGGAACGAGAACTACGCTGGTAAAACAATGTGGCATCCGCTAGTATGTTATAAGTTACCTAATTTGATTAGTAGGCACTACAAGCAGCCTGTATGAAACTACGTCAGCGATCCCTAGGGATTGCCCGTTATCCTAGTAGAGGCACAATTGTACGTATATATTGTTCTTAACACGAATATGTAGTTAATTAAGGTGGGGAACAAAGAATGGTGAATTTATGTGGATCATGACTGATAGCCGTGTGTGCGCAATGCGTAGGATAGGGCCGTGTGTGGAGTAGTGGAGAGGTAAAGATTTTTTTGTTTCAGAAATTTTGTGCTAAGGAATTTATGTGTAAAAAAAGTAGTTTCTATTATCCTAATAAGTTTCTCAATTACCCGCCTCTGGATTTTCAATCATTGCTACGTTTTTTTACGTTTGAAAATCCCTCATGGATGCCATGCCGAATTCTTACTAACTAAAACCACACGGTAAATCGTTTGCACGGTAAGTAACTGCTTATCTAAGTATTAGCGATCAGGAATTTAAAACCAACCAAGATTGAGTCGGATTCGCGCATAGAGGATCCCATACTAAAACAGCGAAGAAATCACTTTTGTTGTATGGGAGCCCCTCTTATGTTTTTTTTTGTTTTTTTTTCAACAAAAATAATTGTCTAACTTTCAAAATTCCTGAGATACAGTCTGTTGACAGATAGTGAGACAGACGGACATCGTGATCTCTGTAATGGGCCCATTTTTACCCTTTGGGTACGGGACCCTTTTTTTTCACGTGTGGAAATTCCTACATGGATGCTGCCCCGGAATCCTACCGACCTAAAAACCACACGTATCCTACCTAGCTGCCTACGGTTGGAAGCCCCGGGTAAGCACTTTGAACGGATACCCCAGCACGGGTACAAAACCCTAAAAATATCAAAGTAATGACACTCCATATCATTCTTTACGCTATCTCATTACCGCGCAGTAATAAAGCTGGGGTGTGCAACGCGTAATTTGTGTCTTGTGATACTTTGTACCGCATCCGTATACAAATGTCATGCTTCTCGCTGAAGAATGAGTGTTCTTCTAAAAGCAATATCTTACGGCATGTTTACCCTACTAGCAAAGGGGGCAATGTTGTTCATGAGAGGTTGTGTATGTTTGATTGTGAACCCTTTTAACCCTAACCATTTGAGCGATTTTGAAGTTTGAGGTATTTATTATTCATTTTTTTCATCGCTATGTCATAGGGTATGTCACATTAGAAAAAAATAAATTGATATCTTGAATGGTCATAGACGTACGAACTGTTAATAACTGTGCAATGAAGCAATACCAAAACCTTCAGGTCCGAAGTCAGTTTATATGCAAGTAGTGCACCCGCTGGCTAACAGGCTAAGCCTAAAACTCGAAATAACCCTGTGGTAAGCCAAAGGGCCAGTATGGTAAGGTACAATATTTAGACCATTCATGAAATTTTCAGGCCCATTAACATAAGACATTTGGTAGTCGGGAAGGCTTGTAAATGGTAATCCCATATTTATTTAAAGCTCAGTGATTTTTGTATGACGTGTAACCTCCAGTGTATCTACATAAAAATATTTCATAATCATCAGATAGGAAAATATTGAATCGCATTTTTCCTCGAAGGGGTAGACAGAGGCATACTAAGTACGTCCACGATTTTTAAAGTATTATTGCCGTGTGAAAAACACAGTCTCAGTTTATGTTTAACTGCTTTACGTAGAATGTTTGAAAACGCCAATAAGGTTATAATTTATACTGTTGATTGATGGCACTTGATGGAACCTGTTGCCAAATTGAATGACACCACTTGTACTGTTCAAAACATTTATTCACTTTAAGACTGAATTGTTTCGCCTTGTGGCATTTTCAAAGAGAACCGTAGCTAAGAATACAACAAAATTATTTAAATACACAAAGTCGATAAAGCGATAAATAAAACACATTCCAATTAGCAGTACCCAAAAAACAATGTAAAAGCTTTTGTAAAATCTATCTACCTAGCTTGTTTAGACACTACAGGCACAGCATCACGATCTGCAACGCGGGTCATCAGCAACACAAACAGGCGAGGGCTACCGGACACAACGATCTGTTGCAGTGCAGCTAACGAACTAATATTTGTGACGTCAGCCTTTGTGTGTACTCTGTAGTGGTAGCAGAAAAAATTGCTACACTAGAAATATGTTTTATGGATGGTGGCTGTAATTTTCATAATAAACTAGGCTATTGAACTTTGAGAGAAGTAATTTCAGTTACATTTATAGATTGTTGTGTAATAAAAATAATTTTAATAAATAAGTAAGTGATGAAGAAACTGACAAAGTATCGTTAAGTTCGCTCGATAGCCAAACCTCGTGAAGTATTCACAAATGAACTTAAACGTATTAATAGTATGCTTACTTGATTCGCAAAGCTGTAACTGAAGTAAGCTACTTTTACTGGTCTGGTCATGGATCAGTGGCCACCCTGTGACCACTTTGTGTCATTTATTTCCGAGCGTTTCCGTTTTTTGGAAGTCACGTTGAGCCGTTGTTCCCGCTTGTCAGTAATATGACTTTCGTTATGCCAAGTTGAAGGCTTTATGGGCGGCTTGAAAATTTTCTGTGGGTCGTCACAACCTACACCCGGGTCGGCAGCGCGTGTGTAGCGCTTCTGGTACTGTAAACATCCGTAAGCTACGGTAACCAACCATTAAGTGGGCCGTTAGTTTGTCTGCCACCACAGTAGGATAAAAAAAACCGCAGCACAGACTTGGTTGATTTTTGATACACAAATTGAAGAAAGCTTACGCACGTGCCCTCACGCCCCAAGAAGAGTTTGATGACACCCAAATGCTTAGGCGAGGCTGGAGTCGTAGCTAAAATCTGCCGGGAATAATGGGGCATCCTTTCGAGGAGTAACCTGAGGCGCGCGGTACTAGACCAATTTTCTTCGATTGACATTGACATTGACATGACATTATCAAAAATAACCTTATTTTCAATGAATTATTTATATACCACTTAAACTTTGGAATAAGGCAATGTACTACCCGTTCGCTCTAACTTTGCCGCCGACGTAGAGGCGTATACCCGAATTGTTAATTATACGAAGTAAATTGACAGTAGCTAATGTCACTTCGTCATAGAAAATACGCAACATTGTATGAAGAAGTGACATTAGTTGCTGTCAATTTACTTCGTCTAATTAAAAATTCGACTTTACTATGGAGCCGAGCGGCAAAGTTAGAGCGAACGAGCAGTAAGATGTTTTTAGGGTTTCGTAGCCAAATGGCAAAAACGGACCCCTTATAGATTCGTCATGTCTGTCTGTCTGTCTGTCTGTCCGTCCGTGTGTCACAGCCATTTTTCTCCGAAACTATGAGGCCTATGCCTTTGATACTTGGTAACTAGATGTATTCTGTGAACCGCATTAAGATTCTTATATAAAACTAGAAAAAGAGTAGTAAATTTCGGGGGTCCCCATACTCAGAACTGGAACTCATAATTTTTTTTTTCAACAAACCCATACGTGTGGGGTATTTATAGATAGGTCTTTAAAAATGCTATTGAAGTTCCTAACATCATTTTTTTCTAAAAAGAATAGTTTGCGCAAGAGACTCTTCCAAAGTAGAAAAATGTGTGTGTCCCCCCCCCCCCCCCTCTAACTTCTAAACTAAGAGAACGATAAATCTAAAAAAAATATATGATGTACATTGCCATAAAAACTACCAACGAAAATTAGTTCGAACGAGATAGAGCTAATAGTTTTTTTTTATTACGTCATAAACCGCAATTTTCGGTTAGAAAAATCACTACCACTGCGAACGTGTTAAAACATCAATCAAAATTACAACGAACTATAAGAACTTTTATATTATGTTACTTGCTGCTACGAAACCCTTCATGGGCGAGTCCAACTCGCACTTGGCCGGTTTATTTTATTACTTCCACAGTTATGTAAAAGTCCTTACAAAACGATTTTATAAAGCTAATTACGGTGTTCATTGGACCGAATGTTCTCGAGCTAAGTACACAGACGAGTCTGACTGGAATTTAATTAATACGTATTTAAATGAACTTCGTATTAATTTTTTATAGCGTGTAATGCTTTGAATAGTAACTACTTATTCCTCGCAAGAAGGTCGTGAATTGCAGTTACCATGTCTTTACAACAATAATTGGTGAAAACTGGTGTGTTTTAGTTGTATGTATGTGTTTATGCATATTATTGATATTTGTTTACATGTGTGAATTTAATATATTTGATTGTACACTGCCTTATCAGATCCTTGTTAATCAGTTCATTCAAAGGTTGCCTGGAAGAGATCGCTCTTAGCAATATGGCCGCCTATTGTACGTATATTTTTATTATTTATTTTTATTAATTGTATTCTTTTGATGGGGTTGTACACCATCAGTAAATAATAATAATAAATATAAAGAATATTTATTATTATTATTTACTATATTTGGAAACTAATTTGCTTTTAAATAAACACATTCTTTTATATCTCAGAATAAAAGTTATAGTAATTAGATTTTTTACATTTGCAGGTTTGCTATTATTTATTAGGTAGGTAGGTACTTGTTTTACCGACCATATCATCCAAAATTCCTCGAGAATTGTAAAACGTTTCACAAATAGTTGTATTACTTATTCTTTTCCAAAACATTTTTTATGTTTAGGAAAGAAATTTTTTCGGCGTGTATTTTTGCATTTAAAAACCTTATTTCTAGTGCTATTTAACCCCTGGTAGTTCAAACGTAGTGCAGTGATTTGGTTATTTCCTGCTTAAAATAAAAAAAATAAGTATTAAAACTATTCATTTCTATACTCTGTAAAATATAGCTTGATCTCTGTGACAGTTGTATTAACGTTATTAAAATTGACATTTATTTCAAAGGCATAAAGTTGTTATTTACAGTTTGCACATGTGTGTTCTCACTCTCTGCATTTCAACCACAAAAGGTTTATGTCGTTGACATAAAGTCTATTCTTGTTTACGTTTGTAGAACTGTCACAGAGATCAAGCTATATCTTACAGAGTATATAGTGTATGAACTCACATTCGACTTTTTTTATTTATTAATTGTCTTGGATTTTTTAGAACACAACATCTTACTATAATGCTGAGTTTTCTATTATAATAATTTAGGCAAATCGTCATATTTTACATCAGCAAGTCAAAATTACAAGAGAAATTCTGTATCTTTGGATTGCGGTCTCATAAATTGTCTGAGCCGTTTTCAGATGTAAGTATTTATGAATAAATTTCAACTTTACTTGCGTTAAATCGGCGGGAAAATTTGCAGCCATAGAATATTAATGTGAAGTAATATACTTTATTGCATTTATTTGTTTCTACGCGAGATATTTCAAAATTACAAGTGAAATTATTTTTGTGAATTAAAAGAAGAGAAAAATAAAATATTATTTTTGGTTTTACAAAATAGTTTTTCTAAATTCTAAATTAGTAAGAAATGGCATCAAACTAGACATTAATTATTAATATCTTAGCTTCTAATTTCCTAATTCAGCATGTTTAAAATGTAACTCGTCCCACATTCATGGATCATCAAAGTTAAGAAAAATTGCCATCAAAAAGCAAATTATGGTCACTAATATTACCTAAATAGCTAGAACCACTTGTAGAAACTGACTCAGTCTTTTGTAAACGATCACTGCAGTAAGCAACTACGGCTATTGCTGGTGCTCGGATGGGTGACCACTTTGCAATATTTGATTTGCGAGAGTTTTGTTGCTTTGCAAGACACGTTATGCCAACTGTGTGGGGTGTCACAATCTGGTGGAAACAGACAAGCGAGTCCGTTTCAACACGGGAGCGTGAGACAGACCTTCGGGCATAAATGCTTTTATTTATTATTTATTATGTTTTACATGAAGTCTTTATAATTAAGATATTCTATACAATACCTGCATTCTAAGGAATACCTACCCCCAGTCGCTGTCGTCCTTTGCCCTTGCGTCAAACCTTGCAGTAGCTATTTTCACGAAAAAAGTTTATGATATATTTATTTTACACGCTAAGTTATAAAACCTGATGTTGTCTGTGGAGGCCTAAATAATAATTATTGAGGCTCTGGATCTGAAGCTGTAAAATATAAAATGGTGATTACAGGTAAAATCTGTGTCTGAATTAGTAAATTAGGCGTTAATATATTAATACGGAGGACAAGTTAAAATAATTGTTGATCTTTATTTGATGCTTATAATGGAATGTTTAGGTGACGTTGTAAAGAGGACGAATTAGTATATTAGAGGCTATTTCATTTTCGCGTGGCTTAGTTATTAAATCAGAAGCTAAATGCCGTGGCCGATAAAAACTTTTGAGGCTCGGTTTATTATATCCCGCAAAATAATCGTCGTGATTCTTCGTCGCTCTCTTTTGCAGTGTTAAATTTTCAAGATTTTTATGCAAACCCTAGTTTATAATAATTAAAAAGGCGATTTTAAGTAACGTAAAGACTTCCTTCCTGCCAAACTTACAAGTAACCATCTGAACGATTACCCTACATACATGCTTTATTCAGAATGCAAAGTTCTAACGGTTAGAAAACTATACATCTTGAGATCGATCCTCCGCAGGCACTCTATGATTTCCTTTAATAAAGAGCTGGTCAATCAGAGGCGTAGAGGTTTCCCGTTATGTCCAACCGTCCCCTGTAGAACTGCTTGTGCGAGACGACAATTTAATGGCTTGAGTGCTAGGCTGTACAATAAAGCCCACAAACAATTAAATATATACGCCTTGCCCAAGCCAGTGGTAAAACACAAGCTTAATTCCTGGCTACACGAATTGACATACACAGAACCTGAGGAGCTTCTAACTACTATGCTGTAAAGTCAGGTTGGATTAAAAGCAAACACACGCGCGCGCACCGCACACGCACGCACACACACACACATACGCACACACACACACACACACACACACACACACACACACACACACACACACACACACACACACACACACACACACACACACACACACACACCAAACACACACACACACACACACACACACACACACACGCACACACACACACACACACTAACCCTTTTATTTTTCTAAATATAGCATAAGTACAATATATACAGTCATTTTTAATGATTCTCTTCTCTAAGATACAGACAGAGTTTCTGTCTAGTTTAGGGAAAAAAAAAAATATAATATGCATCTGCTTACCCTTTTAGGAAATTTTTCGTTTACTTAATCATAACTCGGTTGCTCATCCCATGCACTACAGAGTTACTATTTAGTTCTTTACATCTCCAAAACTACTTTACAGTTTCTGATTATATTAAAATTAGTACAACTATCTGACCTCAGGTTGGAAAACCAGCCAAGATCGCGTCGGACGTGTGTAAGGAGGGTTTTGTTCCAAAAACGTCAAAACAAAAGGTTTTAATATTTCAGCCCCCTTAAATGATGTAATTTTTTTTATTGTTAAAGAAAATCATGAGTGAATATTTCAACTTTTTAGGGTTTCGTAGCCAAATGGCAAAAACAGAACCCTTATAGATTCGTCATGTCTGTCTGTCTGTCTATCCGTCCGTGTGTCACAGCCACATTTCTCCGAAACTATAAGGCCTATGCTATTGAAACTTGGAAACTAGATGTATTCTGTGAACCGCATTAAGATTCTTATATAAAACTAGAAAAAAAGCAGTAAATTTTGGGGGTCCCCATACTAAGAACTGAAACTCAAAAATGTTTTGTTCATCAGACCCATACGTGTGCGGTATCTATAGATAGGTCTTTAAAAATGTTATCGAGGTTCCTAAAATCATTTTTTTCTAAAATGAATAGTATCCCCCCCCCCCTCTAACTTCTAAACTAAGAGAATGATAAACCTAAAAAAAAATATATGATGTACATTGCTATAAAAACTACCAACGAAAATTAGTTTGAACGAGATAGAGCTGGTAGTTTTCTTTTAATACGTCATAAGCCGCAATTTTCGGTTAGAAAAATCACTGCCACTGCGCATCAATCAAATTTACAACGAACTATAAGAACTTTTATATACTCGCCCGTGAAGGGTTTCGTAGCAGCAAGTAACATATACTTGCTGCTACGAAACCCTTCACGGGCGAGTCCAACTCGCACTTGGCCGGTTTTATTAGCTATCACTGTTCGTGAGATACAGCCAGATAGATAGATGGATAGCGGATTCTCAGTAATAAGGTCCCGTTTAAGCCGCTCTCTATAAAATAGAGTGCAGAGGGGCTTTATGTCGACACTTTGTCTATTGTCTGTGACTCTGTTGCATTAAACTACGTCACTAGGTCACGTGGATCATCTGTTTAAAGTTTGAAATAAAAAAAAATGACAACGTCAATTGGATTGCACTTTCACTTTCACAATAAACGTGTTAGTGAGGGGCAGTTTGGTGAGAACGATCTCACGGCTTTCTTGTTTATCTTTGGGTACGGAACCCTAAATACAGAAGTTTTAAATCAAAAAACTATATCACTTAGTGGTACATGTTGAATTGAGATTGGTTCCGGCCTCGGAAGGCACTGAATTATTTAAGGTTCAGTTGTGGAATGGTTAACTAACTGAAATTGGTTTATAACTTAGCTAGATGGTGCTCACGACTTAGCCCTCGTGGAATTCTGTTCCCGTGAAAACTTAATCCGGGGAATAAAACTAGCATTATGTGTTTTCATGTCCATTTCAACTCGGCAATAGGCTATTACGTGGGTCATAACACTATAAGGTGGGTGTATAGGTACTATTCCTCTGCCTACCCTTTTGGGGATAAAGGCGTGATTACAAGTATGTATAATGTTTCTCCAGGCTATAATTTAACACTGAAATAAATTTTAGCCCGATCCGTTCGGCTGTTGCGCACCGAGAGTTCTGTACCAAATAAGTGGAAAAATACTCACGTTTGTTACAATAGCGGCAATACCTACATCATTTATGAAAATTTCAACTGTCTAGCTATCGCCGTTCATGAGATACAGCCTAGAGACAGACATACGAACAGTGGAATAAAAGTGTCTTTACCTTTTGCATAAGCAACCTTACAAATGAATCTGTTGGGAGTCCCGGGACATCCTTGCGAGGGCTTACCCGGGGCTCCCAACCACAGGCTGTTGGGCGTTACGTGAGGTTTTTTAGTCGGTAAGAGTCCGGCATAACATCCTTTGAGGATTTTCCCTCACGTAAAAAAAAAACCTTGCAAATGAACTATGAAACTGTCCGGTATAAATACAGAAGTTTAAAAATCTAATTTATACTGATTTCAATCACAAGTCGTTTCAGGTGTCATCCAATTTTGTCCTCGCGATCTCTTGGGCCAATAAACTAAACCGTCAGAGGGGAATAAATCGTCAAAGCAATAAGGGGAATCCCCCTCCAACGGGAATCAAGAACAAATCGGTGGCTCTTTGTTTCAGTTTAGAGTTGTGAAAAGTTTCAATAGGTTTGTCGATATTTCTGTGAAACTTATAGAAAACGTTCCGGGTTAGTCAGTGTTTTGTAAACGACTAGCGGACGTCACGCGGTTTTACCCGCGTAGTTCCCGTTCCCGTGGGAATACGGGAATAAAATATAGTCTATGTTCACCGCAAAGAGTCAAGCTTCCCAACAGTGAAAGAATTTTTCAAATCAGTTAGGTCGATGCAAACAAACAAACAAACAATCAAACAATCATCGTGGGTTCGATTCCCACCGGAGGCAAATATTTGTATGACCCATAAATGTTTGTCTCAAGAGTCTGGGTGTTTCTTTGTATAATATGTATGTATTTAAAAGTATATAAGTATTAATATCCGTGGTCTGATACCCATAACACAAGCAGGTTATTCCTAGCTTACTTTGGGATCAGATAGCGTTGTGTGAGATGTCCGTGACAATTTATTTATTTATTTATTAATCAAATCTTTCCTCTTTATAATATTAGTATAGATCACGGTAGTAAGCAACTTTCACTATGGCCGGTCCTCGAATGGGTGACCATCACTTTAAGACATCATTTGTAAGCGTCTCTGTGCTTCAAAAGGCACGTTAAGCCATTAGTCCCGGTTGTGAGTAATGTGACAGTCGTTAAGTCAAGTTGAACGGCTTATAGGCGGCTTGAAAAATTTCAGCAGTGGACTGTCACATGTACGTGCCTGTCCATTTTAACAAGGCAATAGGCATTAGTATGTGTTCTTCAAAAGGGGTCTTAGTAGGTTTTTACAGGGTCGGCAACGCGAGTGTAGCGCCTCTGGTGTTGCTAACGTTCATAGACTGCGGTGACCACCAGTCCTTATAGTAGGCTATATGCTTGTCTGCCCTCTTAGTGGCATAAAAACAGGCTCATCACCTATTACGTGGCACAAAAACTATAAGGTGAAATGTGAACGTATACTTTGTCTCTGCCTACCATTTCGGGTATATAAGTAGATATGTGAGTCTAAAAAGACAATAATGTGCCAAGAGACCACAGACTATAAATATATCAGGTAAGAAAAATACGTAAGATGAATAAAATGCTATTTCTGCCTAAAGGAAGTTAACCCTCCCGCGACATGAGTTATTAGGGTACGAAGTATCAAATCAGCAACACATCAATTTGGTACAAATAAAAGGTATGAGCGTTCGAGTAAGACAGACGTGAATGAGGAATGATGGCACTTTTAGTGCACACGACACGGATACGATGTTTTAAATAATGCATTTGTATACAAAAAATTCAAGATGCACAGTCATAAACAAACTAACACTCAATTGTGTCCTGTTGTTAAATAAAGATATAGTATTGAAGGAAAAGTAAGGTTGTACCGCATACCACCGATAGATATTATATCTGACTAGATGATGCTCGCGGCTTCGCCTGCGTGAAATTCGGTAATCATTCCCGCTTCCCGTGGGAAAATATTCCCGAGATGAAAAGTAGCCTATGTGTTATTCCAGACTATAAGCTATCTCTGTACCAAATTTCAGCCCAATCCGTTAGTTAGAGCGTGATTGAGTAACAAACATCCAAACATCTTCACAAACTTTCACATTAATAATATTAGTAGGACTATAAGCTATCTCTGTACCAAATTTCAGCCCAATCCGTTAGTTAGAGCGTGATTGAGTAATAAACATCCAAACATCTTCACAAACTTTCACATTTATAATATTAGTAGGAAGTAGGATATCAATTAGCAACATATTAGCTTGTTTTGTCTGATTAAGGTGGATTCGACCAAAATCGGTGTAAGACTATATACTAGAGAATAACTTGTACGTGTTCTAAAGGTAAAGTGATTTTCCATTTTACATACAGCTATTAAGCACAATGTAACTATGATAATAATCATACTAAATTAGACGTAATTATGGTAACCATACTGAAGTAGACTACTTCAGTATAAGATATTCTCTAGTATAGTCCTACTACGATTTTGGTCGAATCCGCCTTTAGCTATGTATCTTTAAAGATATTTCATGAATGTTTTAGCCTAAGTTTCTTTTATGATACCTACCTCTAAAACCTCATACTATGTTCTTTTTAAGATATAAGCTAAATTGGGTCGCCTCAAGTTGGGCAGTAGTGGTAAAGTTGATACTACTCTATATAACATACTGGTATATTTTTCTGAGAGTTTACCTGCATCCGAGCCTTAGGCAGTTCTATGGTATCGCGTGGTAGTCGGGAGGAGGGGGCTAGCCACCGTGAAGATTCTCACACGAAAAAAAAACTTCCAAAGATAACTTTGGCATCCTTAGCGGTCTTTGCCATAAAAAGCCTGCCTCGCTTTTCCCAAACACCTGCAGTATGGGCACAAATTAGAGATTTTTTTTTCCACCTAGACACACTCGTGCACCAATGAGTATCGAAAATTCGGTTGAGACCGCCGGACCTCGTGTCTGTGAATGAGTTGTCTATGTGTGCGTGGCTGTCTGTGAATGAGTTGTCTATGTGTGCGTAGCCTCAGCGAATTTAGTATGTATCTATCCATCTGTACTATCTATAATTTGTGGTATGGGTCGGTGAATGTAAGTAAATAGACTAAATAGTATTTCGCGTGAAGTTCCAAATTCTATACCTAAGTATGAGTGTTAAAAACCGCGATAGTTTAAAAATAAGAAAAAGAAACTATAGTTTACGTAAAATGTCGTACAGTGTAAGCACTCCTGTAACATTACGCAGATTAAAACGGCCTATTTTCGCTGACGGTACAAAGATATGTTCTGTTTTGATAACAAACTGTTGGAATTTACCGATATTATGTGGTTTGAGAACTTACATTGTTTATCCAATAATGTACTTCTTGATAATTGTATGGTGATAGAATTATTAGTTATATAAGTACATACAATAGTCATGCTATTCTCCATTGAAAGAGTAGACAGAGGCACACTATACACTCACATTTCGCTGTTCATAATTTGATACCACGTAAGTACTCATAGAGTTCGGAGCTTCACGCGAAATACTATTTACTTACATTCACCGATGTTTCGGACACGTTGCAGCGCCCGTGGTCGCGATTGAACTGAGGGGCAGGAACAACATAAACCACGATGTTCTTTCTTGTCGAACTGCCCACGTAAGTTGAAGAGAAATTACCAAAATTCCTCCTCGAGAAGGAATATCAGTATTTTTTCGTACCCATCAGATTAATATACCTAGTCATTTAGCATTATGGACAATCCATTTGACTATAGATATGTAATACTATTATATTATCTTTGCTATAGGCTAAACGTCTATTATGATATGGATATAGACTAGCCTATAGTCAGGTAGAAATGAATAGACGCTAGTTTTGATTAGTCGCTGTTGAAACCTTTTTTTAACGTGTTAAAATCCCGCATGGGTAGGTACAATGCCAAACCCTTACCGACTAAAAGCACTCAGTGCCCTATCACACGACTACGACAGGGAGCCACGGGTAGAAACCTTCAAAGCGCCTTCAACTTGACTTAGCGTCCATTTCAAAAGTGGTCACCCATCTCAGGGCTGGCCATACCGTAAGATGCTTAACGAATCAACCGGTTACAGAACACTAAGTTCACAAGGCTCCAAACACTTCATCTTACTTAACCCAAAATATATTCCCACTAAATCCGATACAGGATTTTTTTCAAAAAACGGCAAACTTTCATACATTTACCATAATTTATCAATGTTTAAGCATATTCTATGCATTACCGGCGGTCATAAAATGCCGACGGGACCCCGCGCATAGAAATTGGTTACTTAATGGTGAATTATTGGGGGTCCGTGTACTTGAGATCTATAATGAGTAGCTATTGTCACTTATTTATAGAAATACATATGTTGAGCTTTTGCTCAGCAGAATTGGGACAGGATTATAATTTATTATTATAATTATTTTGACTGCCTCTGTGGCGTAGTCGGTAGTGATTGGAGGTCCTGGGTCCGATTCCTGGGTCGGTCCAAATATTTGTGTGATCTACAAATTTTTGTTTCGGAGTTTGGGTGTTTTCTATAAATAATAAATTTTTTTTAGAAATTTTGTATTTAGAAAAATATAAGTGTGTAAATATATCAGTCGCCTAGATCCCAAAGCACAAGCTTATAATTAGCTTAATTTGGGCTAGATGATGTTGTGTGTGAACGTCCACAAATATTTATTTATTTTGTTTATTTTTTATTGTTTAAAAATATTGAATATACAGTAGCTATAGAGAGGTATCCTTGGATATTCTTTCGAGAGCTTACCCGGGGCTCCCAACCGTAGGCTGTTAGGCGGGATACGTGAGATTTTTAGTCGGTAGGAGCTCGACATAGCGTCCATATAGGATTTAACCCTAAAAAGAAGAGCTACAGAGAGAAAATATTTAATTACCCACAGTTTTTCCTGTGCCATACTATGAGTCCTCCGTAGCACCCATTAGACGCATTCATTAGTTGTCTTTGTAGTGTTTTGTTGACTTTATCCTTGAAGGGGTAGACAGAAGCATAATAAGCCTACATTTCATTTTATAGATTTTATTTGTCCCATGTGACGTGTGATGTAGAAGTGAGCCTTTTGCCGTGTTGAAAACGGATAGGAGCAGAATGCAACATACTTTAGAAAAATTTCAAGCTGCCGCCCGCTCAATAGGCCTTCCACTTAGCCTCACGTCTGTCATGTTTTAACTGACAACCGGGATTAACGACCTAACGTGCCTTTCGAAGCACGAAAACGCTCGCATACAGGAACGTCACATAGTGGCAACCAATCCGAGGACCAGTTACAGTGAAAGTGCTTACTGAGTCCGCGGGGCCACGAGCGCTTTGATGGCCAAAATTTGTATAAAGTACATTAAGTCATAGTCACCATTATGAGCCCCTATGTGGTGAAGGGCCCCGTGTGGCAACGGGAAAGAGTACAAAATGTCGCCACACCAATTCATCCCGAGGGTGTCAAAAGAGGCGACTAAGGGAACACTTTCGTAAAACGATCCATTGCGTAGAGAAGGAAAACTCGAAATGTAACCGGGTTGTCAGTAAAATGACAATCGTAAAGTCAAGTTGAAGGCCTTATGGGCGGCTTGAAAAATTGTAACTGTGGATTGTCACAACCTGCGCCTGTCCATTTCAACACGGCAATAGAACCACCTACAAACATACGTACAGACATAATTATGTGTGTGTGTATGTATGCAAATACTTTTGTAATGGCCAACAAAACCATCTTACTAATATTATAATTGCGAAAGGTTGTAAGTGTGGATGTTTGTTACTCTTTCACGCTCTAACGGCTGAACGAATCTGGCTGAAATTCGGTACAGGAGTAGATATAGGTCTGGAATAACACATAGGCTACTTTTTATCCCGGGAATAAGTTCCCACGGGAAGCGGAAACGGGAACAAAACTTAACGAGGCGTAGCTGCTGGCGTCAGCTAGTATTTAATGAAACTACGATGACTTTCAAAGTCAAGGTCAGGTTACTTCATATACGTGGTATTCTTGCAAGTCAAACCTCATTTCGTATTCGTGAGGGCGAGTGAGGTCACCGAAACTGTCACCGTTGAGTGTTTCTTGTATTTGAGCTGTCAGTTAAGGTCACATTTTTCAGGGTTCGAAGACAGTTTTAGTGTTTTGTTGGTAAAAATTAAATTAAAATTTTCGACGGCTATTTACTCCTGAAAAACTATTATTAGTCGTAGACTAATTTATTTGTCTACTAGCTGACCCTCGCAACTTCGTTTACGCCACATAGGGTGAATGAAAGGTCTGTTTGCTTAATCATAAAAGAGCTTAAAGATTAACCCCCAGTTTCCGAAAGGCTGATCAACGCTAAAATTAACTAATCGGCTGTTAAAGGCGGATTCTCACAGAAGATCCAAAATGAAAATCCATTTACAAGGAACATAAATGCTTCGTAAATATTTAAGAAGAATGTAGGTTGTTGCAACCAAAGCGATTCGACGTCGTTGCTGCACATGTGACTGCATAGCGACCGAAAGTTCAACTGTACTATACTTAGGCGGATCAGTGTGGATCGGTTGGAGCGTGTCGGTGGAACGCGGCGGGATTGCAAGAAAGTTTTGTTTGTGGATCGCAGGAATTGGCGATCCATTTTGGATCTTCTGTGAGGATTCGCCTTTAACAGCCGATTGGTTAATTTTAGCGTTGATCAGCCTTTCGGAAACTGGGGGTAAGTCTATTCTAAAACCATTCAGTCCACGCCTTCGGCGCGGACTGAATTATTTTACAATAGCCTTAATCATTAAGCTCTTTTAGATTAAGCCAACACGCCTGTTTAGATTTACCCTCACATTCAAAAGATCCCTTGAATTCTAGGTTTACCGAAAGTTGAGATGCCCCTAATTTCTGAACTACATAACCCTCAATATCAAAACTTGTGTGGAATGATCCTTTAAGTACACCCTTTCCAACACTAAAACAAAATTTGAAATCAGACCTCGCGTTGAGAAATTACTACTGAAAAACCATTTTGCCTTTCATCCCCTCTCCCGCAGGAACCACGCAAAACATCGGGATCAAAAGTATCCTAGAACCTTCCTCGGACTATAAGCTCGAAACGTACTAAGTATCATTCAATTCGGTTCAGTAGTTTCGGCGTGATACTTATTCGGGATACAGACAGACAGACAGACAGACAGACAGACATGAAAATTTTAAATTACATTTTCGGCTTCAGTATCGATTATAGAACACCCTCCAATTAAAAATTTCAAAATATCTTCCATGTACAGACTCTCGACCCTCAACAGTTTTATTATAAGTATAGATAGATTGACTAATTCACAGACACGGTGTTTATTTTATTATAGTACTTTGCGACCGGAGTGTTCGATCACGGTAAGATCCGATAGGGATGAGATTGTGAAATTATCTCCTTGTCTCGGTTCGCCCAAACGCCTACAGTATGGGGGTTCTTTATAAATGGTCTAAGAACGTTTTACAGGGTGGGTAGCACGTAGCTCCTTTGGTGTTGTAAACGTCTATAGGCTACAATGATCACCAGTACATCTGGTGTGCCGTATGCTTGTCTGCCACTTTAGCCGTATAAAAAAGTGATACTATTAAATACTTATACAACAAAATATATGATATTGAGATCTGTTCTAAACTCCTATCGGTTACAAACTCTGGTTCCTATTTTGTACAATTTGCGCAATTTTTTATGACAAAGTTGGTGTTTTTTTTTTTTGTATATTAAGCTCGCCAAAGTGACGTCGCCACTGATGGAAAGCCGTGGCAGACGTAAACTTCTGACAGTGGTCCTTAAGTTGGTGGCCTCGTGATGTGTATCTTCACGCTCCTCTTGAAGAACCCGGGATTGTAAGATGAGGTAAACACGTGTTCAATTTATTGTATTTGTAAACATAGGTACAAAAATTGGTTTTTAGCTTACAAGTGTAGTCTCTCTATGCTTTGCCAATACAATGGCGTACAAATCTTACAACTATGTTAGTGGTATTTAAATAGTTAAGCGCTACAATATATCTGCAAGCTCGTGCACCTGCTGAACAACGAACGAGGCTCTGACGGCGGCGGTCCATTTCAACACGGCGATGGGCTCACCACCTGTTACGTGGGACCGAATTGTACACGGTGAAATGTGGGCCGGTATAGGCCTCTGCCTACCCCTTCGGGGATAGAGGCGTGAGTATATGTATGTATGTATGTATGTACAATATATCTTATAATATCTACCATGCTTAAACTATACAGTGCACACGACAAAACGCATATAATAACCTCTGAACATTAGCAACTGTCATTTAAATTAACAAAGTCCATCTCACTTAAGAGCGTAAATTCGGTTTTCAAATTTCTTTACGATCGTAAGAAATCAGCCGGCGCGGCGCACATAGCCGTATAGTGCCAATTGTTGCCACTAACAAGTTTGATACTTTTGTTTTCCTTGATGTATTACCGGTGTCATATTCTTAGTCTAAGCGTTCAATCTTTTAATTTAATTTTTATGTTAGTAATATTAGTTAATAATATTATTGATTATTTTATTGCAAATTGATTGATATTAAGTAGTGATAGACACTGACATCATAAAATTAATAAAGTTGACATTTATTTACCTAACTAATATCAATATTGCAATTAGAAATACCGAACCGAAGGAACCGACGTGCATGGATGAAAAGAAAAATGTAAGTTGAAGAAGCAAGTGAGGTGTGTATGGAGCGTGCCGTGTAGCGCTCGGTTCTTTCTGCCTACCCCGCAAGGGATTTGGCGTGAAGATAGTATAGTATATAATACACACATGCATGAAAACGGTCCACAAGTTTATTTTTAAAGTATCTTAATATACGAAAATTGTAGAAAGTAATGGACAATGTTCTATTTTACACTATAAATAATTAAATTTGACAATAATCATAGTTAAAAACAATAATATTAATGTAGCAATGCGCAGGCGCTTGGCATGGTACGATGTTTTGCTGCCTACTGCAGATTCAGTGCTGGCAGGAACGTTAAAATATTTTTAATAAATAATCAATAAATATTGTTGGATATTCTCACACAACATCATCTAGCCCAAACTAAGCTATAAGCTTGAGCTATGGGATCTAAATCTAATCTTAATTGATAGTAGGTGTTTTTCATTTACAACAACCAAATATTTAGTAAGAGGTATGTGCATAACAATGCACACCGCCCAGAAAAAGCCATTCCGTATCGGCATTGTTAGATTATTAGATACCTACTAAGATGAATTTTGGGAGGGACCGAACTGAGTTTCTTGGGGTGTTCTTCTCAGTTTGTAGCATTTCCCAAAAAATGTTGACAAACCTATTTTTTTTTAATTTCAAAGGTAATAAATTTTATTTTATTTTATTTTATCGGCTCTTTCTGGGCTCAATCATTTTGGGCAACAGACATTAGTCGTAAAAAATTAACAATTTAGGTTCCATACTCGTAGTCCAGAACTCGTCGTCTTGCGAAATATTTACTGTGCTTATGGGCAAATTAGTGTTCAGTCTACACCGCAAATCGATAAATGTTGGCTTGACTGAAAGTAATTTTAATACAATTTATTAAAAATATTAATTATATACACAAGATCACTAGAAGATAAAATAAACGCCGCTTCTCACTTAATTTGAAGTTGGCCTTGGATTTTAAAATACCAGTCATGCTTTGTAAACAGATCCGTTTTTCTCCATAATTTAATTTTACCATCTGCTATGGCTTGTTCAACATCCATGGTATATAGGGACTGTTCTAGGTTAAATTGATTGATTGATTGGTTATTAGGTCGTCTACAACAAGGTTCTTTAGCAGTGGTGAGACCACGCCCCCTTGTGGACAACCTTTGGCCATGGCTGCGCACTGGTTTCTGCTTGTCTGTAGCTTTAAAATGAGTTTGTTTAGCATGTTATCTATCCATTCACTGACTACCGTGTATACTCGGTGTTTTGCCAGTGCCGTGGTTATGCTTCTTCTGTAGAAAGCTCCCTCTATGTTTATGAAAGTGCCGAGGCACATTGATTGATTGATTCTGGATGACCTCTTCTATTTTGTGTACTACTGCATGTAGTGCTGAGTCTGTAGACTTGCCGGGGGCATTATGCGCGTTGGTTGGAATGCAGTGGCTTATTTTGAAGGGCCGTCCCTCGTTTGTCTCTGTCACACAATCTTTCCAGAGTTTTTAGCAGGAAAGACGAAGGGCTTATCGGTCTGTATAACCAGAGGTCTGAATCACAAACATAATCCCTTTACCGGGTTTTAGTATAAAGATCACTTAGACCTCTCTCCACAGTCTGGGTCACAGTCCCATTCATTGTCAGGCGTATAGATACTATGTAACTGACAATATCAACTTGTGTCCTCCCCCATTTTATCACTGCAGGGAAGACTTCATCCTGTCCTGGAGATTTGAAGGACTTGAAGCTGTTAATTACCCATTCAGTTTTTTGTAAGTTGACAGAATAGATTAGAACAGGTCTTGCGAGCTCCCGCTGGACTTCTTCTGTGGATACGTTTTCCACCAGCCACATGAGTGTCTGCAGCAATTGGCATTCTGGGAAGTGCGTTTGTATCAAAATACTCTTGGCTTCTTTTCATGATAGTTAACGTTAGTAGAATGATGTAGTGGTAATTTATATATTATTAATTTATTGTTTTCGAGTAATTAAGTGATTTAGTGGTCATTATATAATGTTAATTTGCCTTTGAAAATGCCGAAAGGTTCCACCAAGTACCATCAATCAACAGTATAAATAATTCTTTTCATGTGTGGGTCAGACCGCCGCGCCGTCAGGATTCTTTATAGATACGGACAGTTCTGTCCCTTGTTTGGCTAGTATTAGTCTGACTCTATCAGAGGTTTCTCCAAGACTTGGTACTTTTGTATCTCAGTCGCTACTTGTATTTTGCTTTAGCGGCTTTATAGCCGTCCCAATCCTGGTCTGGTTCCTCACAGGTGTTCCATAATTACCACTTATGAAAATGGTGTGTTAATGTGTTATTATCAATACCACACGAATAGTGACTACCTGCCTTGCGTATAATACCTACACCTACGCTGTTCGTGAAGAAAATAGTGCAACTGTAAAAGCTTATAACTTGGTCAGTTTTCGTTAGTTTCATTTAATTTTTTTTATACAGTATTTCGAAGCGAAACTCTAGTCGGGGTGTCTGAGCTTTGTACTATACAAAAGTTCACGTTGTATATCGACCATAAATATTTATATATATTATATTATACGTCACAAAGTACTAAGATTGTTTGGTCACGCTAGAATTAGACTATTTTTGTTAATTTTTTCGTATTCAAAAATGGAACATCGAGCGACATGACCACTCTCTGAGAGCCTCTCGGCGGTACTAAATCGTATTTGTTCGCGTATCTGCATTTATAGGGGTTCACAAAATACTTTGTAAAAAAAAATCTGTATCCAGTTACATAAAAAGAAATATTTTTATTGTCAAAGGAGAAGATCTGACATAATATTACATAATTATCATAATGATTTAAACTACAGAAGCTGGTGAAAAGACTACTTTATTTTGGTGAAATTTCTCACTATTTGAGCAAACTTTACAGTCATTTTTCTCTAAAAAAAGGAACCTACCTGATATCAGGTTATTCTACAAACAGATGGCCAACCCCCTTTGCAATTGCTTCGTATCCCTTGTTTATTAAATTTATCAGTAATTTGACATGAATTTAAGCCTCGAAAACTATGCAAATCGTATGATTTGAAAAACCTGTTTCACTTTCATTGATAATTACCGTATGTAATCCGTTGTTAGGTAAAATATGTTTTATGAAACGTTTAGAGTGCTAAATTTACTAAGTATGTTAGTGAATACCATGTTTGTACGATAAATATTTAATGACTTTAAATGCAATGAAAAGTATGGTTTCTGAGCAATATGTGGCGCGAAATATGTTAGCCCTCTTAATTATAATAATATCAAAGTCAGTTAATTATAATATGAAAGTCAAGTCTAATTAATATAACAATTCATTTCAATACTAAGTCTATAACGAACATAAAATTCTTTTTTTTTTTTTTTTTTTTTATTTATTAACCAAAGAACAGTACTACATAGGTATACATATCTAAATATATTCGCCAAACTGCATGGCAGTTTGTTGGCGATTATATAATCACTCTTAACACATTGTACTCATCATATACCTAAAGTTACATCTATTGGTACCATAATATCCACCACCCTAACACAACTTATTGCTATATTCATTTATGAAAAACGCTTTTAATTTTAATTTTACTACTCGCTTACTTAACTTTGGTTCATTTCTTAGGAAATCTACACTATTAAATATTTTTGGTACTAAATAGTTTGTACATCTTTTGCCATAATAATTAATCACTTTTGGCACTACTAGCTTACCCTTCTTTACACTTCTCGTCTCAAATCTATTGCTTACTTTTATTTTAAATTCATCCCTACAATATTGTTCCACTGCTATCAAGTATTTTACTTTTATATCTACAGGCAAAGTTTTGCAAACTACAAACAGCTTATCATATTCTCCTTTACACTTCATTTTCTCTTTCTTACTTACAAGGTACTTTAACAATCTAATTTGAAGATTTTTAATATCTTTAATATATGTAATAAAGGTGCGTCCATACACATGGAGACCATAATTTATCAAAGAGTCAGCCAGTCCATAATATACTATAAAAAGTGTCTTTCTGTCTAATATGTATTTTAAATGATAAAACTTTCCTAATATTCTTCTTAATTTGCTACAAATTTCCGTTACTTGTGTTCTCCAATTAAAATGTCTATCTACTGTTAATCCTAAATATCTAAATGTACTAACAAATTCCAACTTTAAACATTTACAATTTTTCTTCCCATCATGCAAGCAGTCATAGCTGTGCCCGGTAATATACATATCACAAGGTTGTAACAATTTTGCCCTAGCATTGTATGGTGAATGTATGTGCATGCACTTCGTTTTAGCCATATTAATAATTATGCCGTTGTCATGAGCCCATTTTGTTACATTATCTAAGTCTGTTTGTATACTGTTCTGCAACTCAGCCACAATTTTTGATGCGAATATTAAGCACATATCGTCTGCATACATGTACATCTCACAATTTTTTATCACATTGTTTACGCTATTTACATGCATGATATAGCCGACCGGACCATACACGGACCCGGTCGGTACCCCTAGAGTGACACTAGCCTCTTCTCCCACCACTCCGCTGACCGACGTTCGTATTGTTCTGTTTGCCAAGTAACTCCTGAAAAACTCATTGGTCGGACCTCGAATTCCACACTCCTCCATAGCCTGTAGCAATGTATCGTGATCCAATGTATCATATGCCTTTTTATAGTCTATAAATAACGCTAAGACCTGTCTCCCGTTATCTAAGTGTCTGTTTATAGTGTCAGAAAATAAGCTGAGTGCCGTTAGAGTACTTCTATTCGTCCTGAACCCGTGCTGTGCACCGGACAGTAAGTTATGCTGCTCTAAGAAATTATTTATTTGTGGAACAATGGACTTTTCTACAATTTTATTTATGACGGAGAGTATAGCTATCGGTCTATAGTTTGAGTACTCAAGACGACTACCGTGCTTGAAAATTGGTCGAATTACAGCCTTTTTCAATAAATCGGGATACGTTCCGCTTTTAAGGCACATATTTACAAAATTAGCCAATATCGGACTTAAACTATCCTTTAAGTACTTTACATCTTGCACCCTTATCATATCTATGCCTGGCGCCTTGCGCAGTTGTAAGTTATCAATAATCTTTTCTATATCCTCAGCACATACACACTTATACCTAAATGATAAATTCACCTCTTTTACATATGTACTTCTGTCTAGAAACTTATAATTACACCTGTGTTTAATATCCTGTATTTCTTTTGTAAAGGTGTACGAAAACTTTGTGCAAATATTAGACAGACTATCTCTTTTACCTAAATATCTCTTAATTACACTATCTACATCACCTCCCCCTCTTCCTATCCATTTATTTATGCATGACCATATTTTACGATAGTCCCCATTGCACTCCTTTATTTCACTTATTCTGAACTTATTCTTAGCTACATTTATGTGTTTATTTACCTTATTTCTATATTTTGTGTACTCCAGACGCTTGTTCATATTACTAGGCGTACACTTCCACTTTCTAAACAACACATCTCGCCTCTCAATCATAGCTATTATTTGTTTATTTATCCATGGTTGAGAAGTTCTTTTCCCTGAAACTTTCACACTTACTTTGCTATTTACATAAGCCTCACTAAACACATCACACAAAGACCGATACAATTTTACGGGACAATTTATTGTTGACATTTTACTCCAGTCGCACTTTTTTAGATTTTTTTGAACTAATTTATCACTGATAACCTGTTTCATTACTACCTTTCCGCACTTGTTTGTTGTTGAATTAAGTGCAGTTAGTGCGACGCCTATCATGTGATGATCCGATATCCTGCTCTCGATCACATGCGCAGTCGCATCGCTCGTTCTCATTCGCACCCATACATGATCGATGCACGATTGCTCGAGGTGGCCGCAAACTACCGCTTCGCGCGTTACTTCTGACGTAGGTATCACACAATACAGGCCGTGTCCACACAGGGCGCTTTTATATAATGTAATTACGTTATCACTTTTATCATTCAGTAAGTCGATGTTGATATCACCCAGTACAATGCAGTCTTCTCTTGGTGGTATTCGATCCTTAATAACGCCCTCAATCTCTAAAATACATTGTTTTTTGTTTTTGATGGGCGGCTTATATAGTCCTACTATATTCAGTACTCTATTGTCTATTATAAGTCTACCATAGATCAGTTGCATAGTGCTAGTGTTCAGTGATACTGCTGTAAGATTCAAAGCTTCCTTCACATAGAATAAAACACCCCCACCCTTAGTGGCCTCTCTAGTGTTTGCATATGTTGAATATCCGGATATATTGTAAAGGCATAGGTCTTCTTCTTTAATATTTATTTCAGCGAGGATTATTATATCAAAACTATAGTTGACTTGTTTTAATACTGTCAACAATTCATTAAAGTGCTTTCGAAGCGATGAAATATTATAATATATAATCTGTAGAGCATGCTTTGACGCAGCTTCCTTCCAACTACTTACATTTTTATATCTAACATACTTGAATTCATCTGGGATATCATTTAATGTATTGAATGTTAGTGTTAAGAAATCACATAGTGTGTACTCACGGCCTAGCTGCCTAGTTGTGGGATTTACCCATAAGTTTATTTATGTCATTCTCTGTACGAATTTTAAGGATCCGATCTCTCGCACTTTTCCTGGCTAAGATATTTGAGTTTTGTACCCAAATAAATTCAAAACCACAAGGTTTTAGCTTATCCTTAGCCTCCCAAAACAGACGGCGTTTAAACCGCGGAAGGTCCTCACACACGTAAATTCGACGGTCATTTCCATTCCTTAACACCATCTCATTTGTAAGATTAACTTTCCTAGCAGCAATCCATTGATCCCGCGCCTCCTTTGTTTTCAGGGTAACCACAATAGGCAGCGGTTTTGTGGTATCTGGTTTTTGCTTTCCTACCCTCTTCACGTCTACGATCTCCTCAGATTTTACATTTAACTTTTGTGATACTGCTTTAACTATTTGTAAGATATTTTCGTTTTCTGTACTCTGGACTCCTAACAACTCCACGTTCCTTTCTTTCTCCTTCTGCTCCAGGTCTTGAACTCTTTCTTCCAGCGCTTTATTGCATTTTTCTAGATAAATGTTCTTTTGTTCAAGAGCAACTAACTTCCCCTCGCTATGGTTCTTGAATTCTAACATCTTTTGATATTGTTCTGCATAGAAGTCAATCAAGTTCACTGCTTCTTCTAACTTTTTTTCCCGATTTCTGATCATGTCAATTTCTCGCATCATCTAATACTCCTGTCTAGCAAGTATTCAGACACTGTGTAGTAGGATCTAGATAATAGAAATGATGTCAACGCTTTCTTAAATAAATAGGTTTATATCATTACAGTTCAAAATTGTTTTTAGTAGTTTGTTGTAAAGTTTTGGAGCCATGCCCAAAAATCTAGGACATTTGTTACTTAATCACTCTCTACACCATGTGAATCAACATGTATGTTAATGGTCTACTGTGACTCTCAGTTGAAATATGGACAATCGGCAGTGCTGTTGAACGTCTCCTAAATTAACCTAAGTTTTAAAGTCGATCAAACCGTTTACGAGCTCTTCGTGTAATAACAAAATAAATAAACCATTCACTGAATTACTATAGGCAGGAAATAAGAGCCAATCAAAAAATCCAGAGCCAAATCGCCACCATAATGCCGACTACCAAGGTTCTTTTTACTGTAATCGCTTTTCAAAATAACAGTATACCTATTTCAAATGCCCATTACCTGAATTTATGCGACGGAAAATTGTGCCAACAAGCTTCCATCCATCTGAAATAATTCCTTTTGAAAATTGTGAATTAACTACTTGGTGTACTCAGAGCAAGAGGAAATCACCCCAAAAACCTTTAATAATGAAAATAAATTTCACCATATTTATAATTTCTGTCAAAAAAAGTGTCAAGAACTTAGAAATAAGTAAGTAGAGGCGAGTGTTCCCAGTTCGTTGGAATAATAAGGTCACTAGTGATGGGACGCGTTCGGCTTTAATGAATTTCTTTTCGGCTTTCGGCGAAGTATTGGTTTTGATTGGACACACATTTACATAATATGTAAATGTATTATCATTGCGTGGCCTTGCTTCGTAATTAGACTCAATCAACAGTCTCTCTCTATTTATCTTAAAGTAAAGCTTCAATCTATGAATAATGAATGAATTTGAAGTGACCGTCTGTGTATTTGTTATTAAATTTTACTATTTTCTAATAACTGTGTCTTGGACCTATCTAAACATATAATAAAACGGTAAAGTTTGAGAATCTGTATATGAAACACATAATTAGATAAAATCAATTCTCGAGCATTCTTGTCTAATCGATATTGAAAGCGAATATGTAATTCAATAAATGTTAATTCATCACGATATTTTCCGGGGTTCCTTGGGGGGGGGGGGGGGGGATAGGGACAAAGAACCAAATGGTTTACACAACGCTATCTGATCTCCAAGCTAGAAATAACCTGCTTGTGTTTATAGGTATCACACCTAAAATGTCGCCACGTAGGATGTATTGACATCCCGAGGTTGTCGTTACAGGCGACTAAGGGAACACTTTCGCAAATCGATCCATTGTGTAGAGAAGGAAACCTCGAAATGAAACCCTGTTGTCAGTAAAATGACAATCGTTAAGCCAAGTTGAAGGCCTTATGGGCGGCTAGTAAATTTCAATTCCGGGTCGCGGCGACCTCTGCATGTCCATTTCAACACGGCAATAGGCTCAGAACCTATTACGTGGGACATAAAACTATAAGGTGAAATATGGGCGTATACTATGCCTCTTGACACGCTTCTGGGAAGTCCGTAGTGTTCCCAGGAGTTCCCAGGCGGTTCAGTAGTTTAGGTAAGGTAATTTGTCCTGGAGTCAATAAATGCAAGAATTCAGAGTAATAATACTTTTATTACAATTCACCAATAAAACTTATATCTAACTTATGACTAGGTACTCATCCGGATTCAGGGATGGGACTTCCTTTTTCTCCGGGATACGCACAGTAAGCCCCTTTTCACACGTTCCGGTTGCCGGGTAGCCGGTGCCGGGTAACCGGCGGCGAATGTATGGCCATGTCGGACAAATCACGCCGGTACGTGTGAAAGCTATAGTACATGCCCATACACTTCGCCGCCTGCCGGGTACCCGGCAACCGGTACGTGTGAAAAGGGGCTAAGGCTCTATGCCTATATTTTCAGCAATTCTACTGCTTACGGGTATAAGCAAGGTTTTTTTTTAAATCTTAACTTGGAAGCTCATTCTGAAAAGAACAAACAATATATTTTATATACACCCTCTTCAACCATAGATATCCCTAAACGTTCCCTTATTACTAATTTTTACTCCCCATTTTAAAACATTTAATATACAAAAGAACATTACCCCCTTTTCTAAATTTCACAAACGCCTGCCTGATAAAAATAAATTTACTTAAAATATACTTTTTTTACATGAAAATTACCCACAATTAATTTACTAAATAAAATTTACGCAATTGATGCTTACCAGAGCTTCCGTTTTCAAATATATGAATTCATTTAAATTCTTGGGCTATGTACGCGGCCCGGCCCACTGGTATTTCAGTGGAAATAATTTAATGAATAAAATTACTTTAATGTAAGATTTCTTCGACAGTATATATTCGCAAAATAATTTTAGTTAGTTCCTGATCTTCTCTTTTCTACTATTGCGCACGCTTATATATAGGTATAGCGACCCATCCCTTCCAAGGTAGCTGCCCTTCTCATTGACACTATTTAAGATACGCCCATTATACCGACCGCAGATATACCTACGCTTAATAGCGCCTAATAAACTAATATAGCAAATCTATGTTTTACGCCACACTCTGCCTACCCCTTCGGGGATAAAGACGTGACTATATGTATGTATATGTATAGATACTTTTGTATACATGCGCATCAAACATAGAAACACCCAGACCCTCAGGGCAAACATTTATGGATCACGCTGATTTTTGACTCCGGCCGGAATCTAACCCACGACCTCGTGGTCCGCAGTCACACATTTCGACCTGTTAAATTGAGGATTGTATTCATTACTTAGTATCATTTTATTAGAAGAGGAAACAACCGATATTTACTAAATTAAAGCTTAAGAATAAATATTGTGTATTTTATCTATACTAATATTATAAAGAAGTAAAGTTTGTGTGTTTGTATATTTGTTAAATTGTAAGGGGTAATCTCGAGATCTACTGAACCGATTTTAAAAATTCTTTCACCAATAGAAAGCTACGTTATTGTGGAGTGTCATAGGCTATATAGCATCACGCTTCAACAAATAGGAGCGGAGCAGTAATAGTAAATGTTTCAAAAACAGGGGAAAGGTTATTCTTTTTTAGAGCTTCGTTGCGTGTGCTGCGTAAATATTTATAGCTATGTAAAAATAAGTAGATACTACAAAATTGTTTCTCTTAAAAAAGTTCTAAAAAAATTGCGCAATAGCATGTTTATCTTTGGGTTGGTGCACAATAACCACTTTAATGGCAATAATTTTTTTTCTACAATAATGCCACGGGATACCTCTTTCATAAACGAAATTGTTCTTATAAATAATGCGACGGGAAAACACGCGACGAGAAACCTTTCTCTCTCTTTCTCTCAGGTATTATTGAATATTAAGACGAGTCGCTACGGGAGTAAACGCAACGCGATGGGAGTAAATGGTACAGGAACAGGTAATGCTCTCTCTTATGTGGCGCAAACGAAGTTGCGCGGGTCAGCTAGTTTAAAGTATAAAATACTTACATTTAAGTTATCATACAGATAGAACCCTGAAAAATTTCATAAAAAAATGATTTAGGAGCAGGGATATGTACTTTTATTCTTAACACAAGATTTTGTTAGAACTATACTATACTATCTTCACGCCAAATCCCTTGCGGGGTAGGCAGAAAGAACCGAGCGCCACACGGCACGGTCAATACACACCTCACTTGCTTCTTCAACTTTCATTTTTCTTTTCACGCATGCACGTCGGTTCCTACGGCTCTTGACACCACCTTCAACTAACACACGATTATTTTGTTAGAACTAAGTAGTTATATTGGTTATTATTAAATAAAATTTAGAATAAATTAAATTTGGCTTGGTTTTCGGCCTAAGACCATCCTTACGACCATTTTCCGCAAAATAATTCCTTCACTAATTGCAGGCTTTGAAACTTCATTAGGACGCGAAATGAATTTTTATTTTTTAGCGCCACAGCACTTTTGCCAGTAGTGATGTAGTTGTATATCTTTTGTTATGTTTATTATAGTGCTCAATATCTTTTTCATTAGAGTTAATAAGTCTTGTTTTATTCTTAAAATCAAAAGAGCAACACGTATATGAGGTCCATTGATAGAGGAGGCTCTAAGTATAGATACTGCCAAATTTTAACACAGAAAAATATCCCAAAATATTACATAGATTTTTTACTTTTAACGTATGGAAAATCCTACAGGGATTTTATACTGGAAAATCACACATATCCTACCTAACAGTCTACGGTTGGGAGCTCCATTAGGCCTTGTAAGGATGTCCCCAGGACTTAAATATGTTTACTACCTATGTTTAAGTATAGTTTTTAAAAAGTTTACCTAACTTTGTCCATTTTCCTCTCTAAAAATACTCACATTCGGATTACGGAAGTATATTCGAAAGACACGCCTCGACAATAAAAGTACAATGATCGAATTATTTCTACAACTTTTCCACGAACTATTGTAGTGTTGCCTTTAGAGGAATTTTCCCGCATTTTTGAGGACATTTTTTGACTATTTTGATCTCGGGAAACTAATATAACAAAATAAAAATAAAATAAAAAATAAAATAAAATTTATTCCCTTTGAAATTTTTAAAAAATTATTTAGGTTTGTCAAAATTTTTGTGACTCTACCGGGGGTTCGGAAATGCTACAGACTGAGAAGAACACCCCAAGAAACTCAGTCCGGTAAACACTGATACTGACCTGAGAAAATATACTACAACTGACTGGCTGACAGACTGAAAGAAAAAAAAAAACAATTTTAGTAGGAAACTTGATTTATAAACGTGGATAGACGGCAAACACACTAATATTTTTTATCTATCATACTATTAAAAGTACTTGACCGTAATTCGAAGCTTATATAATGAGATAGGCATATCCGTTACCCGTAGGCTTATCTTACTCATGTTTGATGACGTATTTCCGTCGACTCACCAGCAGATGGCGCCACCTGTGAACTTATAAAAGAACATGGCGTCCACTTTGTCCTCATTGGCGTTTTGATTCCCGTAGCAAAAGGTTATAGCAGGAACACCTGCTAGTGCATTTATTTTTTCTAGTTACTAGTTATATACCTAGTAAAGTTATAAAAAGTGACTTGGGATGAAGTTAGTGAATTTACAGAAATAATTATTTAACGGCTTTGCCGTTCGTTTGAATATACAGTGAATCTAAAACAAGTGACTTGTGATTGAAGTAAGTGAACCTACAGACATATTTAACGGTTTAACCGTTCGTTTAAGTCTCAGGTATGTTTTTACTTCATATTTTTACGATCACATATATGAGTGTGATACGTCATAACGTGAAATACCTTATTATTTTAAAATAGCACGTAAACCTTTCGAGGTTGCAGTTTCTTTTATTTAATATCTTTAGTTACAGCTAATATCAAACTGATTTTATAGATTGTATTCATAGGTACTAATACTTTTTTTTTAGATATTATTTGCTTCGTGTATGTACAGCGTAAGTACCGCCGAATATAGAAAATATTTTCAAAATATTTTTATACCTACCCACATAAAGGCACATTAATTACTAGATGTTCCTATACATGTTAAAATATGGCCTATTATGGGTAAAATCGTAATCATCCCAAGTTTCTGAATACGTACGAGTGTGTCAAAGTAATAAATAAATGTTCACCATGAAAGTAGTACTTAAATTTTAGGTACCTAACATAATACTATTTCTTTTAGTTTGGTTTCTTGATAGAAATGAATCCTCCATCCTTAGAAAGTGAGCTAATTCCAAGTGGAGTATTTCAGAAGCGCGCTCTGAGCTCCAGTTACTGTATTAGGTACGTCAAATAGCTACAGTTCCAGCTCATTTAGCTCGAACTTCAAATAAAGGCGATCGCGACACCACGTGCATTGTCGTAAGTGGAGTAAAAGAAGCCGACTTCCACTAAACCAGATAAGGATGATGGAAATAGGTGAGTTATTTCTTATTACCTAACACTGGTCCTGACCAAGTGTAAATTTCTTCACAGATCAGAGGTTAAATTACGAGGATGATAGAAACAATCATCCTTGCTTCGTATTTTATATAGGGACAGCATTAAAAGAGATTTCGGTTACCCAAGATCCTAAGACACAGTTTAACCTAAGAGGTTGATAGACACGTTTTGGCGACAAATTGCCTTGATAAGATAATATGCTGATACCCACTATTGTAAAATCATAGTCCTGGGTTCGTCAACCTAAACAAAAACGGGGAGATCCGACAATTCGAATCCCTGCTACATTTTGAAAAAGCTGACAAGGTTCTTTCTGCCAAAAGGCTTTTGCTGCCAAAACCTTTTGTATTTTTAAACAAAGAGAATCTTTTGAAAAACTTAAGTTTCTTCGAAAATATTTATGACAAAATTGAAGAAATGGCTTGCGGCCATAGATCTGATTTCGTATATTATTCTCAGAATTGTCAAAGACCCAATTCTTAAAAATGAACCTTGATAAAATATCGTCTTCAAACACATACATTTTCGAGGCTGAAGCCTTTTCAACGGCACTTGGGAAGGCATGCATTTTGGTCTTCGATCTCCAAAAAGGATAACCCCGAAAAAAGTTCATCCAAATCATTACGCCAGCCTTCGAGAGGATCAGGCGTCAAGATCAGATCTCCATCGAATAGAGTCCAGATTCCATTGTATCAAGAGCCTTTTTAGGCCTGTATTACAGTTACCACTCTCGAGGGGTGTGTACAATATCCATAATAATTGGGCATACGACAGTAAATGTCCCTTCAATTAAGAAATTTCTGAGCTTTAGGCTCTCAAAGAGACTGAGAAGTTTAACATCCCCTGCCCATACCAGCAAAGGAAACACTAACCAGTAACCACCCTCGAGGGGTATGTACAATATTGTGTATCTATAATAATTGTAATATACGATAGTAACCAGGCGTACGATAACATACTAAGTAACCATGCAAGGATGTCCCTTCAATTACGAAATTTCCGAGCTCGAGGCTCTCAAAGAGACGAGGAGAGGTCTAACATCCTCTGCCCACACCAGCAAAGGAAACACTAAATGATATGACCCTGTCATTCTATGTCGGTCAGTTAACTCTGTACAAAATACGTTGGTAAGGAACGAGAGTACCAAAAAGTTTTAAATTTATAAAAGGGTACCGCATTCCCTTTATCCAGAAACTCCAATCCGTCCTGCACGGTATTCGAGAGGACGCAGGTTCGAATTCTGCTCAAAACTGATAACCTTCCCACATTTAAATTTACACCGAACTCTGTTCAAGTCCCGTCCTGACAAAGTTGTAAATTTTCACTTTATGTTAAAATGCTATGGAAAACTTGACTAAGGTGGAATACTATTTGCTTTAAATACTTAAGAATCCATACAGGTTTCCTTTTTAACTGAAATGACCACATTGTGCAATGGTTCAAAAGATGAATGCTCAAGGCACTCTAAAACTAGTTCCTTTGTCACCAAGTTTGGTTTCTCCACTTTTCCTAACTTCAAATAGCGATGGGTCATCCGCCCAGAATTCAGTTTTAGGACATTGTACGCCTTTGTGAAGCCAGAATAATTCTATCTTTCAGCATGTTCCGTTTACCAGATTTCCTCCAACCACGAGATTGGATGTGCAAAATACATCTCAGTTAAGCTTATTTTCATGATAAAGCTGACGTAGTGTACATTATTCTTTCTCAGAGCACATTCTTGTCTTCCGCTCGGGTAAGCCGCACCCAAAACATTTTCGTTTCTCACCATCTAAGTGCCTCGATTTCTATAGAATAAGAGTATTCAAATACTCGTCTACCTATACAAAATCTCATTTTGCGCATCAAAATCCTGTTACTCTTCACAAACACGTACAAATAGCCTTGAAAACTCTTCAAACCCAGGGATGGTTAGACAATTGGGAGAAAACAATAATAGGTTCCCAAAGAAACCTCTCATATCGTTATGCGATAGACATAGAACTACCTGAAAGTCCAATACCAAAAGAAAAGATATTAGACATAAAAGGAAGATTTATTTAATTCCAAATCAAAGAAACTTAGTTCTTTTAAAGAAAATTCAAACTTGGTGGGTCTTTTGAATTTTTACCACTTTCGCAGTGCCTAGAGGTAGCTTTACCTCAGCGTCACATTCGGTCAATCCCCTAACCGACAACCCACTGAAGAAAATAGTAGTGCACGGAGTGGTACAAGTGGAACTCCAATAGTGGGTCCGCAATTACCGGTTCTCGACAATTTTACAAGCTTTCCATCCGAGATGCTTTCTTACCACGGACGCGTCAGATTTCGCTTGGGAGCCCAGCTAGAAAACATTTCTCTAACAGGCTCGAGGGCCTAGAATAACAAAGATTCCACTGCATCAATAGAGATGTTGATAATCTTACACATGATTCGAAATCATATACCGGTACTGTGTTACAGTCTGTACTCTTTCAAAGCAGTTATAGTCCATCCCCCCAGAGGGACGAGACCAAATCAATTGCCTTGACGAACTTAACTCGTCAGCCTCGTCAGCTTGCGTGTAATGGTCCGACATCTCAAATTGACTTCACCATACACTGCATTCCGAGCCGATACCATATGTATCAGCTCCTCCGGGTATTTTTTCGGAGCATCCTGCTTCAAACACCACTAAGGCAAGATTGCCTACAAACAATATTCCTATTATGAAATGGAGAACACTGCACATGATAGGCCTGTTTGTAATGTGTGGATATTACTTTCACCACCATTTTTAATACCCAAGATGCTGTCACATCTTAATCGGTCAACAGGAGTGTTTGTGGTGTCGCGATGGCACAAGGTAATAATAGAGGGCAGATCTCAAAGCGAGAGCTCTGTAAGCTCCATTCGTTCTGCAGAACCTGCAAAAGAACCTAATAAACATTATTTCTTTCCTTCTACTAAACACCTCGACAGGTCTCCCACCACCTCACATAGAGAATCTGTGGAAATGTGGGGGGGGGGGGGGGGCGAAGAGGTAAATAACAGATATTAAATCAAAAACTTCTACTATTGAGCTCCTTGAGACCTACCTTTCAAGATACTTATAAATTTTACAGTTTTAACCGACTTGCATTTTATTCATGGTTATTATATAATACGATTCTGTTACATAAATCTGTTGTTGCTGTTCTTGATAATATAGAAACCGTTAGTCAACTTTACATAGTTCGCATGTTTTGGTTAAACATATAATCTTGGTCGATTTCTTTAAAAAATGTAAAGAAAGTTAAGTCACATATTCATTGATATTGGGATTGATGACTTAGTTCAATATTACCAAGTATTGATACAAAGAGAACATTTTTCAGGTTTCTCGTCATAGTGATTTTATGCTTAGGTCGCCGCAACCACGATCTAACTTTGCTCGATTGTATTAACTCACGTCATAGGTACTACTTTTAGGCCCGAATCAAGAGTCCGAAACTGATCATTTTCATTTCAGACAATCTGGTTGGAAAACTATTGTAAACAAAGATAACACCTACGACTAATCAATTGAATCCTTTATTCTAGATAGAAATTAGGATATCAGAGTATCCGATATGAGACTACACAGTCTAATAGTTTATTTATGACTGTTAGAGGTTCTCCAACTATTCTAGCCCCGGCACTACCCGGTCAACAGCAGCTTCTAAGAATTGGTGGTGGTGGTAAGATCAAAATAATCCTTAACACGAGGTAATTGACGATGGATTTCAAAATTTTTTATCGTCGAGTAATAATGTCAGCTACTACCACCAATCAAGTATAATAATAATTCGCAATTATTTAATCCTGTCAATAGAAGGAATACTTACTACTCCTTAAATAAGATTCCTTATTTAGTCTGTTTAAGATTACATATGAAGTTGTTCAAGATGGTAAAGATTATAAATCTAGATACCATACATACAACATTGTATAATATTATTTTCCTAAAAATAAATTAGAATCACATTGGCGTTTCCGTCACTCACCAGGCGAAAACAAACATTTCTCATTATATAAGCTTCGAATTACGGTCAAGTACTTTTAATAGCGGCGTTTTCCCTGAAAGAAAACGCATATTAAAATACTTACCTAATTCGAAGCTTACTTTTTAAATCTGCCTGGTGAATAAAAGCCAATGAGGACAAAGTGGACGCCATGTTCTTTTATAAGTTCACAGGTGGCGCCATCTGCTGGTGAGTCGACGGAAATACGTCATCAAACATGAGTAAGATAAGCCTACGGGTAACGGATATGCCTATCTCATTATATAAGCTTCGAATTAGGTAAGTATTTTAATATGCGTTTTCTTTCAGGGAAAACGCCGCTATTAAAAAAATACTACCATAGAAATTCTAGAGCCTTAGCACCAAAACTATGGATTAGAAAAGTTCCTGGATCTTTCAAGAAAGAGAGAAATTTTTTAGAACTAAAAAGTGAAGTCAATCATGAAAATAAAAAATGAAAATATCTTTATACGACATAAAGTAATTATGAACGTCAAGATTTCTGATTCTACATTTACTGCCAGATTCGAAAGGCAGTAGATACAGCCTGTGAGGCTAATGCACATGACAAACTTCTGAAGAGATGCTCGACGCATATTTATTTCATTTATTTAATGGTTCACAAAACAGAATATACTTAGTACATACAAATCTTATTTGTTATAAATTACTGTGTAATTTGATTTAAACTAGGTGACTAAATTATAATGCGAACACAGCATGAATAAAATGAGGAAAAGAATATCTATCCATACAAAATGCTACATTAAATTAAAACTATACCTGTGCTTAATCCATCTGGGAGCGTTTAAGTGATACTAAAATAATAAAAACATTTTCAAAATTTACTAGAAGTAATATGAACTTTGCGTTTAAATTTCATAATGTTAGATGAGATGATAATATAAGACATACACAGCGGAGACTTAGTTAATAATAGAATCCTATTTTTTTATTCTTCGGGCACGGAATCATAAAAAGCTACACAAACCTTGCCCACAGCAAAAAAAAAATACCTCACCCAAACAATGTCTTACAAGAATTTTAAAAGTTACCAAGTAAATTTACCCTCGCAGCTGGCAACCCTACCAACTTAGATCTCCGCTAACTACATAAGCTGTCACGTTAGTTAGTTAGCAGTTCTAATTCGTTGCGATTGGTTCTTCTCGCCAGGATTATCGGAATGTTACAATCATTGTGCCGATATTGCTTGTTTGAAGGTATTTTGGAATCTGTCTATTCTGCTGAGCTAAATCATGATGACTGTGGTATTAGAAGATTTAGGTTGAAATGCTCTTATAATATAATTTTTGTGGACATTTTCACACAACATCATCTAGCTCAATGCTATGGGACCTAGACGACTGATAGACATACTTATATGTATATTTCTAAATACATAGTACATATATTATACATAGAAACACCCAAACTGCGAAACAAACATTTGTGGATCACACAAGTATTTGGACCGACGACCCGAGAATTGAACCCAGGACCTCAAGCGCGGCATGCGGTTACACTTCCGACCGTGTCACCGAGGCAGTCAACTGCACAGTTTAGAACCTGCTAAGATCTCAGGTAACTTTTTGGAAATCTGGTAGATAAAGGCTTGTGAGGTGTGATAATATTAGACAAACAGGTAAGGATGGTGTGGTTTGAGACAGTTTGTGTCAAGCAAAACATTCAGTGGAAATTTTCATACGTTAGGGTTAGATCAACCCGTAGACTACTCGTTTTTTTTTTTTTTTATACTACTTAGGTGGCAGACAAGCTTACGGCCCACCGGAAGGTTGGTAACCGTAGCCTATAGACGTTTGCAACACCAGAGGCGTTACACACGCGCTGCCGACCCGGGCGCAGGTTGTACCCACAGTTGAAATTTTTCAAGCCGCCCATAAGGCCTTCAACTTGGCTTAACGACTGTCATTTTACTGACAACCGGGACCAACGGCTTATCGTGCCTTCCGAAGCACGGAAACGCTCGTAAATAAATGTCACAAAGTGGTCCACGTGGTGGTCACCCATCCATATCCGGCCATAGTAAATGTTGCTTACTGCAGTGATCGTTTACAGAACACTGAGTCCGCGGGGCCACGAGCGCTTCGCTTCGTAGCGCTTATTTCGTAGACGGTCTACGCCGTAGTACAGATAATACAATATTAAAATGCTACGAGAATTTAAATTTCAATCGACAATGCTTTGCTGATTAATAAACGGTTAAATGTATTTTTTTTGCTAGTTAAGTAATGTAAGTTTAAGATACTGTGGTACAGTGTTATTTATATAAACAGACTTGCGCGTTTATAACATTAAGTGTGACTTACAGAATACACATTCCTAGGTCGTTCACTCCTTTCCTCATAATTGTAGAACTGTTCAGCTCCATACGGAACCACGTTTAGCTTAGAGTACCGCCTAATGCCAGACATAAGGAAACGCCATTACTACATGAAGTTTGTTTGCAGATGCAGTAATGAGTTTACGTAGTTGCATCTGTAAATTTCACGCCATTATGTATAAAGTACAGTTTAGTTTAAGCAAATGTAAAATTTAGAATAAAATGGGAAAGTGCAAGTTGGACCAGCCCACAGAGGATTCCGTATCAAAAAACAGCAAATAATCAGGTTTGTTTTATGGGAAACCCCTTTTTATGAGTTTCGTTGTCATAGCTGCAACAGAAATACATTATATGTGAAAATTTCAGCTTTCTAGCTATCACGGTTCCTGGGATACAGCCTCATGACGGACAGACAGACAGACGGACAGTGAAGTCTCAAAGATACGGTCCCGTTTTTAACCTCTGGGTACGGAACACTAAAAAAGATGTAGTGAACAAAATAGAAAAACAGGAGAGAAGAATTGAGCGATATAAAAAGTCATTTCTCTTTCGAATGAAGTCGTTCTTTAAGCAGAGCGTGAAGAGGCACATCAACCTTATTATATTGAAAACAACGGCACTTGTACTGTTTCACAATATTTATTATTGTAAACCTGACCGAGTTCACCTCACGGCATTTTCAAAGGTCTAGATGAAAGTACAAGGTGGTACTGTCTCGAAAACACTCCTTGTGTTGTGTTCTGCTGCAAGTTTCACCAAGTGCCTACCATCAACAGTAAAATACATTTATTGTTAAAAATTACAGAGAAACATAATTATAACATATCTATATTTACTTTATTACTATCTAAACTAAACCTAAATAAGGCCCCCGTGGCATTGTGCCCAAAAGACTAGCAGCATTCCCCCTTTGAATAGCAATACCTATTCGTTGAGCGAGAAAACTGCCAGCCCTTGGGTCACCAGTTGACTCCACAGTAAAATTAATATCAACCTTATCAATAAACATTACCCAATCCCCTAGGAGGGCCAGCGGTGGTAGCTAAAGTCTTTTGGAAAATACTGGGACATCCTTCCGACAGCTTACCCGGGGCTCCTCAGTAAGAGACCGGCATAGCATCCATGAAAAAATCCATACAGCTTGGTACAGACGGGTGTTCATTATCATACATTGCGTCCGAAGCGCTTGAGTACGGTTAGATTCGATAGGCGCTTTCTCCCGCGCACTCTTAGATTGTGAAATGACGTCCCTGCCTCGGTTTTCCCAAACGCTTACAGTATGGGGTTCTTCAAAAGGGATCATAATAGATTTCTACAGGGTCGGCAGCGCGAGAATAGCGCCTCCAGTCTTGTAAACGTCAATAGTCTACTGTGACCACCAGTACAAATGGTGGACTGTATTCTTGTCTGCCACGTTAGTAGAATAAAAAAACGTAAAAAAACATATTAGGGTTTTTTTTTACCGCTAGGTGACAGAAAAACTTCCTACATGATTAAAAATTATTACCGTAGGTAGTAGCCTATGAACGTTTGTAACATTAGAGACGCTACACTCAGTCCTGGGGTATCCTTCCGAGGGCTTACCCAGGGCTCCCAACCGTAGGCTGTAGGTAGGATACGCGTGGTTTTTAGTCCATAGGAGCCCGGCATAGCATATATTATGAAGAACTAGCTGTTCCCCGCGGCTTTGACTGCGTAGAAGTCGTTATCGCGTAAAATAATATCCCTCCTTTTTTACAGTCGGTTAAATAGTAGTCTATGTCCTTTCCAGGGCCTCAAACTATCCCTATTCCAAATTTCATCTTAATCGCTGTAGCCGTTTAGGCGTGAAAGCGTAACAGACAGACAGACAGACACAGTTACTTTCGTATTTATAATATTAGTAGGGATTTTCCCTCACGTAAAAAAACACTAGAGACTCTTAATACCTACTCTATATTCCTACTTTCCTGACCCCATTTCGCTATCTTCCAGCTATGAAATTGTAACTCCTAGGTACGTAAGCAAGCGTAGTAGAAATTCATTAGTTAATTATTTTGTTAATTACTAATCTACTCACGTATTCTAGAAGCTTTGTCCTAATTAGGGGTATTTTCTCTTTGTTGGGCGTTATTTTCCACTGAATTTATTAACAAGTAGTGCTTGGCTGAGACGCCTGAGAACTTATTAAATGAAATTATGAAGTTTTTCATTCGTGAAATGGTGGTCGGCGTCTTGAATACAATTCTGGTGCGATCTGACTAAGTGCAATGAAAATTCTAATATATTTATGAATATTTTGTAGTTGAATATTTTTGCTAGTTAAATGTAGATAGGGTATAGCGATCTGGATATCTTTTGTGTGCAGAAACTGTTGGGAGATGTAGACTACTAAATTATGCTCGCGGCTTCGCCTGCGTGAAATTCCGTACTTGTTCCCACTTCCCGTGGGAACATGTTCCTGGGATGAAAAGTCTATGTGTTATTCTAGAATTCTAGATTATAAGCTATCTTTGCACCGCATTTCAGCCTAATTCATTCGGCTATTAGATGTGATTGAGTCACAAACATCCAAACATGTTCACAAACTTTCATATTTATAATATTAGTAGGAAGTGGGATAACAGGATATTTAAGAGATGTCCGAGAATGTCCATCCTCGCGCTTGCATACGTTTAATCCGATAAGGGGTCCATAGGTTTATTTAGTTTGTGAAATTATTTCACAGCATGGTTTTTCCAAAGATATATATGGTATGGAGTTCTTTAAAAGTTGTTTTAGTTTGATTAGGGTCGGCATTACGTGTACACCTCTAATATTGAAATGTTCCAAATACATGTACTACAATCACTCATTACACTCATACTTATAGACTAAATCCAACTGCGACCACGGGCGCTGCAACTTGTCCGAAACGTCGGTTCATGTAAGTAAATATTGTTTCGCTTAAAGTCCCGAGTTGTAAAAGTATGAGTGTAAAAACCGCGACAGTATATTTTTTTTACTTTTGATTCGCTCTGTCCAGTTCCCAAATTCCTGCTAATAAATTTCTTGTACCGATCTTTAAATGAGTTGAAATAATATTGAAAAACTTCACTTGTTCTGTTCCACAACATTTATTATTGTAATGCCTAACCGGTTTAGCAAGTACAAGTGAAGTTACAAGTGAAGTTTTTCAATATGTGTAGCAAGTTCCATCAAGTGCCATCAATCATCTCCCTGATGCGGAAAGTCGGAATGATCTCCCTGCCTCGGTTTTCCCAAACGCCTACAGTATGGGGTTCTTCAAAAGGGGTCTTAGAAGGTTTTTACAGGGTCGGCAGCGCGAGTGTGGCGCCTCTGGTGTTGCAAACGTTCATAGGCTGCGGTGACCACCGGTCCTTCTGGTGGGCCGTATGCTTGTCTGCCACCTTAGTGGTATATGGATCGAGGGTGGATAATGAGACCCTCCTCCCCATAAACCAAACCAAAACCTTTTGGATCTGGCATACATCCTACTTAATCCAGCGGTTGCTTCAGCGAGGTTGTTCCTCTCCAGTCTATTTAAGTTCCTAGCACAAAAAATGCTTATGTAAAATAGAAAAAGATTTCTTACAATTTTATATTTTCTTACGTAGAATTTTGGCTGTGTCGCGGGCTGAATATGCATTTTATATAAAAACTAAATAACATTTTAATTCAATTTGTGTAGTGAGGCCGATAATTATACAGCTCACCCTAGCTAACTGTGTTAGATCAAGTGAAAGACTGAAGCGGAAAATCTTAGCATGTAATATTGCGTTTTCTTCGCTTTCGGATTAAGCAAATATAAGCGTGTTGTGGAATTTTGAAAAATGATAAACATAATCGAATATTTAAAAATACATGGTGATACGTTAATTAATATATAAATAAATAAATATAAATATTCACGGATATTTCACACAAGTCTATCTGAGGGGCAAGTGCGAGTTTCAGCGAGCGCCTGTCGACATTCACGGGTGAGCGCGTTTTCACTGATTTGTATGGAATCGAGACAATTCCCGCGTTTACAGCTAGGTGGCGGGGTCTCGATTCCATACGAATTGGTGCGCCGTGAATGTCGACAAGCTCATGCAAAAACTCGCACTTGCCCCTCTGATCTCAAAAAAAGCTAGAAAGAACCTGCTTGTCGTCGAGTTTCTTGCCAGTTCTTCTCAAACGGGCCGCGTTCCGAACTGGTGGTACTATTTGCATTGTATTCATTGACGTGTCGCAAGTGCCTATGTATTAGGATTATGCGAAATAAATGTTTTTTTGAGTTTGAGTTTGAGTTTTGTGTTATGGGTTATCAGACCACGGATAGGTACCCAGTGCGCCATTTTGCAGATTTTGCTCACAACCTGCATGGTTGTACTGTGTTCAGTAAAATAGACCTGGTACGGGCCTACCATCTGATACCAGTGCATCCCCCTACATATATTATACTTTGAAATACATACTTATCATACATATAAATCTCGCCCAGACACCCAGACTCTTCAGACAAACATTTATGGGTCACACAAATTTTTGTCTCCGGTGGGAATAGAACCCACGACGATCATCGTGATGTGATGCGCAGTCGCACATTTCGACCTCTAGACCAACGAGGCAGTCAAGCTAACATCAGCAAAGGTAAGAATTAAAAAAATTGCAAGGACGGCAAATGGATCGGCATACACTTCACTGGGCCAATGGGCAGTCACTAATTTCTTTCGTAGATCCAATCTAACAAAATTTTATATAACCAGAAACTCCTAAAACTAAAAACACTCAAAAACACTGTCTCCTGTGCCTTGCAGGCGTACAAATAGTTGCACAGCTTAGATGCAATTTCGTCCGCGGCCCACTCAAGTATGGTAGACCGCGCTATCGCTCGCATTTAATAGGATTTCGGAGGCTTTTACCAACCCCCGCTTCACCACTGTAACAAGTATATATATGTATAACATAATAGGTTGTACTGTGATATTGTTGATAGAAAATGGTTTGTGAGATAATTGTAGGAGTGATGATCTGTTTATGTGTATATTTAGATTTAGATTGTAATCTACATAGAGTTGAACTAAAGTGATTGTGTATTTTATGGTAAGGTTGAAATCCTGGGGTCATCCTTCCTAGGGCTTACCTGGGGCTCCCAACCGTAGACTTATATTTATTACTGAATATTTTATTTTAAACGAAGTTGCGAGGGTCAGTTAGTATATAATATACTAACTGACCCTCGCAACTTCGTTTACGCCACATTATGTGAACGAAAGGAGAGGTAATTCTTCATCAGACTTGTCAAACACCGTGTGAAACGGCCCTGTTTGCTTAATCATAAAAGAGCTTAAAGATTAAGGCTATTCTAAAACAATTAGAGAATTATTTTACAACAGCCTTAATAATTAAGCTCTTTTATGATTAAGCCAACACGCTCGTTTAGATTTACCCTCTCATTCAAAGGAACCCTTGAATTCTAGGTTTGGCGAAAGTTGAGATGCCACTAATTTCTGAACTACAAACCCCGCAATCTTGAAACTTGGGTCGAGAAATTTTTAAAGTACTCCCTTTCCAATACTAAAAAAATATTTCAATCGCATCACGCGTTGAAAAATTACAACTGAAAAACCATTTTATCTTTCATCCCCTCTCCCACAGGAACCGCACAAAACTTCGGGATCAAAAGTATCCTAGAACCTTCCTCGGACTATAAGCTCAGAATGTACCAAGTATCATCTAAATCGGCTCATTGGTTTCGGCGTGATACTTATTCGGGATACAGACAGACAGAGAGACAGACAGACATGAAAAATTTAAATTGTATTTTCGGCTTCAGTATCGATTAGAGAACGCCCTACAAAATATCTTTCTTCTTCATCTAAAATTTTCAAAATATTTCCATGTACAGACTCTCGACCCTCTAGAGTTTTATTATATGTATATGAATATCAATGCAGATAATTCACGTTCAGACAGTTCTGAGGTAACGAGAATCTTTGAGTCGTTGACGCAGCTTAGAAAATTGACTGCATTCTACAGAATCTATCTAGGCGAGTGTTCTGAAGAGCATTTCGCCTTAATCCCAATCTCTCGTTTTCCATTTCAAATAGCACGTTCCGGGCAGAGGTGCCATCTCAAACTGACTCAAATTCGTTAGAAGGCTTCACAATTCGATTGTAGGTGGGCTTATTTTTGGAGCTCCAGTATTGTATGATACATTGCGCATAGGATTTGTTTTACACCGGGATTAACGCTAAGATGATGCTGCTTAATGTAGTAAATCACCGATAAGGAATCAGGTAAACATTTTAATGTTCTCAAAGAGGAGACCCACTTGTTCATCTGTTTGCTGAATGATATATTAATGCTTTATCTCTTCTCTGTAATAATAATGCGATAAGTGGCTTTGGATGTAGCGCTAAACTAACTGTGATGAAATTTGGATTAGAGATAGAATAGAAAAGAAGGCATCGCATCGAGTAACACAAGTGTAAATATAGTAAAAAGGACTTAATATGGATAAGAACCCTAAGAAATTAGAAAATTTTATTATATGGTCGCGTCTTTGGGAGGTTTCAGGTGTGATCCCGCTTCTAAGGGGGGGGGGGGGGGGAGTGTGTAAATCCCTCACGTCACGCTGCCGTCATGAGCCTGCTTCTGTAAGGACGGTGAACAACCCTCTCATCGTCCTCAGACCCCTTCGGCGAAGACACGTCGGCGGCGACTGCGGAACTCGGGTGGGAGAGTTCTCTCCCGTTCCTGCCCTGCCGCCTTTTTCACTCACATGACCTGCTCGCAGAAAGAGGCGGCGCAGTCCCTCTTACTCCCGCTGGAGATCATGGCTCGCACCATGGTCTCGAGCGAGAGTTCAATATAGATACTAGATTATCCTGTAATTTTATTAATATAGAGTTAATGTTAATAAGTATTAGTGGAAATAATTCTCTTGATTATAATAAAACCTAGACCATACAATCTTAAATGATGGAGCCCATTTATCAATCTCTACTAATATTATAAATGCGAAATCAATGTCCGACTGTTACGCTTGCACGCCCAACCCGCGCTGAAGTGAAATAGTTTGAGTCCCTGGGAAGGACATAGGCTACTGTTTAATTGACTGCGCAAAATAAGGGTAATGATTTTACGCGATAACGACTTCTACGCGGACGGAGCCGTGGGGAATAGCTAGTCTATACTGATATTATAAAGAGGAAAGCTTTGATTGTTTGTTTGTTTGTTTGTTTGCATCGAATAGGCTCCGTAACTACTGGACCGATTTGAATAATTCTTTCACTTTTGGGAAGCTAAACTCTTTGCGGTGAACATAGGCTATATTTTTTTCTCGTATTCCCACGGGAACGGGAACTAAACCGGTGAAAACGCGTGACATCCGCTAGTTTCATATCAAAACTGAATTTGGCAAATAAACTTCGTTAAAAGTGGCAAATAATTGAATTTTGATATATTTTACCTTTGTCGGCTTTGAGGGTTGAGCTCACCACTAATCCAACTACTGCCCAACCGAATTTGTGTGGTTTTATGTTTTATAGACCGTAAAAAGTATTGGTAACCGACTTTAAAAAAAGAAGGATAATACAATCGGCTATACGTGTCTTTCTTTTTCATTGTTGACTACATTTTAACATCATCATTCTTTAGAGATAATTTTCAAAAGCTAAATTTTTTTTTAATTCGTGCCGTGCTGTGCAGCTTGACTAAGTTGCCGGTAGATGGTGCCTACGTTGCCCCAAGACGTAACGAGGTGAAAGAATTCGACGGTCGAGAGAAGTATCTCGGTGGCCCAACGGTTAGAGCGTCTGGTCCAGCAAACCAGAAGACGCAGGTTCTAGTCCTGCTCGAGACCAAAATTTTTTCACATTATATTTATTTATTTATTAGTTTATGTACACACAAATTACAAAAAAAAAAGAGAAAAACATAATAAAGAAAACAGCATTGTACAAGGGCCTACTTATTTCTACAGAAATCTCTTCCAGTAGGCCCGTAAGAGGAGATGTTAAAAATAAGATAAAGATTAATAAGTGTGTGCAAGTTAAGGACCCTAAATAAAATAATAGTATACATACTCAAATACATATAAATTGTTAAACTATACATATATACAAACATAGGTACATACATACACATACATACGTTCACTATAATAAATACATAGGTACAATATACATACATACATACATACATACATACATACATACATACATACATATCCCATTTAGATATACTTAAGTTCAGATAGTTACGGCAAAGAGGAGAGATAATGTTCTTTCAGTTTCTTTTTAAAGAGTGAGACAGTTTGGCAAGATTGTATCTTCGGCGGGAGAGCGTTCCACAGCCTTACCGCATGAACAGTGAAAGAGTAAGAGTAGAATTCAGATTTATGGCGAGGAATAGTAGGAGGATATTTAAATTTATTTATCATCATTCATTGTATAAGCTGATTACTGAAATCCGTTTTGCTGTAAAACGGATTTCAGTAATCAATGTATGAAAATTCCTTTAAAGAACTGATTTTGTAAAACCATGACAAAAATGCTAAATTCTCCTTTAGAAGTACAATTTCTATCAATCAACAAGTGAAGATTATTTTTTCACTGGTTTGACTGCAGCCCAGTTGTTTATTATTGAGTGCGCCTGCCGCTTCCTCGTTAATGGTCTTGAGTTCAAATCCCGAATTGAAAGGAGTTTAGATTACTAGCTAATGCCCGCAGCTTCGCCCGCGTAAAATTTGTTCCCGTGGGAACTTATTCCCGGGATACAAAGTAGCCTATGTGTTATTCCAGACTATAATGTATTTCTGTACCAAATTTCAGACTGATCCGTTCAGCGGTTTGAGCGTGAAAGAGTAACAAACATCCACACTCTCAAACTTTCGCATTTATAATATTAGTAAGATTTAGATTAATTACACCTTATATTAACCACAATCCACCACTTTGCCCGCGCACAGTTCACACACAGTGTTGAGTTGAGGTACAAGTGGGGTACCAGTACCACCAGCTCGTCGCGGTGATAGTACACCTGCAGGTCGGTGGCGAAGACTATCTTCACTGTTTTGTGTACACCCAGGAATGGCCACCAGCATGGTTTTTGTCGACAACCGGCTTCAGATCGTCATGCTGCGTTACCAACACGTAAAAACCTCCTGTGTACACCCTCATGCCGTGCATTATAAGTATACTAGCTGACCCGCGCAACTTCGTTTGCGTGATAAATGAAGAACCGCTCGACCGATTTTGTGCAAACTTCACACACAAACTAAACAGTCAGAACAAAGCCTAAACATTTGGTTTGGATAGGTGAGCCCGTGCTTGAGTTATAAAATTACAACGAAAAGTGGCATTGATTTTTATATATTTAGATTGTTGGTTTAATTTAGACTAAGTGACTCAATGCAAAAATATCTTTAAAGTATCTATCCTTTCCGATGTCGATTAGACAGTCATCTAAACTTTAATCTAAAACATCATTATAATGAATCTAAAATACTTTAAAATAGCTTACAACTCAAACGCTTCAAAAGAAATTAGCCAAAATGTCAAGAGCAAAGTTCTAATACCAAAATTTCCTTTTAATTCTTCTCATAAATACAAAGTATCCCAATCAGGCTTACGGCTACCTTCAAAAACGTAGCTGGGTTTGGAATTCTTATTATTTTATCCAATAATTACGCCCAGTTCGTGTATCCAGCGCTGATTATGTCAATTTTTTTCTTCTCCCAGTACCCATTACAAGTGATACAATAGAATTCCCTTGATGAGCGACGTGGATTTGTGAAACTTGGGATGCAATGGATGTGGTAATCTGTGAATATCTTTCTTAAAGTTGTAGTGTGTTCTGTTGAATGTAAACGCGATGTATGTTTTTAATTATGTGTGGAAATACCATATGAATCCTATGCCGGACTCTTACCGACTGAAACCACACGTACCTGCTGAAGGATAGGAGCCCCAGGCTAAGCATGATGTATGACTGGATTGAGCAGACATTGCGCTCTTCATCAGAGAATCTGTTATCATTTAAATGTAAAAGTCAGATATATATATCTTATATACTTAAAAGTATCACAGGATGCCATTAACTCTTGATAAATCCGTTCCCCAATTAACGATAAGGGCTTTCTTCTACGCACGCTTAGGTTGTGGAACGATCTCCCTGCCTCGGTTTTCCCAAACGTCTACAGAATGGGGTTCTTCAAAAGGGGTCTTAGAAGGTTTTTACAGGGTCGGCAGCGCGAGAGTGGCGCCTCTGGTGTTGCAAACCTTCATAGGCTGCGGTGACCACCAGTCCTTCTGGTGGGCCTTTTCCTATTGCCACCTTAGTGGTATAAAAAAAGGACACGGTAAGATTAGATCTATAAAATCCTGATGACAAACAGACATGTGGACAGCAATGTCTCAGTAATATGGTTTCGTTTTTATCTTTGGCTACAGAACCCTAAAAAGAAGTTAGTATGCTTAATCAATACATATAATAAAATCGTAACAGGTCGCTGTCTGTACATGGAAGATAAATAAGAAAAAATATTATAGGGGGGCTTTATGAACGCAATAGAACCCAAAACAATGATTTTTAGAATTTTTGTCTGTTTGTCTGTATGTCTGTATGTCTGTATATCTGTTTGTCTGTACGGTTGTGCACGCTAATCTCAGTAACCGCTCAACCGATTGCAATGCGGTTTTTTTTATTGTGTTGAGGTTTGCTCCAGTTAACATTTAGCGTTTGTTTTATGTAAATCGGTTTAGAAATAAAAGAGTTATAACACTTTTAAGAATCAGATATTTTGAAAATTTTAATTGAAGGGGTTTCTTTGAATGTGAGTGAACCTAAACTGGCGTGTTGGCTTAATCATAAAAGAGCTTAATGATTTTTTAAAACAATTCAGTCCACGCCTTCGGCGCGGACTGAATTGTTTAAAAATAGTCTTAATCATTAAGCTCTTTTATGATTAAGCAAACAGGGCAGTTTCAGACGCTGCTTGATGACTCTGATGAAGAAATACCTTTCCTTTCATACACCTTATGTGACGTAAACGAAGTTGCGGGCTCAGCTAGTTTTTCATATATCTATACTAATATTATAAAGAGGAACGATTTGATTATTTGTTTGTTTGCATCGAATAGGCTCCGAAACTACTAGACCGATTTGAAAAATTCCTTCACTGTTGAAAAGCTAGTTTTACTTCCGTATTTTCACAGGAAAAGTGGGTGAAACCGTGTGACGTCCTCTAGTTGTTTTATAAAGCACTAGGTGTTCCCCATGGCTACGACAGCGCAGAAGTCGTTATCGCATAAAATTATAACCCTCCTTTTGCGCGGTCGGTTAAAAAGTAGCCTATGTCCTTCCCAGGGCCTCGAACTATCTTTATACCAGATTTCATCTCAATCGCTATAGCCGTTTAGTCGTGAAAGTGTAACAGACAGACAGACAGACAGGGTTACTTTCGCATTTACAATATTAGTAGGGTTTTTTTTTGGTTTGACGTGAGGGAAAATCCTCATGGATGTTATGCCGGACTCCTACCGACTAAAAAACATCACGTCACGCCCAACAGCCTATGGTTGGTAGCCCCGGGGAAGCCCTCGGAAGGATGTCCCAGAACTCCCAAGATTATATTAGTAGGGATAGAGATGAAAATGAATGCTCTGATCATTTACTATTCTAACGAAGCCACGAACGCTTTACAATATAAAACAAGAGGAATCCAAAACGCCCTTGGCCTTATACAGGCTATAATCCAATACAAGTATATCGCATCGTCACACAAGCTTATTCATCACAACCAGACATTTTTATGTTTCCCAATCCGCCAAGTTGACGAGATATCCGTTTATTGGAAACACTGAACGTAAAAAACACAACCCTTATTTTATGGTGCTCCATCATTTGAGTGCATGTTTACATTTTGTTTGTCTGCTTGATTGTGACGTAGTACAAAATGATATATTTCTTTCAATAGGTATTTAAAAAATCACAAAAAAAGAACAATAAAAAACCTGTAAAAAGTAAAAAAAATAACTATTATATTATGACCTATCTACCCTAAGTATTGAACCTGTATTATTATTATAGGTAGCTATATTATTTACGTATTCACCGCCTCACCTAATCATAACCTAACCGTACGTCTGTCTGTGTTTAGGTATACAGCGGTCCCCCCAGTTGGTCTCGTCGAGGGGACCGCTGTATACCTAAACAGAGACAGACGTACGGTTAGGTTATGATTAGGTGAGCGCATAGATTTAGAATGTACAAGATAAACAGTGTCAGATAGAAAACGAAACCAAAAAATCTATGTGTGAAAATGAATATATGAATATCTATATATGAATATCTATATATGTTATTTAATATCAAATTCACACACTGAACTCGACACCATCTTAGAAAATATTAAATTTTCCATTTTATTCGTAAGATCACTACAGAATATTGTAAAATATGAATGACATAATTATTATCACCTCGGGTGCTAGGGTGATAAATTAAGAGTACACAGTACACAAGTTGCTATCTCTTTTCCTCTCGAGCTATGTGTACTGGTAAATAAGGTCTCGCTCGCACGCTATGTGTATCTATTGAGAGTAGCGAAAAATTCTAAATCTATGGGTGAGCGGTCCCCGACGAGACAAACTGTTAGTTAAAAAATATGAATAGGTAAATAATACCTATATTAATAATACAGGTTCAATACTTAGGGTAGATAGGTCATAATATAATAGTTATTTTTTTACTTTTTACAGGTTTTTATTGTTCTTTATTTGTGAGACGGGGGTTTTTTTAAATTTTTAATTATTTTTTTTATTTTTTGCTTTTTATAGGGGTTTTTAATGTCAACAATGACGAATAGTCTATCAACAATTATTCAGAGCTAATGCGAATTGCGCGGAGTGTGGTTACAGAATTAGCAATACATTCCACTCCTCATATCTTTCGAATGGCTTAACCGATTTTCATAAAACTTGCGGTATCGTTGTATAAGATATGACCTTTCATTTAATACCCAACACGGGTATATTTGAACACATTAAATTTTTCATCACCACTTTTACCCCTCATAGCTTTGAAATGGCTTAACCGATTTTTATAAAACACTAGCTGACCCGCGCAACTTCGTTTGCGTGATAAATGAAGAACCGCTCGACCGATTTTGTGCAAACTTCACATAAACCATCTACTAAATAGTCCGAACAAAGCCTAAACATTTGGTTTGGATAGGTGAGCCCGTTCTTGAGTTATAAAATTACAACGAAAAGTGGCATTGATTTTTATATATATAGATAGGTAAGAACACTTTCCCTTAACCCATCTTTCAAACAAAAGAAACAGAATCAAAATCGGTTCATCCGTTTGGGAGCTACGATGTCACAGACAGACTTACACACACAAACACACACACACACGTCAAACTTATAACACCCCTTCCGGGTTTCCGTCGGGGGTTAAAAATGGCATGTATTTAAATCGATATCTGTATATTCCCTTTCTCGGAACTAAATATTTCAAAGTTAAAACAAAAATACTGACTTGCACACATTATGCACACTAAATAAATCAAATTCATTATACTGTTTAATGGTATTTGCAGACCTGTTTTACTGAACGAATAACTAACAATTCCTTAGTTCAACAAAAATATTAAAACTATTTTAAGGAAAACCATTGCCTAATATACTTTTAGGAACATCGTTTATTCTAAATAAAACCCCAATTTAATCAGTCACCTCTACAAAATAACATTTTATTGATCAAAAAAATAAAAGTCTAACCAAACCTAATCCATTCCCTTATAACATTGTACAATTTCGAGTGCAAGTGAGTATTTTTGATATACAATTCGTATTTCTGTTTTACAAATTATATATTCGATGTACAAACCACTTTTTTGGTGTGAATTCGATTTAAAAGGTCAACTCGTTCTGAGTAATATTTAAGGGTTTTAAGTAGGACATGTTTAGGATTCTCTTCACATAAAATTTGTTTTGAGAGTCTGTGTTTGTGTATTAAAAGTGTGTTTTACAAAAAAAAAACTTTAGCACAGCTTGTTAATCCTAGTGTACTTTGGGATTAAATTTGAAAAAGATTTGGCTGTAAATGTTAAAAAAAATATTTAGATAGAAAATAAATTGATTTAAATGGGTACATCGTTAAAAATAAATAAAAATGACTTACGATAATAACAAACAAAAAAATGAGTATAAAAGTATTTAAGGATAAATAAAAATATATTAAAATTAAGATTATTTTTGAAAAGCAATTAGTATGCTAACTGATCATAAATTTTAAATATGGAAAAAGAATCCTGCTCGAAACCAATTCTTTTTCCATATTTAAAATTTAAGATTAAAATTAATTTCGTACGTCGATGCGCCACGTGGATGAAAGCATATCGCTTCCCCTACGCAACGCCACTGTTTTTCAAAAGTGGCCATTTAAAGAATGAGGCACGGTCTTGACCCGAGTAAAGAGAAAAAAATGCCACATCCAAACCATTCACTAAACGGTTCACCCATCCGCGCCAGAAACCATTCATTAACTCGGGAACGGTTTAATTCCCGTCAGAAGAACTTAATGAGACGTCCCGCTCCGCGCCACTTTTTAATTTTATGCCTTCATTTACGTTGACCTGGTCTTGTCATTGTTAGGGGTTTATTTTTGAAGTTAAAGTCGTACCTACCTAGTGTGATTTGATTAAAAAGTACACCATTTCACTCAATTCGATTGTAAAATTCTTTTTTCCAAAAGATACGTTTAGGATGGAATTTTGAGTAAAGACTGTGTGCTACAGGGTAATTACATATTAGAAGGGTCAGGTATTAGGTTCGAGGGTCAGGTTTATCCTTCTATTTATGTACGTATATGGGAGAACACCGTGTGATTTCAGTCGATAGAAGCAGGCCATAGCATTCGTGGGGATTCCCATTCGTACAGAGGGCTGCATGCCAATAAACGGCAAAAAATGACGCTTGTTGTATAGGAGTTCCCCTTGTTTTCTGATTTTATTATATTTTTTTTGTATTTGTTGTCATAGCAGCAATAGAAATACATTATCGGTGAAAATTTCAGCTTTCTAGCTATCACGGTTCCTGAGATACAGCCTTATGACAGACAGACAGACAGTCAAATAGACATTCGGACAGACGGACAGCGAAGTCGCATGAATTTTTAACCCGTTTTTGCCCTTTGGGTACCTACGGAACCCCTTAAGAGTAAGGTTCTATATCCCTTTGCTTGAGTAGGTACTTAGATTCGTCATTTCTCCCTTACGATAATGGTACTACTCGTACCGACCGAGTCCTGGGATTGACAGATTGACCAAAGTGACGGATTCTCTTTATTAAGGTGACCGACAGACGAAAAAAGGTTTTTATTAAATACGGAATAAGAATTGGTTTCGAGCAGGATTCGAACCTGCGTCTTCTGCAAACCGTGCAGATTATCCACGGCCACTGAAACCTACTCGAAACCAACCACATCCATCTTATTATACGTCTTAGGGCGACGTAGGCACCATCTACCGGCACTTTTTAGAAAGTTATACGGCACGAATGTATAGAATTGCACCTATATTCTGATTATGATTAGTTAGCATACTAATTGCTTTCAAAATTAATCTGAAAAAACCGGACAAGTGTGAGTTGGACTCGTCCAAGAAGGGTTTCGTAGCAGCAAGTAACATAATATAAAAGTTCTTATAGGTCGTTGTAACTTTGATTGATGTTTTAACACGTTCGCAGTGGTAGTGATTTTTCTAACCGAAAATTGCGGTTTATGACGTATTAAAAAACCGGCCAAGTGCGAGTTGGACTCGCCCATGAAGGGTTTCGCAGCAGCAAGTAACATAATATAAAAGTTCTTATAGTTCGTTGTAACTTTGATTGATGTTTTAACACGTTCGCAGTGGTAGTGATTTTTTTAACCGGAAAATGCGGTTTATGACGTATTAAAAAAAACTACCAGCTCTATCACGTTCAAACCTATTTTCGTTGGTAGTTTTTATGGCAATGTATATCATTTTTTTTTTTAATTTATCATTCTCTTAGTTTAGAAGTTAGAGGGGGGGGGGACACAGTTTTCCACTTTGGAAGTGTCTCTTGCGCAGACTATTCATTTAAGAAAAAAATGATGTTAGGAACCTCAATAGCATTTTGAAGACCTATCTATAGATACTGCACACGCATGGGTTTGATGAAAAAAAAATTTTGAGTTTTAGTTCTGAGTATGGGGACCCCCAAAATTTACTACTTTTTTTCTAGTTTTATATAAGAATCTTAATGCGGTTCACAGATTACATCTAGTTACCAAGTTTCAAGCATAGGCCTTATAGTTTCGGAAAAAATGGCTGTGACACACGGACGGACAGACAGACAGACAGACAGACATGACGAATCTATAAGGGTTCCGTTTTTGCCATTTGGCTACGAAACCCTAAAAAAACTACCAGCTCTATCTCGTTCAAACCAATTTTCGTTGGTAGTTTTTATGGCAATGTACATCATATATTTTTTTTTGAATTATCATTCTCTTAGTTTAGAAGTTAGAGGGGGGGGGGGGGGGGACACACACATTTTTCCACTTTGGAAGTGTCTCTTGCGCAAACTATTCACTTAAGGAAAAAATGATGTTAGAAACCTCAATAGCATTTTTGAAGACCTATCTATAGAATTTCAGTTCTGAGTAGTTTTATATAAGAATCTTAATGCGGTTCACAGAATAGATCTAGTTACCAAGTTTCAATAGCGTAGGCCTTATAGTTTCAGAGAAAAGCGGCTGTGTCACAAGGACGGACAGACAGACAGACATGACGAATCTATAAGGGTTCCGTTTTTAGGGTTCCGTACCCAAAGGGTAAAGAACGGGACCCTATTCATGAGACTTCGCTGTCCGTCTGTCTGTCTGTCTGTCTGTCCGTCACGAGGCTGTATCTCATGAACGGTGATAGCTAGAGAGTTTAAAATTTCACAGATTATGTGTTTTTGTTGCCGCTATAACAACAAATACTGAAAACAAAAACATAATAATATTTAAGGGGGGCTTCCATACAACAAACATGTTTTTTAGCGATTTTGTCTTATATATTCGGTAATAAGGTATCCTTCTCAATTTAAATACGTTAGTTAATTTGAAAATTTCATCAAGATCATTCATTCCCTTTACACCATGCAAATTAAATGAATACTTTAGGAGGTATAGGACAATCAAATGTTGCTGAATGTAATTAATTTCGTGTCGCCATGATTGAACATTATACAAGTCACATACTAACAGACTTATTTTTCGACTTTCATCGTAAATATTTGTTCTTTAAAAAGTGAACAACGCTTTCAGTAGATTACTTTATTTTTATTTATTTATTTATTTATGTACACACAAGAAATACAACAAAAACAATATACAGAAATAGACGTACAATGGTTCTGCTTATTTCTATTAGAAATATCTACCAGCAGACCGGCGAAAGGAGAACAAGAAGAAGGGAAAAGTACTTTCAAAAGTGTGTAAATATGGGAGTAGGATAGAACTGAATTAATACACATACAAAATTAATAAAACAATAGGTATATAAATCTCAATATGTTATTTATAGGTATAAATATACAAATATGTAAAAATATAAATACGGTACATACTTACATAAACATAATAAATACATAAATAGGTTTATAGTGTAGATATATAATATTCACGGACTTTTCTTTTGAAGGTAGTGATAGTTTTACTGTCTCTGATGTTAGGTGGTAGCGAATTCCACAATCTGACCGCATGCACAGTAAAGGTATAAGAATAGAAATCGGTTTTGTGTCTAGGAAGTTTGAGAAGAAGGCGTAGGTTAGACCTGCAGGGAGCGTCGGGAGAGCGTGCAAATGAGAACCGCTCTCTCAGATAGGAAGGTGAAGATGAATTGTAAAGTATATTGAAAAGGAGATTGAGAATTCGAGTGTTCCGGCGAAGGCGAATAGGGAGCCACTTGAGTTCTTTGCGAAAATGTGAAACGTGATCATACTTTCTAAGATTGAATATGAAGCGTATACATAAATTTTGCTACCTCTCAAGTTTATCGAGAAGCTCCTCGGTGGCGTCTAAATAGCAAGCGTCAGCGTAGTCAATAATGGGTTTTATGAGAGTTTGAGCAAGATTGATTTTCGTCCTCAGGGGCAAGAGGCTCTGGAGGCATCTCAAAGAGTGAAAGGAGAAATTAACCTTTTTGCTGACATCGTTAATGTGGGTACTCCAAGATAGCGTGGTATCGATAATCACACACAGGTTCTTCACAGAGTTCGCATATGGAATTTGAATACCAGCCAATAGCACCGGATCAAGTTCCAACACCGGTAATCTGTCGCATTGGTATTTACTACCAATGATGATAGCTTGGGACTTAGAAGGGTTAATGAGTAATCCGACCGACCTGGCCCAGTCACTTAGTCGTTCCAAATCCCGGTTTATAGATAAAACTCCAGAAAGTGCGTCATTAGTCGTAAAATGGCGATACAGCTGCAAGTCATCAGCATAGAGATGGAAGTTGTTGGAAATGTTACTCGTAGCAAAGTTGATAAAGATAGAAAAGAGAAGAGGAGATAGAACGCCACCCTGAGGAACGCCCGCAGTTAACCCGCACCAATCAGAGGATATCTGACCAATACGAACACACTGAGAGCGACCCCGAAGGTATGAGTCAAACCAAGATATAGCGGAGAAGGAGACATTTATAGCCCTCAATGTACCAAGCAGTACATCAAAGTCAACGGAATTGAAGGCACTACTGAAGTCAAGGAGAACTAAAAGTGTTAATTCTTTACGCTCCATAGCCCATCGGATGTCATCTGTCACTTTAATAAGCGCAGTGACAGTGCTATGTCCAGCGCGAAATCCCGACTGAAAGGAGCTGAGGGAATTAGAGGACGATAAAAAGACAGAGAGCTGCCGATGAACAATATGCTCAAGGACTTTGGAGAGAAATGGAAGAATGGAGATAGGTCGATAATCAGTCAGCAAGCAGGGGTTTGTTCTTTTAGGTAGAGGCACAACGTACGCTGACTTCCAAACCTCAGGAAAGGAGCCAGAGAATAATGAAGAATTAAAGATATGAGTAATGACCGGAAGTATGATAGGAAGAATAGGGGGGATCATCCTTGAGCAAATGCTATCGCATCCCGAAGCTGAAGAAGATATAGACAGAAGAGATCTCTTAACGTCAGACTCGGAGACAGAGGAAAATTGAAAAGGAGAGGTCCGGGGCATCGACTCACCCAGAACTCAGAGTAAGGTAGCACTCTTTACATCTGCATCCAAGGAGACCGGTGGTTGTGAGAAGTGCTTATTTAGAGCAGTGGTGTCGATGTCCCTGGCGTCAGAAACTGGAGATTTGCCTATGCCCACGGACCGAAGAAATCTCCAGGTATCAGCAGAATTCCGACCGTTAAGAGAATCGTAGAAGTGGCGTCTCCTTGCATCTCTACACATCCGACTGCAGCGGTTTCTCAGAGAATTGAAAGCTAAAAAATTTTGCTCTGAGGGGCTATTTCTAAATCGCTTTTTGGCTCTATCTCTGCGAGCCATTAGGCTTTTTATGGAATCGTTTAATCAGGGCGCCGGATAATGTTTGATTCTAACCGGTTTAACCGGAGCATGCCGGTCGAATAACTCAATAACTGTAGCATTGAAGATATTGACCATGTCATTGACATTATCGGAGTTGAATACCAACGACCAGTCGGCAGAGCCAGCATCTCTTTGCAATGCCTCCAGATTCACACCCCTGAAATTACGAAGAAAACAGATTTGTGGCTTACGTTTAGGGGGGCGAACGCAATAAGAGAGGAAAAGAAGGTCATGTAAGGAAAACGGAGCAGGCAACTGACCATGTGTACTCACATCGTCAGGAGAGGAAACTAGGATGAGGTCAAGTAGTGAAGGTTTGCAATCGCGGGCATGGTGAGTTGTAGAGAGCGGTAGAACATGTAGGTTATAGGCAGACAATAGAGATAATAATTTACGAGAGCGGCAGTCATTTTTTACTAAACAAGTGTTAAAGTCACCCATAATGACCACGTGACCATAGAATGGGGTGAGGTCGTGTAGGAAGTTATCAAAGGAGTTGAAATAGTCTATGTTCATGTCAGGGCTATAGAAAACTCCAAGAAGAAATTTAGTGTGGAGTAAAGAAACTTCCAGAAACAGGTGTTCAGCTGATTCAGTGTAGGCATTAGGAGATGCGCTAATAATCTTATGTGGAATTTCAGCACGTAAATAGATTCCTACACCGCCACAGCGCACACCCGTTCTATCGTTTCGTATTAAAACATAGCCTGGAAGCGATACCAGAGTAGATGGAATGGATGGTTTAAGGAATGTTTCAGAAATAAGGATAGCATCAAGAGAGGAGTTGCTAAAAGACGCCAGAAGATCGGAGTAATGGCCTTTAACACTCTGCGCATTAATATGCGCCAGATTGAGGTTCTTAGGATAGTTTGAATTTAAAGAAATGTAAATGTCCCTCACGCATCCATCCCACCAAGAGGAGTCAATGACATAACGTTACCTACAACGGCGAAAGTGTGGAGCTACTTTAGGTAGGTGTAATATTTCAAAGATAGCTATTTCATAGGAAATAGTAAACAAATAGTCCATATTTTAGATTTTTCTCCAGTATAAACAGTTTACGTACAAACACACAATTTATGTTGTAGACGTAGATATCGTGTTTATAATGTCATCATTCAAATGTCATCAATATTCTGAACAAGAAATTAAACATAGAGTTCACAAACTCTTTTTGAAATATATACTGTGCCTACCGTAGAGGATCTATACTAGGATAGTTAACACTATAGCAACGCGACCTGTCTAAAGACGCGCGTTGTATAACACTATAGAGCAACGCGAACTGTCTAAAGACGCGCGTTGTGTAACACTATAGAGCAACGCGAACTGTCTAAGGAGCGCGTTGCTCTGTGTTAATAGGTAATGAGGGCAACCAGTAGACGCTTGAAATACTCACAGAATATAGAACATTGTATTTTCATAAAAAAATAATAATTAAAACAAAATGGACCTTTACTGGGACATCCTTTCGAGAGCTTACCCGGGGCTCCCAACCGTAGGCTGTTGGCCGTTACGTGGGGTTTTTTAGTCTGTAGGAGTCCGGCATGTCATCCATTAAGGATTTTCCATGTCGTTAAATAAAAAGAAAAAAGGGGGGCTCCCATGCAACAAATAGGTACAACTTTTTGTTGCTTTTTGGTACGGAACCCTCCGTGCGGGGGTCCGACTCGCACTTGGCCGGTTATTGATATTTTGCTACGAAACCCTAAAAAGGTAGGTAAACTTAATTCTTAATAGCTGTTCATATCATAAGACTATATTTACTTCATCCTTTCAAGACAATGTTAAAGCACTCTTTTTAATTTCATTTTCTATCCAACCAAGCACAAAACAAAATAAAAAAATCGAGTTACAAACAAAGTAAAAATACCTGGTCTATCGAATTCGTTTCCAAAACAAAAAAAAAGAAGCTTTTCAAGTTTCAAAACGAATCAGTTGCGTAAAAATTAATAATTGGCTGCTTTAGCTACTTTCGTTTGCCTAATTTTTCTCACAATTCCATACAAATCTACTTATTTCGCTTCAATGATTTCAAAAAGTTTGTGTCGTTCAGGAAAAGTAACTTGGAAATTGTATATGCGATTAACTATATGATATGTCAATATTTTGTAAAGATAATTTTTCTCTTATAAATTGGAGATGGTTTTAAATTCATTGGATTGATCTGGATGCTTAAAAGACTTAGGTCCAGACAAACAAAAAAAGTATGATTTGACATCTGTCAATATGGCTTGAGAAAAAGAGAAAAGAGACTGGCGTATCAAAATTTTTTTACAGATTTTTTTTACTGGAGGTCGGCAGAATCGTTGATAAACGTAGGGCCAATTATTAAAAGAAGAGAGAAAGAGATGCGATAGGCAAAATATATAAAGTTACATCCAGACGTAGAATAAATCAACCTACTCATCACATGAAGAGATTTGTCCTGAAAAAGATCCTTTAGTTGGAAAAGCGTAGAGGAAAACGTGACTTGGGTACGCCCCTTTTGTATTTAATTTTTCCTTGTGAAACGTCCGTAGCATAAGACTCTTAACACATTCATCGTATACAGAACAGTATGTTATCAATGTTACGCGCTTAAAATTTGAGCTCTAAACAAACAACGTAACGGGATACAAATGAATGAGAATTAAAAAGGAATTAAAAGTAATATACTGAAACAACAGCTTTTCATCCCTCATCTATCTTCAGGGTCCTATCGCAAACTTTTTGCTCCCCTTCCCCTTATCAAAGAGGCGAAAATCCGGCATTCCGTGGGAAAAGTTTGGCCACCCTCGCATCACTGGAAGGTGCTAACTTTTTTAATCTGCACAAGTGGACATAATCGCGGTAGTAACGCATCAATCTAGTGAGACAAGATTTTTTGGGTAAAAGAGCCCAGTAGATTAATTACTTGCAATTTAATATAATGGTAACATCGGAAGAAGCCTGAAAACTATATATAGAGGCCCTCAAGTTGAGAATTTGCCCTATTCGTCACATTATCATTACAAAGTCACTTCAATAATTACGGCAGGTCTATCACCTAAGTATATCCCCTTTGGGGAATGAATGTAGATCAATTTTAATACTAAAATGCGAAAGTTTTTGATTGTGAATGTGTGGATGTCTGGATGTGTGGACGTTTGTTACTCTTTCATGGTCTAATGACAGAACGTATTGGGTAGAAACATGGTACAGGGGTATATTATATTCTGAAATAACACGTAGGGAGTGGTGGTCCGGTTTTACCCAGTAAGCCAGTAATTGGGAGCTGGTCGCAATCCCGACGTCCTTGTTCTTTTTACAACACTATACATCTTTCTGCGTGTGTTCGATATAACCCGGTACTTTGTATCCCGGGAATCAGTTCCCAAGGGAAGCGCGAAGAAAATCCCAAGCGGGAGGACGCAATGATAATCAATATTATTTTTGAGAAGAGACATTGTTCGAACCTTTGAGGTAGTTTCCGAGTTTTCACAACAAGAAATAAATTTTATTCACCTATAAAAACGGGTTCATTACTGAAAGTATCTGAAACTTGTTAAGGGGATGTAATAAAAAATAAGCGCGCGCCCTCTTGCGGTGTTTTTCTGTTACTCGTGACGTCATTATATAATTGATTGATGTTTCCGACGGAAATGTGCGCTGATGCGACCACAATAGTGATCGGATTTCGGATTTTCTTCAAAACTTATGATAAACCAAATCATGCAAGAAAACCTAAATTTAATAGTCGTCATTAAAAAAGTTTCGTTTTTTTTATTTCCAGCCTTAAAATGTTATCTGAATCTGTATCAGTTCTTGTGGAGATCATGACCTTGATGATAGCGAATGATAGGGATATTTGACATCAGAATCGAATAAGAAGTTTTCATTTCTGAAGAAACCACCATCGAAGAAGTAAATATTGCCAAACACTTGCATGTGACTAATTTTCTTCTTATTAAATCTTCTTTTCAAATGCCTCTTGTTTTTTTACCATAATACCTTAATCTCTAAAGCAGCACATTTGGTGTAGGATCCACTCATAAGCTTTTGTGACAACTTATTTATTTATATTAATTTATTTATTAGTTTATGTACACACAAATTACAGTAAAAAGAGAAAACAAAATAAAAAAACAGCATTGTACAAGGGCCTACTTATTTCTACAGAAATCTCTTCCAGTAGGCCCGTGAGAGGAGATGTAAAGATGCCATAGATATTAATAAGTTGGTGCAAGTTAAACACTGTATTTAAAAATAATAGCATACTTACATATAAATTATTAAAATATACACACATACATATATACACTCATATTATAAATACATACGTATATTTATACACAGATACATACATACATTCATACAAATTCCTTTTAAATATACATAAGTGCAGAAAGTTACTGCAAAGAGTAGAGGTAATGTTCTTTCAGTTTCTTTTTAAAGAGTGATGACTTACTTTAAGGGAGTAACTTTAGTTAGTTTAGTAGAAAGATTCATAGTCATTATCTATTGATTTGTTTAATTAGGGTCTATATTTTCGAAGTTCCACTATTTGATTTAGTTAATATAATTGCAAACGAAGCAAAGTAATTACCATTTTACCTCGTAAATTTGATGATAATAATGCGGGTTGAACGATTAAGTATTACTCCGAAGAACTGATGTAACTTTCCACACACTATAAGGACAATATTTCAAACCACAATATCATAGTCACCCTACCAAATATGAAAAAATATAGCCGGTAAATAAACTCGGTTCAGAAGTTAACAGGTTCTTGACACACGCATGGCCGTGGGGGGTAGGGGGGTAGGCAGAAGTCTTGAGTGCCTACACGATGTTGTATTAAGAAATTTTGGTTAAGGTGCTTGTAAGCGATGAACGGCTGACGGCTGATAAATGGGGGAATTATGTTAGTTGACTTTGGGAAGACTCTTGATGGAGCACATTGAGTTATCACCATTCGTTTTTTAAGTCTGTCTATCAACGTATTGAGACCAGGTGTGGAACAGACCTTTGATTCATAATGCTATATGTATTTATACTGCGCAATTACCAGTGAAGTCAGCGTACCTATGTACTTTGAAAAGAATTATAGTTACAACTAGTTGATATCAAGCGGTTTCACCCGCGTAGCTACCGTTTCCTTTAATAAAATATAGTAGGGCTATATTTTATTAAAGTAATTATAGGTATTTAAATTATAGGTATTTAAACTTTCATGGTCACTAGCACTATTATTAGAGTTAACGGACTGCCTCTGTGGCGCGGTCGGTAGTGATACCGCCTGTGGCGCTGGAGGTCGTGGGTTCGATTCCCACCGCAGGCAAATATTTGTGTGACCCTTAAATGTTTGTCTCAAGAGTCTGGGTGTTTCCATCTATAATATGTATGTATTTAAAAGTATATAAGTATTAATATCCGTGGTCTGATACTCATAACACAAGCAGGTTATTCCTAGCTTACTTTGGGATCAGATAGCGTTGTGTGAAATGTCCGTGAATATTTATTTTTATTTATTTAAAGCGTTGTATGTCGCGACCGAGGCTCAGTGCGAGTTCACAGTGAAGGTGAGAGTGAATCCAATAGTAGTGGTGTTGAACGACACAAACGAGTGCGAAGGAGGGTAGATCGATATATGTGCTGCAAAGACTTTCATTTTTAACCGCCAGTACTTCAGTTTCACCTTGATCATGGCGCTTGCCGTCGAAATATCGGAAAAACTCAATAATACTTTGGTAAATATCCAGTTAACTCTAAAAATATAGCATTTGTTCACCGGGGATAGTTTGTTTGTTTGCATCGAATAGGCACTGAAACTACTGAACCGATTTGAAAAATTATTTCACTATTGAGAAGCTTCACTATCCTCGGTCAACATAGGCTATATTTTATTCCCGTATTCCCACGGGAACGAGAGCTACGCGGGTATAACTGTGTGACGTGCGCTAATATCGATACCTCTGGGCTCAAAGGTCGTAAAGGACAAAATGGGACTTTTCAGGAGAAGCAAAAAACAAAAGAAAAAAAATATTTTGTGCTCTAACTTTTTTGTTTCTTGAGCTATTTCAATAAAACCAAGGAAAAAAGTGCTTAAAATTTATAGTATTTTCTAAGGGAGATTTTAAAAAATACCCTAGTGCTGCTAAATTTGAAAATAAAAGTCCTTTACACCCGTCAAATTTCCATCCTAAGATTTCACCGAAGGGTGTAAATCTACTTCACTGCGCAATTCTGAAGAAAATAAGGTAATAATCGTCTAGTGTAATAATATTTAGGTCATAAGGATCACTTGCTAACTCATTTTTAAGGGCTACATTATTAAATAAACTTATATTTTTTAATATTAACCTCGTCAAATTGACGTCGCCACCACCCTGATGGTAAGCCGTCGTGCATCTAACGATTGGGGGCCAGTCTCACAGTCTGTAAGACTTTCGACAGTGGTTCCTCAAGTTGCCGGCCCTGTGATGTGCCTCTTCACGCTCCTCTTGAAGAATCCGGGATTGTAAGATGAGGGAAAAACGTATGCGGGCAGGTCGTTCCATGTTCTTATAGTTCGACAGATGAACGGTGTTTTGAAATGCTTGGTTCAGGCGAAAATTCTCTCCACTGTGTATGAGTGGCATCTCTGCCCCGGCACGCGTTGTTCGGGTTTGGAAAGGAGATGGTAGGATTAGGTTGAATCGAGCTCTTCAGAACATTCACCGTAATACATTCGGTGGAAGGCAGCCATGGAAGCGATGGTTTTCGTAGCGCTAACGGTTCGAGGCCTCCCGTCACCTCAGGACAACCAATTATTCGGATAGCACGTCGCTGCATAGCGTTGACGCTAGTAGGTGTCTTGCGGAGTCATCCCAAATGTGAGAACAGAATTTGACGCAGGGGCGAATCTTCGTCTTGTACAGTAAACATCTCTAATGTGACGTGAAATAGTCTCAGCTTATTCAGGAATTCTAGTTTCCACGAGGCCAGCCCAATACATCTCTCTACGTAGGTTTTGTGATTGAGCTTTCTTTTAGTGGAACCGTAATGGGGACTTCTTAGCTGTAAACTGTGTGTTTTTCTGGCATTGAACTCGACCAAGTTGTCCGAACCCCATTGGGCAATGCGACCCAGGTCCCGGTGAAGATCCGCCACGAGTTGTCGTCTCTTTCCTTCCACGTCGCCTCGCCCCTCCGCTGGACGGCCAGAATAGCTCCCATGCAGAGTACCTACTATCATCCGCATAACAATGAATGCACCCAAGGGACATCATGTCATTGATATGCAGAAGAAAGAGAGTTGGGGAAAATACCGATCCCTGTGGTACTCCGGCATATACCTGCAAAAAGCAGGAAGCCTGACCATCACAGAGGACCCGTGTATGTCGCCCGTGCAGGAAGCTGGCCAACCATCGGCACAACTGAGGCGATAGACCATATGCCGGCAGCTTGGAAAGATGCGACGCATGTCATACCCTATCAAAGGCTTTAGCCATGTCTAGGCCAATCGCCAGAGATTCACCGTGCTTCTCCATAGCCTCAGCCCAGGTGTGTGTAATGTACGCTAAGTGGTCACCAGTTGATCGTTTCGGCCTAAAGCCATATTGACAATCGCTAATTAACGAGTGATCCTCCAGATAGCGCATGAGCTGTTTGTTGATAATTAGCTCGAACACTTTGCAGATTACGGTGGTTACGGCTATGGTGCGATAGTTGGCCGGATCCGACCGATCCCCTTTCTTGGGGATCGGCTGAACGTTTGCCTCCTACCAAGCCTTCGAATCTTCTCCCGACAAATAGGAAAGACGATACAGGCGTGTTAGCGTTGGACATAATTCAGCTGCACACTTCTTCAGCACCAATGCCGCACTGCCGTATTACAATATCCGGCATCGTGGTTCCACAGTCGGCGATAGTGGGAGGTTGCTTGTGACAGTCATCGACCCGCGAATTAGCCGCAAAGAAATTGGCCAGCATTTCTGATTTCTCTTGGGCCTTGTAAGCCAGTCATCCGTCAAGATAGCGAAGCGGCGCGGCGGCATCAAGAGCTGGCAAAAGTTGGCCTGCACGGCTTTGGTCAGTTGCCAGTATTCACGTCTGCCCGTCGGATGTTACGTGAGCTCCTGACCAAGCCGCGTGATGCGCTGGGCGTCCACTCTCTTGAAGGCTCCCTTACTGGACCTAGTGGCTCTGTTGTACGCTGCTTTGAGGCGGGCCACTTTCTGGTCGCGCACAGACCGAGCCCTGATCCAGGCGCGGTAAGCCGCCTGTTTTTGTTGAACAGCTACGGCGCACTCACGCCCGAACAAGGGACGGGCTTTAAGGATGCTGGCGACATCAATGTATGGAATGTAATCTCAATGATGAAGCCCTCCCTGCAAAGCAGCGCTGACTCCACGGGACGGCCGACTGGCTCAGGAGGACTCAGGGCAAAATAAACGGATTTCAGGTCGTCCGTTGGCGCTGAAGAACGAAGAAATTTCATTGTATTTGCGGTTTTTAGCACTCCGTTTGACAAAACGATGATGTGTTTTTTAACAAGTTTTCGTCAATAATTACGCCAAGGTATTTAATGCTGTCTGTCCTTTGGATTAATTCACATTTGCAACCTTTCATTTCTTTGCAGTAGTGTAATTTGATTCCAAGAGATGTGTAATGGGCCGATCTAGCTGTTTTATGAAAACATACATATTTAGTTTTACTGGCATTCAGTGTCACTAAATTATAACGCAACCATGTTGACACTTGCCCCAGGCCCAACTCGGCTTTCGTAAAATTTTCAGCCCAACTTGCACCATCAAATATAACAACAGTGTCATCGGCATAGCATATTATATTATCCATATACATAAAAAGCGTTGGGCCAAGCACGCTACCCTGTGGGTCTCTAAAGTCGATTGTATCTAGCTGACTTTTAAAGTTACCCACTTTAACACACTGCTACAAGTAGCAGTATGGATGTAAAGGACATCAGGACAAGTCCTGATGTCCTTTACATCCATTTTTTTGAGGTGACTTATAGGGAGTATAGGACCATTTTAATTTGTTATGTGTTTTACACCCAAAAGTTTTCTTTATATTTTCCTTTACTACCAAAATAATTTCACTCTAGTAGGTAAGTGTTATTTACCTCCATATTTTCACGGTAAACTTGGCTTGAAGTCTCAGATTATGTGGGTCGTAAAGGCATTTTTTTTTGCGAATTTCGTAAAACGGAATATACAGATCGATAGGGAATTAAAAATTGAGTAAAACTGTATCAAAAAGTCATTTTCGCCCAAATGTCCTTTACGACCTTTGAGCCCAGAGGTATCGATATAACATAATCCACAAGTAGATCGCGGAGTCTGCTTGTGAGGAAACGTTTTCGTTAAGTAAGATAGATTACAGAGCTTCTGTGTTTCTAAGTAATGTCTAGTTCGAGTGGACACAGTTCCAAACTCCTCAGTCTTGAAAACAATCAGTAATTACTCAAACTCATAAACTTTCAGTACTTGGACGACAAACGCAGATGTTGGGTCACCTAAACTAATATTATAGAGATAAAAAAAATCTGTGTGTGTGTGCAAGTATGTTTGTTACCAATAAACTCAAAAACTACTGTGTCGATGTCAAAAATTCTTTCACCATTGAAAAGCAACATTCACCCTGAGTAACATAGGCTATATTTTATTCCAATATTCCCACGGGAACGGGAGCTACGCGGGTGTAACCGCGTGACGTACGCTAGTCTATACTAATATTATAACGAGCAAAATTTGATTGTTTGTTTGTTTGCATTGAATAGGCTCCTAAACTACTAGACGGTTTTGAAAAATTCTTTCACTGATGGGAAGCTACACTCTTTGCGATGAACATAAGCTATATTTTATACGCGCATTCCCACGGGAACAACGGAAATTAAGCAGGTGAAACCGCGTGACGGGCGCTAGTTATTTATGAACATACAAATAAAATGCTTTTTTTTTTCTTCTTCTTCTTCTTTCTACAAAGTTACGAAATATCTATTACTAGCTGTGTTTCACGGCTTAGCCTGTGAGATTCTTCGAACACCGAAACGCTCATTTAATCCACACAACCTGATAAAGAACCATAGTTACTTCCAGTGACTACCAGTAATGATATAGGAATGAACCAGGAATTTCTTATTCTTTGAACAATTGAATCGAATGAATGTATCTTACTGATATTTTAAATGCGAAAGTTTGTGAGTGTGGATGTGTGGATGTTTGTTACTCTTTCACGCTCTAACGCCTGAACGAATCTGGCTAAAATTTGCTACAGGGATGCATTATAGTCTGAAATAACATACGGGCTACTATCAGCTAGTAGTTTGAATAAACGGAGGGCTTGACGGACGGAGGGCTTGATATACGGAACCCTCGGTGGGCGAGTGGATGTCAATATGTAGACACTTACGGTGGGGATAGTCCATACCATAATATACTATGACATGGAATCCAGAGCAAGGGGATCTAAATAGCAAGGGGTTGGCCACATTTTGTAGGATGGACAACTTTCGAACTTGATGTCCAACGCCGCGCAAAGTTCAATGACTGCCTACAAAGGTCACAAGAAAGTCGGATGTGAAAACAGTCTCCCTAACAATTCCTACTATCCCTACTAATATTATAAATGCGAAAGTAACTCTGTCTGTCTACTACTACTTTTTAACCGACTGCGCAAAAGGAGGGTTATGATTTTACGCGATAACGACTTCTACGCGGTCAAAGCCGCGTGGAACAGCCAGTAATATTATAAATGCGATAGTAACTCTAACTGTCTGTCTGTTACGCTTTCACGCATAAATTAGATTAAGATGAAATTTCGTATAGAGATAGTTTGAGTCCCTGGAAAGGACAAAGGCTACTTTTTAACAAATTACACAAGAAGAGAGTGATGATTTTACGCGATAAAGGCTCTAACGGGGGTGAAGCCGCGGGGAGCAGCTGGTAACTCTATATGGTGAAGTAAATTGGGACAGAATTTTATTTAACAGCGAACAGATTTGATAGCTAAGCCCCTCCAATACCCTCCAGAAATAAAAAGAGGCGTTAAATTTAAATACGCCATAGGTAGCTTCCCCTTTCAATCGCACAGTGTTCAACATCATGCACTGTGTCAAAGTAAAATCAATCTCATTCCTCAAACACACACAAACATACACACCTATACATTCAATGTACACAAAGTTTTGAATGCACCGATCTGACGTGTCGTTATCGAGTGATATGCGTCAATGTTACATCGATTTAACGAGGAACTACCTGTATCATATACTAGTCATTACTAGTGATCCACTACGTATTGAAAGGAATAAATAATTACTTATGAATTCTTGCAAAAGAGAAAGTAGAGAGGCAGCGGAAAAGAACTCTCCAACCCGAGTTCCGCAGTCCAAGTCCCGCCCAAGACTATCAGTCACCATGTCAGAGAGCCTGAGGATAGCGGGTAGGCTGCTCGCTCTATAGAAACAGGCATAAGACGGCGGTTTTAATATACAAATGCTTGGGGATTTTTTTTAACGTGTGGGAAAATCCTCATGGATGTTATGCCGGACTCCTACCGTCTAAAAAACCTCACGTTACGCCCAACAGCCTATAGTTGGGAGTCCTGGGTAAGTCCTCAGAAGGATGTCCCAATGCTTGGGGATTTAATATACAAAAGAGACGATAATTTATGAGCATTACAGATAAGAAACAGGCAGCAAAAATCAAGCCACGTTACATATCACTAAGTGAAAATAAGGTAAACTTAAATCCCGACACGTTTAGACTTCGTTTTGAAATGCCAACTTTTCTTATTACAAGAAAGACGACAATTTCTTTGACTGTCCCTTCTAGGTAAGCGCATAACCTATTAATAACATAAGACATCGTTAAGGCATTTGACATGACTAATCGACGGCCATGACCGGGGACCTGAGTACGGTGGCGGGGCTACTCACCGTCCTTATAAAATAAGGCCCAAGACGGCAGAGTGACGTGATAGTTTCACTAACGCCTCTCGCCCCAAGAAACGGGATAACACCAGAACAACCACCCGAAGATGAGGGATAGCACTCCAACCCCCTAGATGAGGTCCCAGTGGTAGCCAAGGTCTGTTGGGAATCCTGGGGATATCCTTCTGAGCGCTGTAGGTAGGTACGTGTAGTTTTTAGTCGATAACTGTCCATCATAGCATCAACGACGAAATTTCTATACGTAAAAAGAAAGGCATTTGACAAAAGAAATTGCCATTCAAATCTACAGCAAAAATGAAGTGGAACTTTCTATCACGATACTTAGTAGGTCCCTTACGTCACACCCTATTGCACGGTTGTCAATAGAAACGTATACAGTATGGGCGACATAAATGCGAGATAAGCGTGAAAAAAAAAGCTTCAGTTCAATGTTATTTGTCAGGAAAAAATATGGAATTCATCGGCTTTTTAACTTTTATTCAGTAAGCTGTATTTTGTCTGAGTAATAAACGTGTTATAGGAATGTTGTTGGATGAAGAGGTTATTTGTATCAAGAAAGTTAAAGAAAATGTAAAACATATATAAGATCATAGACTTTGGTATTAATTTCAAATCAATACCTTCCCGCGTTCGCGGAATAACGGGTCTTGACAGACAGATGGACGGTTGAAAAGACGAATGTACGGAACCCTCGGTGGGTGAGTTCGACTCGCACTTGTTCGGTGTTTTTATTATATTTATGTCGTTTGAGAGCAAAGACTTCTATATAAAATGAGGTAGACGCGCCGTACTTTAACAAGCGAGATTTCAAAAGCAATCCTCAAACACACACATTGCTAAGACTACACTCACTTATAAATACTATTTACGTAATTATCACCACACACAATAGCAATATACGGATAGAACAAGAGTAAAAGAGAAGGCGTATGGACTCCAATTGCAAGTCGAGTACCTACTCTCGAAGTTTTGACTCACAACAGTGCGAACAACGCTGCTAATTAGCGCAGTTTATAGGTTTCAAAAAATCGGTGCGTAGGGCATGTCTACCTCAGTTTATATAGAAGTCTTTGTTTGAGAGTCTCAGCAATCGTACAAGAGCAGATTAGCTTGTCTTGTACAAGAGCAGATTGCTATGAACGCGATACTATAATTATTAAAGCGTAAAGACGTCAAGCGTAAGCTGGTGAAAAGTGGTAAACCATTAGACGTTTGCAACACCAGGGGCGCTACACACGCTCTGCCGATTCAGACGCATGTTGTGACGACCCATTGTTAAAATGTTTTCAAGCCGCCCGCCTATACGACATTCATTTAAATCCTTTCTTTTTAAATTACGTTAGATATTCCACCCCTTTACACAAGGATTACATAACATAATCTCATAGACAGAGTACAATACCACTCATATCAGCTTATCAATGTTTCACACCGAATTGGGCGCCATTTATAGACCAGGAGCGTCACTCTTAAAAGTTTCCACATCTATTTAAACATACTCAGAAACCCTAATTCTGAGAAAAACTGAACACACTTTAATGTCACCTTCCTGTAGAGAAAGGCAAATTTATAAAAGAAAAACACTTTACTGATTGTATAGTGAGGTGGCCCGCCGTCCTTACAGGAGCAGGTCCTAGACGACAGCGTGACGTGAGGGATTCACGCACGCCCGCCCATGAAGCGGAATAACACCCGAACAACCGGTCCCCCTTAGGTGAGGCCGCAGTGTTAGCCAAGGTCTGTTGGGAGTCCTGGGGTATCCTTCCGAGGGCCTAACCGGGACTCCCAACCTAAGTAGAAAAACTGTGGTTTTTGTCGGTAGGAATCCGGCATAATATCCCTGAAGGATTTTCTTCACGTTAATAAGTTCACCTTAGCTCCCAGACTATTTAGCTCATTAACTATTTTACAAAGCTACAGCTCCCACTGTCGGCATAAAGTCATTTGAGCCGTAATGTTAGCACAGTCATTATGTACCATTTGCGTATGTAAATGATGTGGTAGGCTGGAATGCTTCACCACCATTAGGTACTGGGATCTGATTTTGCGAAATTAGATACTGTTTACATAGGGATGGACTGCATTGCAACAGGTCGATAGAGTCATTCGTATAGTAGATATACCTAGCTTGGTTGCATCTATAGCAGTAAGTAAGGGGTAATACTGCCGTGTGTACTAGACTATAGGTACTGAAGATGATACAGGAAGGAATTGATGTACTTACAATGACTGGTTCAAAATGCCAAATGTATATATTTTTACAAAAGCGATATATACAGGTCTTTACAGAAAGGAAGGTGGAGACAGGCACAGGAAGGATAATATTTAACTAGAAATATTTACACTCGCACACAATTCACAAAATAATTAATAAATTATTCGGAGCGACTCTTTTACTCTCTGACTAGCTGACAAGACAAGACGTTCCATCTGTCACCTAGAACGGTGTCATTATATACGAATGATGTAGGTCTGGTCGATAGTCTATCAGTATCGATAAAACTACATCGACCAACTGGTGTTGTAAGAGTGATGTATAAGTGTACCTGTGTAGTATGTCTTCAAGAGTGTGGAGTAGGCCACACATCTTAAACCTATCGAAATCTTCAGGCCCAAGACAGCCAAGCCAGCTGGTGGATGAAATCTCAGTGAAGAGAAGGAAACCTTGTACCAGCTCGTTTGGCAGGCATGTGACGGTAAGATCTCTACTACTTTCCAAAATAACAGCTACGTCTTGTAATGGACTGTAATAAGCTGATACAATATTTAAAAAAAAATTAGACTTATTTACTGACTTTTCTGCTTTACCTAAACCTACAAAAAGGCAAAAAAGAATTATCGTTACCAGCATGGTCGCATGGTAAAGTCAATCACCCTTTAATTAAGCGATATTTTAGTAGGGTTTGGAAGGGTAAAGATCAACAAAAGGAACTATCCTGCTTAAAGAGTGCAGGTCGCTTCTCTCGCCACGCTGCGCTTAACGATATCATTCGTCGTGCTCTTGCCACCGTCGGTGTGCCCGCACTCTTAGAGCCAAATGGTATTTTTAGGGACGATGGCAAGAGACCGGATGGGATGATCTTAATTCCGTGGGAGATGGGTCGGGTCCTAGTCTGGGATGCCACTTGCGTAGACACATTGGCCCCGTCCCATCTTCCTCGAACAAAAGAAAAAGCCAGCGCAGCAGCGGAAGCGGCAGAAAATAAAAAGATAACCAAGTATAAGGGTCTCGGCTCGTCGTACAATTTTATTCCAGTCGGTGTCGAGACCCTAGGTCCTTGGGGTCCCAAGGCGCATAAATTCTTCAAAATTTTGAAGAAGCGTCTTGTGGAGTCTACTGGTGACCTAAGGGCTGGCAGTTATTTCTCCCAACGAATAGGCATCGCCGTTCAAAGGGGGAATGCTGCCAGTCTTTTGGGCACAATGCCACGGGGGCCCTATTTAGATTTAGTTTAGTTTTATTTATTTTGTAAATAGTTATTACGCTTAAATGTACATACCATTTGTCTAATATTTTATTGAATAAATTACTATAAGAGCAAAAAAAAAAAAAAACAAAAGGAACTGACTCGAAGAAAACAATTAAGTTTCAATCGTCTCTAAAGTTTGTAATTCACATTACAACTATTTTGTATGCATTTCAAACCTTGCGAAAGTTCACATTACAACTATTTTGTATACATTTCAAAACTTTCGAAAGTTTAGAACAGAAGTCAGCCTCAAATCCGCCCAGCCTATCTTTCAAGAAAACAGGTAACATAACTTACCTATCAACGTTAAAAAATCTGACAAATCGAGAAGCTTTTGTGTATATTGTTTTATATATTATACTAGCTGACCCCGCAACTTCGTTTACGTCACAAAAGGTGTATGAAAGGATAGGTTTTTCTTCATCAGACTCATCAAGCAGAGTGTGAAACTGCCCTGTTTGCTTAATCATAAAAGAGCTTAATGATTAAGACTTAATCCAACACGCCAGTTTAGATTTAGGTACACTCATATTCAAAGAAACCCCTACAATTAAAATTTTCATAATATCTGATTCTTAAACGTGTTATAACTTTTTTTATTTATAAGTAAACCGATCGATATTTATAAGTAAACCGATCGACATGAAATAAACGCTAAATGTTAAGTGGAGCAAACCTCAACACAATAAAAAAACCGCATTGCAATCGGTTAAGCGGTCACTGAGATTAGCGTGCACAAACAGACAAACAGACATACAGACAAACAGACAAAAATTCTAAAAATCATTGTTTTGGGTTCTATTGCGTTCATAAAGCCCCCCTAAAATATTTTTTCTTATTTATCTTCTATGTACAGACAGCGAACTGTTACGATTTTACTATATTATGTATTGATTGATGATGATGATGATATTGATTGATGATGTAATTGTATTTATTGCTGTGTATATTTATTTATGTATGGTATCGTATACCTACCTGTGTAGAATCTATAATTTCAGTTGTACTACCCACGCTGTGTCTCATTTTTTCTAGGTATTTCTAATCATCCAAAGGTTGCCTGGAAGAGATTGCTGTGTGCTATAAGGCCGCCCATTGTGCTTAACATTAAATACCACTGTTACTAATTACTATGTTATTATCAATATCAATACATATAATAAACTCGTAACAGGTCGCTGTCTGTACATGGAAGATAAATAAGAAAAAATATTATAGGGGGGCTTTATGAACGCAATAGAACCCAAAACAATGATTTTTAGAATTTTTGTCTGTTTGTCTGTATGTCTGTATGTCTGTATATCTGTTTGTCTGTACGGTTGTGCACGCTAATCTCAGTAACCGCTCAACCGAATGCAATGCGGTTTTTTTTATTGTGTTGAGGTTTGCTCCAGTTAACATTTAGCGTTTCTTTTATGTAAATCGGTTTAGAAATAAAAGAGTTATAACACTTTTAAGAATCAGATATTTTGAAAATTTTAATTGTAGGTGTTTCTTTGAATGTGAGTGAACCTAAACTGGCGTGTTGGCTTAATCATAAAAGAGCTTAATGATTAAGACTGTCTATTGATGATTAAGACAGTCTATTTTTAAACAATTCAGTCCACTGGACTACTAGGACTGAATTGTTTAAAAATAGACTTAATCATTAAGCTCTTTTATGATTAAGCAAACAGGGCAGTTTCAGACGCTGCTTGATGACTCTGATGAAGAAATACCTTTCCTTTCACACACCTTATGTGACGTAAACGAAGTTGCGGGCTCAGCTAGTTTATAATAAAATGTAAGTACAATAAAGAATACATCTATCCCTCTATCTTCTCTGTTTATATAGTCAGTTAAAATAGCAAGCGTCACTTTAAACTGCATTCCTAATTTATTGCGTCAATATGCCTGACTATAAGACCATTCATTCTCAAAGTCATCATTTAGACGTAGTGGTTTACCGTCTTAAGACCAGGATTAATGGTCACCCAATAAATGGGGTTTGGAAGGAAACAATACAACGCTTAGGTCAACCTCAGACAAAGGAGGTTAAGCTCACAGCAAGCTTGTATTGACGTCGACCGCTCTCCTTTGAAACGATATTAGAACGATCAAATTAATAATAGGTGGTGATTGTTGTGCTGTTTTGGTGTACCCCAAAGTAGCATAGCGTCGGAATTAAAGCGTGTTATAATGTAGAAATGACTTTATAGTTACAGGGTCATTTTGTAAAACTTCAGCAACCTGCCAGGACTCGACGGCTATCATCATAATTTCACCCTTTTGAGCTGAAGTTAAGGTATGAATGTTGGGCTTGAATTGAATAACCTTAAAAGTAATTAGTATTCCGACGCTCCTTGTGGTAACGAGGCTTCGTGTGAAAACGGGAAGGAGAACAAAATTACGCCACCCCAATTCAGACCTAGGGTGTCGTAAGGGAACACTTTCGAAAAACAATGCGTTGCGTAGAGAAGGAAAACTAAAAATGAAACCCGATTGGGTACCACGTAATAGGCTCACCACCTGTTACGTGGGATATAAAACTATAAGGTGAAATAGGGCGAACCTATACTATGCCTCTGCCTACCCCTCCGGGCATAAAGGCGTGATTATATGTATGTATGTATAATATAGAAACGCCATGGATTTCTCGACTCTAAAGTTGAAGATAAAACAGGCATTTTCGGTTCAAACTGACTAAACCTAAAAATCATTCTAATGAAATGGATTTCATTATCGTTCTTCATTATGATCATAATGATCACGCTTTTTATCCCCGACGGGATAGACAGAGGCAAATTATAGGCCCATATTTTTTTATATTGTCCCACTTAATATGTGGTGAGCCTATTGCCGTGATAAAATAGACAGGCGCAGGTCGAAACGACCCGGTGTTGAAATTTTTCAAACCACTCATAAGGCCTTCAACTAGGCTTAAAACAAATTTGTTCTGAATTAATGCCATATTATCGACAATATTACAAGCGATGGGAAACATGACATTATCACTCTATATCTCTCTCTACCCAACCGAACTTGCGTGGGTCCGCTATTATATTATACGCAGTCATGAAACCAACTACTCGTCATATTTCGTTCGTCACAACTTTAGCAAACATATTCTCAGTATAACAGTCTGTAAAGTTGAAAATCAAAACAACACAGACTCAACTTAAGCGCACTCAAATAATATTCGATATTCGGACAGAAAACGTCGAGTAGTGTATTTTGGTGTCAAACTTCTAAAAATGTCGTAGGGCTGGCCATTCAATGTTAATATCTTTATATTAATAACTAAATAAATAAAATAAATGCTTTATTCTAGCGGACGACACGCGGTTTCACCCGCGTAGTTCCCGTTCACGTGGGAATACGGGGATAAAATATAGCCTATGTTCACCGCAAAGAGAAGAGCTTCCCAATAGTGAAAGAATTTTTTAAATCGGTCCAGTAGTTCCGGAGCCTATTCGTTACAAACAAAAAAACAAATCTTTCCTCTTTATAATATTAGTATAGATGTATAACTAGTAGTTGGCAGTCGATAAGCCAAGTTGAAGGCCTACGACTGAGCCCGTATTTGCGGTTACCGCGGGCAGTGCGGGCTCAGCCTTATGGGAGGCTTGAAAAACTTCCACAGTGCCAGTGGGTCGCTACCACCTGCGCCTGACCATTTTAACACGGCAATAGGCTCACTGACAACGTGGAACAAAGAAACGATAAGTTGAAATGTGGACGTAACTATGCCTCTGTCTACCCCATAGATTTAGAATTTTTCGCTACTCGTCTACCCTTTGGGACATAAAGGCGTGACTAAAATGTATTAAGTAATAATTATATATAACCTAATAAATTTTAGTCCAGTGTGGTCCCTCTGATGTTGCAGTCGTTCATAGGCTGTGGTGACTACCAGTAGGTACATTTGGTGGAACATATGATAGTCTGCCACCGTAGTGGTATAAAAAAAAACATTATGTTTATTCTACTAGCTCGTAATGATCTCTGAATCCCGATGGAAAGACATCAAGAGATTAAAATTAGATTGACCTAATTTTTATTGAAGCTGAAATGAAATACGAAGTTTTATAATATTATCTAGAACCTAGTATTGCAGTCTTAAATGGAGTTAGGACTGGAGTTCAATCTAAGTGGTTTCCAATAAAACCTATAATTTAACTAGCTCTTCAAACTCTTGAGTGAAATCTTTGTAAGTATTGTCTTAAGCTATGTGGACGAAGAATGGCAAGAATCCTCTATTTTTTAAGATTACGATAAACATCTTGTTACAATCCCGGGTTCCTCAGAGCAGCGTAAAGAGGTACATCATAGGTAATAATATAATATACTAGCTGTTGACCGCGACTTCGTACGCATGAAAATTATGTTATAATGCCAATTTGATTGCTCTCTGCTTAGCCCCTAGGTAGAGTGATAATATATAGCCTATTTGAAGACCCCACCCCTAAGTCATATTTGTGCAAAATTTGAATCAAATCTATTCAGTACTTTTCGAGATCCTTCCGGACAAAGCAAAGCCTCCCTCGTCTGCAGAGTCAGGGCTAGCTCTAACTCCCTTCTGAAAATTATCGCGGACCGGGTAGATTGTACATACATTAATCACTGTTGTGCAAGACATGTAAATACTAACACTTAGCATTAAGAGAAAATTGTATTTTACTAACAAAATATGAGTGTAGTTGCTCGAAATAAAAATTAATTTATTTAAAGCAAACAGACAAAAAGACAAAAAAAAATCTAACTATATTTTCGGATTCGGTATCTTACGTAGAACACCTAGCGAGTATTTTTTTTTCCAATGTACAGTTTTGACTTTTCTATTATTTTATTATATGTATAGATTCACAGTATCATGAACTGTGAGAATGACCTCCAATCACTAGATGACGTCGTAACTTTCCATCAGGCGGGCGGCATCTTTTTTTCGAGAATATCGGGACAAAGGCGTGACTTTATACATGTATGAGCTTTTTGACGACGACCCCGTATGGCGACGGGAAAGAGTTCAAAATGTCGCCACCCCAATTTATCTCGAGGGTGTCGTAAGAGGCGACTATGGGAACACTTTCGCAAAACGACCTCTTGCGCAGAGAAGGAAAGCTGCAAATAAAACCCGGTTGTTAGTAAAATGACAATGGCCGCCTGTCCATTTCAACACTGCAATAGGCTCACCACCTATTACGTGGGACATAAAACTATAAGGTAAAAATAAATGTGGGCGTATACTACGCCTTTGCCTAACCCTTCGGGATAAAAGCGTATGTATGTTTATATGAGTTTTAACGAGAAATTATATTGTACTCAAAATACTTAACATTATATTTTTTCCTTGAGTGCCAACCCTAGCGCATGTTTTGTAGCACAACTTAACATCACACAAGTTCACACAACACGTCGACTTGGACTATGTCCTATTCGCATGAGTAGCGCGTGTTTATTTCGAATATCCTTACTATTTCAATGTTGTTGTGTGTACAGGGGCCCTACCTAGAATTTTGGGGCCCTAACCTCATCTACTCACTACCGATCGCGCCACAGAGACGAACCATTAAACCTGTAATTTAGCCAGCTCTTGAGTGAAACTTTGTAAGTGCTCTCTTTTCTGATATCTGTAGCCTTCACCATCTGTGCCTGTGTCCGCATCGCGTGTTGCGCCTCTGGTGTTGCACACGTCAATAAGTTACGGACGACAGACGTAGGCCGTAAATTGGAGGCTTTTATGATATTCCAACTGACAATGCCATTTAGATAAACTGCAAATAAAGGATAATAAATAAAATAAAAATAAAAAAGCCTTTTATTTGTTCCATGCCACAAAACTTTTCAGGACAGTTTCTTTTATAAAAAGGTACATTCCTTGTTAGTTAACCCTAGAACCGTACCCTGGGGTACAACTGAAAAAAAAATAATAATATTGGCTATAACTTTTTTGTTTTAAAACGGATCTTATCGCACCTCCGCGTATTCACGGGGGGCGGGGGATCGTGTCGAAGCATCGGCCGGGCGCGAGTCCTGTTAGCGTACGATCGTGGCAAGCCTGAGTGGAGTACTACAGCACCCCTGGGTATGCATCTACAAAATGCATGCACAAATAAGTATTGGCGGTATTTTAAAAAAGCACGACCTTCTAGTGCTCCATCCTCTTCAGATTCAAAATCTGGTAGATGTCCCTTTTGTCCCAGGTCAAAAGACCGTAAATCAAGCACTCGATGTGAAAAATGTAAAAAATTTATATGTTTAGAGCACCAATAGAAGATTTGCCAAAACTGTTAATATAAGTTTGGTAATTTTTTGTTTAATTATGTAACGTGAGACTGAAATAAGTGCCATAAAAGTCTATGTATGTTGATTGTATTAATAAATGTTTATTCTTATGAAAAAAATGTTTTCTATAACGGGGTACACTAGTACCCCTGGGTACTGTTATTTAAAGTATATGATGGGTACGGTTCTAGGGTTAATCAAGTTCATTAAACAATTAATCAATTTCTCATTTCCATTTTATTATGAATTGCATATAATATATAATTTCAGAACTAAAAACAATTAAATAATAGAAAAAAAAGGATATTCTTTTAATATTTTGGATTTAAATACGCCATTCACGGCACGAACATTTGAACTTACAATGAAACACTTGATCCGTATAAAGTTGATGCGTAAAAAAGTTTGCCCAGAACATACTTCCCACAGTAAATGGAAAATAAAACACTTATTCAGGGGTTATTTCGGCGCCAGCTGTTACACGCGGCTTTCACCACTCAACAAACTTTCATCAGCTCTGACTTTTAACCGACTATAATAAAAACTAGTATTTAGACACGATATATATACCTAAGGTCACACCTTTATCCCCGAAGAGGTAGGCAGAGTTTACGCCCGCATTTCACCTTATAGTTTTATGTCCCCCGTAATAGGTGGTGAGCATAATGCCGTGTTAAAATAGGCACAGGGCGTACTGCGAGGACCGCAGCGATGACACGGCGCTCCACACGCTGGTGGAGTGCACGGCGTGGGCGCAACAGCGCCAGGTCCTCGTAGTGGGTCTGGGCGTGGACACTCTCTCGCTCGAGACCATGGTGCGAGCCATGCTCTCCAGCGGGAGTAAGTGGGACTGCGCCGCCTCCTTCTGCGAGCAGGTCATGTTCGTGAAGGAGGCGGCGGGAGTTCCGCAGTGACGTGACTTCGCCGAGGACTATCGGTCTGAGGACGGTGAGAGGGCGTCTCACCGTCCTTACAGAAGCAGGCCCATGACGGCAGCGTGACGTGAGCAATTCACGCACCTTTTAAGCGGGATCACACCCGAAACCCCCGAAAGACGCGGGATAGTATCCGAACCACCCCCTGGGCGAGGCCGCAGTGGCGGCCGTGGGTCTCTTGGGAGTTCTGGGACATCCTTCCGAGGGCTTCCCCGGGGCTCTCAACCACAGGCTGTTGGGCGTGACGTAAGGGTTTTTTAGTCGGTAGAAGTATAACATCCATGAGGATTTTCCCTCACGTTAAACAAAAAGAAAAGGCACAGGGCGTTTCAACTCGTAGTTGAACTTTTTCATACCGCCGATAGGCCCTTGACATAACGATTGTCTCCTAGTTTCATTTCGAGTTTTCCTTCTCTACGCAATGGCTCGTTTTGCGAAAGTGTTCCTTAGTCGTCTCTCACAACACCCTTGGGATGAATTGAGGTGGTGACATTTCGTACTCCTTCCCGTTGCTACACGGGGTTGGTGTCTGTTCGTCTATTAGTCACGAGGTTGTATCTCATGAATCGTGATAGCTGGTGAGCTGAAATTTATACAGATGATGTATTTCTGTTGCCGCTATAACAACGAATACTAAAATAAAAAAGAAGCCGTGAGATCGGTCTCAATAGACTGCCCCTCTCTAACACGTCTCCTAAAAGTGTTTTTAAAATTTTGTATACTCTTGTATAGGTACTCTCTCAAAATGACCAGCTATTACTGTCTGCAAATTTTCAGCATTGTAAGTCACGTGGTTTTGAAGTTATGAGTTTAAGAGCTTGCCTGACCCTAACCATTCACTGCCGCTACCCCCGCGCCCCTTTGCTACAGATCGCGCGCCATATTCACGCGGCGCCGCGTCAGTAGGTGACAGATTATGATAGTAACGCAAGTAGGGGCGGATCACAACGCACTGGCGAACAATGAATAGAATGGAGTAGATATTTGTGTGAATAGTTTTACTCGGTTTTTGGTTTTATTTTTTTAAAAATTGACCGTATTATACTACTTATAAAAATAGGAGGAGAATTTTTACAGAACTTTAAAATGAACAATTTCGCAATTCACAATTTTTATGTAACTTTAATTATATTTACTTAGCGCACGCAACGTATACTCTCAAAAGGAATAAATTTTCCCGTTTTCGAAACTTTATTCATAGTTGCTCCTATTCGTTGAAGTGTAATGTTATAAACCTTCTTCAACAAACGGACTATCGAGCACCCAAACTCCGAAACATCATTTTGTAGATCACACGAATATGCGGCCCGACCCCAGAATAAAATCAGGGCCTCAGCACGGCCATCGGTTATACTACCGAATGCACCACCGCACGAATAATCCTTTTTTACTGTAATCTGTATCTATCTACCTTCACGCCAAATCCCTTGCGGGGTAGGCAGAAAGAACCGAGCGCCACACGGCACGGTCCATACACACCTCACTTGCTTCTTCAACTTTCATTTTTCTTTTCATGCATGCACGTCGGTTCCTTCGGCTCTTGACTGACGTAAAAGTTTACATAAAAGTTGACGACCAAATTAATCGTGTGTTAGTTGAAGGTGGTCCTTCAACTAATACACGATTAATTTGGTCGTGGTAGGTGTGTCGTGGCCTTCCCCGACTCCTACGTCCATCCACTTTCGCGTTGTATCTGTTTTGTCATTCTTTCATCTCCCATTCGCTCCACATGCCCGAACCATCGTAGCATGTCCTTCCTTACTTTAACACCGACACTCTCTTTCAGACCAACTCTCTTTCTTACATCTTCATTCCGAACGCGATCTGCGAGCGTTACTCAGCAGATTTTGCGTAGCGCGCGCATCTCGACCGCGTTTATTCTACTTTCATGCGTTTCCTGCCATACCTACCTCTCGCTTCCATACATTAGCGTAGGTATCAGCACCGCACTGTGTACTGCGAGCTGGGCCTTTTGACTTAGGGTCTTGGTACCCAAAAGTTTGCCTAACGCTCCATTCACTCTATTTCCCGCAGTTACCCTCCTTTCTACATCAGTGGTGTACCGTCCATCCCTGCTTAATGCACATTCAAGATATACAAACTTATCCACCTGTTCCAGCACTACATCATTTACAGTTATCCTGGCATTCGTTCTGTCCTATTCTCTTTCGAATACCATCACTTTCGTTTTAGTCGCGTTCAAATGTAAGCCTCTCATTAGACTATCATCTTTCATCGCTGTGACTAGAGACTGTAGTTCTGATGGCGATTCGGCTATGAGCACGGCATCATCTGCATACAGCAAACAGTTCACATTCACAAGTAAGTCACCCATTCGCAATCCAACATTCATCGATCTTACTCTCTTAAGACAATCGTCCAGGTACAGGACAAACAGCAGGGCTGACAGCACGCAACCCTCTCTGACGCCAATGTTGACGTCAGACCAGGGAGACAGGCTGCCGCCCACCCGCACACATGCCGTACATCCCACATTATGTAGGCTACACGGCACGAAGCAGCGCACCATCAATCCCAAATTCTGGCAAGATGATGAGATGAGACGTAATCCAAACACGCTTTCTTCTTTCTTGCTACGCAGGATTGAACGTCTGCATCCCACCAGGCATCACCTTTCGAATGTTCATGTCTCTTTGCACTCCCACATGCTTCTTTTGCACTATCCACTATACTTTCTTTCATAATATTCCAGCATTCATCCACATCTAAGTCGGAAAGGCTCGAGTTTGCAAGCCTTTCACTGACTAAGCCTACATACATACTCCTTACACTTTCATCTTCCAGTTTTTCACTCTTTATCCTTTCAAAGTCTCCGAGAGGGACACGCACTCGCCAGTGCCTCTACTTCTTGAAAAGACTGAATGCAGAAAAAGATACTAATAATACTATTTTTTTGAACGTGAGATAAAATCCATCATGAGTGCTATGCCGGACTCCTACCGACTAAAAAACCTCACGTAACGCCCAACAGCCTATGGTTGGCAGCCCCGGTTAAGCCCTCGGAAGGATGTTCCAGGACTTCTAACAGACCTACGGCCACAATTGCGGCGTCGCCCAGGGGGCGGTTCGGGTGCTATACCTAAACTGACCATTTATTTTTGATCTCAAAACGGGATATACGTTTTAATACCCCAGTTAGCAGGTTAACAATTGAAATAAACATAATTTCATTATATAGAAACAACAGGTCAAGTGCGAGTCGGATTTGCGCACAAAGGATTCCGTACCAAAAACGGCAAAAAAAAACTGTTGGCAAAAAGGTAACCCTTTACCGCCCCCCTTTTATAGCACTAAGATGACAAGCAAAGTTTGAGGACGAACACAATGTCTATGGCGAGCGGTGCGATAATAGAAAGTAGCCGTGGGCAACATATTAAACAATTCTTCAGAGCACAAACCTTTGTACAGGCGGTAGACCACGCACATAGTCTGTCTCTCCTGTCGCGAAGAGGTTCCACACCACCTACAAGCATGGGATCCTTGACAACTCTCTCATGGCTTGCTTTTGCACCGAGTCGACCGGTCAAAACTGATATTCAGGTGCCCCGGTCCAAAGGTGACAGCAGTACTCCTGGTGCGGCCGCACTTGCGACTTACAGAGTAGCCGTGTTTGCGTCGCAGTAAAATAGAGCTGTTGAGCACACCGAGCTTCCTGGACGCCAGCCTGGCCATGCTCTCCAAATGACTTCGGAACTTAACGTCACTGGAGATGTCAACACCTAAGATACCTATACTGTCAGAGATGGGAAGAGATGTGCCTTGAAATTGTGGCGCTACAGTAAATCGGTTTTTTTTGCGGTGAATACTCAACTCAACTCAAACTCATCATCACTTTTGTTTACCGAAATCGGACACTCTGGTGAGAGTACTCTCTATTTCAGACACAAGGTTTTTCGTACTACCGGTCACTGAGCAGGTCGTGTTCCTCAAGGTACCGAGCTGTGTATTGTTGACACGCTCAATCACCTTTCATTTAATGGGACTACTATAAGCCTGTAATTGGCCGGGTCGGTCTTGTCAACCTTCTTGGGCACAGAATGCACGTGCGTTTTTTTTTCTTTCGATCCTCCACGACGTATTTTCCTATATCTCCTTTTAGTCTGATTTTAGTACCTTTGTTTTTGATAGCATCAAATCAGCAGTCCACTCCTGGCCGTAGGCTTCTCCCAATCTACGCCACAATACACGTTCCTGCGCATCCCGCATTCAGTCCCAGCCAGCGACCTTTTCTAGATCGTCGGCCCATCTGGCGGAGGGGTCGTCCGTCGTCCTACCCCACGTTTACCAAGCTGCGAGCTCAAGAACTCATTTCCTCGTTCGGCCATCGGTTATTCTACATAAAGTATTTTTTTTTTATACTACTTAGGTGGCAGACAAGCTTACGGCCCACCGGAAGGTTGGTAACCGTAGCCTATAGACGTTTGCAACACCAGAGGTGCTACACACGCGCTGCCGACCCGGGCGCAGGTTGTGACGACCCACAGTTGAAATTTTTCAAGCCGCCCATAAGGCCTTCAACTTGGCTTAACGACTGTCATTTTACTAACAACCGGGACCAACGGCTTATCGTGCCTTCCGAAGCACGGAAACGCTCGTAAATAAATGTCACAAAGTGGTCCACGTGGTGGTCACCCGTCCATATCCGGCCATAGTAAATGTTGCTTACTGCAGTGATCGTTTACAGAACACTGAGTCCGCGGGGCCACGAGCGCTTCAAAATGTAGCTAAGCCCACTACCACTTCAAAACGCAGACTCTGCAAACTATGTCGACCACTTTGGTTCTCTGATGGAGACGGTTGCTCGCTGCGCAACTTGAAGGGTATGGACAAGAACCACTGTAAGTTTTCACAGCACGGCACCGTAGGTAATAATTGGTCGTTTGCTCAATAAATGGTTACTTTGCTTGTATGTTGACATTAAATGAACACTTGAGTTTCGGCATTCGTAAAATTCCAAAGAAAAAAAACTTCCATTTAGTTATCAGTTTACCACTAAACTACTTCACGAATTTTACACAAAAACAAAACAATAGTGTAGGTAGTGAAAACACGGACTGACTCTAAATTTCCCGACCACTGATGTCCCAAAAGCAACGAAATTTAAAAACAATCGCAATATTTCGGAAAACGGGACAATTTAGCGTCCCGAAGCTGTATTTGGGGACAACGGGACAAGGGACCGAGAAACGGGACAGTCCCGTTCAAAACGGAACGTAAGGTCAGCTTAGCTATACCGCGTCTTTGGGGGGTTTCGGGTGTGATCCCGCTTCTAAGGGCATGCGTGAACTTCTCACGTCACGCTGCCGTCATGGGCCTGCTTCTGTAAGGACAGTGAGTAGCCCTCTCGCCGTCCTCAGGCCCACGGTCATGGAGGCCGATAGTCTTCGGCGAAGACATATCGCCGATGCCTAGGCACCAACTGCTGAACTCGGGTGGGAAAGTTTTCTCCCGTACCCGCCCCACCGCCTCTTTCAAGAGCAAAACCTGCTCGCAGAGAGAGGCGGCGCAGTCCTACTTACTCCCGCTGGAGAGCATGGCTCGCACCATGGTCTCGAGCGAGAGAGTGTCCACGTCCAGACCCACCACGAGGGCCTGGCGCTGTTGCGCCCAACAGCATCATCATTCAGTAAAAACTCATTTTTCTTTCATTAGTACCTCCAATAAAATGATTATTCTTTTATGTGAATCAACAAGTATTTTTTAACAATAAATTTGTTTTGAAAATATCACTGGCAATTTTCTACTATTAAATCGAAAGCCTAAAGACAGTGTTATATTTTAAAGATTTTTTAAAATACTTACACTGTCTTTAAATTTGTACTTGAATTAGCCGACTTCATTGTTTTATGTTCCGTGCAATTACTTCCGGCACCGACTCGCTCGCACTCCTAGCAGTGGCGGTTTCTGGGTTTTGTATGACATTTTTAGGGTTCCGTAGCCAAATGGCAAAAACCCTTATAGATTCGTCATGTCTGTCTGTCCGTCCGTGTGTCACAGCCACTTCTCCGAAACTATAAGGCCTATGCTGTTGAAACTTGGTAAGTAGATGTATTCTGTGAACCGCATCAAGAGTTTTGTATAAAACGAGAAAAAAAGCATTTAATTTTGGGGTCCCCATACTCAGAACTGAAACTCAAAATTTTTTTTTTCAGCAAACCCATACGTGTGGGGTATCAATAGATAGGTCCCCAAAAATGCTATTGAGGTTTATAGCATATTTTTTTCTAAAGTGAATAGTTTGCGCAAGAGACACTTCCAAAGTGGAAAAATATGTCCCCCCCCCCCTCATCTAACTTCTAAACTAAGAGAATGATAAATCTAAAAAATATATATAATGTACACTGTCATAAAATCTACCAAAGAAAATTGGTTTGAACGAAATCAAGATGGTAGTTCTTTTTTTTTAAACGTCATATACCGCAATTTTCGCCGATAAAAATCACTACCATTGCGAACATCAATGAAAGTTACAACGAACCACACGAACTTTTATATTATGTTACTTGCTGCTACGGAACCCTTCATGGGCGAGTTCAACTCTCGCTGGGCTGGTTTATTATTATTGTTCCTAGAAAGCGTCCAGTTCAATTAGGCAACCTATCGGACTTGGGGAGGTAAGACAGCAGTCGCTGTCAACTTTGCCAATGGGGATGAAAATTCAATTCATAGCTGCTGCTCCTGGCAGCCAATAAAAGCTGCGTCGGGTTTGAAATATGGTTGGGCTTGAAGGCAGCTGGGCAGATGCTAATATGCAGAAAAGGTCTGGGCCCCATGAAGATCTTCTAGGCCCAAGCCGACGTCACTTGAAGCAGTGCAGGTGCTGACCAACGAACGAGGTCCTGGTACAGGCATTCCGTAACGCCATTGAGAACTCGGATGATTCTCGATGGCAACAATATCGAGGAGATAATATGCCAAATCATACCGACCTAGGTTCAAAAGTAACACCCCAGTTTCTACAAGCCATCGTGAAGAAACTAAGTAAGATGAAGAAAATTTATATCGGATAGTAAACAATCAATACGGTTCTTAGCTTTTTATTTCTTTCATTCTACGAGCGAAAAACTTTTTTATGTTCCTTATTAGTAATTTTTTGGTCTTTATATGTATAACTTTTATAATTAGTGACATTTATTATTTACACAAATTAAGATTTTATGCACCTACAGCCCCCCCCCCCCCCCCAACTTCAGGAGTTCAAAAGCTTTTTAATCGATCTATCGATTTCGTAATTAAGCATTGTGTGACGCAATCGGGCATAGGTCCGCTTCCTACAAGGCGCGCAGCCAGACTAAACGTAATCGGTAAAGGATAACGCATACAGATTTCGCGAGGAAAGAAAGAGAGAGAAGGTTTGGAGCGCGTTTAGCGAAATGATATGAAAGCTAAAAAACAGATAATTACAGATAAAAAGAAAACTATTATAAATATTAAAAAAACCGACTAGTGTAAATGAAGTTTTTAGTATTGTCTTTCTTATACATTAAAAATAATATCCAAATAATAGATAATTATAGAGATCCAGCCTAAAGTTTAACTAAAACGAGGTGTTTTCAAAAATTAAAAGTATCGAAGTGTTTTTTAGTAATCGTGTTTTCAGGCTAGTAGATCTTTATTTCATGAACTAAAGTTGCTTGTGTTGTAATGTTAGTTCATTAGACTTCAGGAGTCCTGAGATCTAGATCAAGATGATAGTCTATTTGGCGTCATACGTCCTCTTAATGCAACAGACACACAGACTACAGACAATATCTGGACATAAGCCCCTCTGCACTCTATTTTATAGAGAGAGGCTAAAAAAGAGGATTAGCTCCCATACAGCAAACGTGTTTTTTTTTGCCGTTTTTTGAGACGGAACCACCCGTGCGCATCTCCGACTCGCACTTGGCCACTTTTTTATACCACTTAAGACTACAGCTAAGTACGTCTGACCATTTCCCAACTAGTTACTTGAACCATTGAAGGAAAGACATGATCAAAAGGAGAAATTAAGAATTATGAGGTCACTAGCATCCTCGAGTTTCTCACCTGTTTGACAAGATTTAACCGATTCTACCACGTTGAAGATTTATGTACTAGATTCCCTTGTAAGTTTAAAACATCGTACCAATGATTTCTCGCGGGAAATCTACACAAAACGCACTAGCTTCCTCCTTGGAAACTCATTACGGTGAAAAGTTTTTTATGCAACAGGAAAACCAAGTTAGAATGGGGTTATTTCTAATTTTCTTTGGTTATTTAAGGAGCTCATGACGAATGTGGGTACAAAACTGTCGTAGAAATTTGTGTGAATGTGCCTCGTGTGGCGACGAAAGAGTACGAAAGGTCGCCACCTCACTTCATCCCGAGGCGACTTAGAGAATACAATCACAAAACGATCTATTGAGTAGAGAAGGAAAACTCGAAATGAAACCCGGTTGTCAGTAAATTGGAAGGCCTTATCAGCTGCTTGAAAAATTTCAACCGAAATGACCTGCAGCCTGTCCATTTTAACATTTAAAAATTTCAACCGAAATGACCTGCAGCCTGTCCATTTTAACATGGCAATAGGCTCAACACCTGTTACGTGGGAAATAAAACTATAAGGTAGAATGTGGGCGTGCACTATGCCTCTGCCTATATTTTTTGGTTATTGGAAGAGTCCATGACAAATTGGGGTACTACGAGCATATTTCAGGGATTTTCTTTTGAAGCTGTGCGCCAGATTTCGCAGTCACATAGAACTGTGAAGTTTAGTCACTTCGATTCCGATATCTACAATTCGGAACGAACTTCCAGTCATTATTTTATAATCCCGCCTTTATCAACGAACGAGGTAGTCAGAGGCATGGTGTACGACCACATTTTATATTTTTTTTTTAGAAATCCGTCGCTACCCAAAGGGTAAAAACGAGTCCCATTTAGTGAGACGTTGCTGTTTGTCTGTCCGTCACCAGGCTGTTTCTCATGAACTGTGATAGCCAGATAGTTTGAATTTTCACATTGATGTATTTCTCTAAGAATACTAACTACCTAGAAACCCTCTCGCCTCGTGATCACTGCAACAAAAACTGCCGTACTAACGCATGATTGTGTGCGTGAGCGTGCTGTCTTACACACGCCTTGCGTCAGTGTGTAGTGACGCCGGCTAAAGACACTTCCCATTTTTTCGGGAAACTAATCATGCTAAAGTTTTGTTCTCAAGTGATCATAAAATGGAAATAATTAATAAAATGGAATTGTAATGTCTATCTGTATGATTAAGTTAGACATTTTAGATGTTTCTAGATACGCGGATGCATGCGCGCCTTGTAATGATACAAGACGAGGTTATACCAGTGAGGGAGGAGAATCGAGCATTACAATGCGCGCCTTGTAATGATACAATGTGTATCGTTTTGATACAACTCGTAACATCAATGCGCTTTGCGCACCTTGTAATGATACAATGTGTAATGTTTTGATACAACTTGTACCATCAGTGCGCTTTTTTTATTGCGGCTGGCCGGCTGCACACTGGTCCGTATTTAAAATGGTGGACATACGATCTAAGATGTCAAATGATTTTGGGAAAAAAATAGTAGTACGAGTAGGTACGCATTTCTGGTTAATTTTGCAATTCAATATGGCCGCCGCGCCACCGTTGTAAAATTTCATGTTGGATACCGTATAAGGGGTTTTTTGGTATGCTGAGTTCGAATTTCGGGTTAATTTAGAGATCCAATATGGCCGCCGCGCCGTTATCACAAAATTTCATGATGGGTATCGTTTAAGGGGTTTTTTGGTATGCCGAGTACGAATTTCGGGTTAATTTAGAGAACCAATATGGCCGCCGCGCCGTTATCACAAAATTTCATGATGGGTATCGTTTAAGGGGTTTTTTAGTATGCTGAATACTAATTTCGGGTTAATTTAGAGATCCAATATGGCCGCCGCGCCGTTATCACAAAATTTCATGATGGGTATCGTTTAAGGGGTTTTTTGATATGCTGAGTACGAATTGCGGGTAGATTTAGAGATCCAAAATGGCTGCCGTGCCGTTATCACAAACTTTCATGATGGGTATCGTTTAAGGGGTTTTTTGGTAGGCTGAGTACGAATTTAAGGTCAATTTTGCAATCCAAGATGGCCGCCTTGCACCGTTGTAAAATTTCATGCTGTATATCGTATGAGGGGTTTTTTGGTATGCTGAATACGAATTTCAGGTTAACGTTTGCCATCCAAAATGGCCGCCGTGCCACTGTTGTGAAATTTCATGTTGTATATCGTTTATGGGGTTTTTTGGTATGCCAAATACGAATTTCAGGTAAATTTTGCAATCCAATATGGCTGCCTCGCCACCGTTGTAAAATTTCATGTAGCAAAGCGTATAATTGGAATTTTGATATGCTGAGTACGAATTTAGGGTTAATTTTGCAAAATTATCTTGAAATTCGTACTCAGCATACCAAAAAACCCCTTAAACGATACCCATAATGAAATTTTGTGATAACGGCGCGGCGACCATATTGGATCTTTAAATTAACCTGAAATTCGTACTCAGCATACAAAAACACCCCTTAAACGATACCCATCATGAAATTTTGTGATAACGGCGCGGCGGCCATATTGGATCTCTAAATTAACCCGAAATTCGTACTCAGCATACCAAAAAACCCCTTAAACGATACCCATCACGAAATTTTGTGATTTCGGCGCGGCGGCCATATTGGATCGCTAAATGAACCCGAAATTCGTACTCAGCATACCAAAAAACCCCTTAAACGATACCCATCATGAAATTTTGTGATAGTGGCGCGGCGGCCATTTTGGATTGCAAAATTATCATAAATTTCGTACTCAGCATACCAAAAAACCCCTTTAACGATACCCATCATGAAATTTTGTGATTTTGGGGCGGCGGCCATATTGGATCTCTAAATTAACCCGAAATTCGTACTCAGCATACCAAAAAACCCCTTAAACGATACCCATCATGAAATTTTGTGATTTCGGCGCGGCGGCCATATTGGATCTCTAAATTAACCCGAAATTCGTACTCAGCATACCAAAAACCCCCTTAAACGATACCCATCATGAAATTTTGTGATTTCGGCGCGGCGGCTATATTGGATTGCAAAATTATCATGTAATCACCTACAGAGATAGATTATAGTCTGAAATGATACAAGTTTTATCCCGGGAATAAGTTCCCATGAGACGCGGAAAAGAGAACAAAATTTCACGCAGGCGAAGCTGCGGGCATCAGCTAGTCTATAATAAATGTTACATTATACGCGAATGCTCGTGTCGGTCAGGGAGGTAGCATCGTAACGTAATGCTCGAGTCGAATCTATAAATATTACATTACATGCGAATGCTCGAGTCAGTCAGGGAGGTAGCACCGTAACGTAATGCTCGAGTCGAATCTATAAATGTTACATTACATGCGAACGCTCGTCGGTCAGGGAGGTAGCATCGTAACGTAATGCTCGAGTCGAATCTAATTTGTTACATTACAGGCGAATGCTCCCGGTGAGGGAGCACCTTAACACGTCCGGCAGTACGAACTGTACCTACCCAAGTCTAGTGGTATGAACTCCATAAATGAACTAACGAAACGTAAAAGACTTTTTGAAATCCAACCAGTTGTTCCCGAGATCCTAGCGTTCAAACAAACGAACAAACCCTTCAGCTTAAGAACATTTGTACAGATTTCACCATTTATAACTCACATTTAGATATTTTGAATGATTTCCTTAATTTAAAGTATGCCAAGTTTCTCGTTACTGAGTCCGAACAATTGTGTAGGTCGATTTTCACTATTCTCGACTCACACTTGACCGTTTCCAAATTATTTATTTTACGACTCTCTAATAATTTAGTTCCATTTCCATACCTAGGTAATTCTTTACTTATTTAATTTGGGGAATTCTGAATTGGAAACTGGCAACACCAACAAAAACGTCAAGATGGAGTCGAAGAAATTAGACATGCGTAAATAAATAGATTTCATAAAATTGTGATAAGTTTCGAGTTACTTACAGACATTCCTGGCTGTTTTTAAATATTTTCTGTAATTTCGACACACTTTTATTGCACAATTCGACATTTTAAACAATAAAATTTCGTCACGTGACACAAGCTTATCCCTTGACAACAGAATGTGCACTAAATGGCGGATCGGCACTTATCCGCCAACAGTTGGCGCTTAAAATTTTGGACGCTTTGCTGTCGTTCAGAGACTATCTACCTACTTAACACATCTCTGGTATTTCTATTGCCTCTATAACAACTAACACGTCGGCTGGTTTTATAGTCACGCTAAATACGTAGGCTGTAGCCGAAGGACGCAAAAAAATACAATTTATTTCAAACTAAATTTAATAAAAAGAATTACAAAAAATTATAAGTACAAAAATTAATAGTACGTCGACAATAGACCGATGCTGTGTCCAAAGTGACCGCTCCACGCGATGCCGGGCGTCGGGTGTCTTGCTGTTGCGGGGCACGTTGTGCTGACTTGGCGCCTCGTGGGTCGTGGCTGATGCAATAGTTGCAAGCGTGAGAATTACGCAGTTATGCAGTAAATACTTATCAGCGTTTCCAGTGCATAGCAACTATGTAACACCTCCCCCCATAGATCAGCAACTATTTCGAAATCTTCTTAGGTAGAGATGATGAAATATTGCTGTGATCGATTCTTATTTTGCTGGGGCTGATATTGCCGGGTTCTGAGATCTCGGCGTAGATTCCTGGAGGTATCACGTTGTCTAATTCCACAGGGTTGGTACTCCGTGGATGATTTTTCGAACTGCGCCGCCAACGTCGGTAAAACAGGATAATAACGAGAGCGCCACCCGATCCAAATAAAATAAGATAAATCGGGATCGTTGTATGATATATGCTCATGTCGCTAGCGGTTAATTTAACTGGAGGTTGTAATAGTATCTCAGTATTGATGGAATGTAAATTTCTTAGATCTATGGAGGTTAAGGTTATCGGCGGTTCGCTTGACGTCTCAATTTCTTCATAATTAGGTAGCTGCATTATCTCTAGGGCAAAACCTTTAATGTGGTTATTTGAATTTGCTATGGTGGTCTTCAAGTGGCAGTTGTAGGAAACAATGGCCAGATAGCTTCCTTGATGGGTTTTGTAGGTTTCGTGATCACAGGATATCTTGACCTTAGTTGGTTGCGGGAAGCTCATTGCGTAGTGTTTTTCGTCCAATTGTTCTACAGCTTGTTTCTTCAGGACAACGGGAACAGGGTTGCAGGTTGAGTGAAGTTCTTGGTTGGTGATCAGATGCTGGATACAGTCAGGTTCTTCACGAATCTTGTACTTCGATTTTTGGTCGCAGAGGTACAAGTTGGTGACCTTCGGGCATTCAGCCTCTATGTACATAGAATCTAGTCCAGAAATCGCAATAAAAGGTAAGGGGGGTAAAAGGATTTTATTATATTTACTAGCTGTTACCCGCGACTTCGTCCCCGTGGATATTATGTTATAAGCAAAGTTTGAACCGTATTCTATTTGAGCCTCTAGGATAAGTCGTAACCAAAATGTGGGAACAAATTTAGGACATTCTCCAACTTGCGCTAGATGGATTTTTTTAATGTGAGGAAAATCCCACATTTTTTTTTTCCAGTAAATATATATAATTTATTTCAGAAAATTACTTTTGTACATAGTTGTAAAATATACACCTTACGTTTACAATTGTATTAAACATTAGATTGTACGCATAGTTATTACATATTACGCATAAATATAATAAAAGACATACAATACAATTCAAAATTTAAAGGTCTATCTAATAATAACATTATGTTTTAATTTAGTACAAAGGGGCATGTTTAAATAAGTACTGCAAAAGAGTTTCACTTAGTACCGAGATTGTAAGCTACCTTGTCTGAACTAGGAACTAACCTGTGTTTCAGACTATCACTTAACTAGCCGATTTAATCTATTGTATCACATTACGTTGTTCTTATAATTATAATGAAGTATTATTGCAAACAAAAAGAAATTAGAAAAAATAAAATTACCTTTTGGTTAGGTACATAATTACAATAAAGTTACTTAATTACAATTAAGATAAAAATAAAATTACGTATTACTAAAAATATATGTTAGCTCAATATTTGTAGAATACTTTCTGTGTCCTCATAGTCAAGTTTACCCAGATATTCCGCTACTGCAATTTTGCAGAATTTATGGTTAGTTCTGTATATATCCAATAATCTGTTAAATCTATTATAAAGAAAGGGACCCAAAAATATATAAAATCTATGTACAAATGCATGCTTGAACGTTGTTCTGCTACAAACTATGTCCTTTCTTCTTCTGTCTGCTGGTATTGTGCTGAAGGGAAGTTCAGAGTGTTGTTTTAGTATTATGTGAAGTATGAATAATTGACGTACCGTAAGGACATCACATGCTGTATAGAGTTGATATGTAGGGAATAAAAAGGGTCGAAAGGTTGCCACCTTCAGGACTGCTCTTTGCGCACGTTCGAGAGGAAGTAAGACTGTTTTACCAGTACCCCCCCAGGACGTTATGCAATATGTTAGGATGGACTGACACAAAGCCAAATACACCCTTTTTATAAGTGTATATTCGGCAATATTCCGTAAATTTTTGAATATATAAATTAACTTACGTACTCTACTGCATAAGAAATGAATGTGTTTGCTGAAATTTAGATTAGAATCAAAAATAATACCTAGATATTTTATATCGTCAGTCACGCTTAAAGTAGAGCAAGTGCATGCAGTGTCATCAGAATTTCTACAGCTGTGTGCGTAAAGGCTGGGGTCAGCGGGTTGGTCTTTAATATTTCTCATTCTAAATACTATGTACTTGGTCTTTTCAATGTTTAAGGTTAGTGAATTTTCTTGGAGCCACTTGGACACAATATTGAAACCACTCTGCGCAAAACTAAAAGCGTCTTCGCGCGATTGTGCCGAGAAAAGCAATGTGGTGTCATCGGCATATGATATTATGGCTCCATTTTGGAGTGTTAGGTTACACAGGTCGTTTATGTAGATTAAAAAGAGAGTAGGTGATAATATGCTTCCTTGAGGACAACCAAAGCCGGTGCTTTTTGTTTCATCACTTGTCCACTCCCCGATTTTCACACACTGATACCGATCCCTAAGGAATTCAGAAAAAAGTTTTAGTTGCGTCCCCCTTATTCCAAGCACCCCAAGCTTACGCAATAGAGCAGTACAGGAAATAGTATCAAAAGCTTTTGCGAGGTCTAAAAAAAATTCCAATGGTGTGCATGCCGTTATCAAGATTGCTTGTTATATAGTTAGTCACTTGATGTACCGCTTGGTCAGTCGATCTTTTAGGCCGGAAGCCAAATTGATTATCTGAGAGCAGTTTTTTATCTTCTAAATATTTTACTAGTCTATTGTTTATTATTTTTTCTAATATTTTTGATAATCCTGTTAGTAATGAGATTGGTCTGTAGTTATTAATGACCTTTGGGCTTCCAGACTTGAGTATAGGTATAATCACAGCTTTTTTAAGTAGTTTTGGAAAAGTGCCATTCTGTAGACAAAGCTGAAAGATGTGCGTCAGGGGAGGTGCGAGAAAGTCTTTAAATCTTTTGAGAATTGAATTAGAGATGTTATCCCATCCAACCGCACATACATTCCTTAGGCCACTAATAATACTTAAAACTTCCTCTAGATCGGTATCCAATAAAACAAAAGACTTCAGTTGCGATGACTTAGTCATGGGTCGGGTGGATGAGCCACAGGACGTGAGCGCCCTTTCTGCAAGGTTTTTCCCTACGTTGGCAAAATATTGGCTCGCTTTGTTCAAGGCTTCGGAGGGGGTTGAGTCTGTTGTTAATAAGTCTAGCGCTGGCTGACAGCTTTTTAAGTTGTAAGTATTATTTTTTATTACTTTCCAAATCATCTTATTATTATTGCCAGCCTTTTGTAGCTCGTCCTTTCCGTACTGTATTTTTAATTTCTTTAACAGAGAGTTACAAAAATTTCTATACCTTTTATAGGATATTAGGAGTGTAGAATTTTCAGGTGCAGATTTTGATTTTTGGTGCAAGTTATCCCTGTGTCTTATGCAGCGAACGAGGCCGGGTGTAATCCAAGGCTTAGTGTTTATATACTTTTTCGTCACCACTGTTGAGTACGTATTTTTCAATAGAGCACTTTGCAACGAATTAATAAAATAACTAAGTGCGATATTTGCATCGTCAGTCGTATAAACGGGGTCAAACTGAATATTACGTATGTCTGATTCAAGGTGTTTCATATTAATCCTAGCATGAGTGTGTATAATTTTTTTCCTAGGTATTGCCAATTGTAGGGTTAGTAGAACTGCCTGGTGATCTGTAACTGTGGAGTTAGTGACCATAGTTAGTGGTTTGTTTGTTTTTATCACAAAGTGATCCAAGCATGAGCCAGTTATGAAAGTCGGGCAGTTATGAGCTGGCAGAAGTCCGTGGAAAGAACAGGTATCTAGGTATGAATCTGCTTTATCAACAGATTTCCCAGGTACAAAGTTAATATTTATGTCCCCCATTAGTATTATTGTTTTATAAGCTGATAAGCTTTTTAAGTTAATGTCTAAGGATTCTAAAAATATGTCAATGCTTTGAGAGGGTGGCCTATATACAGCTAAAATAACCTTATCAGCACTTATTCTAAGAATTAAGCAATTACAGGCTGCGAGTTGCGGTTCCTCTACCGTAACAGCTAAATCACTTCTAGTATAAACTACTAGGCCATCATTTTGGTTCAAACTTCTCTCTGTTTTGTGAACCAAATAATCATCAAGGGAAGGTATGACTGTCGTCTCCGACAACCTACACTCTGTTAGTACGATAACATCACAGCTGACGTCTAGTCGTTGTAACAAGACCTGAAACTCATGCATGTTTCGGTTAATGCTGCGAATGTTTTGTGTTATCAATGTTAAAGACTTAAGAGTATTGGGTAGGAATGATTTACACTCCTCAACCCTACATTGTTTTACGTCAGACACAGAAAATCTATCCAAATCACCGAAAAGTTGATCGGTCATGATGGTGTACAAAATAAATAAAGTTTAGCCTAAGTAAAAAGTTCTTAATCTAACAAGAAATAAGTGGCGCTTCTAGGCGCCTTCATAATCGATCGTGTTGATATACCTGTCCTCTGCAAACTGACGTGCTGGGCATGTGGCGTCCCCGGTCCGATGATCACACTTTCTTTTAAAGCGCTTGCAAGTTGCACAGATGGCGGGAGCGGCTGTATTACTGCATTCTTTAAAGGAGTGCCCGTGATCTCCACAGTGGTTACAGGTGGGGCTAGTTTCTCGGCAAAATTTGGCTGCATGACCATACTGTTGGCAGTTGAAGCATCTAGTAACTATAGTAAAATCCTTGACTGGGCAAGATGTCCAGTGTATAAAAATACGACCTTGATTTATGAGCGCCTTTCTGACGTTAGCAGGTACTTCTAGGATATAGTTGCACGTGGGTTGGTTCTTTTTCCCGGATTTATGGCTCAACTTGATGGCTGCTAAAAAAGCGTCTCGGGACGATCCCGGGAACTTTTCGACCAGGTTCTGTTCATAGATCGATTCAAAGACTTCGTTCTCGGTCAAGTCCACGGGCACACCAACCACTGCGATTCTCGGACGGCGTTTAGCCGGTACTTCTACGTTAAGGCCTGAAGATGCAAATTTATCCGAGTTTCTCAGTTTTTCTATATCTCCTCTTGATTCTGTGCTTATGAGGACTCCTCCATTCCTCACCTTCTTAAGCCCACGCACATGCAATTTGAGTTCTTCCGGCGAGATTATCTTTTGGACAAGTGTCTTTGTTTCTTCACTGGTCTTGTTCTTATCGCTTGGATAAATAGCGACGGAGCTCAAATTGCTAGGACGAATGTAATTATCGACGCCTTTTCTAATCATATCCGCAAATGAAGGGTCTGCTGGAGTTTTGATCTTACATTCCACAACCTCTTTCAATTGTTCAAGAGATGATGCCAAATTCTGCTTTTCTTCTAAGTGCTGAATGACGGTGTGGGCTTGAATGGTCTTTTGCTTTAGGGCTTGGTATATTACAGCCATCTCCGAGGTTCCAGATGTCACTTTTCGGCACAAATTGGTCACACGAAGTTTTTGGTCGGAGTTCATTTTGCCCTCGGCAACTATAGTGACGACCTCATTTAAAATGGACTGGATGCTTGACATCCATTTTTGGATCTCTGAAGTCGGTACTACTTCCTCAGGTAGCTCATAATTCGAAGTAGGCCGCGGTTTTTCTTCTACTGGATATGACACCAACCCTGCAGTTGGTGTCGATGGTGGGCTTCGGTGAACTAATTGGCAACGGCCAAAAGGAAAACCTGGACTAGACATTTCTAGACCCGATTTTCAACACTTTTTATTTAAATTACTTCATACTTTGGTCCACTTAAAAACACTGGCGTTTCACTTAAGTCGGCAATAAATCACACTGCGTGAGTAATTAAGTTGACATTAATAAAAATAGTTATTTACAATAACACTTCTAAATAAACATATCACACGTCCGCTAAGTCAAGCGATGTATGAAAAAAAAAAAAAAAAAAAAAAATGAAAAAAAAAAAAAAAAAAAAAAATGAAAAAAAAAAAAAACATGAATGTACTATGACTCCCACTGACTAAAAACCACACGTATCCTACCTAACAGCCTACGATTGGGAGCCCCGGGTAAGCCCTCTAAAGGATACCCTAGGACTGCGCTAGATGGATAGGAAGAGACCTCATGGTTTTAGTGGGTCCAAGGCCGGTATGACGTACGTGTTTATTAATTAGCCCCTTTAATAATTATAAGAGTAAGTAGTATGGTGAAGCGCGAATACGAAACGTTTGTTGGATTAGGGCCACAGACTGAAAACTTTACGCATAATCGGAAGAGTTGAGACGATAACACTAACGCTAACGGTAGCCAGTAAATGGCAGTCGTTAAACCAAGTTGAAGACCTTATAGATTTAATAATTTTCAAAAGTAGGCAGTACTAACGCCTGTCCATTTCAACACGGCAATGCGGCTCACCACCTATTACGTTACGTGGGACAAATTAAAAAAAGGTAAACATATAATATGCCTCGATACCCCTTTGGGGATAAAGGCGTGACCGTATGCATGTACTTATTATGTTTAAGGTAATTTAATTTATGTACCCATGTCACTGTAGCCAAAGCTCAACATTTTTCAGTAAAGTTGTTTTAAGAATGTTCATTATAAACAACGTTTGTGTGGCGTGTTGGCTTAATCATAAAAGAGCTGCTTAATGGTTATGGCTATTGTAAAATAATTCAGTCTGGTCAGGACTGAATTGCTTTAGAATAGACTTAATCTTTCTTGATTAAGCAAACAGACTTAAGCTCTTTTTTGATTAAGCAAACAGAGCAGTTTCACACGCTGCTTGATGAGTCTGATGAAGAAATACCTCTCCTTTCATAGATCTTATGTGACGTAAACGAAGTTGAGAGAGTTAGCTAGTCTATACATATAGTAAAACTGTTGAGGGTCGAGAGTCTACTGAAGCCGAAAATGAAATTACATTTTTCATGTGTGTCTGTCTGTCTGCATTCCGAATAAGTATCACGCCGAAGTTATTGAATGAATTTGAATGAAACTTAGTACAATCAGAGCTTATAATCCGAGGAAGGTTCTAGGATACTTTTGATCTCGATATTTTGCGCGGTTCCTTTGGGAGAAGGGATGAAAGACAAAACGGTTTTTTAGTTGTTACTTCTCAATGCGTTCTCGGATTCCAAATTTTTTTTTTAGTGTTATGAAGGGAATACTGTAAGCAATGTTTCACACAAGTTTCCATGTTAAAGGTTTTCTAGTTCAGGAATTAGAGACATCCCAACTTTCACAAAACCTAGAATTCAAGGATCCCTTTGAATGTGAGGGTAAATCTAAACTGGTGTGTTGGCTTAATGATAAAAGAGCTTAATGATTAAGGCTATTGTAAAATAATTCAGTCTGCGCCGAAGGCGTTCACTCACGCCCCCCTTAAAAGCGGGATCGCACCCGAAACCCCCAAAGACGCGGCATAGCACCTGAACCACCTCCTAGGCGAGGACGCAGTGGCGGCCGTGGGTCTGTTGGGAGTCCTGGGACATCCTTCCGAGGGCTTACCCGGGGCTCCCAACCATAGGCTGTTAGGCGTTACGTGAGGTTTTTTTAATTGATAGGAGTCCGGCATAGCATTCACGATGGATTATCCTTCACGTTATAAAAAAGTATACTACATATTACATGGCTTGTACAATAGTATAGCGTAGCCTGAAATTTAATTTATATTAGTGTGAGCTATGAGATCTAGAAAACTGATAAACTTACTTATTATGTTATATACTAAATGCATATTTAAAAACAAAACACGTACTCTAATGAATTTGATTATTGTTCTTTATCAAGCCTATTAATTACTACTACTAATCTTTACAGTTAGGTACTTTTGATTGTTGCCCGTAAATACATAAACAAATATATTTTGTGTCTGTCAAGCCCTTAGAATAATTATATGAAAGAATATGAAATATAATTTCATTGACTGCCTCTGTGGCGTAGTCGGTGTAGTGATACCGCCTGTCGCGCCGGAGGGCTTGGTTCGATTTCTGGGTTGTTCCAATTAGTTGTGTGATCCACAAATGTATGTTTCGGAGTTTGGGTGTTTTCTATGTATAATATGTATGTATTTAGAAATATATAAGTATGTATATCAGTCGTCTGGATATCGTAGCAAACACAGAATTTAATTTTTCTCTATCGGGCCTCCAAGATATTTAGCGTGATAATATGTAACCGGTGTGTAAAACCGATCTCTTACTAATATTCCTGCAACGTTTTAGTTTAATCAATTCACATACTTACATATTTCATTACCCTCTGCCTAGTCCCTAGGATATGTAGCGTGATAATATATAGCCTATTTAAAGATCCTACTTCTAGATTGCTATTCAAATAAAAGATTAATTAAAATTATTCAGTAATTTCTGTATTTTGCAATAATATACAAACAGATTTTCATTGTTCTCTGCCGAGCTCCTAAAAAATTTAGCGTAATAATATGTTGTCTGAGTGTAAAACCTATCTCCTACTAATATTCCTGCTACGTTTTAGTTAAATCAATCCAACGGTTTAAACATTTCATTGCTCTCTGCTTAGCCCCTAGGATATGTGGCGTTATAATATATAGCCTATTTTAAGACCACACCCCTAAGTAATATTTGTGCAAAATTTGAACCAAATCTGTTCAGTACTTTTCGAGATCCTTCCGGACAAAGCAAAGCAAACAGACAAACAGACAAAAAAATTCTAACTATATTTTCAGCTTCGGTATCTTATCGTCGCTGCGCTTGCAAAAGTCGCTATGTGATTTTTTTCGAATTTTGGATTTTGATGCCATTTAGATCCTTATTTCAAGGCGCACAAAGTGCAAAATCCGAAATTTTAAAAACCCTAATATTAACGGAGTTTCGAAAAATAGATATGTGAAATCAATACTTTTTTGCGCCCTCAAAATAATTATGTGCTTCAAATCACATAGCTAAAAAGTTCACCTTAACAAAAATAAAGTCAATTGCGCGGAATTGCGCCTGCTATGTGTTTACGGGCACATAGCGATATTGGTGTACAATATTTGACCTGAAACATCGCGCATTGCACAAATCAAGTGTCACATAGCTATCTTTTTATATGAAATTTGGCAGTCGTTTTGGATATTTATGTCAGCGATCCGTTCAGGAATGTATTGAAATAATAAGGCTGCTTTGGAGCTAGAATATTTCAGTAAAGTGCAAAAAGATTATTAGTTTTTATATTTAGCTCGCCAAATTGACGTCGCCACCAGCCTGATGGAAAGCCGCGGCGCATCTAGCGATTGGGGGCCACTTCTGACAGTGGTACTCAAGTTGGCGGCCCTGTGATGTGCCTCTTCACGCTCCTCTTGAAGAACCCGGGATTGTAAGATGAGGGAAACACGTGTGCGGGCAGGTCGACAGAGGAACGATCTTTTGAAACGCTCCATTCTGGCGAAAATTCTTTCCACTGTGTATGAGTGGCACCTCTGCCCGGCACACGTGGTTCGGGATCGGAAAGGAAAGGGTGGGATCAGGTTGAAGAGCTCTTCAGAACATTCACCGTTATACATTCGGTAGAAGGCAGCGAGGGACGCTATGGTTCTTCACTGCGCTAACGGTTCGAGGCCTCCCGTCACCTCAGGACAATCAATTATTCGGATAGCACATCTCTGCATAGCGTCAAATGCGTCTAGTAAGTACCTCGCGGAGCATCCCAAAGGTGAGAACAGTATTCGACGCAGAGGCGAATCTGCGTCTTGTACAGTAAACATCTCTGATGTGGCGTAAAATACCGTCTCACCTTATTCAGGATTCCTAATTTTCGCGAGGCCAGCCCAATATAGCTCTCTATGTAGTTTTTGTGATTAAGCTCACGCCGGACGTCTATACCGAGGATCTCCAGGTTGTCCTTTAGTGGAACCGTAATGCTCTGAAGAGAGGGTAGGGGTAGAAATAGGGACTTGACCAGGTTGTCCGAACCCCATTGGGCAATGCAGCCCAGGTCCCGGTCGAGATCCGCCACGAGTTGTCGTCTCTTCCCCTCCACGTCGCCTCGCCTCTCCACTGGACGGCCAGAATAGCTGCCATGCAGAGTACTACTATCATCCGCATAACAATGAATGCACCCAAGGGACAGCATGTCATTGATATGCAGAAGAAAGAGAGTTGGGGACAATACCGATCCCTGTGGTACTCCGGCATTTACCTGCAAAAAACAGGAAGCCTGACCATCACAGAGGACCCGTACACGTCGCCCGTGCAGGAATCTGGCCAACCAGCGGCACAACTGCGACGATAGACCGTATGCCGGCAAATTGGAAAGAAGCGACGCATATCAAAGCCTTTGGCGATCTCTAGACCAACCAGAGATTCACCGTGCCTCTCCATAGCCTGCTACCTCCCCGCCGCCGCTTTTACAAGCATGACCTGCTCACAGAAAGACGCAGTGGCGCGAAGTCTTAATTAATCCCGCTGGAGATGATTGCTCACTCCATAGTCGAGAGAATATCCACGCCCAGACCTGCAACGAGAACCTGGCACTGCTGCGCCCACGCTATGTACTCCCTAATTTTGAGAAGTGCTGTGGCCTAGCTGAATTTTATATATTCGCCTAAAACTAAAGTAGCTTCCTTCCGTCTACGCTGGATCACTTGAATGTCTATTTTATTCATTACCCCATAAAATCCCAATCTCCTTTACGTAAGCCTGTTTTTCTCATAAAGGACCCTTTTACGTTTCATTCTACAATTTCTTGCTCAAAAATCCGAGCTCTGCTGTACTCATTCCTTTCCAGCCATTATTTTTTTGGATCACACAAATATTTGAGTCTAATCGAGAATCAACCTCCTTACAGGATCTTAGCACAACAGTAGCATACATTTACAGACAAGTATCTAAAACTACTAGTATTATAGGTGGTACGCAGTACGTACATTTGCATACCTACCAGGGTACCTTAAAAAATAGTAAGGTTTTTTGGTTGCTGTAAAGGAGTTGGTAGAGGTAAATAATTGGGACAGCACGCCTTTTCGTAGTCTCCTTCCAGACTGTATGTAGCCAGGGATGTGCACTCTCGAAAGGAAATCCCAGGCACCCTCACCAGCCGTGGTCGCCAAGCTGCGGCGACCTTTCGCCACGGTTGTTGTAGAAACCATGTCTTACTAGACTGGAAGTATCTCGTGGCAGGTCTGGATGTGGATCTCTCGCTGGAGACCATAGTACGAGCCATGAACCCTAGCGGGAGTAAATGGGACTGCGCTGCCTGTTTCTGCAACCAGGTCATGCTCGCGAAAGAGTTTGGAGAGGTTTGGGAACGAGAGAGAACTCTCCCACCCGAGTTCCACAGTCGCCGACATATCTTTGCCCAATCAGCTCTATGACTGGGGTCCTGAGGACGGTAAGGGGTTATAGATGTCAGCGTGACGAAGGGATTCACGCACGCTCCCCCTAAGAAGCGGGATAGCACCCAAAAAGCCCCCAAAGACGCGTGATAGCACCTGACCCCCCCCCCCCCCCTAGGTGAGGCTGCAGTGGTAGCCGTAGGTCTGTTGGGAGTCCTGGGGTATCTTTCCGTGGGCTTACCCGGGGTTCCTAACCGTAGACTGTTCTACAGGATACGTGAGGTTTTTTAGTCGGTAAAAGTCTGGCATAGCATTTATGAGAATTTTCCCTCACGTTCAAAAAAAAAAAAGGAAAGGGTAGTAGCCAGCCCAGAGTGATGGAGATCGTTCTGGGATCTCCGTCGACCAGTGCTTCTGCTGCGGTACGGGAGAGAACTGTTGCTCTCCCGATCCTTCCTCGGCGCCTTTATTGCGTACAACACATCCTCACACATCAAGGCAGCAGAGTTTTATGGCAGAGAACACCATGTTTGCCATGGTTTCTTAATAAAATTTGATATTATTTTCAATTGACACCTTTTATTAAATAGCTATGTGTAATTAAACAACGTGAATTATGTTTTATTTGTTCCCGCTATGTGCTCAACAACACATGGCGATATTTGTGATCCAAACAATTTTAGCTATGTGTCAGATCCACAATATTAATTTTTTGGTATTTTCGTTTTAAACGTTATCTTTCTAAAAGTCATTTTCCACAACGTAAATATAATATTTACATTATAAAAAAATTACGTACTTTCTCCATCACAATTATATTTCGAGTAAATCGGTTTTTACTTCCTCCTGAAAAGTAGGTTAAAATTACATAGCGACTTTTGCAAGCGCAGCGACGTTATGTAGAACACCCAGCGAGTATTTTTTTGTTAATATTTCCAATGTACAGTTTTGGCTTTTCTATCATTTTATTATATGTATAGACTGCTACGTTTTAGTTAAATCAATCCAACGGTTTAAACATTTCATTGCTCTCTGCTTAGCCCCTAGGATATGTGGCGTGATAATATATAGCCTATTTTAAGACCACACCCCTAAGTAATATTTGTGCAAAATTTGAACCAAATCTGTTCAGTACTTTTCGAGATCCTTCCGGACAAAGCAAAGCAAACAGACAAACAGACAAAAAAAATTCTAACTATATTTTCAGCTTCGGTATCTTATGTAGAACACCCAGCGAGTATTTTTTTGTTAATATTTCCAATGTACAGTTTTGGCTTTTCTATCATTTTATTATATGTATAGATATATAGATTAGGAACGATGAACAATTTATACTTAAAGGGTGTACGTAGGAGGGAAGCCAATTGGCATTTTGAAGACTATGACTACTTGGTTATCTATATAGAAATATCCTAACCTAATAACATCGTAATAATCTCTAAGTTCTAAATCGAGAATCTCTTTAATTGAGTAAAGGATTCGTAACTTATCTAACATAATTTTAATTTCCCTTAGATTAATTATTGAATGAGGAGTGCTCGATGCACGGATAAAAGCTAATGTTAACTCTAGTCTGTGTAGTTCTTCGAATAAACTATCTATGTAATCATTCAACATGACTAAATACTGAGCCATGTGGGCATAGTGAACGAAATCCGAATCTTTATTTTCGAGAATTCGATTTAAGACTCGAACCATGCGTATCTGATTTTCAGTTATATTAGATAAGATCTTTTCATTATGTAAAACCCAAGTTTTGGTGAGGCTAACATGTTGATTGATTTGAGACTCTAGTTTATGACCATTGTCTTGCAGTATTTTTATGGCATTGTCGTACCTAATGGCGTCAGTTTGATCGAAATTACCCGATATACTTTTGATAACGGAACCCAGTCCGTCGATATGGCCTCTTTTATGACGAACGTGTTCAAACGACTCTAATTGTGCAGAAATTTTGTTTAACTTTGACCTATGGTGATTCAGATGAGGTTCGAAGAGGAAAGAGGTCTTATTGTTGAGTTTTGGTCGAAACTCGGACATTTTAGAGTTAACTAAATCAATTTGAGATTGTATACTATCTAAATTAACGTAATTAAGGAAAGAATGATAATGAGATATAACTCGTGTAGGTCCTAAATTAAATGGGAGTAAGCCAGGTCCATTGCCCAAAAAGTCAATCGTTACTTCTTGTCCTCGAGTCAGTTGGAGCAGTAGTAGTAAGAGAACCATCCTGTAACAAAACAATTTCCTTAGGGCATCGCTTAAGACGAGATTTCGCTACGGGGCCACGTTTTTTCTTGGTATAGATGTGGATGGGGAGATCAGCCAGAACTGTATCTTGTGTAAAACGTGGCGCTAACTTTTGTCTGGTTGCTACAGGATTTTTAACAAATACTTGTTGATCAGGGCTATACTCTTTTTCGGATTCGCGATCTTTGTTACGATTTTCTGTAAGTTCCGTACGGTTATGAAGCGAGGTCTCGTTGATTACGTCGTATACCTGAGTTAAACGCTTTTTATGGTCTTGTAGATATTGCTGTAAAAGATGTTCGGACAGATCGACGTCTAGTGAGTCTCGGGGATCAAAGTGTCCGGTGATTAAATCTATAGGTCTACATTTCGTGAAACTGTGTATGGAACTATTATACCCTAGGATAGCATAAGGCATGAGATTAATCACTGGTTCATTATGTTTTTCTAATTTCAGAATTCGGAGATGTTCCAGTATGGTCGAGTGGAAACGTTCTATTATCCCATTGTCGTTGGGGGAGTGTGCGAGTACTTTATGGTGTTGTATTTTATGGAGACGGGTAAATTCCGAAAATAATGCGTTAGTAAACTCGGGTCCTTGGTCTGTCACAATGGTATACGGAACGCCATGATGGGTGCAAAACGTTAGGAAGGCTTGGACGACGCTTAGAGCGGTACCGTCTCTGAGATAGTATGCTTGTGCATATTTTGAGAAGGCATCGACGAATGTGAGAAATTTCTCATTCTGAGCGGTGAAGAGATCGAGGTGTACTTTTTCGAATGGCTTCGTGGGCGGAGGAACTATGGAGAACCGTTGTTTAATGGGATTGCGATCGTATTTTGCCTGGCCACATATGCTACATTACGCAATCTTTCATTTTGGGCCAGTAATAGCGGTGCGATAAAGCAAGAAAACATTCTGTTATACCGCGGTGGTTGGTTTTACCTTCGTGGTAGTTGCGTATAATTTCCTGTTGCCTCAAGTAGTTCTTAACATCCTCCACTTCCTTTTTTGTTAAGACCATGTTCATAGCTGAGCTTTTGAACTTGTCTTGGATGATTGGTATAATGCTGTACATAGCCAAAGGAGGATGTATAATAATACCAGTCCTTACCTTTGGGTGTACATATTCTTTGATTGCATTAACCACATCGTCTTCAAGGTTAGGTCGGACAGCTGTATGACGGTTCTGGTATGGGATTCGAATGGTTTTGAAACAGTTGGGCGTTTTTTGATGTCTCCTACGACTACAAAAGATATTTGGCGATGAAATTTATTAATCGGGTCCTCAGATATTGGGATCTCTAGTATAGGATTTTCCGCATTACTATGGGCGGTGACGGTGGTGGAGCCGGATACTGACGGAGGGTTCTCAGATGTATTGACCGCGATGGAAAGTGCGTCTTCGTGATGTATTTCTACACGGGAAAGGGCGTCAGCATTGGTATTTAATTTACCTTGCTTATAAACGGTAGTAAAGTTGAATTCGCTTAATTTTAATCTCCAGCGGGTTAAGCGAGAGTTGGGTTCTTTAAGGTTCATAACCCATTGCAGGGGTTTATGATCGGTGACAATTTTAAATTTCCTACCAAATAGGTACGGCCGGAAATATTTCGTTGCCCACACAATCGCTAACAATTCTTTTTCGATTGTGCTGTAGTTAATTTCACTGCTATTTAATGTGCGGGATGCATAAGCTATAGGTTTATCACTGCCTATCTGACCTTGGGAAAGAACGGCACCAATGGCGATGTTAGACGCGTCTGTAGTCAATACGAAATCTCTTGTAAAATCCGGGTACTGTAAAATAGGGTCGTTGGTCAACAACGTTTTGCATTTTTCGAAACAGCTTATATAATTGGGATCTGATGTGGTGATTTTCGAGCCCTTCTTTAGACATTGAGTCATTGGTTTTGTAACACGGGCGAAGTCGGGAATGAATTTCCGATAGTAGCCTAGTAGGCCCACGGAGGAAGCAGTCTCACAGGGTGAGGTGGTGGTGGCGGTGTCTCTCGACATCGCCAACGCATTCAACACCTTGCCCTGGAACTGCGTCAGGGAGGCGCTTATCTATCATGGAGTGCCTCCCTACCTCCGTCGAATTGTCGGGGCTTATCTTTCCGAGAGAGCCATAACTTACCCGAGCTGGCTAGGGCCGGGTCGGCGAGATGTGTCGTGCGGTGTTCCACAGGGATCGGTTTTAGGGCCGCTCCTGTGGAACATCGGTTACGACTGGGTGCTGCGTGGTCCGTTGCTCAGAGGGGTCGGCGTAACATGTTACGCCGACGACACCCTCGTTACGGCGCGGGGAGCAACGCACCGTGCCGCAGCACTTAAGGCCACGGCAGGGGTTGCTCAGGTCGTGGGTCGGATTCGGCGGCTGGGTCTTGAGGTCGCCCTTCACAAATCCGAGGCTCTGTGCTTCCACGGACCTCGGATGGGGCCACCTGCGGGATCCAGCCTACAAGTGGGGGGCGTCAGCATCGGCATCGAGCCCTCGATGAAGTATCTGGGGCTCGTACTCGATGGCCGGTGGAACTTCGGACATCATTTCCGAAGTTTGGTCCCAAAACTGAGGGGAGCATCGGCCGCACTCTCGCGGCTGATGCCCAACATCAGGGGACCCAACGCTCCCTACAGGAGGCTGTACCTTGGGATCGTGCGAAGCATGGCCCTGTACGGGGCTCCCGTATGGGCGGAGACCCTGACGGCCAGCAATGAGGCTAGACTGATGAGCCCGCAGAGAGTGATGGCCGTCAGGGTGATAAGAGGATACCGCACGATCTCCGGTGAGGCGGCATGTCTCCTAGCCGGGACCCCTCCATGGGACCTGGAAGCGAGAGCCCTTGCGTCACTGTTCAGATGGCGCAAGGAGGCGCTGGAGCGGGGCCAAAGGCCTGCGTCTCGAGAAATCGAGGCCCAGCGGACCCTGCTCCACCAGGAAACCCTGGAGACATGGAAGATGCGACTTGAGCAACCAAAGGGGGGATTCGCCACAATCGCGGCCGTCAGACCGGTCATGGACGAGTGGCTGGAGAGAAGACACGGTGCTCTCTCCTACCGGTTGACACAGATGCTTGCCGGGCACGGTAGCTTCGGTAGGTATCTGTGGCGAAAACACCGGGAAACCACGGCCGAATGTCAGCACTGCGAGGACCGCAGCGATGACACGGCGCTCCACACGCTGGTGGAGTGCACGGCGTGGGCACAACAGCGACAGGTCCTCGTAGTGGGTCTGGGCGTGGACACTCTCTCGCTTGAGGCCATGGTGCGAGCCATGCTCTCCAGCGGGAGTAAGTGGGACTGCGCCGCCTCTTTCTGCGAGCAGGTCATGCTCGCAAAGGAGGCGGCGGGCCGGGTGCGGGAGAGAACTCTCCCACCCGAGTTCCGCAGTCGGCGCCCTGGGCGCCGCCGACGTGTCTTCGCCGAGGACTATCGGCCTCCATGACCGGGGGTCTGAGGACGGTGAGAGGGCCGCTCACCGTCCTTACAGAAGCAGGCCCATGACGGCAGCGTGACGTGAGCACTCACGCACGCCCCCCCCCCTTAGAAGCGGGGTCACACCCGAAACCCCCCATAGACGCGGGATTGCACCCGAACCACCCCCTGGGCGAGGCCGCATTGGCGGCCGTAGGTCTGTTGGGAGTCACGGGACATACTTCCTGAGGGCTTACCCGGGGCTCTCAACCATAGGCTGTTGGGCGTTACGTGAGGTTTTTTTTAGTCGGTAAGAGTCCGGCATAGCATCCTAGGAGGATTTTCCCTCACGTTAAAAAAAAAAAAAAAAGCCTAGTAGGCCCAGGAAGCGTTTAATTTCTGTGGTTGTTCTGGGCATGGGAAATTTTTGAATAGCCGCAATTTTATCCGGATTGGGTTTAATACCGTCTTTACTAATAATATGACCTAAATACGCTGTTTCAAGCTTTAAAAATTCCGATTTATTCATTTGGATTTTAAAGTTTGATTCGCGGAGTCTTTGAAATACTTTCTCTAAGTTTATCATGTGCTCCTGGAGTGAAACAGAGAACACAATTATGTCGTCGAGGTAAACTAGGCATATAGTGTTTTGTAGATCCCTCAGGACGTTGTCCATAACCCGCTGAAAAGTAGATGGCGCTCCTTTCAAACCTATGGCCATTCTCAGAAATTCAAAATGGCCTTGTTCTACTGTGAATGCGGTCTTTTGGATGTCGTCAGGGTTCATCTCCACTTGATGGAATCCACTTGCGAGATCCAGCGTGGTGAAATAGTGACAATTACCTAGTTTATCGAGTACATCGGCTATGTTTGGTATAGGATATCGGTCGTCTATAGTTTTCTCGTTTAGTTTCCTAAAATCGATAACTAGACACCATTTTTGCTTGCCACTAGCATCGTTCTTTTTGGGAACTACCCAAATGGGGGAACTCCATGCAGATTGTGATGGCCTAATGATGTTTTGTTCCAGCAATTTAGAGATTTGGTCTTGAACTTCTTGTTTGTGAATAAATGGGTATCGATAACTTTTTGTATAAATGGGGACGTTGTCTGTTGTTCGGATACAATGTTTGACTTTATTGGTGAAGGTTAATGGTTCGCCTTCGATGTAAAACACGTCGGCATACCGGCCGCAAAGGAGTTCTAAGTTAGCCTTTTCCTCAGGGTTTAAGTGGTCTATTCGCAGGCGAGACAGAACCTCCCTAATACGGTCGGGTGATGGTTCATCTGACGTACTTTGGATGTTACACAGTTCCGCATGGACTGGACTGTTCATGGAAAATACTACATCGTGACGCGATGAGTTGGTGACTTCTACTATACCTTTATTATTTTTCACGGTGGTGAGGCAGTCACATATAATGCAATTGCAGATATTCTGTTGCGGAATTGAAACATCCCCGTCATTGGAGTGTATCGGCACTTGAACTAATTTAGAAGAGTTAGCTGGTATTATATCTTCAAAAAAATTTTTATTCATCGAATCGTACATGAACAAAGGGTTACGAGAATTACGGGTGATTAATAATCTGTTCTTTAAGTCAATATTGGATTCTAATTTTTCTAATAAATCATAACCAATGATACCGTCGAAGAAATCATGGAAGTGGTAAACGAAGAGTTTTATGCTATCTGATTCGTTGAATTCTTGGAAGCAAGGTAGATTTATAGAATAATTATTCTTAGTAGAAGCGTGTATATTAGTTATTACAAAAGGGTCATAGTTAAGTTGCACGTGGGAGAGATATTTTTCAACAATTGCAGGGCTAATGAAAGAGGTATTTGCACCTGTATCAATAAGTAATTTGGCTGGGGGATTCGAAATTTTAATATACGGTAATATCCTTTGATTGTGTATAAAAAATTAAAAAAGTAATTAATGAGCACTGTTTTGGTAAAGTTAAGTAGGTATATATAGTGACGCTGTTTGGACTTGTTTTTTATTCTGTGTTGTGTTTATTTTAGTTTCTTTTTGTTTTTCTTTTCAATTATATTCTTCGAATTTATCAATTATGTACCTATATTAAAGTATAGATAATAATAAAATAATTTTAGGTAATCTCGTTCGTTGCACGCAGCTGGCGGGTGGATATTTTTTATAAATCAGGGCTTCTTTTGCTATAAAGATTATTGTAGGTAAATTTTATTACATTTGCTTTAAGTGTATATATTAACATTATATTTATTATATTTATTTTATACATTCTAGGATATTTATCTTTATAAATTATTAATGGTGACCATCGACAATAGCGATAATGAAAGCTTTGTGACTGCATGCAGTCTAAATGATAGTTTTTCTTATATGCCTTCATTGGCTGATTTTGTTCAGACCCAGTTCTCTGATGTACCGCGGAATTTCAATGTAGTCCATATAAATGCACAGAGCATTCCCGCCCATTTCCCGGATATGCTGACGACTTTCGACTGTAAGAATATCCATGCTATTCTCATTTCTGAGTCTTTTCTTAAGCCTTGTCTACTTTCCAACTGCTATTCTCTACCCGAGTTCAATCTAATTAGAAACGATCGAATTGGTTCGCGTTGTGACGGGGTTGCTATCTATTTACGTAGTTACATACCATATACTATTATTGACGTATCCCCACAACCACCGCCATCAAACGCTGGGGAACATCTCTTTCTTGAGATTGAACTCGGCCACATTAAATTATTACTTGGAGTCTATTACTCCCCTTCAATGAAAATTAACTTTTTCACTTCATTCGAAAATCTATTAGAACGATTTCTACCATCTTACAGTCAAACTATTATTATGGGAGACTTTAACACATGTCTTTTGAAGCATGATTCTCGCTCTTCTTCTTTTTTAGGTGTAGTCGAAGCGTGTAATCTATCCGTTTTACCCTCTAATGCTACTCATCATGCTCCTGATCATCCCCCAACACTCCTCGATCTTATCCTTGTATCTTCAACTGACCTTGTTGCTAGACACGGTCAGTATCCAGCTGACTCTTTCTCTTTCCATGACTTAATATTTCTTTCATTTAATGTTCGTCCACCTAAACCTAAGCCTAAACTCCTAATGCAACGCCATTTTGGTGGCATGAATCTGGGTAAGCTGCGGGAGGATGCCAGCAATATCAACTGGGATCCGTTGTTAGAGGCACAGACAATCGACGCAAAGGTAAACTTCTTTAATAATAAAATTGTTGAGCTTTACGACGTTCATGCGCCGGTCAGGGCAGTGAAAATTAAGCACTCCCCATGTCCTTGGCTTACACGCGATATAAAAACATTATTATCAAAGAAAGCTGCTGCCAAATGCAGATACAAAATACGGCCAACGACTATAAACAAAGACAGATATATTGCATTACGAAATCACTGCAGTAAGGTGTGTAGAAAAGCACAACGCCAATATATTCATGACTCGGTCGAGAACGGAGACCCTGCCAAAGTTTGGAAATTTCTAAAATCATTAGGGATTGGAAAGCAGCGTCGTTTGTTATCAAACTGTGTGAATATTGATTCTCTTAACCATCATTTCTCATCTTCGTCCACATTGGATTCGTCTTACAGAGACAATACATTACAATATCTTTCATCGCTTCCAACTCCTGACCACTCACCGTTCAATTTTGATCAATTATCTGAGTGTGGTGTTAAAAAGAGTATTATGTCGATAACCTCTGATGCGATTGGTGCTGATAATATTAGCCGTAAAATGGTGCAGCCTATCATTGACGAAATTCTTCCTTATATTTGTCATATCTTGAACCACTCCCTTACTTGTGCTGAGTTTCCGAAAGCATGGAAAGAATCACAAATAATTCCTTTACCCAAAAAATCCAACCCAACATCCTTTTCCGAATATCGTCCCATTTCTATATTACCGTTCCTATCCAAAGTCCTAGAACGACTCGTTCACTCCCAACTAAATGCATATCTCAATAAACACAATCTCCTAAATAATTTACAATCAGGTTTTCGACCAGGTCACAGTACAACCAGTGCATTGGTCAAGGTCACTGATGACATTCGTCTAGGCATGGAAAATGGAAATCTCACGGTACTCACGTTACTGGACTTTAGTAACGCCTTTAACACTGTAGATTTCCATATCCTGCTTGGTATATTACGCTCTATTAACATATCTCCACCAGTGATTGATTGGTTTCATAGTTACCTGTTTGGGCGTCGGCAGCGTGTTCACGTTGAAGATTCTTTTTCCACGTGGTGTAGTACATCTGCTGGCGTTCCGCAGGGTGGCGTGCTTTCTCCCATGCTTTTCACAATTTTTATCAATTCTATCTCTAAGTATTTATTTTCTGCCTACCACCTTTACGCAGATGATCTTCAAATCTACAACCAGGCTTCCTTGTCTGAAGTATCGACAGCATTTACAATAATGAATACCGACCTGGCGTACATCTGTCAATGGGGTAAACAATATGGCTTACAAGTCAACCCTTCTAAGACTCAAGTCATTGTAGTTGGTAGCTCCCGTAAGCTTGATCAAGTTCAGTGGCAGTCCCTTCCGGCAATAGAATTTGATGGAGTAACCCTGCAAATTAGCAAAGAAGTTAAAAATTTAGGAATCATAATCGACAGCACACTGTCTTGGTGTCCACAAATGAAAGAAGTCAGTCGTAAGCTATTTGCTTCTGCTGGCTCTCTGCGTAGGTTACGCAACTTCTTGCCAACTGCCACTAAAAAGGCGCTTGCAGAAACCCTTCTCCTTCCTGTGCTCGACTATGCAGATGTCAGCTATCTCGATATCAATGAGGAGCAACTAGACAAACTTGAGCGACTTCAAAATTTTTGCATTAGATTTATATTTGGTTTGCGCAAATATGATCACGTATCACAATTTCGCAAATTGCTCGAGTGGCTCCCAATTCGCCTTCGTCGGAATGCTCATATTCTCTTTTTGCTTTACAGTATCCTTTTTAATCCCGCTACTCCCATTTACTTAAAAGAACGTTTTAGATTCCTTACTGACACACATTTGAGATCCTTGCGGTCGTCAGAGACACTGGAATTAGAAATTCCAAAACATTCCACAACCTTTTACGATAAATCTTTCTCTATACAAGCTGTACGGTTGTGGAATGAGTTACCAATAAATATAAGGCGTGCGCAGTCATTGAATACTTTTAAAAGATTGGTTAAAGATCATTATCTGGCATCATAGTATCTGTGAATGAATCTAATATATATTTATGTGTTGTATATGTGTGTGTATGTATGTATATATGTATGTATATATATATATATATGGTATGTATAATATAGTATTTATATATGTATATTGCTATGTTATGTGTATATAATACATGTTTTAAATTTGGACCATGAAGTTACCATTGCATTGGTATTGATAATATAAAAAAAAAATCTATCCTTAAAAAATATTTAACACCAATAACTACCCACTTACTAAATGATCCTTGACAAAAATCTCCATCCAAAGGTTGCCTGTAAGAGATTGCTTTTTAGCGATAAGGCCGCCCTCTGTACATTTTTACTCCTATAATCTCGCTACATAAATGTTTTTGTATTGGTGTGCAATAAAGATTATTCTATTCTATTCTATTCTATTCTGTGTATATTAATTTCTATCCTAGCTTGTCGGACTTCGAGGTGTTCTGAAAATCCTCGTTTTGGGAAGAAGGCATGTTGCACGGTTCCTCTGTGACAACGTAAGAGGAATCAGTGTATGGAGATGGCATACACGACGGTTCGTTGATGTACCCGTCAGTATATCCGTACTCGGCATACTCGTATTGCTCTTGTGGACAATATTCTTTGTCAGTATAGTAGTCATTGTAGTATTCATAGGGCGAATAGTCACTAAAGTCGTTGAAATTAGTTTCTCTGGTCTTGAAATAGTTAGTTGGAGGTGGGTTACCAGAACGTGACCAGTCATGAGGTGCGCGCGTCGGGAACGGTTTGGTTGCTTAGTGGCTAACGCCACTCATAGCCTGGGGTGCATTATTAGTCGCGGGTTTAGGGTTGTACGGCATCTTGAATACCTGACTTTGTGGTCTGTAGTTCGGTGGGGGCGAAATAAACATTTGTTGAGTCCGCATGGGCATAGGGCTACGGTGTAGAGGGAATTGGTTCCTCCATGCCGGGACTAATTGTTGTTGAGACATATGAGGTTGTGGTGGTACGAAATTAAATGGACGTGACATAGGTGGCGCGAAATAAGGTGGACGAGATGTGGGCTAAATGAGCTGGAGGCTTAAAATCTTGATTATGTCTATGACTGACCTGGTGATGTACCGGAGGTTTCCTGCTCGGGGCATGCTCGTTGCGTTGCTGCATATACAGCGTGTTCATCTCCTCATGCACGAACTCTAAGGCTTTTTCGATTGTATCAGGCCGCATGCAACGAATGCGAGAACCGAGCGGGTCCCGCAGACCGCGTAAGTACGATTGTAAAGTGAGCTTCTTATAAAGAGAGCGTTTCGATTCAATAGTACTCGCTATTGTTTCATGCAGGCTGATGTACGTCATGATTGTACTAAAAAGATTTTGACAGTGTTCGTAAAATTCTTGGGGGGTTAAGGAACCCTGAGTTAACAAAGCTAAATCGTTATATAGCGACGTTTCGTCGCGCTGATCGGCGAAATTATTGACTAAAGCGCTCCTAATGCCTTCCCAGGTTTCGGGGATACCATTAGCGTTGATAGTCCGTGCTGCTGAACCTACTACCTTATTCAATATGCCATTCAATAACGCTAAATTTGTTAGGTGGAAAGCAGGGTCATTTTTAACATATTGTGCTACTAATTGATCGCATAGTTTTATGAATCGAGTTAACACGTTCGAGTTCCCGTCGAATTCAGGAACCAATCGTAGGGCCTTGTAAATTTGATCTATTGACGAGTCGGGCAAGGTCATATTTGATTTGTTTAAACTGTCTAAATTTCTTGTAGAATCTACTACTCTATTCCTATAACTATCTAACCTAGAAGGGGACCGAGATTCACGTGGGTGGAAAATCTTGGATTATATAGGGAACACAAAAGAACACAAAAATAGGAAATTGCGATTTTAGAGTGATTCTAAAGTACTTACATGCGATATCTTGTACCTCTTGCTGTATCGATTTCTTGATACTCCTCTGGCTACTGCTTACTGTGAGAGGTTCGGGATACTCGGTTGGTTCTGGCTGTAGACCACGCGCAGCGGCTATACGGAGCCGACAGGATTCGATGCGAGAGTCCTTGAACGCGGCGCGCCCGAATATACCTATCCTACCGACTGCGCCAAATACGTAGGCTGTAGCCGAAGGACGCAAAAAAATACAATTTATTTCAAAGTAAAGAAGGATGACCAGGTGACTATGGAAGCTCGTATCACTATGAAGTTTGCTGTGTCTCTATAAAAATGTCTGCATCCTGATGATATTATGCTATATTTTAAGAAATAATAATAAACTATTATATTTAGCACCGGATTTCGTGGCAAATCGTGCATCAAATTAGGTCTTGAATACCCTAATTGTACGCACTTTTCCCATGGAGGGTTAAAAAATACCTAATAATTAGCCCCATTGACATCGAATTATTAAATGTGAGCACTTAATAATTGGTTACCGTTGTGGTATTAATTAATCATCATCATCATCTAAGCGTTGTTCCTGACACAGATGGTTACTCATTCCAATTCACTTAGGTACTCGGAATTAGCATTCCCCTTACCTTTCTTACATGGTCAGAGTGGAAAGACAGTACAGTACTAGGGTTCCACAATCTTCAGGGTTCAGGTCAACATCAACTGCGTGTGGTGTACTTGCTGACCAACCGAGGCTTTGGTGCAGATGCTCCTTGCGATGTTGCAAGAACAAACTGCAGAATCCTTGATGCTCCATCTACTATCAAGTCGTAACACAGGCGCTTAATGAATATTAGTAAAGTGCAGTTAGATAATGAAAACAGCATAAGTAAAAGCATATCAACTACCGGTGAGCGACTCTGGCATTGCTTGCACCCACAAAACTTACTGTAACACAGCTTCAATGAGGATTGATATTTTAATTAATAAATAATAGAATAATACAATAAAGATATTTTATTTTTGGAATAAAGCCTATTGTGACCTGAGTAGTTGAAAACATTTTCCAATGCAAGCAAATATTTAATAAAATACTTCATGTAACCCGACCGGACAGCGACAACGTAAAATAGACTTAAATAAAGGAGAGTGAAAGGAGGGAGCCTGCCACACACCCTCGGTGTGTCAATCCTAATGGTCACAATAGTAAATGTTACCCTTATGATGGTAAGAGGCCCCATACACCTACAATAATATTGATTCTAATAACATTGCATCAATATTTATTTCCGTCCAAGTATATGTCTGTTCAAACATCAATATTACCCCAACAATCATCTCTAATGATCAATATTATATTATTGTACGTGTATGGAGCCTCTAAGGAAGGCCAAACCAAACTCCTGATGGAAAGGATTATCAAAAGCTATAGTAATAACAAAGCATTTTACCATAACTACTAGTATATTAAATTGGAGAGCATATTTTAAAAATTATGTCGAAAATAACACGGTATGCCCGCCCGAATACCGAGTCCGTTGGGAATGTATGCAAACTATAATTATTTAAGGAATGATTACGGGATTAACAGAGGCGGCAGGTAGGTGTTAAACCAATTATTATCTTAATAATAGAATATCTTATGATAGCTACTATCATAAGATATTCTGTTACATAGTTAATATACAGAATTTCTTAACTAATATAAACACAGTTATATTACATAGTATCTTAAGGTACTGTCATAATCAACAGAGTCAAATAGCAGTGCATTGGGTACTAGTCTCTTAATCAACAGAGTAAGTATAAATTATAAGTAAAAATAAAACAGTCTTGCATTAGCCGGAATGTAAATTCTATGACGGCTCAGCGCTTCTCTCTGTTACATAGTTAATATACAGAGTTTCTTAACTAATATAAACACAGTTATATGACAGAGTATCTTAAGGTACTGTCATAATCAACAGAGTCAAATAGCAGTGCATTGGGTACTAGTCTCTTAATCAACAGAGTAAGTATAAATTATAAGTAAAAATAAAACAGTCTTGCATTAGCCGGAATGTAAATTCTATGACGGCTCAGCGCTTCTCTCTGTTACATAGTTAATATACAGAGTTTCTTAACTAATATAAACACAGTTATATGACAGAGTATCTTAAGGTACTGTCATAATCAACAGAGTCAAATAGCAGTGCATTGGGTACTAGTCTCTTAATCAACAGAGTAAGTATAAATTATAAGTAAAAATAAAACAGTCTTGCATTAGCCGGAATGTAAATTCTATGACGGCTCAGCACTTCTCACATATCTTTGGGCAGTAACATATGTTCCATATTGTCACAGTTTCGAAACATGCAATGTCTTGTACAGTTACACATTTATATGTTTGAATTTATTTTTGGTTCCTGATGCCTTACTTGTGGCTGGTACAAAGGTTCTGGTGGTAATGGTAGTGGTGGTGATGGTAGTGATGCTGGTAGTGAAGGTTCAGATGCTGCAGTTGCACTGTCTTCTACCACATTCATGAACCAAATGCTCGGCTTCGTGAAGAGAATGCCGTTGTACAGCCCTTCTAGCTCTCAACCAACATGCTTCACTAGCTTTCTCCAGGTGAGGACCCTGAAAGGAAAAGATATGCTACATTATATGAATTGTTTTAAAGATTATTATTTCATACATAAATATTATTAGAAATTCTCACAAAACATCATCTAGCCCAAATAAAGCTGACTGAATAATAAACTCCAAAAACATCAAATATTTAAGGTTTGTAGAAGACGGGACCAATATCAAAAGATCCAGTGTCCAGGATCCCCAATTAAAGATCATGGATCCATGACCCAAGATTCATGGACCAAGGGTCTATTTTAATAACAGGACAGGACCATTTTTAACAGCATACATAGAAATTATAAGTATGTCTATTGATGCTCTTACATCAAGGCTCCAAACAGCTTACTAGCTAGATATAGTGTGTGAGTTTTGAAGAGTGCATGTTCACGGTGTAAAACAACTGGTTTTACACTGTGAACATGCATTGTGAAAATAGTCATATTATGAAATTAACAAAGCTGACTTTCTGTGAGTACATTAGAAATAACCGATACAGCTATACAGTTGATTATACTAAATTAACTGTAAGTACATACCAAGTGTGGATATATCTCGGTAAGCAGTAAGTTCCTTTCATCACAATCTAGTGGCACTCTTACTGATTTTGTCCGTACGTAGATTTGCCACAGAAATAACAGATACTTCTATGTCCGAATGCTGGGGCTTCTCCCAGCCCAGTTTCAAGAGCAGCTTGCATCGATTCATAGCACTTTATGCATATGTTATTGTCACGTGATACCTACAACACAAACAGTTTCCATGTGTCAAATTATTCTTATGCAATGCACTCGCAGTTCCTGGGATGCATTTATATCACTGCATTTGTCTAATCTGCATTAAAACAGCTGACTCACACAACATCATATTTGCTACACCTTTGCTTTTTAACTATGATATTTTGTAATATAAATACATAATTATAATCATTCCCCCTCGAATCTAGTGTATAATCAAACCACAGCTTGGCCGAAGACAATTTATTTTATAAACATACATAATATGAAACCACACACGTAACGAAACCATACCGCGTTTCACAAATAGTGCATAGTGACATCTATCGAATGCATGTGAAATATTTGATTTAATATGATTGCTACAAATTATACATTCCGCCCACCATGGGCAGAATGCCCATACTTTTGCACACCATGCCTTTACACTTCTTCCAGTGGACTGTAACACTAATATTAAACTTCAAAGTAAAATTCTGTTGTGTGGTTTTTAAGGGTAATAGACGTTCTTTCAATAAAGTTTTATAATCTGTGTAAAGATCCTCCGTTTTGGTGTAAATATCTGCTTGACAATAATCTGATTTGTCATAGTCTGCCTGTTCTATTTCATTGAAAATTCTCAGATGAATACCTTGAAAACTAACCCAACTGGTCTCGAGCGTTTCCAATCGTGTCTAAATGTAACTAACTGTTATTCTTTCTTTAGGGGACTTTTTGAAATTTGTAAACCCTTTTTCAATCTTTTTGTAAGTATCAATTTGCAATCTTGATAGCTTATCCATGTTTAGTTCTTAGATTCTGTTCAAATCGATTCAAAATTCCTCTAAGTTGAAACTGGTTGAAATTATTCTAAGTCCAAAGTGAATCGAGAATTTTCTAAGTGTTTGAGAAATGAACACACTTAGAGAAAATCGGGCATAGAGTCCCCGTCTCAACCACAAATGACCCTAAAATTTTACAAGTCCGAAGAACCGATCGAATTCTAATAACGAACACAAGAGTACTCACAGTTTTGTCTTCTCACTTTATCACATACTAGCTGACCCGCGCAACTTCGTTTGCGTGATAAATGAAGAACCGCTGGACCGATTTTGTGCAAACTTCACATAAACCATCTACTAAACAGTCCAAACAAAGCCTAAACATTTGGTTTGGATAGGTGAGCCCGTTCTTGACTTATAAAATTACAACGAAAAGTGGCATTGATTTTTATATATTATCACATATTATATTATGCACTGTACTTATCTGGTACTTCACCGCTAGATGCCGCTTTTTATGTTCCGCTGCTACATTTTGCTTCCTTGGTCACTGGTATCCGGCTCCGTAGGCCAATGTATAATCAAACCACAGCTTGGCCGAAGACAATTTATTTTATAAACATACATAATATGAAACCACACACGTAACGAAACCATACCGCGTTTCACAAATAGTGCATAGTGACATCTATCGAATGCATGTGAAATATTTGATTTAATATGATTGCTACAAATTATACATCTAGTGCAATCTGTAAATGATCTATTGCAGCAGTAAACATTAAAATCGTTCAGTAGTTTTTAGGATCTTGTTCATTAATTAATATACAAATATTTACTGATTCAGTATGTATCACAGTTTTAGTACCTTTTTCACATAAACCCAACATGTATTGTCAAAAAGTGTCTTCTAGGATTGCCAGTAGACCTGGTAAGTTTCAGTGAGAGGCATAACTTATTTTATTTAAAAGCATAATAGGCACATACATACCTATTATACTTTTGATAATCTTCTAATCTGAAGCACACGGTGCCATTTTTAAAACATCATCTCTTTTAGGAACTCCGCTTTGATCACAATAGATCAGTAATGGTCGCAGTGAAACTAGCTTAGGTAGTTGTGCTAGAAAGATTGAACGAAAAATGCGTGCCACCACGGTCGCCACAGCGCGAGAACGATCGGGCAGATGGCCGCCCTGGTTGCCGTGGCCCTTGAACAACTTGGTCGAGCCCCTGACTAAACAGTCAGCACATTTTTTATATTTTATGTTATTCACATGTTGGTTGGTAGTAATAAAATAAATACTCACCAGCGTTGGCAAAATCCATGACGGTAATGCAGTGTAACTTAAGTCATTTAAATCCAATAATGACTGCCACTGGCGGAGCGGAGTTATCAATTAAGCGAACAAAAAACACAGCGACGCATTGTAATACAATAAATTAAAAGTTATAACATAAAAAGTACACTCTTTTCACAGCTAAAATCATAAATTCCAAGTACTTTTACTACTAATAAAAGCAATATCTTTATCAACGAAACGGAGTACCGAAATTACCGAATAAAATATGGCGGCCGGGCAGCCGAGCCGGCCCGTTTGACGATTTAGTACTGTTGTTTAGGGATGCCAACTAAAACTAAATCGATAAAATCAATCGATAGTTTATTTCAAATTAATATAGATTTTTGAAATTATGATTATACCTTAATATATTTTATGATTGCTTTACTTATGTAATTACTTACTATATTTAATCGTAAACATCATCAATCAGATGCGGTGATCAGAACAAGCGTGTACCACATAACTGTGGCCTATGTACTCATTTCTTTAAAACACAAGTTTAGACCGTAATATTCGTACTAAAATATGTCTTTTATTGCACTAATCAATTTGGACGATGCCATTTTTGGGCAAGTCCATTAGCATCGCTCTCGCTCAAGCGCGTACAATATTTCTTTTTTCAATTAATTTATACCGACTTTGGTTATTTAGACCTTAAGCCAAATCTAGATTCCATAATTATATAATATCAGCAGCGTATTCGTGTAGGTCCAAGTTTGAACTAAGTTCTACTCTAGTATAGCGGTGGTACTTTACTAGAATCAAGAGCTTACAAATTAAGGGTGCCTTCAAATTAGAGGCGTGAGGAAGCGCTGCAGTGGTGCCACAGTGGTGAGCTAGACGCGCCACTGCAGCGCTTCTTCACGCCTCTAATTTGAAGGCGCCCTAATACTTATAGATACGTAGACGCAACAGCTATCTGGAACACAGCTCGCGCCACATAACTTTGAGTTTATGAATTTCGTTCGGTCGCGCAGCAATTATGCACGATTAGGTATCACAGGGTGAACTACTGAGCAGCTGAGTCGGGAGGTGCGCCCCTCCCGCCTCAGCAGGTAGAATAAATATATTTGCGAATGGTAATCATAGATATAATATATAGTAAAAGCAATATAAGACAATATCGACGTATATTAAAATGTATCGATTATAGATTTTAATCGATTCATTTATTGTTGAATTATTTATTTTAAGAATATGCCTTACATGTTGGCAACACTGGTCAACAGCCGCCATATTATTAATAGTCGGGGCGGAAAATGCAATAAAAACTATTAAATGTTTTTGTGATTTCCCACGGTAAAACGATGTTTTATTGTTAAATTAAATCGTAAAAGACATTTACAGAAATTAACACAATTTTCGATTTAAAACACGCTTTCATTTTAAGTGATTCCATAAAAAAACAATCCCCTTTAATAAAAAGAATTACAAAAAATTATAAGTGCAAAAATTAATAGTACGTCGACAATAGACCGATGCTGTGTCCAAAGTGACCGCTCCACGCGATGCTGGGCGTCGGGTGTCTTGCTGTTGCGGGGCACGTTGTGCTGACTTGGCGCCTCGTGGGTCGTGGCTGATGCAATAGTTGCAAGCGTGAGAATTACGCAGTTATGCAGTAAATACTTATCAGCGTTTCCAGTGCATAGCAACTATGTAACCATCGGCCATCGGCGATAACAGCTCAGCGCGTAGCTCGTCAGCGCTGAGGCTCAGCGCGAGACGTTTCAGTATCGTGCTGATCATTGAGGAGTACAAACTGTGTCCACATGGAGATTCGTCATGACAGCTCACGCTGATGGCGTCCTCTCGGCGCGACATTAGAACGCTCACCGAAGACAGAGGCGCGCGTGCGTTGGTCAGCGCCGACAGCTACGCGGCGCCGACGCGCGACGCGTACGGCCGCTGACCCGTCAGCGCTGACCAACGCACGCGTGATAGCTACGCGTTATTCTAAAAGGCTTCCTTAGTTCATACACTTTACTTTAGCTGTCAACGCCGACGGTCAGCGCGACTCTAAATCCAGCCTTAGTATGGAACCCACCGTGCGCGATTCAACTCGCAAATGGCCGGTTTTGAATTGTTATTTAATTTCGATTTTGTATTTGTCTCACAAATTTGCCGGTAATGATTCTGATTTGATTAGAAAAATATTGTTTCGGACGCAAATCAGACTAAAACCTAAATGATGATGATAAATTTGTAAATAGCTAACGAACTGATTATATATATACAGGGTGGAATTTAAAGACGGTAGTTGAAGGGAAAGTACCCTTAATATTGATAATGGCAAGTTTTGCTGAAAGGAAACATTCCTTTATTTGCAAAAGTAAGTAAGACTGCATTTAAATATTTTTGAAAAATCACCTGCTTGAGCCGGGAATCGAACCTGGAAGATGTGGAAAAAAACATCCTGTGTTTTATGATACTTACCGAAAGAGTCTTTAATAAGTAACAATTTCTTTTAAGTAACATAGTATTTTAAAGTAAAGGAAGACCAAGTAAATATGTTTTTATTGTAAAGCTTACTCACTAATTGAAGAAAAAAAAAACAGTCTAATTGAGATTCTTCTCCTTTTTTTTGAAGTTAGTTAAAAATATATTCTATTTTCTGTGAATGGAAATATACGTTCTGGTCACTTAACCAACCAACTTCGTACGTAACCAACGTATATATATATAAATACTGATTTCGAGCAGGATTCGAACCTGCGTGTAATCGCATACCGTGCAAGACCCTTAACCGGTCAGCCATCGAAACCCTGCTTGGAACCGACATAAATACGTCTTGTGGCGACCTACTCGCCATCTACCAGCACTTTTTTAGGTTTTATCATAAATCGAATGAATATAGGTGCAATTCCATATATTCGTAGCATAGAACTTTTTAAAAAGAATAACAGTAGTTGGTACCTACATCGCCCCAAGACGTTTATAAGGTAGAAAGATTGCTTTACAAAATTATTTTTGCCAGCAAATTTAATGTTTATTAATTCTCTCTTTGAAGACTCTCAAGGTTATATTTTATGTAAACAAGGTTGTGTAGGTACCTATTACTTAGGTTGTTTTGTTTACACCTAGAGCTTGAAGCCCTACAATATCAAAGGCGAGTCGAATTAGCGAGTGATCGATTTCTCTAATTTGATTCGAGGGGACCAATTCTCACGATAAAGTAATCGAATTATAACTTGAAAATTTGCTAACAATCGTGTACATAATGAATTTAATTAGTAGATGTGTGTTGTTTCAAAACTGAATTTTAAACTTGTTTTTTAACTAGCAGGTAATGTGTCATTGGCCCATGAAATCTAGGGAAGTTCTATTCCAATGTCTTTAATCACACGTTGCAATGATAAATCTTTGTATGTTAGTGTAGTGTATAATCAAAATCTATCCAGAACAGAGAAAGAAATGTTCGAAACTGGTTTAAAGGTATGAGTCTGAACTCAAACGCAAGCAGTCGCTACAATGCAGTCACTGAGGTGCCGCGCGGCAATGTTGCCTGCCGCGTTGATTCCAAGCACGGCAGCAGCGTCGCGCTGCACATGGATTTATTCTTTGACGTATCTAACTAATCCACTCAATCTTACTTACTTTCACAACATATTACATATAGGGGTGGATATGAATACATTAAAGTCAATAAATTGTTCATCTTTTGAATCTGATAAATTATTTTCATACTTACCCCCCTAGTATAATTGAGGGTATCACGTCACTACTGGTCTGTCGCGACAGGGCTGAGCAGCAGTGCTGTCGCTAGCAATGCAGTCGCGCGCGACGCTGCTGCCGAGTTCAGAATGTATTGTAATGTAAATCTATACAGAATGTATGGGGATCAGTGGTGCTGTTGCGGCACTGCAGCGACCGCAGTGCTGTTTGCGGTCGAGTTCGGACTCATACTTTAAAACACTATGAAAATTTACTCACTTGTACTATTCCACAACTTTTATTTAAATTTTTACAATACCTGACCGGTTTCGCTAATAAAGCTACTTTGAGAATGCTATAATAGAGAAACCGGTCGGTTTTACAAGTGAATGAGTTTTCATTATGTATTACAACAAGTTCCATCAAGTGCCAACAATCAAAAGTATAAAGAATGGTTTTAAAACGATTAGAAAATTGACACATTAAGCGCGTAAGCGTAACTATAAACGATTTTGTTTATTTACTAAATAGGTCCTTTAGTACCGTTGATTAAAGAAATCAATTGTTGAGTCGCACTGTTACAAAGAAAGAAAGGTAAAGGCAAAGAAATAATTACTTTCAAGTCTTGAAAGGACAAAAGATCTAATTTTAAGTCGTTGCATGACCTGACATGACCCCTATAATATGAAAGTGAGAGGTCAAGTTCAACTGGTCAACACGAGTAGGTACTGAATTATCTTTCTAGCATTGAGTGTGGTGCGTTATCATCATCGTCATAGACCATTATAAGTCTGTCCGACCGTTTATTTTACTTTTGATTTTATTATTTTATTTTATTTTACTTTTGTTTCTTTATTAGATAACAGAGATAAACATGATTAGCGCCCTTAGACCATATATCACGGGACTAGCCTTTGCGAACCACCGCATACAAAAATATTCTGCCAGTTTTCATATAAGTGAAGGGGGAAACACAAAGACATATACAATTTCATTACATTTAAAAATGTATTAATCGACAAACGCGTAATGGCTGTTGTGTGTTAATTTTTATTGTACAGTCAACTACAATGAAATGTACTAGTTTAATCATATAAAATGATGTACTGATGTACAGTGCTTTTTATAAAGCCAAAAGACCAAATGCTCATGTGGCTTGGCAGAAAACAATGCTTAAGTAAGGCGCATCCTGTGGTTAGATGATCTAAGTTAGCGCCACAGCAAGTTGTTTCTTTTTTGGTTTTTTCACACTTATAATTTTGTTTACAGACAGACAGACAGACAGACAACGGTTGGTCGGTTTAGTTGGTCGGAGTGGAAAGACAGCTTCATAGATCTAAGCGCACGGCAGTGCGCAGGCCAAGTTCCAGCAACAGGCCGAGCGCATGCCGTACTCTATTTACACGAACCGCTTCGACCCACTTTTGACACCCCTGTAGCTCAGTGCCTATTGCAAGTACAGAAATAAAATTGTACGTACGTTTTCATATTCTAGAACTTAGGCAGCGTACCAAATTTCATAGATGTAGCTTCAGTAGATCCTGAAATATGAGCCTGTGAATATAGCTAATTTTGGCACTGACTGACTCACTCACTGACCGGTCATCAAAACCTCTAGGCCACTTCCAATTGTCCTAGCGTTATTAAATTTGGCACACAGATCGGGTGCTATATGCAGATTAACGAAAAATTGAGAAATTTAAGAAATCGGTCAAGTGTGAGTAGGAAAAGGGGTACCAAGTTTGTATGGGACCACAGGATTCCTTGGTCGGATCTTCTTCAAATTTTGCATAAATCATCTCTAATATAATTGATGGAAGATGTGTTTCGTATTTAATTGAAATTCATTCCAGAACATGGCTAAAAGGGGGTAACAATTGTTTTCTTCGGGGGGATTTGATTCGAATTTGTATCAATACTTCTTAGTGATGAGAAGACTGTTTTGATTTAATTTACTTTTTATTTTCACACATGTCATTTTTAAAAAGTCAGTCAGATTTGAGAAAGATGTTGTCAATGTTTTGATTAATGTCAATTAAATACTCTATACCATAGATTTAGAATTTTTCGCTTTGAGAGTAGCGAAAAATTCTAAATCTATGCTCTATACATACAAATTATGGAAATGTCAAAACTGCATATTGAATATTTTTATTCATATTTGTGAAATATTTGGATCAAATCTGTCCAGTAGTTTAGAGATCAGCAAGCATTCTAAAGGATGACTCATGCTAGACCGTGCCGGGTCCGACTTCCGAGCCGAGTGTCGGCCGTACTACGGTTACCGAGCCGGTTGCGTTCACGACTGCTGGGGCGAAGCTCGGCGGCACTGTATCACTGTATACTGTAATCATGACTGTATTCATGCAAGGGGCCGTGGCCGAGCCGAGGCGGGACCGAGTTGTTTCCGAGCGTTTTCAGTAGTTCGGCTATCACTTAGTTGCCGCTCGTTTTAGCGCATAGATTTTAGCCATAGATTTAGAATTTTTCGCATTTAGCGCGAAAAATTCTAAATCTATGGTTTAACGTGAGTTTGTTCATACAAAATATATATAATACTAGATGATGTGCGCGGCTTCGCCAGCGTGAAATTCGGTACCCGTTCCCGCTTCCCGTGGGAACATATTCCCGGGATGAAAAGTAGCCTTTGTGTTATTCCAGACTATAAGCTATCTCTGAACCAAATTTTAGCCCAATCCGGTCAGCCGTTAGAGCGTGATTGAGTAACAAACATCCAAACATCTAAACATTCAAACATCTTCACAAACTTTCACATTAATAATATTAGTAGGAAGTAGGATTAGTTAATCTTGCTGTGGCCGGCACTCGGCTTGGACCCGGCATGGTGTAGCGTGAGTCATTCTTTTTAGGGTTCCGTACCCAAAGGGTAAAGAACGGGACCCTATTCATGAGACTCCGCTGTCTGTCTGTCTGTCTGTCTGTCCGTCAGGAGGCTGTATCTCATGAACGGTGATAGCTAGAGAGTTAAAATTTTCACAGATTATGTGTTTTTGTTGCCGCTATAACAACGAATACTGAAAACAAAAACATAATAATATTTTAGGGGGGCTTCCATGCAACAAACGTGTTTTTTAGCGATTTTGTCTTATATATTCGGTAATATGGTATCCTTCTCAATTTAAATACGTTAGCTAATTTGAACATTTCATCAAGATCATTCATTCCCTTTACACCATGCAAATCAAAAGACTACTTTAGGAGGTATAGCACAATCAAATGTTGCTCAATAAAATTAATTTCGTGTCGCCATGATTGAACATTATACGGGTCACATACTAACTTATTTTTCGACTTTCATCGTAAATACTTTTTCTTTAAAATGTGAACAACGCTTTTAGCAGATTACTTTAGGTAGGTGTAGTATTTCAAAGATAGCTATTTCATAGGAAATAGTAAACAAATAGTCCATATTTTAGATTTTTCTCCAGTATAAACAATTTATGTACAAACACACAATTTATGTTGTAGACGTAGATATCGTGTTTATAATGTCATCATTCAAATGTCATCAATATTCTGAAAAAAAAATTAAACAGAGTTCACAAACTCTTTTTGAAATTTATACTGTACCTACCGTAGAGGATCTATACAAGGATAGTTAACACTATAGAGCAACGCAAACTGCCTAAAGACGCGCGTTGTATAACACTATAGAGCAACGCGACCTGTCTAAGGCGCGCGTTGTTCTGTGTTAATAGGTAATGAGGGCAACCAGTAGACGCTTGAAATACTCACAGAATATTGAGCTGTGTATTTTCATAAAAAAATAATAATTAAAACAAAATGGACCTTTACTGGGACATCCTTTCGAGAGCTTACCCGGGGCTCCCAACCGTAGGCTGTTGGCCGTTACGTGGGGTTTTTTAGTCGGTAGGAGTCCGGCATATCATCCATTAAGGATTTCGCATCTCGTTAAATAAAAAGAAAAAAGGGGGGCTCCCATGCAACAAATAGGTACAACTTTTTGTTGTTTTTTGGTACGGAACCCTCCGTGCGGGAGTCCGACTCGCACTTGGCCGGTTATATTCTTAACATAAGCTAAATAATAATGTAATGACATTAATGTAAGCAGAAGGCTAATAAACTATGTACATTGGGGATTAACCTATTGGATTGATTAAACTAAAAAATTTGCACGAATATTATTAAGAAGTATATAAGCTTTAAACGTGGACTTTATATTATAACGCTTGTGTTGGCTTAATCGAAAATCGAATTTCTTATAAAAATATTTATAAATCAGTGATACAATGAGAATACGATGAGAAGGGGGGAGGAGAGGAGGAGGGGGTATAAAATAATGTCATGTATACATAATGCACACTTTAAAGCTAATTAGAAGAATTAAAAGAAAGAAAAAATAGGTACGGTTTCTTGAAAAAAAGTATTGAAATCCCACCAAAAACATCCCTGTTGAAAAGGAGGCCAAGTTCCTATGGGCTAATTGTTCGCCTAAAAAAGAGTTGAAATCCAATCCAATGCCAAGTTTAGATGCACTTTAAAACCGATCATAATCATCTTCATCAACAGCCTAATCCACTGGTAAACATTTGCCATTCCCAAGACTCGCCACCACACTCAGACCTCCGCCTTCCGAATCCAGCCACTACCCACCACCGCATCCACGTCAACGGTCCATCTGGCCGAAATTCACTTTGCCATACACCCAACTTAAAATATGGTGTAGTTGTGAAAATACGTAGGTACCTACTTGGTTAAAAATATCTAAAATAATGATAATTCTAAATTAGAACTTGGCAGGTTTTCGTGCAGAACGTAACACTTGATTAATTTTATAATTAAATTTATTATATAGATATATAATTAAATTAACCTGCCAAGTTAAAATTTAGAATTATCATTATTTTAGATATTTTTAACCAAGTAGGTACCTACGTATTTTCACAACTACACCATATTTTAAGTTGGGTGTATGGCAAAGTGAATTTCGGCCAGATGGACCGTTGACGTGGATGCGGTGGTGGGTAGTGGCTGGATTCGGAAGGCGGAGGTCTGAGTGTGGTGGCGAGTCTTGGGAATGGCAAATGTTTACCAGTGGATTAGGCTGTTGATGAAGATGATTATGATCGGTTTTAAAGTGCATCTAAACTTGGCATTGGATTGGATTTCAACTCTTTTTTAGGCGAACAATTAGCCCATAGGAACTTGGCCTCCTTTTCAACAGGGATATTTTTGGTGGGATTTCTTTTAACGCGTATTTTAAAGTTTCCTTTTACGAATAATGGAACAGTTACGTTCTCAGACCGCTGAGTCAAAGTGAAATAAACGGTTGGACAGATTATAATGAATAATTACTCATAACTAGAATTCTGTCGGCCATTGAAATTCGGCCAAGTACGAATCGGACATTAGCACGGAGAGTTGAAATTTCTGTACCGAAAATCAGCCAAAACATCACGCGTGTTGTACGGGAGGCTCCCATTTTTTTTAACGTGAGGAAAATCCTACAGAGATCATTTTTAAAAGAAATTAGTATTCTGACTCAATCACAAATTTAATGTGAAAAAATGTTTGGTCTATAGGCAAGATTCAAACCTGCGTCTTCTGGTTTGCCGGACCAGACGCCCTAACCATTGGATCACAGAGACACTCGCCCCAAGACGTAATAAGGTGTAAGAATTGACGGTTCAGAGCAATGTCTCGATGTTCCAATGGTTAGGGCGTCAGGTCGGGCAAACCAGAAGACGCAGGTTCGAACCCTGCTCGAGACCAAAATTTTTTCACATTAAATTTGAAATCCTACAGAAGTACTCCTACGGACTAAAAACCAGAGATCCTACCTAACAGGCTACGGGTAGGAGTCCCGGGTAGGCCCTCGGAAGTATGTCCCCTGGACTCCCAACAGACCTACGGCTACCACTGCGGCCTCCCATACAACAAGCGTGATGTTAATCATTATTTTCTTATGTTTTTAGTATTTCTCGTTAAGTGGCAACAGTGATTTGTGAGAATTTCGGCTGTCTAACTATCACGGTTCATGAACCTTGATATAGACAGTAGTTGTCTCTGTGTGCTCCTCTGTAATAGAGGCGTGATGATATGTTACATACATACTACGTTGGTTTTATAGTAAAACCGACCTTTGATAAATGTCCAGTACGGCGGTGACCTGCTGTCATTCGTAGAGTGACAGACTTTGTTCTGTGTTGTTCATTGTTTGAAAAATAGCAGTCGGATTTGGTGAAATATCCCCTCTTGAGCGAAGTACCTAAATTGCAAGATGCCTATGAAGCAAATTGCCTAAAGTCAATGTCTAAAGTGCAGGATGCCTATTAAGTTTTAATGTCTATAAGGTTTTAATGCCTACGAAGCAAAATGTCTATGTTGTTTAATGTCTACAAAGTATAATGCCGATGCTACTTAATTGCCTACAAAGCATGACGCCAATTTTATTACATCAAGAAATCTATTTTGCTAAAATATGACACATATTCAGACTCTTCGGTCTTAATTACTTAATACTGGACACTTCAAACTCATTATTATCTATTGAATAACAATCTGCTTGACGTATGACAGCATCAATAAGCACTTTACTCAAAAAGGGTTCATTTCATTATTTCGTCAAATCACATTTTATGAAATGGATGTGATACAATTTGTCACAAACAACAAAGGAGGAAGGACCCTACTGTTCTCGGGTTATCGCTACACCGTGAATAAAGATAATAAAGATGGCAGCAGCCTTTGGAGGTGTTCTAACAGAAAAGAGTGCAGTGCTTCGATCAAGCTGAATAACGCCAGAGATGCAGTATTGGAAGGTGGCACCAACCGACACGCCTGCGAAAGAAATTTGGCCAAAAATGAAGTGCAGGTTCTGATAGAGAGTTGTAAAGAACAGGTTTGCCGAAGTTTTAAACCTGTGCAGCAAATCTTTGAACAGGTATTTTCCGAAAATAAACCGGCTGTGGATGAAGATTTTGAAAGAATGCCAATTTTTTTATCCAAAAAAGACAGTTTATTACGAGCTAGACGTAATTTTTTAAAAACAAGAAAAACGGAATTCAAAAAATTGAGTGATATTGACCCGGGAAATATTTTAGTACCAGATATTATTGGCCTTGACTTTTTGGTGTGCGAAGATGGTGGGGGAGACCGCAAGATTTTGATATTTTCTACTACATTTACAAGGAAATTCTTAACAAACATGAGTAACAAACAACTACAATACTTTGGCGATGGGACTTTTAAGCGGATTCCTTTATTTTATCAAATGTACACGATTCATGTCGACTTGGGTAGCAACGATGATTCCGTTAATGTTGTACCCATCATCTATGCACTCCTTCCTAATAAACAACAAGATACGTACATCAGATTATATGAACTTATAAAACAGAATTTCAATATAGAAATCACAAAATTCAAATGTGATTTTGAAGTAGCCCAAGTACAAGCCATGAAGTTAGTGTTTCCTGGTGTACATGTTACCGGTTGTTATTACCATTTTACGAAAGCACTATGGAGAAATGCTGAGAAAATGAATTTAACTGCGAACAATGAAGGTAGAATTTTTACTGCTCTGTCAAGCAACATACCACTTATTCCAGCGAATCGTATATCGGAAGCGTGGAATACTATGAAACAAAATTATACGGATTCAGAAGAATTACAAAAGTTTATAATTTACTACGAGAAGCAGTGGTTAAAATATAACCTATACCACCAACATGATATGCTGTGCAAGTGAGACACAACGAACAAACAACGGCCTGGAGGGATGGCATAGACGATTTAATGCCCGAGTACCACCAAATTCTACATTTATCAGATTTCTCCAAAAATTGTTACAAGAAGCAAAATGGCAGGACCATAAAATAAAATATGCGTTATTTAATACTAACAACCGTAATAGAATGGACATAATATTTAATCGAAAATACAAACAAGAGCTCAAAAAGCTAAGCGACGGGAACTTATCGCCATTCGAAGTACTCAGAAGCATTTATAAAATAAAGAAACAGATAAAAGCATCGCTATGATTTTACTAGTATATTAGAAAAAAATAGATAAAATTAGTTTGTTTTCACTATTTTAAGTTACTTTAATTATTAGTAAGGATACTGTTTTTGTTTTTTCGAAATATCAATAAACATTTCAGTTTAATAGCTTTTATTCGATAACATGGCCCTTATCCATCTATCCCTCACTACTTATCCCTACTTGTTGTACTATAGATATTAATAGATGATCCGAGACCTACCTATACTGGTAAATCAATTTGACCGACCGTACCTTGTATTATGCTGGCAATCTTCATTTTAGGCATTTCCATTGTTAGGCATTAAACATTGTTGTCAAAGTACATTGTAGGCAAATTATGTTCTTAGGCATCGTGCAATTTAGGTACTTCGAGTTTCAGGTATTTCGCGTTTTAGGTAGTATGCAGCAGTGGCATCGTGCAATTTAGGTACTTCGCTCAAGAGGGGAAATATCGTGTGTTTTCATTTATTGTACGAACGACTGTAAATCTAGCTTGAGTTGAGGTTGAACCAAAGAGTTTTAACTGGTTATAAGTTAACATATCTGGTTGTAAGTGAGAGATAGAGATGATAGAGAAATTTATCTGAGTATGATAATTTCACTATTTTATGCTACTAAGGTGACATAAGCATACGGCCTACCTTATCATAGGTTACCATTGTCTAGCAGGTTATGACGAGCCACTGTTCGAATTTAATAAGCCGCCCAAGAGGCCTTCAATTTGGCTTAACAACTGGAATAATCCAACGGTTATGTTGACAAACTGATAAGTATCAGTTTCCGTGCCTACCGAAGCATGGAAACGCTCGCAAATAAATGTCACAAAGTAGTGACATGGTGGTCACCGATCCAAGAACCGGCCATAGTGTAAGTTGCTTACTGTGGACATTGATTACACGTTACGAGTTCGCGGGGTCACTAGCGATTCAATTAAAGTGGCGTCATTTTGATAGATAACATTTGACGTTTGTCGGTTTTATCTTCATAATGAGAATGATGAATGAGAAAGTGAATGAATCGATACGGACTTGAAAGATATGTAAATTTTAAAAATCATTAAGCGAATCTCTGTTCCATTTAATATTTTTACTTTCGTAAATTTAAGGAGCAAAATAAGACAAGTACAGTAAAAAATGTTAACTATTAAAATAACTCCACTTTAATCAATCACTTAAATTAGGCTAAAACAGTCTATTGCTGGACGTGGCCTATATCAATTTAATTAGTCAAAAGGAATGCTATTTGAGACTTCACACGCATTCGTATTTCCGACGGATTACGCAGGGATTATCCTAATATCCCGGACTTTTCCGTAAGGAGGGTCTGGTGTGATTAACTGCAATCGGAATAACTGCCATTCACTTAATGTCTACTGCCACACATCCTTACTTCCTCACTAATATTAATAAACGCGAAAGTTTGTACATGTATAATATAATATGTATGTTTGTTTTTCTTTCCGATACTTTTTTTTTAACTTTAGGAAAATCCCAAATTGATTGACTAAAAACCACACGTTTCCTATATCTAATGCTAACGGTTGGGAGCCCCGTGTGAGCCCTCGGAAGGATGACCTCAAGATTCCCAACAGACCTTAGCTACCACTGCGGCCATATCTAGGGGGTTCGGGTGCTATCCCGCGTCTTTGGGGGGTTGTTCGGGTGTTAAGGTCAAAGCCCACTTTAACGACTCCGCTCCCACCCGACAAAAACAATATAATTCAAATATAGGCTTCAAATATTGCTCTTTAGATATATTTTACATTGCCATCATCAATTAGCAGACAGCTCGCTTTCAGCGAGCTTACCGCCGTCAGACTGCTCGGGAGTGGACGCCTCGCTGGCCGTGCGTTGTAGACGAGCGGTCGGCGCGGTGCCCGCGCGCTCACTGCTAGCAGTCGCCTCACCGGCTCGCTACTACGAGTTGCTTTAATGGAAACCGATCGCGAACTGTGTCTATTGCGAAAAGCGAGAGCGGTCGGCGGGTGGACAGCTGGCCGTCTGCTAGCTGTCGCCGCGTGGACTGCTGGGTGCGTGCTAGCTGTCGCCGCGTAGACTGCGAGCAGTAGTCTTCTTTTAGGGCAGTGTTGGGTGGGAGCGGTGTAGAAGCGGAGTCGTTTAAGTGGGCTTTGACCTTTAACCTGCTTCCTTTGTGGCGTGCGTGACTCTTTCACTTCACCCTGACGTCAAGGGCCTGCTTTTGTAAGGACAGTGAACAGCCCCTGACCGTCTTCGGATCCCCGGCCATGGAGGCTGATAGTCTTAGGTGAAGACATGTCTGCGGCGCCTTTGCCGCTTTTCCCAAGAGTTTACAGTACGGCAGAGCAGAGTCAGCAGGGCGATTGCCCATTGTACTTTTGAAGGGATGTATGCTGTCTATACCCTTGGTGGTACTACTTTGTGAACTAAAAAGCTTTGTCCAAGACTTGGCTTATATTTTCCGTCAGTCAATGGGTTCAGAAAATTCAAATAATGAAAGTTTTTAAATAGGTATCTCTTTCATTTGGGTATCTTAGAATTCAATTTACATTTATGCACCTAGCTTACTCTAAAGATAAGATGCTTTCTTTTAAATTCAAAGCTGAACAAAAGAAAAGGGAACGTTATTATGCAACGAACCGTCTCGAACCGTCAAACAAATTAATGAGTAGTGAAACGGTTCCTTCAAAGTAGTATATTAATTTAGTCTTCTCCCATTTACTTTACCGCATACCTATTTTAAAATGAAGGGAAAAACTATAAAAAAACTATAAGCTTGTCTCTGCAGGCAATTCTGGGACATCCTTCGGAGTTCTTATCCGGGGTTCTTGACTATAGGCAGTGGCAAAGAATCCATGAGGATTTTTAGTCGTAAAAAGGTTATTTATACGGTTGGTTGATGGCACTTGGTGGAACTTGCTGCACATATTGAAAAACACCACTTGTACCATTACACATATTAATAGGTACCGACTTGATGACCACTACATCATGCAAATACATGGATGTATTTGCAGTGAGTGATATGCAAATGCATGGATGCATTTGCAGTGAGTGGTATGAAAATGCATGGATGTATTTGCAGTGAGTGATATGCAAATGCATGAATGTATTTGCAGTGAGTGATATGCAAATGCATGGATGTATTTGCAGTGAGTGATATGCAAATACATGGATGTATTTGCAGTGAGTGATATGCAAATGCATGGATGTATTTGCAGTGAGTGATATGCAAATACTTGGATGTATTTGCAGTGAGTGATATGCAAGTGCATGATGTTAGTGGTCTTCAAGTCAATTTTTTACCTTTGAGAATGCCGAGAGGCGAAACCGGTCGCGTAAAGTAAATAAATATTGTGGAACAGTACAAGTGGTGTTATTTAATATGCGTAAAAAATGTCTGTTAATTAATTTATTTTGAAAGTAATGAAGTTTTTTTGTGAAACTCTAACTACGATCAACAGTAAAAACTGAACTTCAACCGACTAAAATAACAAAATTTTCTCTACTAAGAAGAAAAATATGTTTTTGTAGGGTAGTAAAAAAAAATACTTTTCCTTGTAATACACTTTCTTAAAGTAATGACCTGTAAATACAAGAATCAGTTCCATACACATAAAATATGCAAAACATCACAAGAATGCCTCAGGAATTCCAAAATCCCCGCAGTTTTATCTCGAGGGTAATGAATTTTTAAATCTGACTTGGTCCAAGGCAAAAATGATGTAAGATTAAGATAAACATCGTTGGCGCCCTAACAGGGACTCGTGGAATATAAAAATATGAAGTTTGCTTGTACGTGCACATTTTTACAATACGTGACTTAGATTTAAAACCGTTGAAAATTTAGTATTCAGTTTATATAAAGTCGTGCAAAGGTTCATTTTTACTGAAGTTTATATTTATATTTTGCTAACAAAGAATTAAAAGTTCAACTGGGTTTCTTAGTTCAACTGAAGTCATTAGTTCAATGGAGTTATAGCCTAGTTCAATGAAGCTACAACATCAACTGCGGTCATCAGTTCAAATAATGTCAATATTAACCAAGGTCTATATTATAACTGGGGTCGTAAGTTTAAATAAAGTCACTCTTGTTGAACTTGAGTCGTTAGACCCTTAGCCACTTAACGTCGGTCACCGCTTGCCTATAAGGACTAATAGGAAGGTAAAAAGCTCAAAAACTGCTGTAAATCAAAACTACACTACTACTTTTTCAATTGTTTTTATTCAAATTGTTTTAATAAACTCTTCAAATTAACACTTTTACTTTTTACTATCGTTATTAAAAGTTGACTTACAAATATTTTAATAAATTTTAAGTTTTTTAATTAAGCTGAGATCTAAGCAATTATAATCAATTTAAAAAGTACACAGTCACAGGCTTGTGGCACGCGTAGTAACGGAAATATTTGAAAAAATATATCGAATGGAGTCACTGTGACCGACGCTAGGTGGTTAAGGGTTAAAGTGAAGTCACAAGTTCAACTGAGTTCATTAGTTTAACCAAGGTCACTTATTTAAAGGGTTGTAAAAAAATATTCAGTGGTATCATTTATCTTACCAGTAAAACATTTTGTTTGCAATTGTACTCAGTCAGTAGATACTTGCATTAACATACTCATTACACTACCTAAGCAGTATTTACTTGTGTCATTATAAAGATTCCTTTGTTTGTTTTAGCCCCTCTCTATAAAATAGAGTGCAGAGGGGCTTATGGCGAGACTTTGTCTGTAGCTGTGACTCTGTCGCATTAAACTACGTCACTAGGTCACGTGGATCATCTGTTCAAAGTTTGAGATAAGCAAAAATGACAACGTCAATCGGAACATGCACTTTCACTTTCACAATAAACGTGTTAGAGAGGGGCATTCTGGTGAGAACGATCTCACGGCTTTCTTGTTTAAATCGATAAACTCTAAAACCAGTTAACCGTTTTTAGGGTTTCGTAGCCAAATGGCAAAAACGGAACCCTTATAGATTCGTCATGTCTGTCTGTCTGTCTGTCTGTCTGTCTGTCTGTCTGTCCGTCCGTGTGTCACAGCCATTTTTCTCCGAAACTATAAGGCCTATGCCATTGAAACTTGGTAACTAGATGTATTTTATGAACCGCATTAAGATTCTTATATAAAACTAGAAAAAAAGTAGTAAATTTTGGGGGTCCCCATACTCAGAACTGAAACTCAAAATGTTTTTTTTCATCAAACCCATACGTGTGGGGTATTTATAGATAGGTCTTTAAAAATGCTATTGAGGTTCCTAACTTATTTTTTTTCTAAAATGAACAGTTTGCACAAGAGACACTTCCAAAGTGGAAAAATGTGTGTCCCCCCCCCCCCCCCCCCTCTAACTTCTAAACTAAGAGAATGATAAATCTAAAAATAATATATGATGTACATTGCCATAAAAACTACCAACGAAAATTAGTTCGAACGAGATAGAGCTGGTAGTTTTTTTTTAATACGTCATAAACCGCAATTTTCTGTTAGAAAAATCACTACCACTGCGAACGTATTTATGATACTTGCTGCTACGAAACCCTTCATGGGCGAGTCCAACTCGCACTTGGCCGGTTTATTTTACTTACGACGGTTTCTGTTCTTCGGAAGGCATGTTAAGCCGCCGTTGTTCCTGTTGCGAGTAAAATGGCAGTCGTTACGTCAAGTTGAAGGAGTTTTTAGGCGGCTTGAAAACTTTCAACAACAGGCAGTCACAACCTGCGCCTGTTCATATCAACACCGCAACACGGCAACACGGCCTATGTACAAGGTAAAATTTCTAAAAAGGCGAAATGTTGGCATCTAATGTGCCTCTGCATATCCTTTCGGGAATGAAAGGCGTGATGATATGAACAATAATCTAGTGTTATAACTATAGTATTCGAAGCATGTACGGGAACCTCACGTGGTTTTATAAGCCCCGCACGGTGATATTGCGCTTAGCGGCCATCTTGGTGCCCACTTAGTGACGTATGTCCGTCGAGCAGTCAGTACTAAAAAAATACGTCACGATGAGGTCACTTAGCTGTCATTATGACAAGGTTCCAGCGCATTACCAACTTGCGGGGCTTATACTTAGATCTACACACTATAAGTTTATTTCTAGCCCTAGGGAACAATCCTAGATATCTGCAAGTACACACTAAAACTAGCAAGATGGTAGGGACTCGTTAAGCCAAGTTGAAAACTATAATCAGCTTGGATTAGGTTCAGAAGGTCTAGATTGAAGACTGACTGTGTTCGAGAAAGTTTTGTTCTGGTTGACAGAAGTCAACGTCTTGATTGAAAATGACTGAAATTAATTGTCATTTTTCCTCATCCTCATGAATTTTATGCCGGACTCCCACTGACAAAAAACCTCACGTTACACCCAACAGCCTATGGTTGGGAGTCCCGGGTAAGCCCTCGTAAGGATGTCCCAGGACTCACTACATAATGTCTAGGTAGGCCGTAAAACGTTTATTATTTTAGGGTTTTAGTAGCCAAAGAGTAAAATCGGGACCCTTTTAACCCTTCACTGTCCGTCTGTCTGTTTGACCATCATGAGGCTGTATCTCAGGAGCCGTGTTAGCTAGAGAGCTGAAAAGTTTACAGATAATGTGTTTCTGTTGCCGCTGTTACAACAAATATTTACATCGGACCGTAAAAAATCACCCTAGTGAAAGTCAAGAACGCGCACAGAGTGTTTAGTACCAAAAAAACAATTGTAGGGCCCAATGGATGAAAACTATCAAGTCAAATAAAAAATCATAAATTTAAACCAAAAGTTTGTAAATGAATTACTCCTCTTGCTGGCTTCACCGCGGTCGGGCAAACTGTGCTGAACTTTACAGTTCTGACACTAAACTCAAACGGTTTCATTTCAACAAAGAATGAAATATAAGATTGGATAAGATATGCAAAATTTTGACTTAACTGAGACTGTTCACACGAACCATTTAGTATGATAGTGATTTAAATTATACTAATTTTATTTTACGTTGTGAAGTTTCATTTACGAGCTTCTACGTGCTTAGGAAGGCACGTTATGCCGTTGTTTCCTGTTCTCAGTAAAATATAAGTCGTTACTGGAAGTTGAAGGAATTAGGGTCGTCCCTTGGGTCGGCAGCACGCGTGTAGCGCCTCTGGTATTGCTAACTGTCAAAATCTACGGTAACCGACCATCAGGTGGGATAAGCTTGTTTGCCGCCCTATATTAAACGACTTAACGTGCCTTTTGAAGCACAGAAACGTTTGTAAAAGAAAATGCTACAAAGTATTGTTTCTTTGTGGAACCATAAAAACCTGGAATGACCTGCCAGCGCACGTTTACCCTCCTCTTACAATCCTGGGTTCTTCAAGCGGAGCGTGAAGAGAAATATCATAGGGCCACTGTTAGATTTGGGGATTTTAAGAGGTCCTGGGTTCAATTCCTGGGTCAGTCCAAATATTTGTGACATCTACAAATGTTTGTTTCGGAATTTGGGTGTTTTCTATGTTTAATATTGTATGTATGTATTTACAAGTATGTCTATCAGTCGTGCACAAGCTTATATTAGCTTAATTTGTGTGAGAATGTCCACAAATATTATTAAAAGATAAGTATTTATGATGAAATGAAAACTAGCACATCTGAGTGTGACCACTAAAGTTAAAGTCTAACTGCCTGAGATCCTTCGCAAGTCGTGTAACTGTGGCCTGTGAATGTTATAATAATTATACTTTGAAATTTTGTTGAAATGAATCTTACACGTTTGCATTCAGCATTATGATTTAGTACGTTTCTTTCACTGAAATGATCTGCCTGCTCTACTGCATTCTCAAGCAATAGTTTGTGATTTTTTGTTTAAATTATTGTAAATAGAGCACAAAAAGAAAAGCCCGCCGAGTTTCTTGCTAGTTCTTCTCAAGAAAGCTGCGTTCCAAACTGGTGGCAATGACTTTGCTTTGTATTCATTGACGTGTCGCAAGTGCCTATGTATTTGAATTATGCGAAATAAATATTTTTTTGAGTTTGAGTTTGAAATTCTGTGTTGATGTTCTAGTTTCCTTTAATGGTTATGATGACTAATTAAAGAACCCTACTGAGATCTTCAGGACCCAAGTCAATCTCACTTGCAAGTAGTACACCCTACTGCGAGAAGCGCAGTGAGGGCAAAGCGCTCCACAAGTCGGTGTAGTGCACGGCGTGGTTAGGTCCTTGCGGCAGGTCTGGACGTGGACACTCTCTCGCTGGACACTATGATGGGGGCCATGATCTCCAATGGCAGTAAGTGGAACGGAGCGGGAGGGAGCGGGAGAGAACTCTCCCACCCGAATTCCGCAGTCTGCGGCGGGGGCGGCTCAGACGTGTCTTCGCTTAAGACTATCTGCCTCCATGACCGGGGTTCTGAGGACGGTGAGAAGCTGCTCACCGTCCATCCACCGACACCTCTGCAAAAAGATCCATTGCGTAGAGGAGAAAACCTCAAAATGAAATCCGGTTGTCAGTAAAATGACAATCGTTTAGCCCAGTTGAAGGCCTAATGAGCGGCTTGAAAAATTTCAACTGAGGGTCGCGGCGATCTGCACCTGTCCATTTCAACACGGCAATGGGCTGTGAAATGTGGGTGTATACTATAACTCTGCCTACGCCGTCGGGGATAAAGGCGTGACTATATGTATGTACGTAAAAAAGATACTATTATATTATTAAAAAGATACTTTGAATTATTACTACGTTTTCATAATGATGGCACCCTATTCACATTCATGTTTGGTATGGCATTTCTGAGTACATTATAAAAAAGATAAACGACATAAATCCTTTTTTTTTGCGTGAAGAAAATCCTACATGGATGCTAAAATAAATAAAATAAAATAAAATAAAATTTATTCCCTTTGAAATTTTTAAAAAAATTATTTAGGTTTGTCAAAATTTTTGTGACTCTACCGGGGGTTCGGAAATACTACAGACTGAGAAGAACACCCCAAGAAACTCAGTCTGGTCCCTTCTCTTCTAGTATCTTAGTATCTAATACAGTTTTTTTTTAATGTAGAAAGGAGCAATTCGTGTCACTGCCAGGCAGCCTTGTCTTCTAGAAAGTCTTTAATGCTATAATAAGCTTTCTGGCACAATTTAAGTTTTATTAGTTTTTTAAATTTATTAACTGACAAACCTGTTATGGCTGTCGGCAATGTATTGTACATTCGAATACAATTGCCCGCAAAAGAATTGCTTATTTTATTAAGCCTAAATCTAGGTACAGCCAATTTATTCTTATTTCTTAAGCTAAGCCGGACTCCTACCGACTAAAAAACCTGCCTAACTGCCAACGGTTGGGAGCCCCTGGTAAGCTCTCGGAAGGATACCCTTGGACGTAAAACCTTGCCTTTTTCTATTTTTTTTACCACTAAGGCGGCAGACAAGCATACGGCCCACCAGATGTACCAGTGGTCACCGCAGTCTATGGACGTTTGCAACAAAGACGCTACACTCGCGCTGCCGACCCTGTAAAAGCCTTCTAAGACCCCTCTTAAAGAACCCCATACTGTAGGCGTTTGGGAAAACCGAGGCAGGGAGATCATTCCACAACCTAAGCGTGAACGGTAGAAAGCCCCTATCGGATCTAACCGTGCTCGATCGTTCCGGATACAACGCGTATTTTACATACAAAAACGATGTATCACTTCACTTCATTTCATATACTTTTATTATTTCAGCATCAATCAAAACCAATTAGTCTTCTGTGACGCAGAAAAATGTTGTATATTTTCTTGTACTATGAACGAAAAAAGTGAAAGAAAATAATTCATTTCAAATGAAATGGATGAATCGTAATTATATTAATTAAGATCATTAATAAGACAGTGTTACTTTGTGACTTATATAAATAAATTTACATAATATTTAACAAATATTTGATTTACAGTTTATATTCTAATACTAGCTGACCTGACAGACGTTGTCCTGCCATAACTATGAATATGGAAATCGGTATCCCGAGGTCTGAGTTCCCGGTTCCTGGTTTTCATTTCCCAGTCCGTTTTTCTGTTCCCGATTCCCATTTTGGTGCTTCGAGTTCCAAGACCCGATCCAAAGTCGCAACAGAAACCATTTCTTTTAACAGTTCGAGCCAGTTACAGTTATTGCAAATTTTCTAATCTTCCGCGCAACTTTCTTAATTATTTCTTCCATAAGAACCTTTTCCTGCTAATACCTAACACAACAAAAAAAGAATTAGCGAAATCGGTCCAGGCGTTGTTGAGTTATACGCTTACCAACACATTTTGCGATTCATTTTTATATATAAGACTAGCTGATGCCCGCAGCTTCACCCGCTTAAAATTTGTTGCCGTTCCCGCTTCCCGTATTTTATCCCCTTGGGGGTAGAATTTAAATCCTTTCTTAGCGGATGCCTACGACATAACATCTACCTGCATACCAAATTTCAGCCCGATCCGTCCAGTGGTTTGGGCTGTGCGTTGATAGATCACTGTCAGTCAGTCAGTCACCTTTGAGTTATATATATTTAGATTTAATGATTAAAGATATTTGTTCTGGACCTAATAAAATATATCGTTCTTTTATAGAAATAAATAAAGTACTTAATCTAACCTGATGAATCTCGATAACAGTACATAGTTCTGTGTATCACGATTTGGATACACGATCTTTATTTAAAAATACTTTTCTTTTCAGCGCTTATGATTATTATCAAACTCGATCTCAGCATGCAGGACCACCATGATCACTCATGTCGTAATAATCATGAAATTAACCGTAATTTTGCCCACGTTGAAGAATAACAGAGGTTTATCATTAAACAAACTATTTAGATTTGTCTTTTTAGTTGTAAGATAACTCACCAGTGAAGAAAGAAAGAAAGAAGAAAGAAAAAGAAAAATGTTTATTTTTCTGCACTGCGCACACATACATTAATGAAACAAAATAAAATAAAACAAAATAAGTAGAAAGTAAAAACGAGACAAACCATATTGACTTTTATAAATATAAATAAATAAATCATCATTTAATTCAGGTACAACACCCATAAACATCAATTAATAAATTACAGACATTAAATAAACAGTCTAAAATACAATAAATAAATCAAATTAAATAAAACTAGTAAGTACAATAACATAAAATACCTACCAACAGCTAATTCGAATAATAAAACAAACAATAAAAATAAATAAAAGCATTAACATCGAAATAATAAATTCAATTAAAATAATAAAATTACAATAAAAAAAAATGTTTTCATAGCATAAAACAATCAAATAAAATTAAATAAAATCAAATACCATCAATCATTTATAACTATGCACTAAGTAATGTAAGCAGTAGGCATAGCTAATCTGTCTTTTTTTTGTCCTATCACTATATTGTATTAATGTGATGTTTTATTTTGTTAAGCGTAATATTTGTACGCCGAAAACGGCAGAATATTATGGAAATTTAAACTTTTATAACAACTTTTTTTACAATATTCTGACAAATAAACGAATATCTATCTATCTATCTAAAAAAATGTACTTAACAAAATAATCACTAGGAAAAAAATACGAACGTCACGCAGTTTTACCCACGTAGATCCAGTTCCCGTGGGAATACGGGAATTAAATCTAGCCTATCACCCAGGAATTGTGTAACTTCCTAACAAAGAAAGAATTTTTCAAATCGCTTCCGTAGGTTATTATTTAAAGTTTATTTTGCAATTGTATATTACAATACATTAGGAAAAATTGTAACTTCTACATGAAGGTTCTATACTTACTGTCATTTAATTTTTATCCACACTAAAGAAAGAACCTCATTTTATTTATTGTACCTACTAAGAGCCACTTGTATGCAGGCAAATTGTTTTGTCTAGTTCTTTTACTTAGGTACTTAGATTTTAAATAATAAAAAAACATACAGACATATGGAAGCAAGGAATACCAAAAGGGAATGGCGAGATATTCCCAACACAAGTATTTAATTACTTACTGGGAAATCTCAACAATGTGAAAACAAGATAACTTACTGAAATATTTTTTTTATATATGGTTAGGAGCCTATTCGATGCAAACAAACAATCAAATCTTTCGTTTTTATAACATTAGTAATTCATTAAAGGATCATTATGAAAAATTAAAATTTATTCATATATGTCACAAATTAACTCAGACTTATTTATGAACGTCTAGATTTTTTTTTCATTTACTGCCAGATTCGTCTATCAAAAGGTAAAACCTGGCAATAAACAGTTTTTTTTTCTAATAACTTACTTTTATATAAAACAAAATACTCATCAAAAACCTCATAACATTTATATTTACAGCTTTTAACGCTCCATCACTGCTTTACAAAAAGAACAACGTGTTCCTCTATTTCGACACATTTAAATAAAAAATAGAATACCCGACATTTTATTACACGCGACCGACAAAATGTCGAATTGTAAAACATTTTGTGCTTGCTTGTACTAAAATGTAAATCGTAACTCACTTTAATTTGTCACTACATCATATAGAAACAATCTTTTTGGTTGAATCAAATGTTTTATTCGGAAAATGCTCTTGTATTTTTCCTTTTTTTTGGTGTATTGATCATTGATTTTATACAATTGACAACAATAAGTTTCAGACAGTTGTACTAAGCTATAGGGTACAAAGTTGGTTGTTAGTCGTTCCCCTTGATACCTCGAAAAGGTAAGAAAATGTTTCATAAACGCGCTGATTTCATTACAGTTGATTTTCTACGTAATAAGTGGCGAGAAAGGAACACTGGTAGATGGTGGCTTCCAGCTGTTGAAATTTTATGACCGCTAGCATAAAGGGGTGTATATAAATCCATTAAAATCAATTTAATAGTTGCTCTTTTGAATCAGATAAATCATCAGTTACGTGCCTACCCACTGCTGCCGAGCGCGGAATGTATGCTAATGTAAATCTATACAGAATGTTTGGGGAACAGTGGCGCTGTTGCAGCACTGCAGCGGCAGCAGTGCTGCTTGCTGCCGAGTTCAGAATCAAACCTTTACACAATTTCCCACCGTAAATAATTCAGTCCTTAAAGGAAATACTTACTCGAAATTGCCTTCAATTTACATTCTTAAAAATACGTAAGCACATATTTGCCTCTTACAATAAATAAAGTGGGTTAGTGGAATCGAATTGTGGCACCCTCGGACCGGAGGTAGGTGGACTAAATTATGCGCGGCCATTTTGAGCGAAAGAAGCGACAAGCCGGATAAGGCAGTCGTAACCGGCTCTAGAAACGACCTCGGGTATAGTACAAGAGCAGATAATTCTGATTTTCAAAATAATATCATTCTATGAATCTTTCCATCTTAGTCTCTCCCACTGTTTACTACGTTGCGAGAATGAGATGCAAGCACGAATTATTATAAAGAATTTCAATCCTTTTAGCGTTGACTTCAAATGAATTGTGTACAACTCTGCTGACCATTGTCTAGCAGTCGCAGTACTATGGGTTTTGTCAAATCAAATCAAAATTTCATTTATTTCGTTAAATAATCGTAAATTTTCCAAAAAATTTTATTTGCAGAGTGCAGAGCTTAACGTGACAGCTACTCATATATTCCAATTCCAGTCTAACAGGTTAACGTAAGCAAATAAGTTTAAAAATACCACCTGAATTTCTCAAACAAACAGCTTCTATTTGAAAATTCTACATGCAAATCTTTCGTACCAACCTTTCACAAATAAAAGCATTCGAATAAAAATTCCGAACCACATACGCTTGAAATTCTTATTCCAAACCAAATTTAGTTATGATGACATGCAGCTTAAGTCGTTCAACACAGGATTTACTGAAGAAAAAACCGCAAATCCGTTCCAGTAAACGATTCCCGAGCTCCCGCACTACTCGTTTTAAAACGACCGCGGATATAAATCAGAAGTACTTTTCTGTACGGAACCCTTATTCGCAATTGGGCCGCGATAAATTTCTCTCAAATTAACACTCCTACGAATATTCGATGAGATTTAATAGGATTTTTATGTATATTCCCCTTGTTGGCTCTTGAGGAATTTGAAATTAATGGCCTTTTTAGATCTGTATTTTTATTGTTCGGCTGAAGTATTTGCGATTGGTTTTGGTAAGATATTGCTTTTCAGTACTGTATATATTACATACTCGTATAGACATCAGCCTTCTTCCTTGAAAAGGTAGGCAGAAGTATATAAATGAAGATGATAATCTAACAAAAAGGTCCATTACTGTATTTAGGTGTCTCCCAATTCATACCACAACTAAAATACCTTCCAGTGACCTTTTAAAGGTCCTTGATCAATGACGAAAATGTTCGTCTTTCCATACTTCTGTTGAGTTGCTGTCTCCACTCCAGAGCACGTTTGCTCCGATTCTTCTGCAGATGTGGTCAGTTCATTACCTCATTTAAAAGTTTATTCCTCAAAGACGCTTTAAAGTGCACTAGTTGTTGACTCTCGTCTTCAAGCATTGCGTTTTGTTGAACACTGCCCAGTCCAATAGGATAATGCATCCAAGAATTATAGAAGCATGTAGAAGTTCGTATGAATGCCAAGCAAGATAGTTGCCAAACTTTACTGGAAATATTGTGAAACAGTCTCCTGGGGCACTACCCGTGATTTTAGTAGGTACGAAACCGGCATGACATCCGTGATAATTTCCAAAAGGTACAAAAAGAAAGGTAAAAGTAAGACAGATCTGTAATGGCAATAAAAACAAACCCAATTCATAAATTTAGTTCACCTCTTCATACACTCAGCAGATGTGGCTAAGTGACCCGTGACCGGACGTGGACTGAATTCGTTATGAGTTGACACGACACACACACACTCACATAGTGGGACGGTATCCGCGAGTTCTCAACTTTGTGCACATAATATTACTTGACAGAGAGCTATGAAAATTTCGAGTATGTTTTCGAATATTTGAATCGCAATGTTTTTGTGGCGCTCTGGAGATCGGCAAAGCCTTTTTTTTAATATGGAAATTAATTATGGATGCCATGTCGGACTCTTACCAACCACATGGTACCACTGTCTACGGCCGGGAGCCCCGGGTAAGCCCTCGGAGGGAAATCCCAGGATTTCCAACAGATTTTGGCTACCACCGCCTCGGGATCTCCCAGGGTTCCGGGTACTATCCCGCATCTTGGGAGTTGGATCGGGTGTTACCCCGCTTCTTAAGGTGTGAGGGGCGCATGGACTCTCACGGCACGCCTTCGTCTTGGGCCTGCTCCTGAAAGTAACCTGAGTACCCCAGTCCAGGTCGGTAGCCTTGGCATGATCTGCTCACAGAAAGACGCGGTGGCGTCCCCTGACACCCGTTGAATATCGTGGATCGCACTAAGGCTAGTTTGTAAATAGATTTTAAACACTCAATGTATTAATTTGCAGACGAGTTCATAGACAAAACTAGTTTTTTACCGTTGTAACACACATTCGTGTTAATAAGGTCATGTAGGATATCCACCAAGATTTTTAAAAACTTAGCCAACCGTACCCACTGATTAACGGACTATGCAAGTACCTAACATGCGTTCTAATGTTAAATGTGAAAGTTTGGATGGACGTATCCTGTCCATCTCAACATGGCAATACGGCTCACCGCCTATTAAGTGGGATAAATTCTAAAAAAAGGTGAAATGTGAGAATATCATATGCCTCTGCCTACCCCTTCGGGGCTAAAGGCGTGACCATTATGTTGTCATGTATGTTTAGCTATCACGGTTCCTGAGATACAGCCTGGTAAAACCTCGAAATTTTTTTTCGATCTCGAGCAGGATTCGAACCTGCGTCTTCTGGGTTTATCACTTTTAATTTGTGATTGAGTCAGCATACTAATTGCTGTTCAAAATTATCTCTATTGTCTTGATATTGAGTTTTTGTTTTTTATTTAGAACTAGCTGTTGCCCGCGACTTCGTACGCTAGAAAATTATATTTTAATGCCAATTTGATTGCTCCCTGCGTAGCTCCTAGGATATGTAGCGTGATAATATATAACCTATTTGAAGACCCCACCCCTAGTTAATATGTGTCCATTTCGATTGCTCGGCCAATATGTCGTAGAAAAAAGAAACTTATGTCAGCATTTCGAAGGAATTCGTAGAAAACGAACAGTGAAAACCGCAAATTCGAAGAGTCAATATTTAGAAAGTTATAAGGGTTTAACCGTGGCCGCGCAGTCCGCATGAATTCAACTGCGCGGCCACCAGTTCTCTTGAACGGAGCTACGTACAAGTCTAACTCTTTTTGCTAATCACTGATACGATTTCGAAGAAAATGAAGATTATAAAAATAAAGCCCTACTATTTGAACTTCACGACATACGGCACTCCAAAGTTATGGCCGCGCAGTCCGCATAAAGCGAACCGCGCGGCCACCAGTTCTCATTAACGGAGCATTGTAGAAGTCTAATTCTTTTTGCTAATTACTGATACGATTTCGAAGAAAAAGTAGATTTGAAAAATATAGCCCTAAAGTTTGAACTTCTCGTTCTACAGCACTTACGTAAGGGCAAACCGCGCGGCCACGTGTTTCTTAAAGTGGAGCTTAAACAGAATTTGGTAGAGGTCTCATTATTTTTGCTAATCATTGATACGATTTCGAAGAATATGTAGATATCATGAATGAAGTTCTAATGCTTGAAAATCACGAGTTACAGAACTTAAACCCTGCAACTCGAGTTAAAAGAAGGGTGACCATGATTTACGTTGCGACGACGAGATATTCCCAAAAAAAAAATTTAACCGAATTCATACAAATCCTTTAAAATATTTACCTAGCACAAAGTTATTATTTTGATTTACCAGATTTTATTCAATATCATATTGAAGTCGGCGCCAAGTAAACCCATAGGTATAGGTAGGTAGGTATTATTAATGGCAACAACTTCCATATTAAATTGAATAAAATCTGATAAATCAAAATACATATCACTATGTGCTAGGTATTTTATTTTTAAGGATTTGTATGAAGTCGGTTCTATTGTTTAATTATTTTTTTATTATTATTTTAAGTGACGGGTAGACCGATAAGTATATCTATCTAGGTGTAAAGTTCTCATCAACACAAATCAATCAAGCCGAAACACAAGGTAACTGCTGTAAATCGTTAAGAAATTCCCTCAACTGTCTTTCGGTTCCATCATCATACCGACTCCAGACCTTTATTAAATTGTAGTAGGTATACTTACTTATTAAAGCACTTAATCAAAAAGTTAGCAAACGCACTAGTTGTCCCAACAATTTTCGGTGGTTGCCCTCGATTTCTCCTGGATCCCAGCATCAGATCTTGATACCCTGGATATGGGACCACCTCAGAAGTAACCTCATTCAAACAAAAAAAATCAAAATCGGCGCCGCTATCGCGTAATACTTATACATAAAAAAAACATAGCGTACGTACTCTTTTTTGAAGTCGGTTAAGACTTTTTAATGTCACGTATATTGCTATACTTTTAATCGTAAAAAGCAAATAGTTGTAGTCCCTTGGTTTGAATTTGAATAGAGAAGTTTACTTCTAGGATATAAATAAATAAATATTCACGGACATCTCACACAACGCTATCTGATCTCAAAGTAGGCTAGGAATAACCTGCTTGTGTTATGGGTATCCACGATCCACCACGGATATTAATACTTATATACTTTTAAATACATACATATTATACATAGATACACCCAGACTCTTGAGACAAACATTTATGGGTCACACAAATATTTGTCTCCGGTGGGAATCGAACCCACGACCTCCAGCGCCGCAGGCGGTATCTCTACCGACTGTGCCACAGAGGCAGTCAAAGATAAGAAGATAAGAAAAAAAACACTCATCGATTGATTTATATTTCAGTAAATGGTGATGATCACAATATAGGTACATATTGTTATATAATGGGTAAGGTAAGGTAAGGCCGTTAGCGCAGCGAAGAACTATTGCGTCTTTGGCTGCATTCTACCGTATCTTTCACGGTGAGTGTTCCGAACTCTTCAACCTAATCCCGCCCACTCCTTCCCGAACAACGCCTGCTGGACAGAGGTGCCACTCTTACTTCGCTACAACTGAACGATTCAAAAGATCGTTTCTCTGTCGTACCATAAAAACTGGAACGGCCTGCCAGCGCACGTGTTTCCCTTCTCTTACCATCCTGGGTTCTTCAAGCGGAGCGTGTAGAGGCACATCATAGGGCCGCCAACTTGGGGGCCGCTTTCTATAGTCTTGCAGACTGGGACGGTGGTCCCCAATCGCTAGATGTTGCTGTGACTTTCCATCGGACGGCGCGGCGGCATCATTTTGGCGAGCCGAATATAAAAAAAACATGAAGAGTTAAAGTGCAAGGTGATTTATCACTGACCTCAGCTCTGGCACCGACATTTACCTACTTAAATGTTAAAAATAGCTAATAATACCGGAAATGTAAATAAGCCAGATAAATAAAGCTTCTTTCACAACTATTACAATAAAACAAATGATATTTAAATAGATAAAACATATTAATACTTACTATAAGCTATACTTGATACAGACATTCTAAAATAACTGTAAAATTTCTGGTCACAGGTTTCAACGCCTCATATTTTCTAGTGAAATGATTCCCATCACTATTCATAATTGAAAGATATGGTTGCACCCAGTACTGTCTTTTTACATATTTTTTTTGAACTTCTCTCTCTTTTTATAACAACAGAAGCAGAATACGTTTTGTGCGGTACTTAACAACAACGAGACTCTATTTATCTTGTATTTAGTGAAGAATGTACCAAAAATTTACAAGGCACAGCGACGCGAGCCATGATCTCCAGCGGAAGTAAGTGGGACTGCGCCGCCTCTTTATGCGAGCAAGTCATGCTCGTGAAGGAGGCGGCGGGCCGGGTGCGGGAGAGAGCTCTCCCACCCGAGTTCCGCAGTCGGCGGCCGGGGCGCCGCCGACGTGTCTTCGCCGAGGACTATCGGCCTCCATGACCGGGGGTCTGAGGACGGTGAGAGGGTCGCTCACCGTTCTTACAGAAGCAGGCCCATGACGGCAGCCTGACGTGAGCAACCTTAGAAGCGGGATCACATCCGAAACCCCCCCAAAGACGCGGAATAGCACCCGAACCACCCCCTGGGCGAGGCCGCAGTGGCGGCCGTAGGTCTGTTGGGAGTCCTGGGACATCCTTCCGAGGGCTTCCCCGCGGCTCCCAACCATAGGCTGTTGGGCGTAACGTGAGGTTTTTTAGTCGGTAAGAGCATAACATCCTATGAGAATTTTCCCTCACGTTAAAAAAAAAAAGTCCTCTATAAAAGATTCTGCAACAGTTAGCTTATTGCCAACATTAATACATCCAAAATCCTAATCACAGAGTACTTAATACTACGTTCGGTACGTACGTTCCTAATAACCATAATATCATCCGACGGCTGTTATTATGTTATATGAAATTTCATAATAATAACATAACACTCCGTTCGCTTTTTCAATCTCTTCCGCGCAAAGGGTTACTCATCAGACAGCCAAATTCTTACCGCTCGACGCGTGGAATCTGTATGAGTTTCAAAAAAAGAACTGTCATTCACGCGCGTTGCATTGCACTACCACAGAGGCTGCGCGCCGAAAAAAAAAGATTAAAGCGAATTCGAATTCCCGCTATTTTTCTTCGATATTATTTTTGCAAATTGTTTTATCATGGGTGTAGATAAAGTCTTTTATGCAATTGTATAATTAGGTATTAAAACACTCATGTGATACTATTATCTATCACACTCATCTTCGCTTCGTGTGATAAACCCACATTCATGGTTAATAGCTTATAGTCTGGAATAACACATAGGCTACGTTACATCTCGGGAAAATATTCTCATGGGAAGCGGGAACGGGTACCAAATTCACGCGGGCGAAGCCGCGAGCATCAGCTAGTGATTTATAAAAAAAACCTTAAGATACGTTATCAACACTGGAAAATGGCAACACGTAAAGGTTATGGAAGGAATTACCTGACCAATCAGTGACGCGACTGTAGGCTTTGCAAAAGTTCTATTAGCAATGTTTTAAATTCTGTTGTTAAAGAAAACTCGCAAAAAACATACCTTCTTGTATCTTCAGATGATGCACAAACTACACAGTAATTGCCAAATATAGAAACGTGCGTAAATACAACAGAAATAATTATTATTATTTATTTTCCGGAATGCTAAAATGGCGTTTAGCAAGGAAAATGTACTCTGTATTCTGTGGTGGTTTGGCGCGACCCACAATTTTATAAAATCTACTAGCAAAATAAAATATTAAGTAGTACAAAATCTCCCCAACATCCCCTATGTTGGGGAGATTTTGTACTACTTAATATTTTATTTTGCTAGTAGATTTTATTTTATTTAATTATGTTTCTATAAATAAAAAGTAAAACAAAATAATAATATATTAAGATTATTAAAATGATTGAAATTAAAAATATTTTGATTACTTATTATGTACTGAATTATTACTTATTAAATAGATGTTTCTTTATGGTATTGTTATAGTTTGATTTTATGACTTAAATTACGCCAGTAATTACTAATCCGATAAACAGCACTAACATTTTATAAATTTAATTATTACTTTTTACCCGTAAACACATTAAGTAGGTAATCATATGTCTCAGTAAGTGAAATTCAAGTTTCCTTTTTACTCCACGTTCCTCTGATATTGACTTTTTTTCTTTCGCCAGCAAATATGTTTACTTTTTTTTTTTTTTTAATAGTTTTGGCTTGGTTACAAGACCTTTAAGCCATGTCTGTATTTAGAAGCGTACACTTTACTTTGCACTTTGTTCACTGCACTATTATTATAAAACTAAGTCCTTGTACTTTTGCTAAGTGGCGGATAATTAAATTCGTCCGATAGTGTTTTTAATAAAATCGAATAAGTGTTTGTAGCACTTCACATTTCTTAATAAATCATGCAAGCGGCGGGAGGAATCATTCACAAAAAATTCACTAATTTCACTAGCGAGTATCAGTCTTTGCAGATTGTATGTTGGGCAGGAGAAAAATATATGTTCAATATCCGCTTGTGGAGTATTGCAGTCTTTGCACCTATTATCTGTCACAATTCCCAACCTAGCCAGGTGGGAGGGAGTGGTGGTATGTCCAAATCGAAGTCTGTTTATAGTTGTTATGAAGTCGCGACTTGCTGACTCCAATTTCCAGTACCATGGGTGTGCTGGTATATCTTCTTGCAGAGAACCCATACCATTTTCCTTTTTCCTCTTGGTCTTTCTTCCACATGCTTTTCCACTCATCTAATATTTTAATATTTACAGAGCTGTAGTAATCTGTCAGCGGAACACTAACCACTAACTTAACATCTAATGAATTAATCCCTTCATATGCAGTTTTATCGGCTATCTCATTGCCAGTTATACCTCTATGAGAGGGTATCCACATAAAAGCAACATCGATTTTTGTGATGTGTAATTTATATATACATTCTTTAATTAGGTATAGAATGTAATTCGTTTTATAGTTAATCTTTAAGTTTTTCAACCCTTCTATAAGACTTAAGGAATCAGTTAAAATTAACAAGTGTTTGCTGGTATTTAAATGGTAGATTAATTTAAGTGCTTCTAAAACTGCATATGCCTCAGCGGTAAATACGGAACAATTATTATCTAAAACATAGCTTTGAGAGAAATTCGTCTGTGGATCAAATACTGCAGATCTTACATGATCTTCAGACTTACTTCCGTCAGTATACAATGTATAAAAATGAGGATTGTCGTCTAGGAATTGTAACATATCGTGGTTGCATGAAACTTCATGACTTACAATCGTCATGGGAAAAATAATGCTATTGATTGAATGAGAGTAACATGGCCATTGGGATTGTCGTCTAATTTGAGTGCACTGTTTTTGAATGTGTAAAAATACTCTACATAGTTGAGGGGAGATGCCTCTCACCAGTTCATCAGCAGAAGTTAGCGGTTCTGATATAGTAATAGATTGGGGAATAATTTTCCGTGTAACTTCACTATTCTCTAATGCCAGTAATTTTAGGCAATATCTCTCAATTAACATTATCCTTCTCATAATGAGAGGCATTATTTTAGTTTCAATTTCCATTGCTCTAATTGGAGTGGAGCACATTGCTCCAGAAATTATTCTTAAAGCCTTATTTTGAATAATATCTAATCTATGTACATAAGAACTATTTACATATGCTAAAGTGCTGTAGTCGAAGTGACTTCTTACAATTGCCTTGTACAATATAGAAAGAGTTTTTGGGTCTGCACCCCATGAGACGCCAGCTAAGCATCGAAGGATATTAACGCCTCTTAAGGCGTTTTTGGATATGAATTTAATATGCTCCTCGAAGTTTAATTTCTGATCTAAGACGACGCCCAAAAATTTGTGTTGAGTAACCCTATCTATAGTGTCACCATTGTAAGTAACATTTGTACAAGGGATGTCATCACTGAAAATCATCATACTGCTTTTGGCAGCATTTATTTTTAAATGCAGCTTATCATGATAGTAGACCTTCAGTTGTTCCAATGATACATTTATATTGTTTATTGTTTTAGTTAGCTGTCTATCAGAACTATATATAACCAAATCGTCAGCAAACTGAAGAATCTGTACATTTTCTACATTTATATATTTACATATTTCACAAGTATACAAATTGTACAACAAAGGTGAAAGGGTAGCACCTTGCATCGTCCCTTTACAAGCTATTTCCGGGCCGTATAGAATATTGTTGTGTTTCACATACAATATTCTACCGTTTAAAAACTCGTATATCCACTTTGAAACTTGACCAGGAATACCTAGATTGTGAGTCAGAACTTCAACCAAAATTCCAGGGTCCACACTGTCAAAAGCACCTTGGACATCCAAAAATACACATACAGAATTTAACCGCATATTTTTGGCTCTTTTCAAATCTGCGACAAGTGAAGTGAAGCTGTCTACGCAGCTGCGACCTCTACGAAATCCATACTGAATTTGAGGAATAATGTTATTAGCTTCAACATACCAATCAATACGAGTTTTAAGCATATTTTCGAATATTTTTCCAAGACAAGACGACAATGAGATGGGTCGATAGGAATTTGAAAGTTCTGGTGGCTTATCTACTTTAAGAATTGGAATGACGCACTGAGTTTTCCAGTGTTCAGGAACAAGTTTTTGAGACCATAGCATATTAATAATTTTGAGGAATAGATTTTGTACAGATTTATGAAGATTTTTGATTAAAATGTATGGGAAATCGTCAAGACCTGGAGTTGTGTTTTTCCTAGATTGCAAACTCATTGTTAGTTCACTCCATGTAAAGTCATTCAATAGGACCATTGAGTCTGGGTTATTATTATTTACAGTAAAGTATTTAGAAAATGAACTGAACTCTATCAAATCACCGGATTCTGCCAATTTTGATAAAAATGGCTGTACGAATTCATCCTTATAAGATCTATTTCCAGCCTTCAAACCCTTAAACCTTTTAATTAAATTCCAAATAGTGCTTATCGGAGTGTTCCTGTTAAACTTATTACAAAAATCATTCCATCCACTTCTTTTTTGTTCAGAAATTGTTCGCTTTTTTAATGCATCTAGTTTTTTGTATTCAATGTAGTTAGCCATAGACGGATCACTTCTATATTTTTTTAAAGCATTGTAGGATGCCTTAACGCTTTTTTCACATGTTTCATTCCACCAGGGTGCTGGTGGCCTACTTTTAATGTTACTCGTTTTAACAAACTTTGGGATAAGTAATTCTTTAAGCTTATCCAAACATGTGCAAAAAGCCAGATATGCAGACATTGGATCAAGTTGAAACTCTGAATTGTCAATGGTCAATGACAGGTCTTCGAAAATAGATTCTGATAGATCACGAAATTTGTGCCAATCCGTTTTACTCATCTTGTTAAACAGAAACTTCGCGACAGGAGGATTAACTTGATACTTGTCGACACTTAATGCGATATTAGTGATTGTTGGGTAGTGGTAGCTGCCCATGGCATCATCGTGTATGGACCACTCACAAATTGGTGCCAGGGTAGCACTGACGAAAGTTACATCAATTGCAGATTGATTGCATGAAGGTCTACCGACTGTAGTGAATCTACCATCATTTAAAATGCATAAATCATTATCGTCTATTATATTATACAAGTCTCGGCCGCGGCCTCTTGTACACAAACACCCAAAGGCAATGTGATGAGCGTTGAAGTCTCCACTAACAAATATGGGCTTTGGAAGATTTGATATGATATTCTGCAGTCTGTTCAATCGAATGTGCTTACCTTTAGGAGGACAATAGACATTTAAAATAGTAATGTTTCCTAACTTCGTTGATAACGAAATAGCAATAGTTTGAATTTCCTCATAAAAGGTTGTATCTAAAACATTGTATTGTAAATAAGGTCTTATTAAAATTGCTACACCGTTATGTCTATTACTTGAGTTTTTAAAGTGTATATTGTAACCAGGTATATTAAAATTGAACCTTTGATTATCTTTGAACCATGTTTCATTCAGTAAACAAATATCAATGTTTATGTTATGTAAAAAAATTATCAAAAGTTGTTTTTTGCTATTGGCACTTTGTATATTGTACTGCGCAATCCGTAATTGGGAAAAAATATTAGTAGGACTTAAATCCATAGGTTAAGATGATAAATTTTTTAATAACATCTCCTTAATAGATGTTGTGGTGATAGGTACATCATCTGTTTTATTTCCTAATTGTACTAGGGTATTGACAAGAGCCATTAATATATCTTTATTACCTAAAATTTGTTTTATTATATCAGATGAAGAACTCTGTTTCTCAGACAGAGTTCTTTCAGTCTTAGTTTCTATTGATTTATTCACAAGTTTATTTACAGGCTTATTTATCCTGGACTTATCTGGCAAAGGAGGAAAATCTTTGTCATCATTAATTTTTGCTACACTAGAGTAGCTAATTTTTTCTTTTTTTTCTATAATTTTCCGCATTTTTACTGGACATGTCCTGGATACTGCCAAGTGAGCTCCACCGCAGTTAACACAGCATAGCTCACTGGGCTTGTCACAATCCTTGTAGCTGTGGTCACCTGCGCAACAACTACAGCGCTGTTTGCCGTTACATACTTTGGCTGAGTGGTGAAATTTGAAGCAGCGATAGCACTGCTGAAGAGGTGGGATATATTCATATACTTTATAAGAGAACAAATCATATTGGACATTAGATGGTAGTGTATTTGTCAGAAATGTAATGCTGACTGTTTGAAGTGGGGCCCAATTTGATCCCACTTTCTTAGTGAATCTCCGTACTGCTACTATTTCATAAATTGATGACAATTTTCTATACAACTCTTTATTGGAAATGTTGGCTGGGACATGTCTAATAATACCAATTCGCTCAATTTGAGCGGCTGGTATGTAAGCTTTCAGTTTATATTTGTCCAGAAAATGTTCATTGGTGAGTAAATTATTTGCTGTGTTGTATTGTTTAAACACGACCACTATCTTATTGGCATTTATGCGACGAAGCGCCACCACTCCCTTTACTTCCGATGCAAAGATGTGGTTGAGGTATATGGGACTTTTATTTCCAAGGCGCTCTTTTTCCCTGCTTTCTACAAAGACGTTAAATTCACACATATTTGTTAAATGTTCTGGGTAAAGTCTACGATATGAAGGTTTAAAAAACGGTAAATAAAGTGATTCACTTTCCTCACCGCCACCGCCGTCAGTCCGTGATGAATCCTCCTTTCTCTTCCTTACTTTAGGGTTTGGGGGAGCAGCACCCCCTCCCTCGTCCTCCTCCATTATCAAAAAAGAATTATCAATAAAAAATGAGTATTATACACAAGACTTTTACTATTTACAAATTAAAATTAATTATTTAGTAAGATTTGAAAAAAATTACGCGCGCTCTTTTCAAATTCCCGCCAAAGAATCCAATATGTTTACTTCATGCATGTGATAGATATGCTTATAAATAGGTATGTTCATATGGCAACTCGTTAGAAGAAACCAATATTTATTGTACTGCATAATATAAGTTTAGTTTCAAAAGAGTTTTTGAGAAACTGTATAGTATAAATTATTAATATTGTTGCACAGCATATAGATATAATATTGTAGTATAATTATATAAGAACTATGATCAGGTTAAGAATATTCTTCGTGAAAAGAAATCGTAAGTCTGTGTTATTGATTGTATGTTGTCGCCTTTCCGGTGAATATCTGTAGTTGTTACATGGAGTAATATTATATAGTTATGTCGCCGCACCGAGAATTACTAATTAAAATCTATGGGATTATAAATAGATTTTAACCATTACAATGAGCAACTTTACTGATACCTTACTATATTGTGAAATAAGGTTCGAATGGAAATAGTTGTAGAATTTGTTAACACTGATTTGTATAACCTGATGTAGTGTTGAACTAATTAAGTTATCAATAAAAACTATTGTTAAATTCGTAATGACAATTAACACGAACATTGTCAGCATTTAAAATTAGATTTACTAAGAAAACATTAAAAATGAAGCCACGTGTTTTGTGACAGCAATTTGAGTGGCGGGGATTAATAAATAGACAGCGATCTGGGCCGGAGACTCACTTTGCTGGTGGATTTTGAAGAGAAAACATTTGTAATGCTGTTTAGGCACAATGTTAGGCAGACCAGCTCAGTCGCTGAGCAGCCGTCTTAAGGGTACGTTCCTCATTAATAACTTATGTAATTTATCCGATCTGATGTGATGTATAATATATGTGTTGAAATTAGCAGAGGTCTACGTCCAGCAGTGCTGAACTGCCATAGACCGATTTGATTGATTGTATTCAAGGTTATTTTATACTGCCCATGGCTTGGTTTAAGAGATAATGTACAAGTACTATTCTGCTGAACTATTTGTAAAGATATGACCCGTGTTGCTATTAATTGTAATAACGTGTACCAACTATTGATGGAATTAGATTATAGTAGAAATAGATGTATAGCAATATTTGTAAAGAATGTGACTTTAAAAAGAGTGGCCGTGAGTTTTATTGCCAGGTTCTTTCTCACAGGTTCTACCTATTGCGAATCTGGCGGTAAATGTAGAATCGGAAATCTTGACGAGAATAAAGATACTTTTATCTCATATTCATTTCTTTTCATTTCATAACTTGTTTGCTAATACCCTCCTTACAGAATATGCCTCCGGCTATGCTCCGGCTTGCTGCTGCCTCGGGGCGATCGCTGCTCTGATGACGACGACGTGGTATTCTCGATCTTCGATCCGGCAATCGGTGGCAACAGTGTTTCAGAATCGACTGATTTTGCTGCTGCCTCGGGACGTTCGCTGCTGTGATGGCGACGACGTGGTACTCTTGATCTTCGACCAGTCAATCGGTGGCAACAGTGGTATGATGTGTTTTTTGTGATCATGTGTGAATTCTTGTGTAATATTGTGTAAGTTATACCAGTGAAAATTTTTTGATATTTAAAATGAATATATACCTACATATATTTTAAGCTTGGATTGAGTAGGTATAGCCAATAACGTTGCTGCAGGATTATGTCTGCTTTATTACCTACATTACTTAAACATGTAACTACTTAGGAACGTAGACATATTAAGAAAAGGTTAAAAGAACGAAGAGGGAATTTCTTTTTTCTTCTTTCTTTCAAAATATCCTAATACCTTACCTACTGGCATCATATTCAAAAATTTAAAAAATTTCGAATTTAGTCGCATGACTCATTTAGGCAAGACGAAGCTTGGCGCGTAAAATCTCTCGGGAGATACCATCACTGTTTGGGACTACCATCTGTTTCTGTAGTCTAGTAGTAGATCAAAAGAATTTAGCAATAGTCAAAGCTGTACTTTCCGGCTACACCAAGAAGTACCTGCGAACAATTAGAACGTTGCGTATCCACTCCACAGTATCGTACGTCCACGTAACTCTTATTCCTAGTACCTTACGTAATGAAATGTCAGTTTGGCCGAACGTTCTGTCGAAGGTTCAAAAATCATTGATACGACAAAACAGAATTCTACTTTCCTCTCCCTTTCATTTATTCGTTGAGGTAATATCTGTGGCTAGGATTCCATATAAACTCATCATTACTATCGGAATATGTTTTCAGAACTACCAATAACATGTAGTACCTATATTAAACTCATGATTAATAAACTTGGAGGTCAATGTACCGAATATTAAATAGGGAAGTACCTACTAGCCGACGACGTTAGGCAGTTTCATCCGCATTGTTTCCGTTCCCGTAGGAATACATGAATAAAATGTAGCCTATGAACCTACTCGCTAGTTCTTTTATTGGTGAAAGAATAAAAAAAAATCGGTTAATTGGTTTCAGAATCTATATAATGCAAACAAAAACAACAATTTTTTCCATTGGGTAATATGAATAAGATACTAAACGCTTGTCTATGTTAACAGCAATTCGTAAGTTGTATCACTACTTAGTACACAACACAAACAAAACTAGGCACTATTTCTTCATTTTACCATTATTTTCTCTTACGATTGTTCTTTGACCTAATTGGCGTCGATACGCTAGTTTATTTTAAATAACAACTAGGTTTCCATATCAAATTTTGATTTCCTTTCGTTAACTTTTTTTATAGAAAGTTACCTACATTAGGTGACATGAAATATTTCGTCAATACGCCACTCTTTTAATAAGTAGGTACTAGAAGATTTTTATTTTGTGACTCGGTATCGCCTTGAACGAACTAGCTAATAATAACTACCTACATAATTTTTGTTGTCTAGTTATACTGTACTTGCTGTGAATACTAGTTACTAATAAATCGAAGAGTTGCTTATAATTACTGTATGTAGTGACAGATGATATTTCAGGGCAAAATAGACGCAGGAAAATAATAAAAGACAAAAAAATATTTGATTTAAGAAATAACTAAGCAGGGTCATTACGTATGTTTCCGCTGGTCGGTCAATTGTTTGGTGCAAGTCTGAGACCACAAGCAGCGGGTGGAAGGGCTTGACATGTCTATGCAATTGGCAAACATATGGGGTAAATTATGTTTCCGCTGGTCGGTCAATTGTTTGGTGCAAGTCTGTGCCCACAAGCAGCGGGTGGAAGGACTTGACATGTCTATGCAATTGGCAAACATATGGGGTAAATTATGTTTCCGCTGGTCGGTCAATTGTTTGGTGCAAGTCTGTGCCCACAAGCAGCGGGTGGAAGGACTTGACATGTCTATGCAATTGGCAAACATATGGGGTAAATTATGTTTCCGCTGGTCGGTCAATTGTTTGGTGCAAGTCTGAGACCACAAGCAGCGGGTGGAAGGGCTTGACATGTCTATGCAATTGGCAAACATATGGGGTAAATTATGTTTCCGCTGGTCGGTCAATTGTTTGGTGCAAGTCTGTGCCCACAAGCAGCGGGTGGAAGGACTTGACATGTCTATGCAATTGGCAAACATATGGGGTAAATTATGTTTCCGCTGGTCGGTCAATTGTTTGGTGCAAGTCTGTGCCCACAAGCAGCGGGTGGAAGGACTTGACATGTCTATGCAATTGGCAAACATAAAAAAAAAAGAGAAGAAAAAAAAAGAAGACAAAAAAGTATATATCTATATATTTATGACAAGGCCAGTGGCTAATGAAATTTATATTAATATTATTTATGTACATAATATGCCATGATAAATATGTGATGATGATGATGATGATGATGATGATGATGATGATGATGATGACGATGATGATGATGATGATGGAAACCAAAATATGGTTTTTGCAAACTTGTTCTTATTGTTGAATTTATACAATTTTACTAAATTGTTCACATGTTTCATTGCTAATGGTTACTTTAGGGCAAACCATTATTGGCTCTACTAAACTGTAAAATGTGGTATTTTTTGAAACGCGGTTGATTTTGTCAATAAAAATAATATATTTTGTACTTCGAGAGCGAAGTACTTGTCAGTATGGCCGTGATAGATATGCTTATAAATAGGTATGTTCATATGGCAACTCGTTAGAAGAAACCAATATTTATTGTACTGCATAATATAAGTTTAGTTTCAAAAGAGTTTTTGAGAAACTGTATAGTATAAATTATTAATATTGTTGCACAGCATATAGATATAATATTGTAGTATAATTATATAAGAACTATGATCAGGTTAAGAATATTCTTCGTGAAAAGAAATCGTAAGTCTGTGTTATTGATTGTATGTTGTCGCCTTTCCGGTGAATATCTGTAGTTGTTACATGGAGTAATATTATATAGTTATGTCGCCGCACCGAGAATTACTAATTAAAATCTATGGGATTATAAATAGATTTTAACCATTACAATGAGCAACTTTACTGATACCTTACTATATTGTGAAATAAGGTTCGAATGGAAATAGTTGTAGAATTTGTTAACACTGATTTGTATAACCTGATGTAGTGTTGAACTAATTAAGTTATCAATAAAAACTATTGTTAAATTCGTAATGACAATTAACACGAACATTGTCAGCATTTAAAATTAGATTTACTAAGAAAACATTAAAAATGAAGCCACGTGTTTTGTGACAGCAATTTGAGTGGCGGGGATTAATAAATAGACAGCGATCTGGGCCGGAGACTCACTTTGCTGGTGGATTTTGAAGAGAAAACATTTGTAATGCTGTTTAGGCACAATGTTAGGCAGACCAGCTCAGTCGCTGAGCAGCCGTCTTAAGGGTACGTTCCTCATTAATAACTTATGTAATTTATCCGATCTGATGTGATGTATAATATATGTGTTGAAATTAGCAGAGGTCTACGTCCAGCAGTGCTGAACTGCCATAGACCGATTTGATTGATTGTATTCAAGGTTATTTTATACTGCCCATGGCTTGGTTTAAGAGATAATGTACAAGTACTATTCTGCTGAACTATTTGTAAAGATATGACCCGTGTTGCTATTAATTGTAATAACGTGTACCAACTATTGATGGAATTAGATTATAGTAGAAATAGATGTATAGCAATATTTGTAAAGAATGTGACTTTAAAAAGAGTGGCCGTGAGTTTTATTGCCAGGTTCTTTCTCACAGGTTCTACCTATTGCGAATCTGGCGGTAAATGTAGAATCGGAAATCTTGACGAGAATAAAGATACTTTTATCTCATATTCATTTCTTTTCATTTCATAACTTGTTTGCTAATACCCTCCTTACAGAATATGCCTCCGGCTATCCCTTCGGGGATAAAAGGCGTGACCGTATGTATTGATATACCTACCCTCTACGAGACGAATCTAACACATGCTACTACAGATAATTTATAGAATTCTTTTTTCAAATTTATAAAAGTTTATTTGTTTTTTAAAGTCGCGATGTCGATGTGTATAGCTATGATACGTCCTTGTTTTCGACCATTTTTAATTGCTGATTTAATTTCAAATGCTTTAGTTTTACGTAAATTGAATCTAAATACCACTATTCAAGTAATATAAACTTTGCGTTTAACCTATAACGTTGGTAGTCTGGACAATAACAATATCAAGTAAGGTTTTTCCGCAATACTAATATTTTTTACCCAATATTTAAGTTGGTAGGTAATGAGGTACTGTATGGTGTTTTTACGTATAGTACTTAATTAATGTAATGTAATCGAAAGTCAATACTTTACTTATATGTACCTACTTACTTTACTTTTTTTATAAACGACATTTTAATACCTACATTTATAGAAGAATACTCCTAGTTAGTAAATAACACCTTATATAAATAAGTACGGAAAATGCTCAGAATAGTTGTGGACCGCTTCATCTTAGAAAAAGTTACAAATGCCATCAGGCGAATTATCGTCCCGTCCATTTGTCTTCTTTGGGTTGGGCAGTTCGTTATCGTCGTGGTGATTTGCTAAGGTTTGTTTCCTTTTGGTGGTTGCTGTGGTTGGGATTGTTGAACTGTGGGAGTGAGGAGGTCCTGCACCAAAAACCAATATTAAATGTAGTGGAATATCTATTTCACACAGCGCCATGTAGAATGAATGATTGCCAATCGCCAGCAAATATGTTTTCTTTTTAATAAACCTATTTTACTTAAAAGCTTACAAGCACATTTTCGTAAGACTAATTCGAATCACTAATTCTCAATTGAATTGAATTGGAATTCAATTGAAACAATCAGTAGCTCTTTTTACAAGAAAAGCTACTTGCTATATAAATATATTTACACTATGATATTAAAATAGTAAAAAGCCTGGATTCACACACTATAAATCTTGGTCACCCTATTTTTTCCTTCGATTATAGGTTTTAAGTTCTATACGTCATTTAGTTCTTAATTTGAGGCTTTATTCATACTGTCTACATATTCTTCGAAATGGTATCTGTAATTAGCAAAAAGAATGGGACTTCTACTAAGCTCCGTTTAAGCTCCATTTAAGAAAAACCGTGGCCGCGCGGTTCGCATTGTGCGGACTGCGCGGCCATAACTTTGGAGTGCCGTATGTTGTGAAGTTCAGTCAGTCTTCAGTCTTCTTGGGCTCCCATTTTCCGCACTTAGGTCCGCCAGTGGACCCATTGTACGTGACCGTTGGCTGTCACTCCAGCCAACCCAGCTCCGACCAGAAGCGCAGGATCCTCTTCGGGTCCTCACACGCCTCCCGGAGTGTTGTGGGGCTGCCAAGTATGTCGACTCTGTATGTAACCAGGCTCTCGCACTCCAAGATTGCGTGAGCTATGGTTTCTTCTTTCAACAGGCACGCTCTGCACAGCGCGCTGTCCGTGATACCTAAGACATTCAAGTGCTTATTTACTGTGCAATGACCCGTTATTGTGCCCACCATGGTTCGCAGATCACCTTTATTCAGATGTAGCAACGTTCTAGCTAGTTTTGGCCTGGGTCTCGGTAGAGCTTCCCTTGATTGCCTGCAACTTACTGTTTGTGCCCATCTCTTTTCATGCCGCTCTTTCGTGCGTTGTCTCAGCCATGCCCTTACCTGGTAGAATGGTATTGGTATAATCGGGCTTGGTCCCACCGGTGTGGTGCTGGAACCCAATCTGGCCAGTTCGTCAGCTGCATCATTGCCGCTCGATCCGCTGTGACCTTTTATCCACTGAAGGCTTACCTTGTGTGTTAGGGCCAGCTTTTGTAGCCCCTGGTGGCATTGAAGCACCAGCCCAGAGTCGATTGTGGTGCTCCTCAGAGCTTTTAGCACTGCTGCACTATCGGAGAGGAGCCTGATGTGGTTGTGCTCAATTTTCCTGGAGTCGATTGCATTGGCGGCGTTAATTAAACCTATGCACTCACATTGGAAGATTGACGAATGAGACCCTAAAGGTATTGATGAGTGTATGTTGAGCTCCGGGGAGTAGGTGCCTGCTCCTGATCCGTAGTCTGTTTTGGATCCATCCGTGTACACTCTGAGTTCTCTTATACCGGAGTGGTCCTTGGCGGACTCTGCCAGCGATATATTGTACTTACGGTCAAACACGTATGTTTTCGGTATCCTGTCGTTAGGGGCTTCCACGAGAGGTTCATACTCTATTGCGTCCTCTAGTATGCGCCTATGACCTACCCTTGAGCGCGTCCATTGTTTTGACGCCTGAAGTCGTGCCGCCGCGGCGGCCGCTTCCTGGTGAACGAACAGGTCCAGAGGCGGTAAGCAGAGCATTGCCTCCATCGCTGCTGTGGGTGTGTTGCGAAAGCATCCCGTGATGGCGCAACACGCCGCTCTCTGGAACTGCTGCATTTTATCTATGGCTGAAGCTAGTTCGGCCCTGGGCCACCAAACTATTGCGCCATACGTTACCTGTGGTCTTATGACTGTGGTGTAGAGCCAATGTATGATTTTCGGTGAGAGTCCCCACTTCTTACCGATCATTCGTTTGCATTGCCAGAATGCAATGGTGGCCTTACTGATTTTTTGTGTGAGGTGCTTATTCCATAGCAGTTTGCTGTCCAGTGTGACCCCCAGGTACTTGACTTCATTTACTAAGGAAAGTTTTGTGCCAAAGAGCTGTGGGAGTTTCAGATCATCTATTTGGCGTTTGTTGGTGAACAGAACCATTTCTGTTTTCGTCGGATTTACCGTGAGATCATGTCTGATGCACCATTTTTCGACGATCCTCAAGGCGTTGTCCATCAGGTTTGTTATTGTACCTAGGAACTTGCCACTTACCAGTATGGTGAGGTCGTCCGCGTAACCTACAGTGAGGTATCTCTCTCTGTTGAGTACATCTATGAGCTCGTTCACCACGAGATTCCACAGGAGCGGAGATAGAACCCCCCCCTGCGGACATCCTTTGGCTGCGATCCCTCTAGATGTGGAGTTCACTGTAATTTGTATAGCCCTGTGTCGTAGCATGTTCACTATCCAACTTACCACAGTGGGGTGTACTTTATGCTTTTGCAGGGCTCTTTCGATACTTACAAAGGTCGTCTTGTCGAAGGCACCTTCGATGTCTATAAAGACGCCCAGTGTTGATGATTTACTCTCTAGGGAGTCTTCTATGTACGATACTACCTCATGCAGTGCTGATTCGGTGGATTTTCCGGAGCAGTAAGCGTGCTGCTTTGTGTGCATTGGTATTTGTCGGAGTACTTTCTCCCTTATTTCTCTCTCGCATAGCCTCTCTAGAGTCTTTAATAGAAATGAAGTGAGGCTTATTGGTCTAAAGGACTTAGGATGAGTGTAGTCACTTTTACCTGGTTTAGGTATGAAGAGTACTTTGACTTCTCTCCATGACTTTGGCACGTACCTGAACGCGATGCATCCCGTGAAGATCCTAGTCAGGTGCGTAGTGATAGCCTCTATACACCATAACATAAGTCCGGGGAATATACCGTCTAGTCCCGGTGATTTATATGGTTGGAAGCTTTCGATTGCCCATCTTACCTTGTTATCGGATACTATGGCCCTAGCTGTGGACCAGTCCGGCTCGGATTCGATGGCGCCTTCTGTGTCTTCCCAGTTGATATCTGATTGGATTTGACAGCCTGGGAAGTGTGTCTGTAGTAAGACCTCACACGTTTCGGAGTCAGATTTTGTGTAGGTGTTGTCTACCTTTTTTAGAGATCCAATAGACTTATCCGTGTCCTGAGATAGAAGTTTTTTGACTCTTAGTGCGTGACTATTGGATTCAATATTGGAGCAGAAGCGTTTCCACGCCTCTTTTTTTCTCTGACTTAAACGCTTTTTGAACTTTGCTTGTGCTAGCTTATAGGCGTCCCAGTCAGACTCTGTTCTGGTGTTTTTGGCTCGGTTGAAGCGTTTTCTTACCTTGGTTCTCAACCGTTCGAGGTCCTTACTCCACCATTTTTCTCCCGATTTTGCTCGATTGTCAGGGACGGTTAGGGGGCACGTTTCCTCATAGCAAGTGGTGAGTGTGTCTGTCACCTTCCGGACATGTTGTTCTATGTCGGCGGTGCCAGAGTAACTTACCTCTGAGTGTGCATCTCCTATGTTTAGACCTACTAGAATTTTGTATTTTTGCCGGTTCGTTTTACGTGGGTTACGTCTTGGGGCCGTGGGAATTTTGCTCCAGTCCAAGTCGAACATGATTCTTCTGTGGTCGGAGCATGATGGTTCCTCTGATAGTCTCCAGTTTTTTATCAGATTTGATGCTAGATTAGATGCTAAAGTAATATCTATGAGTGTGTGGGCCCTACGAGTATTGAAGGTCGGTTCGGAGCCTACATTTAATACGTTTAGCTGTGTGGATAATAGGAAGTTGAAAAATGACTCACCTCTATTATTTGTGTCTGCGCTTCCCCAGATGTGGTGATGCGCATTAGAGTCTGCGCACACGATGAGCTCCAGGCCCTCATCTTCGCAATATCTCGTCAACTTGACCAGTTCGTCGTTGGGCACTGCGTCTTCTCCGGGCTGGTAGGAGGACGCTAGTATGATGTCACCGGTCATGGATGTTGTGCTGTCAACAGCGGAGGTGTTCCTGAGTCTAACAGCAGTTAGATCTCTAGAACAGAACTCATTTAGTAAAGTGGCGGGGATACTGTTAGGCATATAAACACAAGTACGAGGCCCGCTCACTGTAGTATCTAGGAGTAACTTACCTCCAATGTTGGAGAGACCACAGATCTTGTTCTTCGCTATCCACGGCTCCTGGATAGCGGCTATGGTCAACTTGTTTACCTCCAGGTGTCTGCGCAGGGCAGCCGCTGCGAGCCGCTTGTGCTGGAGGTTTGCTTGCACTATCGGTATAGTGCAAGCCTGGGGATTATTGGGATGAGGTGGTGGCGGCTGGGAGGTCATCATTGTTGATGGTCTCCATCCCCTCTTCCTTTTTCTTCTCGTCGCTCGACGATGCACCAGGGGTTTCCGGCCTTGCGGCGGCACCTCGTCCGGTGGGGGCGCTTTCGCTTCTCCCCTGAGTGGCGAGCGACTTGATGCCCGATGGTCCTGCCTTGTCCACGTTGGTGTCAACCTGGGATTGGGCGGCTTCGGTCGTCTTCTTCGTCTCTTCCTGCGCGGCGGAGGATCCGAGGAACCTGAGGTAAAGGCTGCCTAGCTCGTAGGCGACCCTTTGTCCTCTGGCCTTTAGCTTCTCGACGTCGTATGCAGGAATGCCGAGCATGAGGAAGACGCCCTCTTCCTGCTCCTGGTCTGAGTAGATGTGCCACTCGTTGACACTGTACCAGCGGTTCTGGCTCACCAGGAAGGATCTGATCACATCTATATCCTCCTTCTCTGGGATGAAGATCCCCGCTTTCACGCGTTTCGGGATGTCCGACTGTCTCTTGACGACGAGTCGGGTCCCGGGTACTGGCGAGCTAACGGGTTCAATGGTGGAACGGAGCCAATCCACCTCTTCTCGGCTTTCGCACCATAGCTTCAGCGTCCCGTCGCTGAAGGTCGGCTTGCCCTTGAAAGCCGGGATGAATGTATCCTTCCCTGTGATCGCCGCTCGCAGTCCAGCCCTTATCGCCTTCCTGATGCCCTCAGCCTCGTCCTCGGTGAGGTCGCGGGAGGGTTCGGTGGTGATTGCGACGCGAAGTTCGTCGTTGGCCGCAGCGTCGGCGTATGAGGTACCAGGTGGAAGGCTGGTGTTGACCTTCACCCGTTTGACGTGAACCCTCGGGGATGTGGTCTCGTTTGGGCGACCCCTCTTGTCGGGTCTTCCCCTACGAGCGTCGCTATCCGAGGGTCCATTTTTCGGCGAGGAGTGCGAGAGTGGTCCAGTCTTTTCAGACGGTCTCCCAGCGGACTTCCTGCCGTGAACGTCACCTTCCGAGGGCCTATTTTTCGGCGAGGAGTGCGAGAGCGGTCCAGTCTTTTCAGACGGTCTCCCAGCGAACTTCCTGCCTTGAGAAGTGGCGGATGCGGGTTTTTGGTCGGCGGTGGCACCTTCACCACGGCTGTGGCTGCTTTGGGTGCTAGACCCTCCAGCCGTGTTTGACTTCTGGCTTTCGCCTTCTGTCGTCGCACGGCGGCTGCAGTCCACCTGGGAGCTAGTCCCTCCATTGGTGTCGGGCCTCCTTCCGTTACCACGTCCGCGTTTCCGCTTGCGGGAACGCCCGGTTGACTTGTCGTGCTCTATGAGGCGCAACTTGTCGCGGGCTTTTTGACGAGGTGTTCTACTCTTCCTGACGACGTGGCTCCAGGAGCCAGAGTCGCGGCGAGCCGAACCCTCAGCGTTGTCGATAGCACTCTTGAGTGCATCGACATTAAATGCCTCGGATGTTCCACAGGCTGTGTTGACACGACTTTCGTCATGCCCAGGGGATTTGTTGCTGCGTTTTGAGTCCATGCTTGACAACAGCTTGAATTCATCCACCGTGGTGCGCTCACCCTCCATGGAGCCCGCAAATTGGGGACGCTGGATGTACACCATCTACAGTCGCCAAGGCTGCCACGGTAGATATAGGGTCCGGAAAGGACGACAAAGCGAGGAAAATGATGCGAGAGACGCCGCAACCAGCAAAATCACGACCTACGCGCACCACCCCCTGCCCGCCACCCCAACCGAAACCCTAGCCAAATGCCATCCTCTTACGGATGACGCAGCCGATTGGTACTCACTGGCTAGGTGAGAACCTCCCGTTTCGGAAGAAATCAGGGCCGAAGACGCGTGTTGACGCACCACTGCAGTCTCAGCAATCCAGGATCCCTTCATCCTCCCTTACGGGTCTCCACGCACGGCACAAACACGCGGGTGGCCTCCCCTCCCTCCGCAACCCCCCCCCCCATCTGATCCGACCCTCACATATTTTAGTGTGAGTCTCGCCGCAGAGCACAGCCACAGATACCCTGCGGGCAGACCAGATTTGTGTGCGGGTGGCCTCCCCTCCCCCCCGTTTTCCCTAAATCCCCCCAAGCCCCCCTCCCCAGCCCCTTGCCCACCTAAAACGACCCTCACATGTTTTAGTGTGAGTCGCGCCACAGAGCACAGCCACTGATGTCCTGTGGACACTTCGCCAGGGATTTCTGTTACGTCTATTTCTGAAGGAATTAGACCAATAACGGGTGGCACCGCGTGAAGGATAATCTCTCTGACTTGCCTTGGGGATCTACATGACTTGCACTCACTCCCAAAACCGTTCTGCTTCCATGTAGGTCAGAGGGACCTACATGGATGGCCTAGGCTACATGCTACACTTACAGCTAGTGCATAAGCGCGAAGCGTGAAAGCGGGGGAAAAGCACAACCCTGAAAGCATTAGCTTAGACCACACCCATGTTGTGAAGTTCAAAATGTTGTGAAGTTCAAATAGTAGGGCTTTATTTTTATAATCTACATTTTCTTCGAAATCGTGTCAGTGATTAGCAAAAAGAATTAGACTTGTACGTAGCTCCGTTCAAGAGAACTGGTGGCCGCGCAGTTGAATTCATGCGGACTGCGCGGCCACGGTTAAACCCTTATAACTTTCTAAATATTGACTCTTCGAATTTGCGGTTTTCACTGTTCGTTTTCTACGAATTCCTTCGAAATGCTGACATAAGTTTCTTTTTTCTACGACATATTGGCCGAGCAATCGAAATGGACACAGTTAATATATGTACAAAATTTGAATCAAATCTATTGAGTATTTTCCGGACTAAGCAAACAGACAGAAATTTTTCTAACTATATTTTCGGCTTAAGTATCTTATGTTGAACACCCAGAGAGTTTTTTTTTAATATTTCCAATGTTTTGACTTTTCTATCATTTATTATATGTATAGATTTAAATATTAGGCACGTGAAAATGTTCATGTTAGGAGTAGATTCAGTTTTCATCACATTTTAAAAATAAAGTTCACTTTATCCCAAGTGTAAGTTTGTGAAGATCTTTAGATGTTTGATATTCAAAAATGACTGAATGGATTTAGCTGAAATTTGATACATAGACGAAATAAGACCTGACTGACTGAAGACTTATAGCCTGGAATAAGATTTTAGGCACTTTTCATCCCTGGCTATAAAATGATCCATTGTGGCGGGAACGGGAACAGATTTCCACACGAATGAAGGGGCGGTCATCTGCTACTAATTCATAAAAACTTACATTAAATGCTTAATTAACACAAAACTGGTGTTTGACTTACATAGGTACCCCTTTTCTTTTTCAGAAAGCAACTGCCTGTTACTGATTTTTTACATACTTACTTACTATCAAAATACTTATAAACAAGCTATCGAAATGTAGTACCATTTTCTAAGATAGTCTTTTTATTTATTTTTTACGTGAGCAAATCCTACATGGATGCTATGCCGGACTCCTACCGACTAAAAACCACACGTATCCTGCCAAACAGCCTACAGTTGGGAGCCCCGGGTAAGCCTTTGGATTGATACCCCAGGACTCCCAACAGACCTACGGATACCACTGCTATTCCGCGTCTTGGGACTTTTTCGGGTGTTATTCCGCTTCTTAGGGGGAAGAAGCGGGCGTGAATCCCCCACGTCACCTTCCTCAGGCCCCTGGTCATGGAGGCTGATAGTCTTGGGTGAAGAATTTGCTTACTGCAGTCATCGTTTACAGATCACTGAGTCCGCGAGGCCACGAAGAAGATTAAGTCTATCATAATAATAATTGTACAATAGACTTTATCTTTAAGCTCTTCAAAAACGCTACATTTTATTGACTGCCTCGTGGGTCTTAGAGGTCGAAGTGTGCGAGAGGTCGTTGGTTCGTTTCCCACCGAAAACAAAGATTTTTGTCGACTTTTATCGATAACATAGGTAGGTGAACTTTTAACAACACTATTTAACTCACACATAGATATTTCTTTTTTGGTTTCGTTTTCTATCTGACACTGTTTATCTTGTACATTCTAAATCTATGGCCGCGACGGACCAGTAGTGACGTCATCACCGTAACTGTAGTAGGCGGGTAGGTACGAATATAATTAATCTGATTCAAAAGAGGAACAATTAATTGACTTCAATGCATTCATATCCACCCCTTTATGCAATACTAGCTGACCCGCCCAACTTCGTTTGCGTCACATAAGAGAGTAAATCACCCGTTCCCATCGCATTTACTCTGAGTGACCAAAAAGAAGCGCATAAAAAAAGCGCGCTGAAATGGGATAAAAAGTATCCTATGTCTGTCTCCTGGTTCTAAGCTACCTCCCCACCAATTTTCAACCAAATCGGTACAGCCGTTCTTGAGTTATAAATAGTGTAACTAACGCGACTTTCTTTTATATATTATAGACTGATGTTGTGAAAGTAAGGTTGATGAGTTAGATATGTGGAAAAATAACCCCACGTGCAGCGCGTCACTGCTGCCGTGCTCGGAATCAACGCAGCAGGCAGCACTGCCTCAGTGGCAGCATTCAATTCTGCTTGTGGTCGAGTTCGGACTCATACCTATACTCTTATCGTTTAAGGGCTGATCGGGTATGCCTGAAATTTGGTAGGTAGGGATTATAATATTAAAGTCTGAAATAACACTACATTTTATTCCCGGAATAAGTTCGATGGGATGCGAAAACAGACGGGCACCTTTTGTTTTGTTTATAAACTCCTCAATCTATCCGATCTAGTATCATGTGAGTATTCTAAGCTTTTACTTCAAATGTATTCCAGGAAATCAAATATATAAATACCTAGGGTACTTACCTATCTCATGTCACGGTATTCTCAGTCCCCTTCTCGACGGGTTTTAATTAACTAGAAACCAGTGTGCCGTTGAAACTCGATAGAGATTCATTAAACAATAGCTTTCATCGCTTCTTCTGTGAGTAAACTTCAGCTTTGGCTAAACATTCTTTCGCATATCTTTTTTAAAAAGAGTATTTTACTGTCCTACTAATACTATAAATGTGCAAGTTTTTGAAGATGTTTGGATGTTTGTTACTAAATCACGCTGTAACGGCTAAACGAATCGGGCTGAAATTTGGTACAGAGATAGCTTATAGTCTAACACATAGGCTACTTTTCATCCCGGGAATATGTTCCCACGGGAAGCGAATTTCCGCGAAGCGAAGCCGCGTGCGTCATCTTGTATTACAATAACTTTATGCACTCAATAAGTAGATGCATATTAAGTACTAGCTGAGCCCGCAACTTCGTTTACGTCACATAATGTGTATGAAAGGAAAGGTATTTCTTCATCAGAGTCATCAAGCAGCGTCTGAAACTGCCCTGTTTGCTTAATCATAAAAGATTAAGCCAACACGCCAGTTTAGGTTCACTCATATTCAAAGAAACCCGTACAATTAAAATTTTCAAAATATCTGATTCTTAAAAGTGTTATAACTCTTTTATTTCTAAACCGATTTACATAAAACAAACGCTAAATGTTAACTGGAGCAAACCTCAACACAATAAAAAAAACCGCATTGCAATCGGTTGAGCGGTTACTGAGATTAGCGTGCACAACCGTACAGACAAACAGATATACAGACATACAGACATACAGACAAACAGACAAAAATTCTAAAAATCATTGTTTTGGGTTCTATTGCGTTCATAAAGCCCCCCTATAATATTTTTTCTTATTTATCTTCCATGTACAGACAGCGACCTGTTACGATTTCATGATATGTATTGATATTGATATAGCATTCCGCAGAAATACAATAAGTAATTATCTACTTAGCATTACAGCGAAATGCTAAAAAAATGTGTGGTGCGAACGTGCGTGTGTCCGCACTATTTGGTCGCGCCACTATAACTCCCAAACGATTGGGTGAATCCTTACGATAGAAATATAATTATTGCAAGTGGGTGTGAATTGCAAAACATCTGCCTCTGTGGCGCAGTCGGTAGTGATACCGCCTGCGGCGCTGGAGGTCGTGGGTTCGATTCCCACCGGAGACAAATATTTGTGTGACTCATAAATGTTTGTCTCAAGAGTCTGGGTGTTTCTATGTATAATATGTATGTATTTAAAAGCATTTAAGTATTAATATCCGTCGTCTGATACCCATAACACAAGCAGGTTATTCCTAGCTTACTTTGGGATCAGATAGCGTTGTGTGAAATGTCCGTGAATATTTATTATTTATTTTTATTATTATTTATTCGTTAATACCTTAGACCATGTGGTTAGATGATCTAAGGTTAATACTCATACTTATAGAATTCGGGACTTCACGCGAAATACAGTTTACTTACATTCACCGACGTTTCGAGCACGTTGCAGCGCCCGTGGTCGCGGTTGGACTAAACAGTATTTCGCGTGAAGTCCCGAATTCTATGAGTATGAGTGTTAGAAACCGCGATAGTTTAAAAATAACATTCGTTAATGGTAGAAATGCAGGAGCGTGAACAGCTGCATGCTATTTTCTGACCCGAGCTCATTTTAGCGTTACAGAATTATTGGCATTATATAATTTTCATAAGATATTGGCATTATTTACAAGTACCACACGCCATAGAGCAACGCGAGCTGTAGAGGCTCGTGTTGCTCTGTGACCACATGCATATTATTCATTCTATAATACGTCCGTGACAAATGTCAATGTCAAACGTCAAAATAGTGTACAAGGACCCTTATTCATGTCGGCCTTCCGAATGGAACGTCAGTCAGTGTACGGAAGGTATTGTGAGAACACCAAGGCCGGTAAAACTTTGTTTGTGAGTTTGTGATTTTCGGTTGAGTTTTAAATAAATTTTGTTAAAATATTGTGATTCGTTTGATTTATCTTCCTTCTGCGATGTCCGTAACATCAGTTATGACAAATTGTCAAATATTTTGTAGAATTTCTCATAGATGGTATGCCGGCCCCCTACCGACTAAAATTACACGGTGCTCTACAGCCGACGGTCCCGAGTGGGGCAGAGGAAGTATAACCACCAAGCTCCAAACCCTCAATTCAAAGATCTTAAACCAAATAGACGCAGATCTTTGAAAAACAGTGCGTGTAACCTTTACGCGCGATTGAAGTAAAACTTCTTTACCATTGACGGCATCAAATGTTATATTAATATCATTCATTCGAATTTTGAATAGCGGAAACGTTTCCACTATTCAAAATTCAAATAGCCTTACTTCCGTCAGAAAAAAATCTGTGTTACTCCCTAGGTCGCGCCTAAAGAAGTTTACTTTAAAAATATTTGTTGCCTTGGCGACAAAGAGGTTGTCGGATTATACCGAACCCCTCCTCAAAGTCTTTGTTTCAAAAATATGTTGCAGTAGGTAGGTATTTTATTTAAAAAAATACCGGACAAATTGCGAGTCGTGCCTCGCGCAAAGTTGAGTTCCGTAGTATTTGACTTAATTTTATTTTACTTTGAAAGGCTTTATTTTACATTTTCAATGACAGTTGATTTGCATGTCTTGCCATAGTGTTTGTTTTATTTTGCTTTTAACTAGTACGAGGTACGGGATGATAAAAAAATAACTTTGAGATAAATATTTTTTTATAGATTACAAAGATACAAACTGATCACAAATAACATTGGAAACAAACAGTTTTTTTTTACTTCGGACCCTAAAACGGATGGTTCTAAAAGAGATTCCATAATTTTGTGAAGGAAAATATTTTGTGGAACTTTTTTTTATTTTTTAACTTTTTAACCTTTGGAAGCATACGTCAATGTTTGATGTTATTTTAAGACAAAGGAAGGCTTTGTTTGGTCGTGAATACTTATACTTTAAAGGCTTTTCTTGAACGCGATACGTACCTACATTGTTATTGTGCGTAAGAGATAAGTCCTGGGGCGATATTCGAAGTTTCTGTTCAACGAAGTCCTTGAAAGGAAAATAATCGAAAATATGTGAATATTTTTGGGTCATTCTCTTAAAAAAAGCCATTTAATTTATATGGTTTTTTTTTGGTTTGATCACACATTTTATTCCCCATTAAGCTCACATTTTTTCACCTTTAGTTTTTGTCCCACGTAATGTGGTGAGCAGTACTGCCGTGTTGATATTGACAGGCGCAGGTTGTGACTGCTCGCTGTTGAAATTTATCAAGCCAGTGCCATTTTACTGGCAACCGGGACCAAATGTATGCGTAACTGCGTAAACACCATCGAGAGGTATTTTTATGGAATTTGCGAATCATAGCGTTAATGTAGATATAAAATATTTACATTGACACAACATTTGAACACAACATTTTAATGGCACAGAACATAAAATTGATCCTTAGATACAAATAGCACAATCATATCTAATTAAACGCACAAAAGTCGGCATAAACTGTTTGTTGTGTTTGTTATCACTGGTCACTATTGTGTACACGATTCTCTATTGATTAATATATGTTTATTTGTGATACGATATTGCTGACAGTAACCGGTTTCTTTTGCACAAATTGACAGACAGAAATGGCGTGGCGTCTCTTGGAAGCGGAAGTTGTAGAAATGTTATGTAGCCAGCCCTCAATTTAGTTTTTAAGTCTTGTAAAGGGCTCCCGACGCGGTCATGCCTTGCGATTGTCAAGCGCGTTAAATATGAATGGCAGTTGCATCGGTGTGCGTGATTTCTTTGCATGTTTTGTGCATCGACGTGTACGTGCACATGAAATTGTACGTGCTTGACGGTTGCAGTTTGACCGTGTCGGGACCCCTTAAATGGTATTGTTTTTTTGTTTTTTCTTATTTTAATTCCTGTGATTGGCGCTGGGTGTTTTTGCCTGTTTCATATTTTATCTTGTTTTAATATCTGTCACAACTTCGCGTCCGGCCGTCTCTAAAAACCAGCGCTGTTCTGCATGAATTACATGCAGACAGCATAATGCTGAGAGGCGGCCGTTATTCCACGGAGTGTGCGTCAAAAAAATAGAATACTTTTAGTGTAAATAGTAAGCTATTATTTACTGTTATAGATATTCTGTATGTTTTTGTGTGGAATAAACAAATTTTTCTTTCTTTCTTTCTTTCTTTCATATTTGTGCTGCGGGATCTACAACTGTACAACATTTGACCACCTGAAAAACTACCGAGTCCAGAATTCAGTAGACCAGATTGGATATTGAAATCCATTATGACATGTATTATACGATAATGTAGGTACTTTTAATTATCCTGGTTTTATACCTCAGTGAACTCAACCAATTAATGTACTATACGGCTTTTTCTTTTTCAAGCCTTAAACCAATTAATTAATTAATTATCAAAAAAATAATTCATTATCAAAATTAGTTAATCGCTTCTGCACCTAATTATTGTCGTTGATACTTTTTTTTTACAGACATTTCACACAACGCTATCTGATCCCAAGGTAAGCTAGGAATAACCTGCTTGTGTTATGGGTATCAGACCACGGATATTAATTCATATATACTTTTAAATACATACTTATCATACATAGAAACACCCAGACTGTTGAGACAAGCATTTATGGGTCATACAAATTTTTGTCTCTGGTGGTAATCGAACCCACGACCTCGTGATCCGCAGTCGCACATTTCGACCTCTAGACCAACGAGGCAGTCAAACCCATAGATTTAGAATTTTTCGCTACTCGTCAAACCACAACATAATAATGAGCTTCATGAGTGTACTTTTTTCGGGTACGCATACTCGCAAACAAACCAGTATCAAAATTTACTATGAAACTCCTTTGACCTCGTGTCCGTGAACTCCGTGTTAGCGGTGTCTATGTGTCCGTCCGAGTGCACTTTGTATGTAGATTTCCTTCAGTACATTTTTAATTTGTGCACCAAAGATAGGCAACTCCCTGCCCCTTACTGACCAAGCTTCCCCACCCCGCCACAGCTATCATTATAGATGGCAGGTATTTTGAGGGAATATTTGCTTAGCCTTATTGGTCACACATACATTCAAGCTCTGTACGAACATAGTGTTTTTTGGTGTAGGTGACAGAAATGAAAACGAATCCCTGTTTTTTTTTTATATTTAGCTCGCCAAATTGACGTCGCCACCAGCCTGATGCAAAGCCGTGGCGCATCTAGCGATTGGATCCACTTCTGACAGTGGTCCTCAAGTTGGCGGCCCTGTGATGTGCCTCTTCACGCTTCTCTTGAAGAACCCGGGATTGTAAGATGAGTGAAACACGTGTGCGGGCAGGTCGTTCCATGTTTTTATAGTTCGACAGAGGAACGATCTTTTGAAACGCTCAGTTCTGGCGAAGATTCTCTCCACTGTGTGTGAGTGGCATCTTTGCCCTGCAAGTGTTGTTCGGGATCGGCACTTGTATGTAGTTTCCGCCCTGTACTTAAACTTAGTTTGACAAAGTGATCACGTGGTAGTCACCCATCCAAGACCCGGCCAAAGCAAAAGTTGCTTACTGCAGTCATCGTTTACAGAACACTGAGTCCGCCGGGGCACGAGCGCTTCTAAACATAAAACAAAATAAGGCATCACTTTAATTTGAAGGCACCTCACCATAAAAGTACCTTTCAAATTTATTATTCTACCCGCGTCTTCGAAAGAATACTTTTTATCCACTGGCAACACATCACCGGGACTTTTTTCTTTTTAAAGTTGATTATAACAAGTTATGTGTGGAATATAAAACAAGTTCAAATATTGTTCTAAAAGGACAAAGAATTGTAACTGGCAATTGTAAAGTCGTTGAAGTTACAATACGATGTATTTTGACTAAATTCGACTTCATTACATTATGAGGATATCAGCACACGAAAAATCCCGGCCAAGTGCGTGTCGGACTCGAGCAGGAAATGTTCACAGGGGCAATGTGAAAATTTCAACCATCTAGTTTATATCAAAAATCATGAGAAAAGACATACGGACAGACAATTGAGTAGGTATCAATTATATAGTTCCCTATTTTGCTCTCTGGGTACAAAACTTAAAAAAATAAGTAGTTCCTTTGATCAGTCAGGGTTCAGCAACTCTATCCATCGATGGAGAAAACCACTTAGCATTAGTTTTGGGACTGAAATGGTTGAAGTGGTGAAAGTTCAATGCCCTATGGGCCGAGCGTCTTGAAAATTTCAACTGCGTGCGCCTGTCTATTTCAACGGCGTATCCCAGTAGTTCCATTGCGTAGTTCCTTGATGGAACTACTGGTTTTTTTTTGTCCCAGTAGTTCCATGAAATTTTTATACACGAGAAAATTAATCCCAATAGTTCTGGCACAGTTACAATCACAATAACATTTGCCCATTTATTAGCAATGTTGAAATCTTTTAATATTCTATTTTTATTTCCAAATGAAGATCGACAAAACAAATTTAAAATGAAGATAGACAAAACAAACGACGGCCGGATTAACAAATGAAGATCGACAAAACAAATGACGGTCGGATAAACAAATGACGGCCGGATTAACAAATAAAGATTGACAAAACAAATGAAGATCGATAAAACAAATGAAGATCGACAAAACAAATGAAGATCGACAAAACGGTGTACTTAATTGGGATTATTATGGTATACCTATGTTCATGTAAGTAATACTTAGAAATAATTCATCTCAAAGTTACTGGAAAGAATTGGTACTTATTCAAAATAACTTACATTATTTTTGCATAATCCACTAAAAAGTCGAAATGAAACCCGGTTGTCAGTAAAATGACAATCGTTAAGCCAAGTTGAAGGCCTTATGGGCGGCTTGAAAACTTTCAACTGCGGTTCGCCACTACCTGCGCTTGTCCATTTTAACACGGCAATAGGTGGTACATGAAACTATAAGGGGAAATGTGGGCGTATACATGCCTCTGCTTACCACTTCGGGGATAAAAGGCGTGATCATATGTATGTCTATACTAATACTAATCTATATATATAAAAATCAATGCCACTTTTCGTTGTAATTTTATAACTCAAGAACGGGCTCACCTATCCAAACCAAATGTTTAGGCTTTGTTCGGACTATTTAGTAGATGGTTTATATGAAGTTTGCACAAAATCGGTGCAGCGGTTCTTCATTTATCACGCAAACGAAGTTGCGCGGGTCAGCTAGTATTATATAAAGAAGTAGTTTGTGTGTTTGTTAAATTGTAAGGGGTAATCTCGGGATCTACTGAACCGATTTTAAAAATTCTTTCACCAATAGAAAGCTACGTTGTTGTGGAGTGTCATAGGCTATATAGCATCACGCTACAACGAATAGGAGCGGAGCAGTAATAGTAAATGTTTCGAAAACGGGGGAAAAGTTATTCCTTTTGAGAGCTTCGTTGCGTGTGCTGCGTAAATATTCATAGTTAGGTACATACATAACATATATATTGAATATTAACGACGAGACGCTACGGGAGTAAACGCAACGACACGGGAGTAAATGCGACGGGAACAGGTAATACTCTCTCTTATGTGGCGCAAACGAAGTTGCGCGGGTCAGCTAGTATGTAATATAATAATATCCACTTTGGGTAAACCAAGGGCAAGGAGACATTTGAACCGTACCTACCTTACAATACATTAAAAAAACACATTGCTCTGAAAAACTCTAAAGTAACGTAGAGCAATAACTTTAGAGATGAATATTTTATGAAAATCAAGGCTCAGCAGCAGCATGCTGAATCCACATGAATAATTTTTAAGTTCAATTTTCCCTTACCAAGGGTTTGTTGTGACGTAACCAACATGATAAACTTTGAGGTGAATTAAAAACTGTGGGTGTTCACTTCAATCTAAACCCCTTTTTAATTAACCCTAGAATGGTGGTCATAGTCTGTTGAGAATTCTGAAAAATTCTTTCTTGGCTCCGGTTTGTGGGCAGTGATAGGTCACTGAGTTCTAGTCTGTAAGAATCCGGCATACCATCCATGAGGGACTTCCACGCGTAAAAAAACTGCTTTATGTCGATGTGCCTATTCTCGTATTAAAACGGATAAGCAGGCATTGTGACTGCCTTTTACTTGGCTTATCATACCCCATCTAAACGTAGGTCCCGTAGGTCCCCATTAAACCTAGTTTGCTTACTCTAAATACTTTTCTGTTAGCGATAACAATAAGCACTAGGTTCTAATAACAAATTGTCGAACTATGACTCAGTAATCAATATTTAGAACATAGTTAAAAGTAGTCATTTCTTTTACTTAGCAATCACAATAGTGAAATTGGTTGAGATTTTGAATGAATACAAATTATTATACAGCTGAAGAGTTTGTTTATATAAACGCGATATCAAGAACTACATGATTTTGGAATTTACGATATTAATACTGCATCAGACTGTAACCGAACTCGATCCGATCTCGCTGCAAACATTGCAGTAACAAATAGTAGCGGTAACATACTATTTTGACATTGTAAGGATTAGACGATATCGTGACTTTCATGTGCGGTTATCGTAACCTTCGCTTGTTTACTTAAATAAATGTATATGTACCTACATTTTTTATACGTATCAATTTATTTACATAACTTTATTACTAAAGTTTACTAGGTATGTGCGCAAATGTTAAGACGTGTGTTTCTTAGTTCACAAGGAATCACTATGGTTTCTATAAGTCTATTTATTTCAGTATGTATTCTATGGACCAATAGACAAGCTTGCGCTATGCAATCTACACAACTAAGAAACATACTGCATACTATGAATGAATGAATTTATTATTATTTATTACTGAAAGAAGACATTATTATAATTTAAAAAACAATTTAAACCGCAGTCATAGATTTTTAAATAATTACATGGTTCAACCGGGAATTGAATCCGCTAGACGAGACAAAATAATTACCCTGTAGCTTTATCATACGATCGAATCGGCTTCATCATAAGGATTATTTTTTGCTAAGTAACATAGTGTCAGAAATAAAAGAAGACCAAGTTGTCTATTATTCCATAGAAATTAGAATAGACTTACTTTGGGCTAGACGGTTCTGTGTAAGTAAAACGTGGCAAGGATGATTATTAACTTTTAAAATTATCATAGGGCAGAAACTCCATACGTTTTCAAGCTTGAATGTGTGTGTGAGACCAATAAGGCTAAGCAAAATATATTCCCTCACGACACCCGCCAACTATAATGACAGCTGTGGACCTATCTGTTTGTAATACTATTATATTATCTTTGCTATTATTGCAAATAGATCTAATACATTATGTAATAAAAAATGTCGATAATATAAAATACGTGGAAGTTCCATCTTATCGACCCGAAGCTAGTGAACTATTAGCGCACTAAGTCTTTTTTTTTGTTTACGTGTGAGAAAATCCTCATGGATGCTATGCCGGACTCCTACCGAATAAAAACCTCACGTAACGCCCAACAGCCTATGGTTGTGAGCCCCAGGTAAGCCCTCGGAAGGATGTCCCAGGACTCCCAACAGACCTACGGCCGCAACTGCGGCCTCGGCCAGTGGGTGGTTCGGGTGCTATCCCGCGTCTTTGGGGGGTTTCGAGTGTGATCCCGCTTCTGAGGGGGGGGGGGGGGAGTAAATTTTTCACGTCACGCTGCCGTCATGGGCCTGCTTCTGTAAGTCATGGAGGCCGATAGTTCGGCGAAGATACGTCGGCGACGCCTAGGCCGCCGACTGCGGAACTAGGGTGGGAGAGTTCTCTCCCGTACCCACCCCGCCGCCTCCTTCACGAGCATGACCTGCTCGCAGAAAGAGGCGGCGCAGTCCCACTTACTCCCGCTGGAGATCATGGCTTGCACCATGGTCTCGAGCCAGAGAGTGTCCACGTCCAGACCTGCTACGAGGCCCTGGCGCTATTGCGCCCACGCCGTGCACTCCACTAGCGTATGGAGCGCTGTGTCATCGCTGTGGTCCTCGCAGAGCTGAACGCACTAAGTCTTAATAAAGCTTTTGTGCAAAAGATAACTAAATTAATTCAGTTTCGGATAAAATCCTGACTACAGGGAGATAAAATACATAAATTTTTCAACGTTTAAAGCATTAACCAGCGTAATTCTTATCGCTTTGACATCGTATAATCCCCGGATTTAAAAAAAAGAATGGAACTTGACTTCTTAATTTGAATTTCATGAGCATAGTACCTACCCTACCTACTTCTTTTCGAAATTAGAACGAGGAATTTCAACCAATGTTGTAGCATTTATTTTCTACAGATGCAGTATTCAGGATGAGAAAGCAGCCTTATCTAGTTATCTTTTTTTAATCGGTTGTCAGTGGTGACATTTCTGCTGTCAGAATGACAGGATGTCATAAGGACGAGTGACGAATCGTTTTTGCATTGAATGAAAGCTGGTTTTAGATGAAAATTCGAGACGATTCCACGTGAGAGAGGGGATAAAGCCCTGATACAAGGTTCCGAGTCTCTTTTGACCATCGGCTAAGGACGAGGGATTGATATTACTCTGAGTGGCACGCCTCAATTTTTCTTTGGAGGTTGTTAGTTGCAACATGAGGACCTGTTAAGGAATTAGTCTGAGTTAACTTATTCTCTTCGGAAGGAGTTGGACTCTGTGTCAACCTACACCCGGGATACCGGTAAGCGTCATTTCTTGTTTGCTAAGCGGTTCGAATTTCGTCGGTCGCGATGTCAGTTATTTCATTTGTCGTTTACTTGTCATAACAGGGTTTTTTTACTACGGGGAAAAGCGGCCCGTCCACGGTTGGCAGAGCCACACCCAATGACACGTGGACTACATGAGCGAGGTGTTTTGAGAGGGACCAGCCGCCTCCACGTGGCATTCTCGGGCTGTGCTGCTCTCAGCTTACTCAAGGCCAGTAATTGTCACCCTATTACAGTGTAGTTAGCTGCTTACCCGTTCTACCTGCTCACGCGGCAGTGGTCTATTAAGTGGAATTAGACTTTATTTCTGTGTACCTGTGATATTTGTGTCTATCAGTGAATAAGCTCTCTGTGTGTCTCTGTGTATCTCTGTGTACTTAGTAAATATATGTGTGTACACCCTATTGTCTGTTTTCGTCAGAGCCCTAGCCTACCCTTGCACAAAGACTGGAAACTCAGAAATAAGGCGCCCTGGGATAGAGTTCTCTGCATAGCTACCTCACGCTAGTTGGTGAGTAACACAGAACATCTTTGGGTTACAAATTGGCTCCCAACGTAGTGGCAAATCTCTGGGTCTACTCTGCGGTAGTCTCAGTCTGGTGTGTGTGCATAGGTGGTTATCTCTGGCGAAACCATCCTGTAATATCGTCCGAGACGCTCCAGGACGTTAATTGGTGGTGCTAGCAGCTAAGCACAAAACCTTCCCTTTCGTCTTCTTCCAGCTCCCTACATCTTTGGCTGGAAAAGACACAAAATTCTAAATTCAAAAATTTAAAATAGCTGTGATTTTGGAAAAACTTTTTGATTTTATTTGGCATACCCACTTCTTTTTCTTATTGTGTTTTTTTTTTCTTTTTTTATGGTGCACACATATATTTATTATATTATTAGTGTAGATTAATATATAATATATATTATCCTATAGCTTCACCTTGTAAGGTAAACTTAGTGAATCTCTCTGTGTTAACTTAGTGAATTTCTCTGTGTAACTTAAAACTTTTTATAAGGTGTGTACATACCTTGTAATTTTGAATGTTAACCTGAACTGTGTTATCAGAAAATTTAGAAACTTTTCTCTCTTAATATACCCTTAATCTTTGTTAAATTCTAAAAGTCAATTTGAAACATAATTACCTAACTTTGTACACTTTGTTGTAACTCAATTTACATTTTTACTTTGTAATTGATCCCTATCTGTGCCATTTTATCTTTATAATTGTTGTAAGTAAATTTTTACATAATGGCACAGATGAAAAAATATATTAATTATTTAAGAAAGGATGAACTTGCTAACGAGCTGTCCCACATGGGTATTTCAGTGGAACCGGAAACGACAGTGTCTGGCCTTCGGAGTGAACTAAGAGCGGCACACCGACTCGTCCGTCGAGGTAGCATCAAAGCGAGTGCTCCGGTACCCGCTGATGCATCGGCTGAGCTCTCGATCTGCCTCCCGAAGGTGTCCGAGCTGGAGGAGGCTATTCAGTCAGGTGACATCTTCATTAATAAGGGTAGTCGTCTTAGGGTGTCCCTCAGGGCCAACTACTTATTGAGTAGGTTAGCTCGTTGTGGTCTGGATTGCCCCGACCTGGTGGATATTCGTGGTAGGCTAGTGAAGATCATCGCTAGGGCTGAACCCAGTAGTGATTCTGAATCCGAAGGTTCGGATGATGATGGTGATGATCCTTCGGGTCGTGACCAGGTGGAATATACTTCACCAGTAGTGAGAGAGGACCGCTCGGTGCGAGCTAGTTCAAGTAGGAATAGTTCTACATGTAACATAGTGTATAAAGAACGTCCCCTTAACTTATGTTCATTTAACTTAAAATATGATGGTTCTACTTGTGTACGTGTGTTTTTAGAGAGATTAGAGGAACTTAGATGTGCTCGGGAGGTTACTAAGCCTAGACTCCTTATGGCTTTCTCCGACCTGTTGGATGGACCGGCTTTGTCTTGGTTCCGTACAAACAAAGCTAACTTCATCTCTTAAGAGGATCTTATTAGTGAGCTTAGAGATACCTTCGATATTCCTGATTATGATTACCGCCTCAGGAACGAGATAAGACAGCGTACACAAGCCCGCTCTGAGTCCTTGGTTAACTATATATGTACAATGCAAGCCATGTTCTCAAGGTTGTCGTGTAAGATGCCCAGTGAGGAACAGCTGGACATTCTCATGCACAACATTAGACCTGACTACATGAAGGAACTGGCCTTGCATGATGTCAACTCTGTAGATGACTTGAGACGTTTGGGTAAGCGCTTGGAGCTTGCGCGTACTAGGGCAGACGCTTTCCATGAGCCTGCTCTTGACAAGTTTGAGATTACATCTGACTTACACCAGCTTAAGAACAAAGGTGTACAAAAGCCCGCTAAGCAGGTGTCTGCAGTGGAGACGCCGGTTACCCCCCACGATCGCAAATGCTTTCGTTGCGGCGGGGGCGGTCACACTGCATACAGCTGCACACAGTCAAGGGAGCTGGTGTGTTTCCGGTGTGGTCTCAAAGGAGTCAAGACCCCAGACTGCTCACACTGTACTAGCAAGTCAAAAAACGCGTAGGCCAGGGCCTTGTTAGGAACTCTGTGCATTACTCTGTATCTGAGTCTATTTCTGATAAGGTCCTGTTTCCTAAACGGGATAGTGACATTAGACCGTATCTAGTTGTTAAGGTTTTAAATTTAAATGTCTTAGGCCTTCTAGATTCCGGTGCCTCCTTCTCTATACTAGGTAAGGGAGCGCACCGCATCTTCTTGGAACTGGGTTTTGATCTTGTGAGTATCAATCCTACTTTTCGTATTACAACTGGTGACAGCAAGCCGATCAAGCAGCGTTATTATCCGCTCTCTCCCCTTAAGCAGAAGGCCCTGGAAGCCGAGCTGGACCGAATGCTGGAGATGGGAGTAGTGTCCCCGTCTCAGTCCGCCTGGAACTCTCCAGTGGTCATGGTGGAGAAGGCGAACGGCGACCTCAGATTGTGCTTAGACTCTCGCAAGCTGAACTCTGTGTCAAAGAGTGACGCCTACCCCTTACCCTATATCAATCAAATCTTGGACCACCTTAATAACGCTAAGTATTTAACTTCTGTAGATTTGAGTGCGGCTTACTGGCAGATTCCATTTGACTCACCCCAGTCTGCTGAGAAGACTGCTTTTACGGTTCCCCGGAGAGGATTATTCCACTACAATTCGATGTGCTTCGGTCTTGTCGGGGCCAGTGCCACGATGCAACGCCTCATGGACCGTCTGTTTGGTCCCGAGTTCGACAACAAGGTATTTGCGTTTCAGGATGACATAGTCTGTGTGTCCAGCACCTTTGAGGAGCATGTAGAGCTCTTACATAGAGTCTATCAGCAACTCAAGGATGCTGGCCTAACTATTAACATGAAAAAATCCCACTTTTGTCGGAGTGAACTCAAATACCTGGGGTATTATGTGGACAAACATGGCCTACGGACAGACCCGGGTAAAGTTGAGGTTATCCTCAACTATCCCACCCCTTCTAACCCTAAGGAGGTTAAGAGATTTCTGGGAATGGCCGGCTGGTATCGTCGCTTTGTTAACAACTTCTCGAAGATTAGTAAACCTCTGTGCAAACTGACTTCTACGAACCTTAAGTTCGAATGGACCCCTGAGGCTGAACAGTCCTTTAACCTGCTAAAGTCAGCCTTGGTTTCTGCCCCTATATTAAAAATGCCTAACTTTGAGATGCCCTTCCGCATTCTTAGTGACGCGTCAGCTTACTCAGTTGCTGCTGTACTGACACAAACTCATGATGGTGTTGAGCACCCTATCGCCTACTGTAGCCGTTCTCTTAACAAGAATGAGGTGAACTACAGCACAACTGAGCGAGAACTTCTGGCCGTGATTTTCGCTTTGGAACAATTTCGACAGTACGTCGAAGGCCAAAAATGTACGGTCGTCACGGATCATTCATCTCTTCTGTGGTTCCATAAGCTAAAAAATCCCACGGGTCGTCTAGCACGTTGGAGCATGAGGCTCAGTCAATTCGATTTTGACATAGAGCATCGAAAAGGTAAAGACCACGTTGTACCTGATGCTCTGTCTCGTATCAAAATTGATTCCCTCGATGCAGTACCCACTAAAGACCCGTGGTATGACCACACCATGAATAGTGTTCGGAAGAACCCTAGGAAGTCACCAAATTATGACATTCGTGACAACCTTCTATATAGGTTAACTAAAAATAAATATTCTTTGACTTCAGACTTTGACTGGAAGCTGGTGGTACCTCAGGAGGATCGCTTGCCCCTGCTCTCTAAGTACCACGATGACACACTTAGTGCCCATGGTGGCGTTTGGAAGACGCATAAAAGGTTAGCCCTAAATTATTACTGGCCCAAGATGTACGAGGACGTCAAAGAATATGTTGGGAATTGCGAAACATGCAAGCAGTACAAACCCGTAAATACGTCTCGTCCCGGCCTAATGGGTAGCCCGAAGCGGGTTTCGAAGCCATTCGAAGCTATCTCTGTCGATCTGCTTGGTCCCTTTCCCACTTCGAGCAATAGAAACGTACACCTGATCGTGGTCTCCGACTACTTTAGCAAATACGTCATGTTGTGCCCTGTTCGGGTTGCCACAGGCGCTGTAGTCGCGAGGTTCATAGAGAAGAGTGTGTTTCTCGTGCACGGAGTCTGCAAGACTATTTACATGGATAATGGCCCTCAGTTTGTGAGTAAGCCATTTAAGGATCTGTTGGCTAAATACAATGTACCTAATATATATTATAACCCTAGGTATCATGCCCAAACTAATCAGGCGGAACGAGCTATTCGTAATGTTGTTCAAGCGATCTCATGCTATGTGAAGTCGCAACACAAGTCTTGGGATCAGTTCTTGGTTGAGATACAGTGTGCTTTAAACACTGCAGTTAACGAAGCAACTCGTTTCACCCCTTACTTTTTGGTACATGGTAGGGAATTTATTGGGGATGGAGTGTTATACAGGCAGACAGATATCGCGTGCCATCCTACTTCAGTCTCTGTAGACGATCCATCAGCCTTCGGTGTCAAGCTGAGAGAAATACAACGCATTTACGACCAGGTGAGGAAACATTTGAACGTTGCCCACCAGCGTAATGAAAAGTATTACAACCTCAGAAAAAGGCATGTAGAGCTGAAAGTGGGACAGATAGTTTACAAACGCACGTTCTACCTGTCCAACAAGGCCAAGAATTTTACTTCTAAGCTAGCTCCTAAGTTCCTTAAATGTGTGGTGACTGCTAAACGATCCCCTTTAGTATATAGGCTGTCAGATCTGGACGGTAAGGATCTTGGGGAGTACCATATCAAGGACATCCTGAAGTATCAGGAGGAGCAGTCTCCAATACCTAACGTAACTACATAGCACTGTTTCTCTAGTTTATTAAACCAGTGCTATGTGATCATTATGTAAGACTATTTTAATCTTTTGTTTGTATTTCTATATGTGTACGTGACTTTAAATTGTCACGTTGTAGTTTCTTCTATGCACCGCACCGAGCGTTTTTCTCTCATTCGCTTCTTAGTACTCTACATTATCCTGAGAGCTTGGGTAGTGTTAGGGTATCGGCAGTGAGTTAAGGGAGCATTCGTTTTCTATGAAGGGCATTAGACTCTAGTTACTTAGCCTAACCGGTACACGAGTCAGTGTCTAGTTAGGTACATAGGAGGATCTTTCTTTGGTATTGTAATGGTCGTAGTCAGCTGGTGTTTGAAGGACCTAGCTGGTTGTCTTTGTTTATTAGTCAGTACTTTTCTGTTTTCTTTATTGTGTATTTCCAGCGTGTCAGCGTGTGAAATACTATTAAAGGGGGGGTGGTTGTAGCATTTATTTTCTATAGATGCAGTATTCAGGATGTGAAAGCAGCCTTATCTAGTTATCTTTTTTTAATCGGTTGTCAGTGGTGACATTTCTGCTGTCAGAATGACAGGATGTCATAAGGACGAGTGACGAATCGTTTTTGCATTGAATGAAAGCTGGTTTTAGATGAAAATTCGAGACGATTCCACGTGAGAGAGGGGATAAAGCCCTGATACAAGGTTCCGAGTCTCTTTTGACCATCGGCTAAGGACGAGGGATTGATATTACTCTGAGTGGCACGCCTCAATTTTTCTTTGGAGGTTGTTAGTTGCAACATGAGGACCTGTTAAGGAATTAGTCTGAGTTAACTTATTCTCTTCGGAAGGAGTTGGACTCTGTGTCAACCTACACCCGGGATACCGGTAAGCGTCATTTCTTGTTTGCTAAGCGGTTCGAATTTCGTCGGTCGCGATGTCAGTTATTTCATTTGTCGTTTACTTGTCATAACAGGGTTCTTTTACTACGGGGAAAAGCGGCCCGTCCACGGTTGGCAGAGCCACACCCAATGACACGTGGACTACATGAGCGAGGTGTTTTGAGAGGGACCAGCCGCCTCCACGTGGCATTCTCGGGCTGTGCTGCTCTCAGCTTACTCAAGGCCAGTAATTGTCACCCTATTACAGTGTAGTTAGCTGCTTACCCGTTCTACCTGCTCACGCGGCAGTGGTCTATTAAGTGGAATTAGACTTTATTTCTGTGTACCTGTGATATTTGTGTCTATCAGTGAATAAGCTCTCTGTGTGTCTCTGTGTATCTCTGTGTACTTAGTAAATATATGTGTGTACACCCTATTGTCTGTTTTCGTCAGAGCCCTAGCCTACCCTTGCACACAGACTGGAAACTCAGAAATAAGGCGCCCTGGGATAGAGTTCTCTGCATAGCTACCTCACGCTAGTTGGTGAGTAACACAGAACATCTTTGGGTTACAATGTATTCCAATGTTGAAATGTGTGTTACAAGTCGTGGTGTTAGGGTTATCAAATGTGTGAAAAATCTTCAGCTATTTTGTTAAAAAGAAATTAAATTTATGCTATAAAAATAAGCGTAGACCTTTGATTCAAATTTCAGGTCAGTTTCATACTTTGTTTGTATTAAAAATACTATTTTTCGTAGTAAGGATAATTTAGAAATATCCCTACTAATATTATAAATGCGAAAGTAACTCTTTCTCTCTGACTTTTATGCTTTCACGCCTAAACCGCTAAAGCAATTTGGATGAAATTTCGTATAGAGATAGTTTGAGTCCCTAGAAAAGACTTTTAAGCGACTAAGCAAATAGTGGGTAATGATTTAACTTCGTCCTTCGAACTTCTACGTGGACGAAGCCGCGAGGAACAGCCAGTTAGTTATAAATGGTTGAGATCCCCTAGCACAAGATAATATAAACTAACAGTTTGAGGAAGATAGTGCTGTGCAAAAATATTCTACAATGTCGCGGGATATCACCCCAACCCAGACGTAGAACAGCACTCAAACCCCATAAGCGAGTATGCAGTGTAAGCTGAAGTTTGCTGGGAACCCCTGGGATGTTCAAGGGCTTACCCGGGACTCCCAGCGTTAGACAGTTGTAGGGAACCGCGTTATTTTAGTCGGTAGGAGTCCGGAATAGTAACCAAAATAAAAAAAAGGTAGTTACAGAACTTAATGTTGGCAGCCCTAGTTAAGCACTATTATGTACCTACTCTAAGTGAGCTAGGAACTGAGCTCGTCATTTATATTTAATTGGTCAGCTTGGCTTTCGAAAAAAATGCACAAAAGTGATCTGTGAAAGAATTTAGCATGGCTATTATTGTTCGCTTCAGCTGAAAGCATGCCTGTTATTTTTATAACAGCTTTTTATTGACAAGTAACAATTCACACCCAAGGCGAGGCCGCAGTGGCGGCCGTGGGTCTGTTAGGAGTCCTGAGACATTCTTCCGAGGGCTTACCTGGGACTCCCAACCATAGGCTGTTGGGCGTAACGTGAGGTTTTTTAGTCGGTAGGAGTCCGGCATAGCATACATAAGGAATGTCCCGCACATTAAAACAAAAAAAAAAACTAATTCCCGTACTTTTTTGGAGATTTAAATGTAAATCACAACTCACTATGCGTGAGTTTTTTTAAACCGACTTCAAAAAAGGAGGAGGTTACTTACTCAATTCGACAGTTTTTATCACTAAAGTTGTCTATCAATTAATTATGATGTCTATCGCTATTGATATTGAAGTGAGCGTTTTCTCCCTTTTTAGTTTGTGGTTCAACAAAAAACATAAGCGTGGGATGTTGAAACAAGAAGCCGTGAGACGATCTCACCCGACTGCCCCTCTCTAAAACGTTTATTGTGAAAGTGAAAGTTCAATCCGATTGACGTTGTCGTTTTTGTTTTGTTTCAAACGTTGAACAGATGGACCACGTGACTTAGTGACTTAATTTAATGCAACAGAGTCACAGACTACAGACACAAGTCTCGCCATATGCCCCTCTGCAATCTATTTTATAGAGAGGGGCTAAAATTAACATTGTATTTGTTCATCTGTTTCATAGCCGCTCTCAAGCGCCCCTCTGTAAGTAGAGCACTATGCCCGATTGACATTAGGCTACCTAATCACTTGCAAGCATTAAGTCTTCAACGTAACCTTTAATTACCATAAATAGATGACCTTCAAATAAAGCCATCTCTCTCAATCAAAAGCAGCAATTCATAAAAATGTCATTAACTTAATGGTTTAGTTTGAAAAAGAATAAAAAACTAAAAATATTCGCTGAACTGTGAGCGCCGGATAATATCTGAGACGGAGACGAGCAAATGAGAATTTTATGACATATCCAAAGCAGCATAGTGTGGAGACGGAATCTTAGAATATTCTATACAAAGAATCTGTCTCCATTTTAAGGAGTTTCGTATTTGAAGGGTTAAAATGGGTCCTTATCACTGAGACTCAGCTATCCATCTATCCCAAATTTTAATGTGAAAAAGAATTATATATATATATATATATATCCATATGTCCGTCAAGACAAAAGGCTGTCCTAAGAACAGTGATGCTTGACAGTTGAAAATTTTACAGATTATGTTTGTTCTGTTGTTGCATCTGTTGTAGTTATAACATCAAATTATAAACATTACTATTAGATAAAGACAATGGTGACTGCCATTACAACAAACATATTATAATCCTTTTCTTGCGAAGGAGCCGGTTAACCGGTTTAAATTTTTATAAAGTCGAGAGTACCGTGGAGCGTCGAACGTCGAGCATCGAGTTTATTATTTGTATAGTATTTGGATGAGTCACATTTTTCTCTGAACCAAATTCAAAGTTTTGTCATTAATAAAAAGCCATTTCCTTATCAGCCTCTCCATATTTTCGTGGTGACCGCAACAAGACATTATTAAACCATTATTTGCGTAAGGAAAATCATTTTTTGACTACGAATTGTCCCGGCCTCGTTTACATTTTAGCCTAACACTTGAGGGGGAGGATTTTATGCATGTCAAGTAGCTATTGTGTTAGAGTTGATGAAAGTATTCTTTGTTTGTTTATGACTTCATGAGACCAAAACAAAACGGTATGGAATAAACTTGCAACTGTTTATAAAGCGATCGTAGTCCCAAAAACATTAAGTAGGTGGATTTTTTAGGATAAGCTATCCTTTTACCCTTTCGTGGGATATCCTGGGGGCTTACCCGGGGCTCTCGACCGCAGGTAGTGATAGGGAACGTGGAGTTTTAGTCGGCAGGCGTTCGACGTAGCATCTATAAGGGAATCCACCAACAAAAAAGGTATCGGTAGGATCGGTTTTCAAATCCCACCACCAAGTGGGTGAAAGGGGATGCCCGGACGAGCTGCGGTATTTATTTGGTTAAAAAAATCTGACTATTCTGACAACGCACAGCTCACAATACTGCAGGAAATATGATCTATCATTTTGATGTAGGAAATACATAATAATAAATTCACACCTTTATCCCCGAAAAAGTAGGCAGAGGCACAGTATACGCCCACATTTTACCTTATAATTTTATGTCCCACGTAACAGGTGGTGAACCTATTGCCGTGTTGAAATGGAAAGGCGCGGGTCGTGACGACCTGCTGTTGAAAATTTTCAAACCGCAACATGGCTTAGCTCTTATTTTATTGACAACCGGGATTCATTTCGAGCTTTCTTTCTCAACGCAATCGATCATTTTCCGAAAGTGTACCCTTAGTCGCCTCTTACGACACCCTCGGAATGAATTGGGGTGGTGACAAAAAAGGGTTATAAAAATTCCCCTAGTGTCATGCATGAGCCAAGCTGGATTGTTTCCAATTTGGTAAATACTTTCCCTATCTAACATGAAATTAAACTCTACAATAATTTGATTCTGGACATACATATAATCTTATTCTAGTCTCAAGCTAAAATATATAACTAACTAGCAGAAGTCACGCGGTTTCACCCGCATAATTCCCGTTCCCGTGTGACTACGGGAATAAAATATAGCCTATGTTCACCGCAAAGAGTGTAACTTCCCAACAGTGAAAGAATTTTTCAAATCGGTTCAGTAGTTTCGAAGCCTATTCGCTGCAAACAAACAAACAAACAATCAATAATGTTTCCTCTTTATAATATTAGAGTATTTATAAAATTTCTACCAATCTCGACCAAACCACACTAAGACCAAACCAAAACATAATTAACTCACAAAACTATGGGAACCAGGAAATGGTCGCTCTAGGTAGGACAAACAAGTGATTGAACTTCCGGTGGCGCCGGATATTGCGGTGTACAAAGGGAGCTACTGTGAAACTTGCTTTTGTAAGGCTATACGCATGTCCCTGAGGACTTGGTAAATTTACATACAAACATAATATAGTCACGCCTTTATCCCCGAAGGGGTAGAGCCTTCACCTTTATAGAATTTGTCCCACGTAATAGGTGGTGAGCCGTATTGCCGTGTTGAAATGGACAGTTGCAGGTTGTGACTGCCTGCTGTTGAAATTTTTCAAGCCGCCTATAAAGGTCTTCAACTTGGCTTAACGACTGCCATTTTACTGGGAACCGGAACCAACGGCTTAACGTGTCTTCAGAAGCACGGAAACGCTCAAATAATGTCACCAAGTGGTCACATGGACGGTCACCCATCCAAGGACTGGCCATAGAGAAAGTTGCGTACTGCAGTGATCGTTTACAGAACACTGTTAAATTTGAAGGTTATAAAATGATTCCTGAATATAATTTCGAGATGTTGCCCCGTGTGGCGACGGGGTCCCGTGTTGCATAGGGTAAGAGTACAAAACGTCTCCACCCCAATACATTCCGAAGGTGTCGTAAGAGGCGACTAAGGCAACACTTTTGCAAAAAGATCCATTTCGTAGAGAAGGGAAACTCGAAATGAAACCGTTGTCAGTAAAATGACAATCGTTAAGTCAAGTTGACGGCCTTATAGGCGGCTTTAAAAATTATCCCTGCGCCTGTCCATTTCAACACGGCAATGGACTCACCACCTATTACGTGAGACATAAAACTATAAGGTGAAATGTGGACGTATACTATTCCTCTGCCTACCTCTTCGGGGATAAAGCGTGTCTGTATGTGTATGTAACCTAGAGCACCTCGATGGATAGGTAGGGCCTTTTCTACATGGATGCTATGCCGGACTCCTCCTCCATTGGTAGCCATGGGTAAGGTCTCGGAACGATGACCCCAGGACTCCCAAACTCCGTGGTCCCCTACCGCTTCAATTTACTGCGAGCAGCTTAGCCCGGCAATTTACTCCCGGTACAAATTTTTCATCACTTTTTTTTCAACTATTTTAGGCCTTTGCCATAAAAGGTAACCTGACATAAGATTTCCTTCTTTTTTAAGCTCCAGTCTATCTTGGTACTAAATTTCATTACAATTAGTTCAGTTGTTCGGGTGTGAAGGCGTAACAGGCAGACAAAGTTGCTTTCGTATAATATTACCAGGGAATAAAGAAAGGTTTCTTTAGAATTTCCTTAATCAGTAAAAAAAGAGAAAAGTAGGTCAAGTTACTATATTTTTTTACCTCATTTTCATTCACTTTCCGTAAAAGAAAAACAATGTAAAGAAAAAAGCTTAAAGAAATTAGAAATTATTGAAACGACTCTTTTTATAACGCAACGGGCTTTGCTTAGGAATGGCGGTATTAAAAAATAATGTCCTTTTTTGTTATAACTGTGGTCGCCCTATTGAATTTTGATATCTCAATTATGTGCAAAGTTTTACTTTGGTTAAAAAATATTTTGAAATGTATGTACGGTGCGCGCCAAGGCTTTTCGTCTGGTAAATGGCGTAATATTAGCGGGCTTAATAATAAAAGAATAAGTCAACTAGACAGATAAAAATCATACTATAGTTATCCTTAACGATTAGCTATGGAAGATTCCCTTAGAAGCTTTACAGTTCTAAATAGAGCAGGCAACATAAATAATAAAAAATATTAAAATTTTATAATTTCTTGAGGCAGAAAATGTAACAAACGAACCAGCAACGTGATGAGTGTGCTCCTCAAGGTGGAACTAAGAAATGGTATTAATTTGTACAGATACAGTCTGCTACTACTGGACCACTGAGACTATGCGAAAGGGAACCAGTGTTAAAAGTCACTTTAAAAATAGTTGTTATACGATCATTAGCTGATGTTAAACTGGTGTTATCCAATCCAAAAAATCATAAAAGACAAAGCCAGCTTATTTCTTTTTCTTGACTGTGTTGTGTGTTAAAATTGCACGGTTCATTACGTCAAAAAAATTGCAAAAAAAATACACTATCAACAATTTTTTTTATCCTTGATTATTGTGCGTTAGGGTTGCAACCGTAATTCCTAATAATTCTTGTAAACTTTTACAGGTCCCCTTAAATACGAATCTATACAAATCGGCAATTTATGTGTACATTAACATATACATATATTGCCGATTTGTTACGGTTAGTGTTAAGGGTCAACCCACAAAGCTGCCGTCACAGTGTTAGGCATTTATGTTAACAAACATCTCTTGTTTTATTTAATGCAATTAAAATTGGACTGTACATGGCTATGCCTCAATCTAAGCATACTTATACATGAGATTTCAAAATGCTTTTTAGGTGCTTTGTGAGTACTTACCGAAAGACAAAAAAAATAGTTATTGTTTAAATTACTAGAAAAATAAACAGCTATTGACTCCCATGACTGCTTTTGTTAAAATGTATGTCCTTTTTTTTTACGTAAGGAAAAATCCTCAGAGGATGTTATGCCGGACTCTTACCGACTAAAAAACCTCACGTAACGCCTAACAGCCTGTGGTTGGGAGTCCCGGGAGTACTAAAATGTATGTCCTTTTTATAAAATATTTTTTCAGTTTCATGCTCAACTTTCACATAAACCCGTTTTTTTGAAACCTCATCACGCTCACAGAGAAATATCATTAAAGACAGAAGCGGACTGGAAAAGAGGCTTGCTTTGTACTTGCTGCAAAGTTACACTCATAATTATTCATTCGTTTTTGCCTTTTGTGAGGCAAATGTTTCAAATTACATGAAATATTATAATTTTAAATCCTTGTATCATAAGACTGTATTTTTAATATGATATTTATGATAGTTTTTGTTAGATTTGTTTGATATTTGTCTGACCTGGGTCTTGAGTGCGAAACTTGGGTCGCAATAAAAAATTTGTGCGGTTCAAAAATGTTTGTTTCGGAGGTTTTGAAAATAGTGAAATATGTAGGAGAAAATTAAAAGTAAGTACGTTTATCTCAGTAGTCCTTTACAGGGCCACTTTTTGTAAAAATAGTTAAGGATTTTTAAATTGGTCATGAAAATCGTGTTCATAAAGATCCAGGATAGATCTTTTTTATGGATTTTATTGGACAAAGGGACTATAAGGCGAGGTGTGAGAATGTCTCAAAACTACATACATTTTCTATATACTTTTATCAACTCCTTCCTAAAAACTATAAATTTCACTGACTACCCATCTAAATCGTCATTAAAATCCGTATAATTTAAAAATGCATTCGTACAAATAAGCATTCCCGTCCGTACGTTCAGCAGTTAACATACCGTGCTCAGTTTAACTGTGTTTTTATAGAGAGCAATTAAATTTCATGACTCCAAAATGCCCTGACGTTTTCGACGAATATATGGCTAGCCATTAATTTCGCATTTTTCAATTGTACCTTCTCATTTAATCAATACCTATCAGTTTAGAAAGATTAATGGTAGTAAATGAGGCTGGAACAGTATTTTGTTAATGCTGTGCCTCTTAATATTGCCCGTAAATTACTTAAAATACCTACCTAGCACCTCTTACGGTTATCAAATCTGCAACTCCGTATTTTAACCTTGGGGTGAAATTTTCAAAGACGGTAGTACTACTTTTCTACGAGTATGTACCTACTTAAATACAATGTTTCATAAAAATCCAAATTCTAATTTAAAGTTCTGAGTTCTGATACATATATGTGGCTCTGAGATAGCGTCGCCAACTTTAGCGACACCGCCGTGGCCAACCCTGGTGACAGGTCAGTTTACACCTCGGCTATCAGATGATTCACATAAAAAATTAGGATTTTTTTTTTTAAAGTAGGTATTACTCTTACAAAAAGAGACCCTTTGAAATTAACACAGTATTTGTTTACAGAACATTGAACTAGCTTTCAAGGTAGACTCTAGACATCCTTGAAAAAGAAAACAAGGTGAGTAACATTATGAAAGACCTTTCATGTGTTTAGAGGCCTCAATAGCGTTCGAAATATTCATTATGCTACACGTGAGTCTGAAAGTCACGTCCGAAAACAATATCATCGTATAAAACTGTAATTTATGAAGCGAGCCCATAAACCCACCTCGAGTGAAGTCAGGGGTCTCGCTAGTACGTAATAAAAGTTCGTAATAAGGCTTCTCAGGACACATTTTTCGTTCCTGACAAATATTGGGAAAGTAAAAAGCTGACCTATGCTTGGTACGGTTATTTTTTCACGGAAAGTACTTGTGACGAAATCCAAAGTAACCGTTCTTGTAGAGTGTACATAAAAAATGTTGTTAGAATTTTAATTTTTCTAGTTCGTAGTAAGTAAGATTTTTAATAATTTTGCTAGCCTTTTTTTACTTTTGCTAGCATTTAGGCACAGAGAGGCCAGGAAAGGGGGCTCTTCTCTGTGAGGGAAGAGGGGCAAAAGAGTTACCGCCAAGCTCTAGTCGCCTCACTTTCAAGTTTCCTTCTGAAAATAGGAGGGGTGGAGAACGTTAGGAGGCCCCTCAGGAACACGGACGATAAAAACGGCCCTATCGTCAACTGGGGGCGGTGTTTTTCCCCAAAATTCAACTTCCTACCAATCTTGCCTGCACACAAGAGCCTCTAGAGAGGATAAAACATTACTAGCAGTCAAAAGAAGAGGCAGAAATCCATACTTTCAAAAAAAATACGGCTATGACAGAAGTCATTTTGATGAATCTACAAAAAATAGACCCGGCAATCAAAAAACCAAACAAAAATCACAGCAAACAAAAAAAACCGTCTCTTGAAATTGTTTACGTGGGCTAGAAACCCGTTAGCAGTCCAAATAGAAAATAGGTCATTAAAATAAATCTTTATGCACTTTTTCATGTTAACTTTACCTGCGTTCCAATTCACAATAATACGTTCACGCAGGTTTAGGGATATGATTTTTTTTTTGCACTGCTGTATAGATGTTGGTAAGAACCTTTTTTGCTGACCCTTCAAGTATTGCATCAAAGATATGTCGGGCTTCAGTACAAACGTCTTGGAATTGCAAACGTTTATTGGATAGGAACCCGCCGAGTACGAATCATATTTTATTGGTCCAAAATAATAATATTATGATAAATATAGACTCGCATTTATTTGCGAAGTGAAAAAGGTTTTCTGCTATCTTTTGGGAAAGAAGTGAAAGTTTATTTTATCGATGTGATTACTATTTATGAGAAGTGAACATTATTATTTTGTACAATACATTTTACACCTGTAAGAAAACGAACGAAATGAAAAAGAAAAGGTTATTTGTTATTTATTACTTGAGGAATCACTGGGTTTCTTTTTGGTGACGCGGGGAATGCATTTGGGCACCGTCATCCCAGCCGCGGGGCAGCTGGGACTGTGTGTGGGGAATCGATCCCGGTAAGGGGCCGTTTTACCCACTAAACCTCGCGGTGTTCCTCCTCACCATATAGCCAGGCCGAAGGATATCCAAAGTACACGTTGACACGGCCAGAGGCACCCTGCCCTTCTCGCGGGAGCCAGATGGGTGGCTTCCCCGAAGTTCTTTGAGGAGCTGACAAAATCCCCAGCCCGTATAGCAACGCTCTCGAACGCCTCTCTGCAAACAGAGAGGGTAGGGAGCGGTTGAACAGACGGTCGCTGAAGGCATCTCCGGGATTCACTGGATCGATTGATTGCATAGCACAAGCTTATGCTCAATTTGGGCTAGATGACGTTCTGTGAAAAGTGGACCAGGGGGAATTTCCGTATTTATTTTATTTTTAAAATAGAGATAGTATTGTAGGTGTGGGGACTACTTAAGTTATATTATACCCAAAATAATATTTTTACATGTGGGAATCCTCATGAATGCTATACCGGTCAACACATGGTCACGCTTTTATCCCCGAAGGGGTAGGCAGAGGCATATTATATGCTCACAATTGACCTTCTTTTTTAGAATTTGTCCCACGTAATAGGTGGTAATGGTAGTGAGGACCGGTAAAAAACCGACTTAAGCCCCATCGGCGCCCTTCCATCTTCCTACAGCTGGGAGTTCTGGGTGCGCCCTTAAAAGTACAACAGGCTCACGACAACAGGAGAATATTACACATTAATTTGCGGGTCTTTTTCGTTACTACATTTCAAACTTCGCTCACCTCTCGACGTTTCGGCTATGTTACAATAGTCGTGGTCACGAGTAGACTGGGGAATGCAGCGGGTGTCATCCTTTTGTACCGTTGATCTTACAGGTACCTACATATTAGTTTATTAATAACAGTCATTAGGGTCGCGACACACTTCACTAACGATATCCGAACGAATGTTAGGCGGTTTTTCGCGACACTTACACATCTTCGCTACAGGGTTCCATGTGGACGAAAGTTTATTACGACATACGACATGTGGACGAAAGGAGAATATTTATATTAAAAAACGTTTATGACATAAACAAATTTGTTTCGAGCAGAGCCACGGGCTTCTTCTCTTCGAAGCACTGTTGAATACAAAAAATATACGATTTGTAAATACGAGCAAGTGCACGTGGTACCGCGGACTGAGTGTTCTGTAAACGATCACTGCAGTAAGCAACAGTTACTATGGCCGGTCATTAGTGGGTGACCATCACATGACCACTTTGTGACATTTATTTGCGAGTATTTCACGTTAAGCCGTTGGTCCCGGTTACCAGTAAATAAAATGACAGTCGTTAAGCCAAGTTAAAGGTCTTTATAGGCAGCTTGAAAAATTTCAACAGCGGAAAGTCACAACCTGCGCCTGTCCATATCAACACGGCAATACGGTTCTCCACCTATTACGTGGGACAATATTTAGAAGGTGAAGTGTGGGCACATACATATAATAAGTCTCTGCCTACCCTTTCGGGAAAAAGGTGTGACCATTATGTATGTATGAATGTATGTAAATATTTTACGTTTTATTGTGAGTGAGCAATGAAGTGCGTAGTCAAAAACTGCGTTTTCCTTTTCGTTTCTTTTATATTTGTAATTACCTTTACTTAACTATTTGTACGGAACCCTCAGTTGACGAGTCCCACTCGGTCTTATCTTTATTTTTATTCCCTACATCATTTTTATCAACCTTTCTGCCTACCATTCGTAAAACAAAAAGCTTATTATATCAAAAGTCAGAACGAGAGTGAATTATTTGTTGTTCGATAATAAATCTCATACAAATCTTGATTTATCTGACACCCTATAGTATGGGAAAACGAGTAAAATGAATGTTATGTGTAAGCATTAGGATTTGACTACCACGAATTTTTACTGGCGCTTACTTCACGAATGAGACTCCAAAAATTATGAACTCTGTGTTTTTTTAACGTGAGGAAAATCCTACATGGATTCTATGCCGGACTCCTACCGACTAAAAACCACGGGGGTCCCACCTAACGGCCTATACGGTTGGGAGCCCCGGGTGACCCTCGGAAGGATACCCCAGGAATGAACTCTGTATTGAATAAATAAATTATTTTTGGATATTCTTACATAAATCATCATCTAGCTTAAGGCTAGACAACTGATAAACATACTCAAGTATATTTTTATATATATATATATATTTAAATTTATTTACGATGCACATTATAATTTTAAAATTACAATTTTAAATATAATACAATTTATTAAAACTAATTTATTCTAATTACATAACTCGCCCCTTAAAGTATCCGGTGCAAAGGTGCCCATTACCACGCTGGATAGCGACGGCCAACCTTTGCACCAGATACGATCCGGATCGAGAGTCTCCTGTCTTAACTCTTAACCGATGTCCCAATTCCCTAATTAAATTCTTTTCATCTGCACCCCAACTGCCCATATTGTTTAATAAATATTGTTCTGTTAAAGTCGCATACTTGACAAATTTTTTACTCGCGGCGTCTTTGGCAGCAGCTGCTGGAGACAAGACGGTACGACTGAGGTGACTTGGACTGGTGCTAACGCACGTGGCATCCCACAAAAGGCATCTGCCATTTTTCCACGGTACCAATGTCATACCGTCTGGCCTCTTACCGTCGGATCTACTTAAGCCGGGCTGCTCTAACAGGCACGGCACATCTACCGAAAGAAAAGCTCTCTGGATAATGTCATTGAGAGCATGGTGACGAGGAAACCTACCTGCACTCCTACGGCAACTCAGTGCGTAGTCGCCGCCCTCTCCCACCGTGGAACCGCAGGTGCATATATGGGATTCACACACCTTGCAGCCCAGGCGGAGAGTTACTGCCACCCGCAAAGAATTGTCGTCCAACAGGGTGCCTAGATGAGGTGAAGGCAGCGCGTGCAACCATGCCCCCGATTCCGGCTGCGAAACAGCCAGCAGCCTGGCCAGATCAATCCCCGTGGCGACACCCACCAAGCGTCCTCTAACGCTCCGGCTGATAACATCATCCCAAGCGCGTTGAACGTGAGGGTCAGCAGGGATCGATGCCGCTGAACTGAGGGCATACCAAGCTGCCTCAGCATCGGCTGCAAAGGGCACGGATATCCGTGGTCTAATATGGGTATTAGACTACGGATATACACAAGCAGGTTATTCCTAGCTTACTTTGTGATCAGATAGCCTTGTGTGAAATGTCCGTGAATATTTATTTATTTATTTCAAATTAATGTGAATTTTGTTTTGGTCTAGAGCAGGATTCGAACCTGCGTCTTCTGGTTTGCAGGACCAGACACCCTAACCATTGGACCACCGAGACACTGCTCTCGACCGTCAATTATTTTACCTTATTACGTCTTGGGGCGACGTAGGCACCATCTACCGGCAACTTAGTTAAGTTGCTTGGCTCGAATGTATAGAATTGCACCTAAATAATCATTCGACTTGCGATGATACCTGCCCAAACATAAGGTGAATGAGGTGAGTGAGTGAGTAGTAATTGCTTTTCAAAATTAATATCTCTAATATTTATTTATTTATTAGAAAGCTCGCGGTCAAACTTTACGTTTGTTTCATCGCAATCGGTTTAGTAGAAACAAAAACTGATCCTCCGGAGTCACGGGTATTGGCTAGTAGTATAATTTTCCTGAAAAATATTATATTCAAATCACGTACCCACCCCACGTGGGTATTTAGCCCACGATGGTGTACCCTAACCTCTTTGTATGGACACCGTGATTTAATTATAAACGGCCAGCATCATTAGCTAAATTGGAAAGGTACAGGATTGTTAACAGAGGTCAAATCTAATTGTACAGTGAGGCCTGACCCTTATTTAAAAAGCATGTTTGTCTAATTGATAAGGGTTATTGATAATTAGCATTTGGGTGGAGCCTAACCATGATAATTGTGGAGTAAATTATGTGATAGTTAAAGGTTTTTATAAGGGTATTTTAAAAAAATGGTCTTAGCTTCCCAATGGAATTAAAATATTGTACTGGGGGATCCTTCGGAGAGCTTACTCTGGCCTTGCAACCGTAGGCTGTTAGGTAGGATACGTGTGGTTTTTAGTCGGCAGAAGTACGCCATAGCATCCCTGTAGGATTTTACTAACGTTAAAAAAAGAGAATTAAAATTTATAACGTTCAACCGTTATAGAGCGGAAGATTAACAAACATTTACACATCCACACTCACAAACTTTCGCATGTAGTAAGATTGTAATAGGTACAATATTTTTACACAGCGTAGAAAAGCCCAAATTTAAGCTTGTGATCTAAACTCCCGATAAATAGGTTAATTTTTAATTACTAGCTGACCCGCGCAACTTCGTTTGCGACACATAATAGAGAGTATATCACCCGTTCCTGTCGCATTTTTGAATTCATATGTTACAAAAAATATGATAAATGAAGAACCGCTCGACCGATTATGTGCAAACTTCACATAAATAGTTCGCACAAAGCCTAGACATTTGGTTTGGATAGGTGAGCCCGTTCTTGAGTTATAAAATTACAACGAAAAGTGGCATTGATTTATCCCCTCCGTTTTCCTCCCCTTTTCTGTTAGTGTTTATTATAATTTATTAAAATCTAAATTAAAATTCTTTTATCACAACTAGGTAAAATACTTATAAATATAAGTAATGACCAGAAAACCATACAGATACCCCACAACACAGCTGTATTCCGACTGCAAAGTACTTTGTGTCCGCAGAATTTATATACATAAAAGGAGACATCATTCGATTCCTCGACCTGCTATTAATAGGCGAAAACACAAGCTGGCTTGTCATTACTCTACTCACAGGACAAGTTTTGCTGCACATCAGTATTATGTTATTAGGTAGTAATAGGCTACATAACAAAGTGGACAAAAAGTTACATATTCTAGGTACAGTCACCTCCAATATTGCATGGGCCCCTTAAGATCTATAATCCTATGCACATTTCAGTCTAAATTCACAAAAACTCCACTAGGTGGCGCAACTTTTCTCGGATTTAATATTGCATAGACACCTTAGAATCACAATAAATGTACTAGATGGCATATTTATATTACTCAAAAGATTAATGAGTTGTTATTTTGACAATAATCGCGTTCCTGTGTGAGGTATTAAAAAAATCGGCAACGCAAGATACTTGACTTCCAATGTTATCCGAGAGATGGCGTCAATTCTCAGTGCAAAGCAATTTCGTTTCGGATTGACCATGCATTCTCAAATTCGTCTGTACAATTAGGCATGAGGTTAAAAGTGTACCTACTTATAACATGGTTATTAGCATTAAACTATGAAAACACTGAAGACTTAATGAAATCACAACTCGGATAAAATAATATTAACATAATAATTAAGTAAAAGAGAAAATCTACCACAGGCACGCTCGCTCCCATGCACGCCCACACAAAAACACACGCATGCACGCGCACACACACACACACACACACACACACACAAAACACACACACAAAATGTACTGTGTACCAAGAGTGTTCATGACTGAGTACTGTCTCCTGAGATACAGGTTTTCACCTAGTTTAGGAGATAGATTAAACCAAAACCAAGCACAATATTAACCACCACAATATTAACTGGTCACAACTGTCATATTTAGACATAGAGCAACGCGAACTGTCTACGAGTATAAAGTTACTACCCGTTCGCTCTAGCTTTGCCGTTGGCGTAGAGGCGTATACCCGAATTGTTAATTAGACGAAGTAAATTGACAGTAGCTAATGTCACTTCGTCATAGAAAAAAAGCAACATTGTATGAAGAAGTAACATTACTTGCAGTCAATTTACTTCGTCTAATAAAAAAAATCGACTTTAGTATGGAGCCGAGCGGCAAAGTTAGAGCGAACGAGCAGTACGCGAACTGTAAAGGCGCGCGTTGCTCTGTGTATTTAGATAATTTACCTAATAAAAATAAAGCCTGCTGAAGCAATTTATTGTATTGTAAAAATGGTGAGAAATAGTTTTTTATTTTTTATTTATTTATTTATAAAAGACTTTTCTAATATTGTATAACAAGTATTAACTTAAATTCATAGTGTAGGATTCAGACTACACAATATTCTAATGCCTGAATGTCATATGTATGTGTATTTTAATTATTAATTGATAGTGACATCTTGCTTACTAATTTCACTATTGACATTTCTTTGACTTATATTCTGACATTTCTTAAATTATGTATTTTGTAGTTATAATTGAATTTATTTAATTTTTTATTAAGTAATAATGTAATATAATTTATCATGAGCTCGATAGACAAATTTAAATCAACTTTTAAATTGAGTATTTGTTGTGATCTATCTTGACATACTTACCAGGTAGTAGATTAATGTACAAAAAAATGCTTCATATTTTTCGTATGCCTCAAGGTGGGCGAAACATGGCAGAACTTATGCATAACTTTGACACCTGTATAAAACCTATGTTTTACGAAATAAAATTATTTGTATTTGTATTTGTATTTCATAATGAAACGCTAAAGTTCAATTTCTACATAAAAGTTGTGAGATCAGAGGTGTCAATATATTTTGGATATTCGTTCCGAAAATATCAAGTACAGAGCTTAGCTCTTTAGATTAGACTGCGGAGCTACGGTTACATGAATGAAGGTTTTCTTGGAGGAGGCAATTTAATTAGTTAGCCTGCTCGCGTTTACGGCTATTGCAATAAATATGACTGAACAGTCGAAAGTTTAAAAAATATTAATAAAAAAACAGAAAAGAGGACCGAAAATGATAATAATAGATAGATACACTGACGGCCAATTGGGCCGTTCAACCGTTAGAGTGTGATTGAGTAACAAACATTCCTCACTTTCTTCCACTAAAACTATAATAATATATTTATACGAAAACTGCAGTAGGTTCTATTTCTATTTAAATAAAGCTAAAACTCATGCAGCTATCACTCCATGTGCGACCATTAACATATCAATATGCCACCAAACTCATACGTATCGGTGTGTATGGCGTAAACTACGAGTGAAGAGCGGGTTAACTTTTCATTTTTTAACCGACTTCAAAAAAAGGAGGAGGTTCTCAATTCGTCTGTATGTATTTTTTTTATGTATGTTAAGCGATATTTCCGCCAATTATAGACGGATTTCAAAATTTCTTTTTTTGTTGAATAGGGTTTACTTCTGAGGTGGTCCCATTTTCACCAAGTCAGGATGTGATGATGGGATCCAGGAGAAAACGAGGGCAACCACCGAAAATTGTAGGGACAACTAGTGCGCTTGTTAACTTTTTAATTAAGTGCTTTAATGTTCTACATTTTCATGAAGGTCTGGAGTCGATCTGATGATAGAGTCGAAAGACAGTCGAGGGCATTCCTTAACAATTTACAGCAGTTACCTTGTGTTTGGGCTTGATTGATTTGTATTGATGAGAACTTTACACTTAGATTGATAGATCCGACTTAAAAAAAAGGACGTTCTCAATGTTTTATGTATGTTCACCGATATTTCGTCAATTATAGACGAATTTCAAATTTGCTTTTTGTTGGATAGAGTTCACTGCTGAGGTGGTCCCAATTTCACCAGGTCAGAATCTGATGATGGGATTCAGGAGAAATCGAGGGCAACCACCGAATATTGTAGGGACAACTAGTGCGTTTGTTAATTTTTTAATTCAGTGCTTAAAGGTACTACAATTTAATGAATGTCTGGAGTCAATCTGATGATGGAACCGAAAGACAGTCGAGGGAATTCCTTAACGATTTACAGCAGCTACCTTGTGTTTGGGCTTGATTGATTTGTATCGATGAGAACTTTCACCTAGATAGATATATTTTTCGATTCACCCGTCACTTAAAATGATGAAAAAAAAATTTTCAATAAAAAATAAAACCGACTTCAAGCAAATCCTGTAAAATAAAATTTACTTAGCACAAAGTAATATGTATTTTGATTTATCATATTTAATTCAATATAATATTGAAGTTGGTGCCATCAATATAATACCTACATAAAACTATGGGTTTACTTGGCGCCGACTTCAATATGATATTGAATTAAATATGATAAATCAAAATACATATTACTTTGTGCTAAGTAAATTTTAATTTACAGGATTTGCTTGAAGTCGGTTTTATTTTTTATTGAAAAAATTTTTTCAGTTTGAAATTATACAGATCAAAAAAAATCGTTAGTTAAACTCATTCGATAGGAGGTATAGTATGTTGAATGCAGTCTGGCTGCCTCAAGTGCAAAAGTTTACTTGGTGCTTAGCAGAAGTGCTAGCTTCCAGATGGACCGACGACCTTTTTCCAGGTCGTCACTCAGTCGGCAGGTCGCAGAGAGGTATTGAATGTAAAAGGCACAAGAAATTGTATTAAGACGGGCCAACGTTCTGCAGTTGATTGCCGTTCACTGATATGATAGGTTCGACGAAAGTTTAGTTTAATCTTACACTTCGTAATCAGTTATAGACCACAAAATATATCCCTCTATCCCTATAGGAAAAGAGGATACTCTTTCCCAATCCCGAAAAACGCGTGCTGGGCAGAGGTGCCACTCGTACACAGTGGAGAGAATTTTAGCCAGAACTGAGCGTTTCAAAAGTTCGTTCCTCGGTCGAACTATAAAAACATGGAACGACCTGCCCGCTCACGTGTTTCCCTCATCTTACAATCCCGGGTTCTTCAAGAGGAGGCACATCACAGGGCCGCCAACTTGAGGACCACTGTCAGAAGTGGCCCCCAATCGCTAGATGCGCCACGGCTTTGCATCAGGCTGGTGGCGACGTCAATTTGGCGATCTAGATATAAAAAAAAAACAATAATCTTCTATACTCAATTTAAAAAACGTTAATCGCTTCCGCCTCTAGCTTAGCTCACCGGAAAGATCTGCATTTGACGGTAGACCTGTATTTAGCATATTAGGCACGGATTTACACTTCCAAATTAAACACGAATAATATTCTCTGAGCTCTCTAGGATTATAATCCTTTTGGCTGTGGCTGCCTTTGTTTGGCGATTTATGTTTTAATTTTATTTGATTGTGAGTTTTATTGTCTGAGAGATGAGATTCAGTTTACTGTGAAAAATTTTTTTTTTCGTAGGAGCGATTGTTTACTTTTGTTCTTAGCTTAAACAGAGTAGGTATGTAAAATTTTATTTTTGATCCTAAAGGAAAGGACTGCTGCAGTATACTTGCTGGCAATTAGGAATACTGGATGGACTCAAGTAGTCTATTTGACTTTCCATCAGAAAGGTAACGTTATTCTGGTCTAGTCTATTTGTAATTGATGGATGCTACAAAACCGGAGGTCGTGGGTTCAGTTCTCAAACTGGAGGTCGTCGTCCCGCCCAGGCTAAATCTCATTGTCTCAAAAATTTGAAATAGGATGTACCCACAGAATAAAATTTACTTAGTTCCTTTTCCAAACCTCCAAACGTCATCGGCTGCATATAGGATGACAGAAATATAACAAAACCAGTATTCTTAGGCCTTTTGATATATATGTTATCTCTTTACTTTCTCTTATCGAATGTACCACCAATTGAATATATCTCCTTCCCAAGCTCTTTCAAAAAGATTGTTGTTTCGTCGGACCATAGAACCTTGGAGCACTCTGCAAGCGCACGTGTTTCCCTCATAAAAGGTCACTAATTATAGAGCCACTGACTGTAAATCATCTTGTGGACTGTGAGGGTGACCCTCCATGTACTAGATGATATTTTCCATCAGGCGGGCTGCGAGCAAAATATGCCGCCACTTATGGACTACAATTTTGCTGTGCTTATTCTAAGTTGACATAACCTTTTCACGTGTAGTATACCCTTTTCGGCATTCGATTTGGCGTAGTATACCCTTCACACGTCACCGTCAGAATGGCAGGTTGCCTGTGACAAACGAGTCCCAAAGTATACTCAAAAATTGCTACATGATTGCTTATATTTGCTACACGTCTCCAAGAATTGCTACATATAATACATTTTGAGAAACAAGAATATTTTTTTGACCAGCGGTCCTGACGTTTAGATGGCTGGTTGCCTACGCGTTCAGCATGAAGGACGCAGAATTCCAAAACTTTTATTGCATGAATAATTGCTTAATAATTGCTTCATTCACGAATTTCAGGTTTGAGCTTCATACGTACATCAGGTAAGAAGATACAGCTATGACTGAAGAAGTGCCTGATATATTGGAATAGCAACAATTTGTGTTACTGCAGCGTCATGTTCTAATCGAGCAGGCGCTAATAATTTAGGATATTTCTCAAAAATCTTATGCGGAATAAAATTTATGGCATACTAGCTGACGCTCGCGGCTTGGCCGGCGTGGGATTCTGTTCTCGTTCCCGCATCCAAATAGAACATATTCCAAAGAGCCTATGAGTTATTTCAGACTATAATCTCTGATATTATTATCTATATCTCCCTGTACCATATAATGCCAAATATCGAGTTTTATTTCCTTTTATACCAAATCCCAGTAGTTCCACGATGGAACTACTGGGATTTTTTTAAACCAGTTGTTTCATGGAACGGGCATAGTCGTGGGAATCATATCGAACAATTCTTTAGAGCAAAAACCATTGTAAAGACTCAGTTTCCAAAAGTTTAGTAATCTTTAAGGGATAACCATTTAAAAATATGGGTTAAACTATAGGATAGGTGCAAGCAATTCTTGACCTTATAAACTTCCCGTCCTACCGTATGCACCATTGACCTACCCCCTTGCCGATATTCTTTAGATTTATCGATCTTCATTTTATTTATTGATCTTATTTACAAATTTACTGCCACGGATCTACTGGAAACAAAAGTCTCACTAGTTCAGTCACGAAACTTCTTGCGTGGAACTACTGGGAACATTCCGTAATTGCGACACGGAGTTTTCTCAGCAATGAATACACAAACTTGTGTATTTTGTCTGTTATCAAGTAGGTAGCACATACTTAGTTACGCGCTGAGGAATAAAATATGAAAGAAAACGTCGCCAGTTAATCGTAAAATTTCACTATAATATTACTTCTACGTGTAGGTACTACGTACGTAGTACTATTTTTGTTATATTACTCTATGATAAAAAAAATATTAAAAAATATTATTACCAGACAGAGTGTCACAAACGAGCCTATCCTGTGGGTTTCGTAACGATTATGAACCTTTTTGGTAACATAGGTATTTACGTGGGTACGTATCATAATGAATAAGTTTAAAATCTATAAGTTTACAATGTATAAGTTCAAAATATATAAAATCAAAAAGTATCATAGTCAGATGAAAAAATCATCAATATGCGCCGATAATTCGTTTACGTTTTATACAAACCCTTGACACCTCTCAAGTTTAAATTTGTGAGAATAACCCTTAATTATTAGCGCCTGCACGATTAGAACATGACGCTGCAGTAACACAAATTGTTGTTGCTATTCCAATATTTCAGGCACTTCTTCGTTTATAGCTGTATCTTCTTACCTGATGTACGTATGAAGCTCAAACCTGAAATTCGTGAATGAAGCAATTATTCATGCAATAAAAGTTTTGGAATTCTGAGTCCTTCATGCTGAACGCGTAGGCAACCAGCCATCTAAACGTCAGGACCGCTGGTCAAAAAAATATTCTTGTTTCTCAAAATGTATTATATGTAGCAATTCTTGGAGACGTGTAGCAAATATAAGCAATCATGTAGCAATTTTTGAGTATACTTTGGGACTCGTTTGTCACAGGCAACCTGCCATTCTGACGGTGACCTTCACACGGGTATACTACGCCAAATCGAATGCCAAACAATCGAACGTTCAAAATATCGAACGTTCAAAATATCGAAGATTACAATATCAATGTTCGATATATTAAACGTTCGATATTTTGAACGTTCGAGTATTTGGATGTTCGATTATTTGGCATTCGATTTGTATACCCTTTTCACGGGTAACTAATATTAAAAAGAGGAAAGATTTGATTGTTTGTTTGTTTGCATTCAATAGGCTCCGGAACGACTGGACTGATTTGAAAAATTTCTTCACTGTTGGAAAGCTACACTATACTCGGTGAACATAGGCTATATTTTACTACCGTATTCCCACGGGAATTCCTGTATTCTCAGATAAAACCCATTTTTGCAGGTCACCTTTTCGTTACAATAAGTACATTTATTGTAACGTAAAAATTACATACATACAAACATATTGTCACGCCTTTATCCCCGAAGGGGTAGGCAGAGGCATATTATATGCCCACATTTCACCTTTGTATAATTTGTCCCACGTAATAGGTGGTGAGCCGTATTGCCGTGTTTAAATGGACAGGCTCAGGTTGTGACTGCCTGCTGTTGAAAATAAAGCCTTCAACTTAGCTTAACGACTGCCATTTTACTGGCAACCGGGACCAACAGCTTAACGTGCCTTCCGAAGCACGGAAACGCTCAAATAATTGTCACAAAGTGATCACATGGATGGTCACCCATCCATGGACCGGCCATAGTGAAAGTTGCTTACTGCAGTGATCGTTTACAGAACACTGAGTCCGCGGGGCCACGAGTGCTTCTCGAACGTAAAAATTATACCTAAAAATTGTGATTACAATAAAAAAGATAAAGATTTTTAGGGCTCCGTACTTAAAGGGTAAAACCGGGACCCTATTGATGAGACTTCGCTGTCCGTCTGTCTGTCTGACTGTCTGTCTGTCCGTCACGAGACTGTATATCAGGAACCGTGATAGTTAGAGAGCTGAAATTTTCACTTTTGTTGTATCTCTGTTGCGCTATAGCAACAAAATACTAAAATTAGAAAAAAGGGAGGATTAAGGGGAGCTCCCCTACAACAAACGCCGATTTTTTTTATACGGAACCCTATGTGCGTGAGGCCGACTCGATCGGACGGTTTTATTTTATGATTGTCATGATTTGAAGGGACCTAATGAAAAACAAAGAATTTTTAACATATACGCTTTAATTCAATTTTATGCTGATTACACAAATGAGCTTTATGTAAGTACGTAATATCAAAGTCACATTTTTTTTTTAAATTACAGAACAATTTACAACCTTACTAGTTTAACGATTGGGCTTATTTTACAATGAACTCTGAAATGAAGTTTTTATAATTTGAAACTAGATTGCATAAACTTGTTTCATATAAATATAGAATTTGTAAACAATAAAATTGAGTTTGTAAATGTAAATTCTAAATTATGTTATCGAGGAAATCATCGTTTACAAATAAATAAATAAATTGATGCAATCTATTTTATCAATTTGGTTTTATTTTTCTGCAAAATGTGAGAGATACAGGATTAATAACTGAAGAAAAATTGGGCCTTGAAAATATAGTAACTACCTAATATAAAATATTAAAACCTCAAATGTTTTAGAAATTAAACAGACCGATTATTATCAAAGTTTTAACATTGACTTTTTTAATTAGTTTATTAATTTAATTATCTTATTCGTATTGACAAATATGTTTTGAACATTTGATTAGCACTTACCACTAAATGACAAAGCTCATATTTTTATAAAAATCATGAATAATATAACTGGTTCTAAAAAAAAAATTATTAAATAAAACAAATACGGGATAAATACATTTTGTTCCTGTTTATTATAACTGCAGGTTACTCAATAATTACGAAATTTCAAAATGACGAAAAAATTATGGAAAATGACACATGACAATTAAGTTTCTTTATACTAAGGAATTCATTTTTATAACTTTATACTAATTTGGCAATATTTAAAGTGATATTTTAATCTCAAAATGGCGTAAAAGTATAAGGCACGGTTTTAATATCTTACTAAATTTACTTAAATATAGAAGGACGTCAACCCAGCTAAATTTTATTTTCTAAATGGTTAATTTGTGGCAAAAAATATTTGGTTTGGCACTTTCTCAGTTCAAAAGGTTAAATTATAAAATAAATAAATATTCTTCAACGATTGATATGTCTTACTAATTCGATTCAAATAAAGTTGAAATGATTAATAAACATAAAAGGTAAAAATAAAACAAACAAAAAATAATTATTAGACTTTTTTATTTTTATTCGAAATGTAACAATAGTTTTTACAAATATAAAATCGTATTTTGCCATTGGATGGATTCTCAATGGAAAACCAATAAATTGACAATCAGGTAAGATTCGAGAAATAATTATGATTGTTACAAACTCGATGAAAAGAAATATATTTAAAAATAATTAATTATTAAATTAAAACATATAATTAATAAAACTTTGGCATGTGTATTATGACCGATTAATAATATTGTTGTGGCTGAAAATGCTATTAATGTTAAAAAGATACAATTAAGTACAAATAATATTTACAAAGTATCAATATAGAAACAAATTATAATTAATTGAACTTATTTTTATTGTCAGTTCGCGTTTTGAGTATTATTATTTCCTATTTACACGATGAAATGCTGAGAAAAGTAACCTATGAGTAAACATTTACAAAATAATAATAACCACTGTAAATATATTTACAGTTTACAGTTTTTGGTTGTAAAAAAGTTATAAGTTCTACATTTCGACAGTCATATTTGAAGTATGAAACGTTTTGTAAAAATGGGTATTAAATAATTTTGTAATTACGTTAAAAATGTATCTAAAAATTTACTAAAAATTGCGGAATTTAAATTATAATGCCTTTAAATTTCAATAATAAGAAATCAACAAAATTTATAATTAAACACATAAATTCGTCAGGAACAACTTTTCAAGTTTCAAACCACTTAACAATAAAAATGTAAGTCAACATTGTCTAGAGAAATTTTAATTAAAAAACGACAACAGGACAAAATTCATAATTTTTCCTGATTTAATAGTTAGTTTGATTTATCAAAAACTCTATTATAACAATAATAATTATTTTTATAACTTAATTAAAAGAGATCTTTTTATGGAATCAGTAAAATTTGGATTCACATATAAAGTTAGTTCGACAGTTTTGTTAAAATAAACAATTATTTTGTAAGTATCTCAATACTGCCATTTATGGGTCAAAATGTCTCGAATATTAAAGATAAATATTTCCTAAATGAATTAAAAATACCAAACCGTCGAACAATATCAGATCCAGCCTTTAGATAAAATAATAATGAATAAAATTGCAATTTTTACCATCTAAATATATATCTTACAATGATTTTACAATGACGACATTGAGAAAATCATATATTTTTGTTCACCTATGTCGTTTGGACGAATTAACTATTACAATATTGATAATTCAGTCGAATATTTTCATACAACCTGACTAGCCTAAATTAGGCTAACTGTCACGTCTATCTAACAATGGACACTAATCGTTTGAGAGTTCGTTTGTGTATCACATTCAATTATTATAAATCTATCTACAATTTTTATCTAGTCCATTTTATTTACACGATTCACTTTACATGTCACTTATCTGACTTTTCATTTTGAACGTCACTTTGCACTTTCACTTTACATTTTTGTTTATATCACTTTGTTCTAGTCACTTTATATTTTATTGTTTAGACTACATGTGTTTCACTTCTTTTGTTATACGATTCGTCAATAGTGACATTTTGTTTTTTATTTTCTTTTTTGATGGTCCCGTACTGAGGGACATCTGAAGTTAGATTCTGAACTGTCAGAATCTGATTTGAATTTTGTGGCGTGCTCGATGAAATCGGACTTCCATACTGATTGCCGTATTTATGTCGTGACGGATCTTTCAGTATGGATTGTGGTTGCTTTGGTGCCGGCGTTTGTGAGATGTGCTGAAACAAACAAAATAGTTGAAAATGAGGCATAACTGAGAAGTGTAGTACCTACCTATATTATTTCTATACGTATAATTACCCGTAAAATGTTCTTATTTACTCAACTGTTTTTGTAATATGTGTCTTTAACTGTTGTCGTTGTGGACAGTTAGGTATAAAAAAGTACAACTGTATTTATTTGACGGTAACAATTTTGGAACGCTAATGCCATACCAACTTTCTGTCTCTTTAAGAATTTATATCATAACTTTCTACATCCAATTCCTAAACTAATCGAAAATGCCTGGATAGATTTAGAAGTTATGGAAAACTATTTCGAAAATAATATTGACGCTCTTGTAGTCTCATCTTTTCTGACGCGAAGGTATTGACATATATCTCAATGTTAATATAAGATACATAACAACATACATACATATCGTCCCGCCTTTATCCTCGAAGTGGGAGGGCACAGACATACGAAGTATACGTTCTCATTTCACCTGCTTTAGTTTTTGTCCCCAGTCCCAGGTGGTGAGTCTATCTCTATTGCCGTGTTAAAAGGACCAGGTAATTTTAGTATTTTTAAGTAGCCCAAAAGGCTTTCCGACTTGGACTTGGCTTAACGACTACTATGTTACTAATAACCGGAACCAACGGCTTACCATGCAATGTGGTACATAGTGGTGACCATAATAAACATACATAAATACATATAGTCCAATGTAATAGTAATATCTTTTAACTGTATACGCTTTTACAACAGGCTACCAGACGAAATTAAAAGTATGTCCCTTAATAAGTTTAAAAGATCTGTTAAAAGTGAATTGTACTGCAGGGGCTACTATACAATCAATGATTATTTGTTGGATAAGGAAGCCTGGAAATGACCTGCTCTGCTGGATTCTCAAAAAAATTGTTAAAATGCATAGTTTTTAGATTCTTTAAAATTGTAAATAGAGCAAAAAAAGAACAACTCGCTGAGTTTGTTGCCAGTTCTTCTCAGGTGGGTCGCGTTGTGAACTGGTGGTAGACTTTTGTTTTATATTCTGGACGTTTTACAAGCGCATCTGTATAATGCCTATGTGAAATAAATATAATTTTGATTTTTGATTTGATTTTACTCATTTATCCCCGCAGGGGTAGGCAGAGGCATAGTATACCTACGCCCACATTTCACCTTCCAGTTTTATGTCCCACGTAATAAGTGGTGAGCCTATTGCCGTGTTGAAATGGACAGGCGCAGGTCGCCGCGACCCGCAGTTGAAAATTTTCCAGCTGCATAGAAGATCTATAACTTGGCTTAACGAACTTGTCATTCTATTGACAACTGAGTTTCATTCGATTTTTCCCTCTCTACGCAATGGATCTTTCTGCGAAAGTGTTCTCTTCGTCGCCTTTTACGACACCCTCGGGATGTATTGGGATGGCGATATTTTGTACTCTTACCTGTCGCCACACGGGGCAATACCATAAAAGAGGGTAGTAACTAGTAGTAACTAAGACTTTAAGTCTTGTAACTTAAGTATATTAACATAGAAAGTTCCAAAATATGTTTATTTTGAGAATTATCCAATTAGGGTACAAACAACTTGTACAACTCCCAAACGTTTAGTCTAGGCAATCATGATAAAACCAAGTTTTCCAGGTCAGGTTTTGATAAACAAAATTAATATAAGAAACTTTGATAATTGGTAAACATCAATTTGATTAAATTTTAGACTCGTTTCGATCAGTGGAAAAGTTCATAAGTAATCTGTATTAATATTGAAAACAAATATTTGTATGTTTGTGTACTCTAGATCTAGATAGGTAATTAAACTCTGGAAAACTAAAACGATTTTTTAATTTGCTTCACCGAAGAATAAGTTATTTTGAAGAAACATTATATTATAATGAATCCGTTTTATTATCATCATGTTAACCCTAGGGTACGCAGCAGTAATTATAAATATCAAGAAATAGTCTGACCAATTTCCCAAAATTATTTGAAAACTAGGTGATGCTTGCGGCTTCGCCCGCGTGAAATTCGGTACCCGTTCCCGCTTCCCGTGGAAACCTATTCCCGGGATAAAAAGTAGCCTATGTGTTATTCCAGACTATAAGCTATCTCTGTACCAAATTTCAGCCCAATCCATTCAGCCGTTAGAGCGTGATTAAGTAACAAACATCTAAACATCGAAACATCTTTACAAACTTGCACATTTCTAATATTAGTAGGAAGTAGGATAAGGTACACGTTTAGACTTAATGGGTGCTACAGTTATCGAATGAAACAGCCAATATTGTGGGGGCACACCTAGTTTTTGATATTAAATCATCATATTTTATGTACCTAGTTCTAAATTAAAAAGTAGTAAGTACTTTGGTGATAGTTCATTTGTTATCGACATATAGAACAAACCCATAAAATACCCACGATTTAAATTTGACGCATAGATAATATAGATATTATCACGAAGCCACTAAAAAGCATTTTTGTAAACCGCGGGGCGTACGTACATAACTTGACCTCAATAAGCTAAGAGGACCTGTTACTATCTTATTTAATACCATCAGCAAGAGTACCTACCCCAATGTAAGTAATTATAATGTACTCTCCATTTTAATTATAATTTACGCCCCATTTACTATCTTAATAAGCCTCAATAGAATTTGAGTCACGCGCGATTTTCTAGCGCCATTTGCTCAATTAAATTTTGGAGGGAAAATGACAAAGTTGGGAGCAAAAACTTTTAATTCCAGAGTCCATTTGAAAGTTCTAGAAGATTGAAATACTCGAGTTTTACGATGAAACGGTAGATTGTTGTAAATTAATCTGAATTAAGGAATCGTTCGCGCTCATTTTCAAAGGACAAAAGAGTTGGGAAAACATTTTCTGGTATTTACGCTTGCAATATAAAGTCTGTGGTAATTAATTTTGTGAAGTTATTCATTAGGGTTATTTGTTGGTTGTCGAAACTGGCGAGGTGTATAACTGTATAGTGAGTCGGCGTTTGATTAATGAAGCGAATAGTTCATTCCAATATCAAGTTAATATTCTCTTTTAAATGTACAAGACGTGACGAAATTTTTATGTTGAATGGAATAACATGGTGTGATGTCATTATTTGCTGGTTATAAAATCTGTAGTAAACGGAGTCTGTTGTAAACAGAATCTATCGTAAGTAGAATCTTGTAAGCAGAATCAATTATGTTCGCCGAAGACTATCGGCCTCCATGACCGGGGGCCTGAGGATGGTGAGGGGGCTGCTCACCGTCCTTACAGAAGCAGGCCCATGACGGCAGCGTGACGTGAGGAATTCGCGCACACCCCCCGTAAGAAGCGGGATCACACCCGAAACCCCTCAAAGACGCGGGATAGCACCCAAACCACCCCCTGGGCGAGGCCGCAGTGGCTGCCGTGGGTCCGTTGGGAGTCCTGGGATATCCTTCCGAGGGCTTACCCGGAGCTCCCAACCATAGTCAGTTGGGCATTTCGTGAGGTTTTTTTTGTCGGTAGTAGTCCGGCATAGCATCCATGATGGATTTTCCCTCACGTTAAAAAAAAAACAATCATATGTCCAACAGTGGACTGCCACTAGTGATGTACAAGCCTCGAGGCGTCGAGTCTTATTTCTGAAGCCTCGAGGCGGAATGACAAAACTCAGTGCGCTCGGTAAGCTCGGAGTCCCGAGCCTAGCCGAGCCGCGCCTTTTTTAAGCCATGCCTCGAGGCTTCAAAAGAGTTCGAGGCTTCAAAAGAGTTCGAGCCTTCAAAAGAGCTCGAGCCTTAAAAAAAGGCTCGAGCCTTCAAAAGAGCTCGAGCCTTCAAAAGAGCTCGATCCTTAAAAAGAACTCGAGTCTTCAAAAGAGCCGTAAAACAGGCTCGAGTCGTAAAATGAAAGCAAGCCTTCAATAAAAGCTCAAACTTATGTTGATGACATTAATATCTCCGTAACTAAGTAATCCCGTACTTACTAATAATATAAAGCTGAATAGTTTTTTTGTGCTAGAATCTCAGAAACTACAGTTCCATGGTTCATTTATTAAGGACTAGCTGACCCCGCAACTTCGTTTACGTCACATAAGGTGTTTGAAAGGAGAGGTATTTTTTCATCAGCTCATCAAGCAGCGTGTGAAACTGCCCTGTTTGCTCAAACATAAAAGAGCTTAAAGATTAAGTAATAAATAAATAAATAAATATTCACGGACATCTCACACAACGCTATCTGATCCCAAAGTAAGCTAGGAATAACCTGCTTGTGTTATGAGTATCAGACCACGGATATTAATACTTAAATACTTTTAAATACATACATATTATACATAGAAACACCCAGACTCTTGAGACAAACATTTATGGGTCACACAAATATTTGTCTCCGGTGGGAATCGAACCCACGACCTCCAGCGCCGCAGGCGGTATCACTACCGACTGCGCCACAGAGGCAGGCAGGCAGGAAGTCTTATCATTAAGCTTAATCTTTAAGCTTTTTATGATTAAGCCAACACGCCAGTTTAGATTTACCCATTTTTAGATTCATATGTCTATATATGATTCTTTAAAGTGACATAACTTTTGTATTTAAAAACTGATTGACATGAAATCTATACATATAATAAAATGATAGAAAAGTGAAATCTGTACATTGGAAATATTAAACAAAAAATGGTCGCTAGGTGTTCAACATAAGATACCGAAGCCAAAAAAATACTAAGAAAATTTTTTGTCTGTTTGCTTTGCTTTGCCAGAAGGATCTCGAAAAGTACTCAACGGATTTAATTCAAATTTTGCACAAATATAACCTAGGGTTAGGGTCTTCAAATAGGTTATATAGTATCACGCTACCTATTCTAGGGGCTAAGCAGAGAGCAATCAAATTGGCATTAAACGTAATTTTCACGCGTACGAAGTCGCGGGCAACAGCTAGTAAACACTAAATGTTAAGTGGAGCAAACCTCAACTAGGCCATACAACATCACGCTAAGACGAATAGGAACGGAGCAGCCGTGAATAATGTTTTAAAAAACGGGAAATATTTATTTCCTTTGAGAGCTTCAGTTGCGTACGCAGCGTACCTTAATGGGTAAAGTTACGTAAAACAGCGGGCAGCGGGGCGGCGGCGTCAGCGGGGCAGACTGGGCGGATTTAGACTGAACTTGATCTCAGCGGCCAGATCGCTCGTGTGGCGGTGACGAAGTGTTTGGTTTGGTGGCGATCACATCTTTCGGAACGGATTGCTTTTGTTTCGTATCATTTAATATGGGCAAAAAAAGATTACCTATTCATCCTTACATAAAAAAAGAAAACAAAAACGCGATTTCTATACTAATATTACAAAGAGAAAGATTTGATTGTTTGTTTGTTGACATCGAATAAGTCCCGAAACTAGGTAGGTACTGAACAGATTTGAATAATTGTGTACCAAAAAAACTGTGTACCAAATTTGAAGTAAATCAGACCAAGGAATTACGTTCTCCCATACAAACTTTACCCTTCTTTTTTATACCTTTGGAGGTGGAATTTGCAAAAATGGTAAAATTACTTGTTTCGAATTGTAACAAACAACGCTCGTGCTGAGTTTCATCACCGTACAATTAACCGTTTACGCAATAATTGATAATAACTTTATACAACAATAGTTCTTTAATCTCCGATTCGATTTTGATCCGCCTCCCCGAATTTGAGCTTAATCTATTTTTGAAAACAGCGAATGAATCCGTTCTGTATCTTCGGATATCCTGACGGTCATACAGACAGACAGACAGACAGATAGACAGAAAAGAATTTTAAAAACATCATTTTTGTACTCTATTGGTGTTTTTATACCGCCCCCGCTACTTTTTTTTTTAAATTTTCAATTGTACAGACACTCGATTTCTACTCTCTTATTATAGTATAGATTACATTACCTACAAACTATTTGTGTGCCTAATACGCTACACTTTATAAAGGTAACCGTCCGCGTCCGGACTCGACCGCAAGCAGCACTGCGGTCGCTGCAGTGCCGCGACCGCACCACCCCGGTTCCCATATATTCTGTATAGATTTGTATTAGAGTACATCCCGAACTCGGCAGCAGCACAGTATAAATATGTTGTTTATACAGTGGCAGCAGCGTCGCGACAGCTTGCTACGCGCGGCACTGTCGCCTTGCAGCCGCTGCAGACCAGTGATCCGTCGCCTCCGCACACTCGCGCATTACCCAGTATCGAAATTACTTTGAAAATTCTTTGACCTCGTGTTCCGTGAGCTCCGAGAGTGGTGTCTATGTATGTGTAGCCTGAGGGTATAAAAGATATCTAAATAAAGTGCTTTTCTAACTATTTCTGCTAAGAATGCAGGGAAATTAAACGCATAACCTTTTCTTCACATACATACTTATAGTCACGCCTTTATTCTCGAAGGGGTAGGCAGAGGCATAGTATACGCCCACATTTCATCTTATATTTTTTATGTCCCATGTAATAGATGGCGAGCCATTTGCTGTGTTGAAATGGACAGGCGCAGGTCGTGACCCTTGGAAGGATGAATAGGCCCCGTGCCTTTTTAATTCAGTGAATAGGTATTAAATATTACATAAGTCATATTCGGGCTATTACTAAAAAAAGTGTTATTGATTTAACATCCTTCCCGTTGTGTGCGATAAAACGAATCTGTTGCCTTTCTCTTATTATTTGCGTTAAACAACACCACTACATCGTCATCTTCTTCCTCTTCTAATAATAAATAGGTACATAAAAGTTCGTGCTCAAGCGACATCTTGCCAACACACACAACAGCACAGTACAACGTGCAGCGCTGCACTGCTGCCGTGCTCGGAATCAACGTGGCAGGCAGCATTGCCGCGCTGCACCTCAGCGACTGCACTGCAGCGACCGCAGTGCTGCTTGCGGTCGAGTTCGGACGGTTACCTTAATGATTGCAAAGTTTCTTATATCATAGTTAGACAGCAATATGTCCGTGTCCGTCAATCGGTCCTCAAGATACATATATTATGTCAAAAAGTGAATTTGGTGTCGTGGGACACCAGGTAGGAGCGAAGTTCCTTCGGCTAATGTAGAATCGACACAAATTGCAAAAAAAATGTGTGCGTGTACTAGTTTACACACGTAAGAAGTGAAACTTCTTCATAACCTTATTTTTCAAGCCCAAAAGTCCAAAAGCCCAAAAGCCCAAAAATCCAAAAGCCCGAAAGCCCAAAAGCCCAAAAGCCCAAAAGCCCAAAAGCCCAAAAGCCCAAAATCCCAAAAGCCCAAGTCCCAAGTCCCAAGTCCCAAGTCCCAAGTTCCCAAGTCCCCAAGTCCCCAAGTCCCCAAATCCTCAAGTCCCCAAGTCTCCAAGTCCCGAGGGAGAAAGAGAAAGGTATTATACACTACTCGCTTGTGTTATGCGACTGTCGCACATGCGCGGTTTTCCACGGATTTTTTCTTACGGTTTTACTATCACATATTTTTCAGTTCGGTCGCGCAGCAAAATCCCTATTCCCTCTAAGCCTGCCGAAAGGAACTTCGTTCCAAAAAAATCCCCCTACCCGACCCACATAAACTCACGAATATCCTGCCAGGAGTGAAACACAGAACCACCTTTGCACAACGCCAATATTATGTATATAACATTCAAACAATCGTCAACATAAAACATCTTTTTAAATTCCAAGTTAAAGCCCAGAATGGCTTATACTTTAGAACTACACTCAAACTGAATCCCTACTTACTTTTATCGCATGACACAAGTTACCATCACATTTGCCCTATACTCTGTTAAAATTAGGTTGATAATTTTGATAGCTCTGAATAGTGCACCCCATAGTGTATAATCGTAAATGAATCTATTCGATTATCGTTCCAGTAAAATTTGAAATCGATTGTAACAAATTCGTTTTTATTATCTATATATATAAAAACAAGAACTGACTGACTGACGACGTCCGCGCGTCCATATTAATTCAGGAGCCACCTTACACTTACACTTTTTAAATTAAATTCACGTAAGGACGCGACATGAAATGAAAAAAAAAAGCCCTCTCACGACTACGATCTTGCGCATATTTTTTCGGTACCTAATGAACTTGTTCAGTAGAATATACGCAAGCCCCAAATCGTTGTTGAGGAAGAGCCTCTTTTTAAGTGTGGAATCTAACATGGATGCTATGGAATCCTAATTACTAAGACCACAGGATGCCTTACAACTGTCTCGGAAGGATGTCCCGGGGCTCCCGGCAGACTTTGGCGACCACTTAGGCCTGCCTAGGGGGTTCAGGTGCTATCCCACGTCTGGGGAGTTATCTCGGTACTTGGGGAAGAGGAGGAGAGTTGGGTACTATCCGCCACTAAGAGGGGCAAAGAAACACGGCACCGTTTTGGCCTGCTTCAGCAAGAACGGCGAGCAGCCAACTCGCCTTTCTCAGGCCGCCGAGTCGCCGACTGCGGAACTACGGAAGGATATTTCTCCCCGCTCCCTACCCGCTGCCGAGGAAGGGCCTTAGGTGAAATGAAACGAAAAATAAATCTAAATTACTATTTTAATTCTTTCAGGGGTGCACAACCTAAATCCTCATCATCTTCATCACTACTCGAACCATCACCAAGGCAAATAATAAATTCTTGCTGTTCACAGATGTTATCAACGTGAACATCGCGCTCACTGTCCTCTTCAATAATTTTTTTCGTATGTTCTATGACTTTCCTCCAGTCCTCCGCAGTAACATTATCACACGCATTTTGTAAAAGTGTGAGCATTTTCTTGGCAGTAAATGGTGGAGAAGTATTGTGTTTGGCTGCATGACCTATAAAACATAAATAAATAATATAAATAATAACGTAAATTATCTGTTTTTACCAATTGAGGTGCTAGGATAAAGAAAAAAATACCTTTGATATTAGCGCAAATCAGTTCGATGGCATTGTAGTGGCAGTGATACGGTGGCAATCTGAGAACTGTATGGCCACGTTGCTCAGCAATCTCGTCCAAAATGAATATTGGCTTTTTTGGTCTATTTTCTTTAACTAAACAGAGCAGTCTTGTTTTAACATTGTTTCCTTTGCTTCTACTCCTTTGCTTTGGAGCCAGGATATCAATTCCAGTTTGTTATTGGCTGATGTTGGAGCTTTGTCTTTTTGCACGGAGTGGTATGGCGCGTTATCCATTATTATAATGTGTGGTTCATGTAAATTTTCTAGTAACACCAAAAACCACTATTTGAATTTCTCAAAATTCATTTCTTCGTGATACTCATTTGTTTTCGTTGATTTGAAGGCTAACAAACAATTAGGTACAAAACCAGTTGCTGATCCTGCATGTGTCATATCATAACATAAGTCGCTGTCCTTTGCCTTCAGGTACTTTTGAAACAGACAGTGCTGTGTCATCGGTCCATGCTTTCGGCACGGTGTGATTGGCATTAAGCCACGTCTCATCGAGAAAAATAACAGAGTCCCAATTTGTAATTTTTTTAGCTTTTCCTTAAAAAATCTATGCGTGCCAGCATAATATCTGTACGTTCCATAACAATCTTTCTTTTATTCTATTTTTTGAACGAAAATCCAATATTATGCATAATATGGCGCCTATAATATTTTTATTATTTAATAACGTGCTTAATATTTAGGTTAATATTACAAAACATGCTTAATATTACAAAAAAAAACTAGTAGATTCCCACGTAATCATTTTACTTTCATTTAAAATAATATAGTTTAATTCGATTTATTCGATTCATTTGTCTATGGTCAATTGTG